>OX940802.1:34468949-35668949 GCA_954870605.1 Acer campestre | reverse complement strand
CCAACCTGATCTGGATAAATAGATATTTTCAAAAAAAAATATAGGAGGGTATAGATGGGCCTTAACTCCTTAGTGAGCATTTGTTGAATATTTTGGGTCTTTTTTAATTTTGGTCAGAATCGATGACGTGTCAATCCACGTCATTTACAATTTGGTGATGTGTCCAGCCCAAGCCCATTCGAGTTCGGTTAGTAAGTTATGGGCCTCACTCACTTATTGTACCCTTATGAGATAGTTTAAATGGATCCAATTTGGCAGCAACACTCAATTATGGATAGTTTTATTTTGAGGTAATTTCACTAAAGTTTCCTTTTTTTTTTGGCAAAATGTCACCTATTTAAATGTCTTTGGCATATTAATAACTTAAGTCTCTTGTTTTTTCAAAATACATCACTTTAATCCATTAGACCAAAATACTGATAGTCAACTCTAATTATATATATAAAAGTATAATTTTACCCTCATCAAAATGATTTATTGAGTTTCAAAAATAAATAATATTAAAATAGTTTATAAAAATAAATAAACAGCAAAAATTTATTTTCTAAAAAACCAAAAAAATTAAAAGAAAAAAAAACTTATGGATTATGAAAAATATAAAGTTAAAATAAATAATAAATTGAAAGTACTTTCAAAAAATAAAATAAAATAAAAGTATTACAAAAAAATAAAAAGAAAGTTTTTTTTTTTTTTTTTTTAAGTAAATGGATCTCCTCCATTGGATTTGTATCGATCCAATGGTGGAGATCCACTTACGTAAGAAAAAAAAAAAAAAAAAACCTTTCTTTTTATTTTTTGAAATACTTTTTTTTTTAATTTATAAAAATACTTTCAATTTATTATTTATTTTAACTTTATATTTTCCATAATATATTAGTTTTTTTTTCTATTTTTAAAATTATTATATTTTTGTTTTTTTAGAAGATAAATTTAGGTTGTTAATTTATTTTTATAAACCATTTTAATAATATTTATTTTTGAAACTCAATAAATCATTTTGACAAGGGTAAAAATGTACTTTTATTTATATAGTTAGAGTTGACTATTAGTATTTTGGTTAAATGGACTAAAGTGATGTATTTTACAAAAACAAGAGGCTTAAGTAGCTAATATAACAAAGACGTTTAAATAGGTGACATCTTAACAAAAAATAGAAACTTTAGTGAAATTACCCCTTTCCATGTAAATAAGCACTTCAAACTCATTTCCAATCCTATATTTAATACACCAAAACCTGAGCAAAAAAAGTGTTGTCACTAGTGGGTTCGGTTAGAAAAATGAACCCGCGGGTGAACCTGCGAACCCGTATAAATAAAAATTATATAATAATTATTATTGAAAACATTATAAATTTAAACTCCAATTAAACCTTTTTAACCATATAGAGAATAAAATATTAAAACTTCACTTATTATAAGTTTGAGAATTAAAGTTCTTAACCCTCATTTATATATAGCTAATGATAGGTTACACTTGCTTGTTTTACTCTTATGAAATATCGTGGGTACTTATTTGTTTTGCATTTGGAGATCCATTTGTAGTTTTACTTGTTAGTGTTTTATATTATTGTATTTGTAATTCTCCATGATATATTATAAATAAAAAGGAAATCTGTATTTTATATATATATATATATAAAAATATCATTAAATATTAAATATTTATAAATTAATATATTTTACGGGTTGTTGGGTGTGACCCGCGAACCCATTAACCAGCATAAAACCCGTTGGTGAAACCTGAACCCAAACCCATTTATTTTCATGGGTTCGCAGGCGGGCGTGGATGAAGAAAATTTTCGTGGGTGCAAGTTTGGATTTTACAAAGCCCGCCTGAACCCGACCCGTTGCCATCCCTAGGCTTGATGTTGTAAATGTATGAGAATTCGGTCAGCAAACAAAAAAAAATAGGAAAAGAAAAACATAATAAATAAAAAATAGAAATGAAGAAATAGAGTTCTCTTAAAAAAAATTAAAAAATTAAAAAAAAAGTTCACATCAATTTTAAACAAACAAAGAAATCTTATGGGCATCACCTTCAAAATTCTCAAGTTATTCATATATATATATATATGTATATAATATCATCTTTTGCGTCTTATGATGTTCAATAAGAAAAGCTCAGGATATGAATTAGTGCTAATTATTTCAAAATTATGATTTATCATAAGTCAGAGTTTATCATAAACTTTTTTTATTTTTATTTTTATTTTTTTATAAAAAGATATAGTCTAAAATAGGTATAAGTAATGGGTGTACATAGTATTTGTTTTTTTTTTTTTTTTTAATTGAATTAATTTATCCTTATTGGTAAATTTTTATTGGGATATTTTTTAATTTAAATTTTTATTAAGAGGTTTTCTCTATATAATCCAATTTTATCTTTTCACACTCTTCTTCTAAATACACTTCATTCTAAAAAGTTAAATTCTAAAGACAAATCATTTTGTTGCAAAATTATCCTTTTTACTTTTTGACACTCATTTTTTTAAAAAAAAAAAAAAAACTATTTTGTTTCAATTTTTTATTTTTTTTGTTTTGTTTTGTTATTATTGAATACTAAAGAACCCTAAATCAAAACAAACAATAGACATATTTATTTTCTTTACTCATTACAATGCAAAAACTAAACAGTTATACGTGATATAACATTCTAAAAAAATAAAAACAAATATAAAGCTTTGAAAGATTGGTTTGATTTATGTTTGATTTACTTTCATCCTTTATGCGGTAAGTACTTGGAAGTAGGGTTGTACATTGGGGAAATGGGGAAAATGGGGATGGGGAATTTTAGGGGGAGGTACCTCCATCCCCAACCCCAGTTCTCCATTTTTTCCCGTTTTCTCCGTTTCCCTATTTCCTTGTTTCCCTATTTTCCCATTTTCCCGTTTGATTAAAAATAACAAATTAAAAAAAAAAAAAAGATCTCATTACAAATATAAAATAAAATCCATTAGTGAATTACAAATATAAAAGAAAATCCATTACAAAATAAAGTATTTCAATAGTGTAAATGAGGTTTATATAGTTAGGTTTTCAAATAATAAAAAAAATTAAAAAATACACATATATATATAATTATATTTATAATGTTTTGAGGGAAATGGGAATGCCCCCATCCCCATCCCCATTTCAATATATTAGTGGGGGGAAATGGGGAAATTTCAATTTGGGGATGATTTATCATCCCCATCCTCACCCATTTCCCCATTTTCTCCCTAAATTTTTTTCATGGAACGTGGGGAAATGGGATCCGGGGGAAAATATGCAACCCTACTTGGAAGGCATGTCCATGTCTACAGCTGAACAAATTCTTTGGTTTATAAGGCAATATATGCTTTACTCAGAATAATAAGTTCCTTAAAAAAAATATATAAAAAAAAATTGTTCACTCTCCTCTCGATTTCTGATTCTTCTGCCAACAAAGAATCACCTTGAACTCTATTGCACTCTATATAGTATATAGCCATCAATTATATTTCAGGAGTGAAAAGCCATGTGTGGGAATTAAATTTTAATGATATTGAAAAAAAATGTTTTAGGGTTTGTAAAAGACAAAAGTTAAAAATAAAAGTATATTAGAGTTTAGCAGTGTATTTAGAATTTCTTTTATACTTTTTAGTAATTTTATTTAACATAAAATTGTCATATAATTAAAAAAAAAAAAAAATGTAGTGTAGAAAGATATTTATTAGATTATCAATAGCATCACTTTTTTTTATTAAAAATATGATTGTGCTTATCATATTTACGGTAGCAATATCAACACCCATGAATTATACATCCATATTTTGTTTATTTTTCATATTAAAAAAACATTCCAAACAATATGACTAATCAGGATAATATAATTGATCGGTCCAAACTCACACGGTAAAGACTCTCGCAAGTGTACGAGGTCGGGGTGTAATATAATGACCGAGTAGGGATCGTTCCCTCGAGGACTAAGGATTGATTACCGGCTTTTATCGGCTTATATACTATTTGGACAATTGAAAATGATAGTTTTTAACATCTAACAATATAAAGAGTAGATCTAAAGCAAATAAAACACTAACCACAACTAAAGTGAATGTGATGATATGAGAAAAGTGTGCTAGAACATGAATCCACCTAACCCTTCAATTAACTCTTGACTCACTTAATCCCTCATTTGTGCAAGTATAGATTATAGGTTCGTATTCCCTTAAATCAATCTCTAATCTCTCTCGATGTCTTAGAGATTGTATCCAAACATACATGATATGGATGAACTCATTAAGAATGGTGGAATACATACATGAACCCTATATGCTAGCCTAGTGTATCTCTCACTTTCTAGTCATATATAGTGAATGGTTTGTTTATCTAGTGATCATTCAACAAGATGGCCAATCAAGACAAAAGCATTAAGCATACAAAACATTCATATAACTACACAAACACTTGTAGAGAAACTAAGGAATCATTAACAATAGATTAAGGGTTTGGTTTCATCATTGTTCTAGCACAAGAGTATTTAGCTCATATTACACATAGAAACCATACAAAGTCTCCAATAAACACAGATCATAACAATTACAAGAAGATAAAAGGTAGAGTTTAAGAGATAAACTAAGATGATGATCTCCTCCTTGCAATGCTTGATCTCTTATGGCTTCCTTCTCCAAGAATAACTCCTCCAAGCTCAAAGGTTGATGAAGAACCACCAAAACAGAGAGAAAAGAGAAGGTTTTCTGCAGAGAGAGGTGGTGTGTGGTCGTGTCTCCTGCTGGAAGGAAGAGGAATGGGTATATCAAGGTCTTTCTCTCCCCTCTCCCAATGACAACCAACACCATCATGCTTCATAATTGAAGAGGGCCCACCAAGAATTCCTCATCATTACCTCCCCTCTCCCAATGAAGGCAATGGTCAGAGACAAGATCCTGGTTTGCTGAAATTTGGGGCCCCAAGGACCTGAAATTGGGCAACTGAAGTTGACAGCATCGGGCGAAATTTGCGCCCTGTTCTGCGCCCTGTTCTGCGGCCAAGGGCGCAGAAATAGGAAAATGTGATCCTCTGCCAAGATTTCTGCGCCCTTGTTCTGCGGCCCCTAAACGCAAAACACAAGGGCGCAGAACAACTTTCTGAAATTGCACATTTGCCCCAGAATTCCTGCATCTTTGCACATAAGCCCCTCTTCTG
This sequence comes from Acer campestre, assembly GCA_954870605.1. Lineage (NCBI taxonomy): Eukaryota > Viridiplantae > Streptophyta > Magnoliopsida > Sapindales > Sapindaceae > Acer > Acer campestre. The sequence goes on along the minus strand of OX940802.1, from coordinate 35,663,787 downwards.
GAAGGAATCCTGAAACGCTTATTAAATCCGTTAAAAACACGGTTTTACCCGGGATTTGAGCATAAAAGATACAAATAAGGGGGCTACACTTCGTGTAGGAATAAGAGCTATCAACACCCCCAAACTTATCTTTTGCTCGTCCCGAGCAAACCGAAACAAAGAAAAACCTACAAAGATCAAAATAAAAACATACCAAAATAAAATAATTCTGCTGAGCCTATAAAGAAAAAGAGATGCAACATGAGTGTAACCAAGAGTGGGCATCCGAAAATAATGCTAAGACCACTGAGATAGGGCAAGAATTTCAAAAGTCAAGATGCTACAACAAGAGAGATTGCAATTCCATACTTGATAGTGAACTAAGCTTCAAAAGCATCGAACACAAGAGTCATAAGATAGCATTTCGCTTCGACTCTAAACCTTTCCGGTACTCTCTTATTTTACCACACAGAACCTAAGCTCACTCAACAAACTCATGCGGTTGGAAGTTATGCACAAAAAGATTATCAAATTACACGCATGATATTTCTCAAAAGACCGCTAGAGTTATAATGCAATAGGACCACAAGAACGGAATCGAACATTAAGAACAGGGCAAACACCAAAGAATACCTTGCAAGCAAGCAAAATCCCTCCTAAAGATCAATTAGGACTTCTTTTAAAGCACAAGTAAGGCAATGGAATTTTCGGTGATGGAGAGGCTAGGTGGATATGGTATCATGGGCAAGCTAGCAATTATGGAAAAGATTCTCATTTAACACACTTTTCTCCTTTTATGAGTGTTCTAGGCACAACAACTTATTCTCAACATAATTACAAATAAACAAACATTTATTCTCTTTTCTTCTTTTTTTTTTTTTTTTTTTTTTTTTTTTTTTTTTTTTTATAATCATTATTTACAAAATCACAATTTACAAAATTAGCCTAAATACAACTCTTTTCCAAATTTCACTTTTCGAGCTTACTTCTCAATGATCTTCAACTATAATCGCCGCTAAGGGTTGGTTTAGTGTTTAGGTGATATGGGATGGGATGATTTAGTGAATGGTTAAAGAGTGTGGGTTATCAATAATAGAACAATAAAGCATACACACACAAGGTCATGGGATTGTGTTTGGGCCATTTTTAAGTGACTTAACACAATTTGCCTACGTCATCTCTTAAGGCACGGATAAAGCCAGCAAGCAAGGCGGAACAAAGGTGATGCTCTTAAATGGATGTTCTTTAATGCCCAATGCATGGAGTGAGGTCCTTAAAATTTCATGCTTATTTATCTAAAAGAGGAGTGTTTAGGATTTTTTTTTTTTTTTTAAAAGAAAATTCACACTCATAAGGACGCAATTTAAGGTTCTGGCCTCACACGGGTAGTCTCTACTAATGATCTCAACATCTTAAGCGCGATACCTCATTTGCCAAGACACATTACAGTCTGGTAAGATGTGTGCAAGCAATGTGGTGTAGCTTTGACTAATGCTACCCAAGCCCGGACTCAGTGAAACAAAGCATACAATGAAATCCGACCCACGGAACATCTCACATGCATCTCAACAAAAATGTTTGAAAAATTTTGAAAATTTGCTCATTTTAGCAGACAAAACAAAAAACTTTATTCTAAGGCCGTACCCCCAAACTTAAACCAAACTTTGTCCTCAAAGTTTTGAAAAATTGGACAGAGTTAGATAAAATTCCAAAAAGTTATAACTTCAACTAAAAGCAATGTAAAAATTAAACTAAAATCCAACAAGTAAGCAAACATAAAGCATCCGATAATATAAAATATCCGAAAATCCAAAAAGTGAAAAGATAACCCTGAGTATGACTGGATAGAGGATCATCCTAGCCACCATGCTCTGAACTCGGCCCTGCTCCACCATGACGCTCCGAGGCACTAAAGCGGCTCTCCTGGATAGCTCTCGTCAATCTGGCCACCTCGCTCTCAAGAGAAGTCTGCCTCGTCTCTATAGCATCCTGCCTCCTGAAGATCTCATCAACCCACGCTGGCCTCTGCACAATCTGATCCACCCATGCTGGCCTCTGCAACATCTCATCCAACCAATCCGGTCTACGGTCCCCTGCTGGAACTGCACCCGGGTCTTCTTCAGTAGCAGCAGCCTCGGCCTCAGCAGCATCAGCCCGGGCAGCCTCAGCTCTCCTCTGCCTCTTCCTGGTGGCAACTGATCGCAGGCCTGCCTCACGCCTCTGAGCGGAGATATCATTGAACGTCCTGGAGTTCAGCGGCCCGTCCATCTGTGCAATCCGGTCCCCCTGCTGCTCCTCTACTCCAGCCTGCTCGCAAAAGTAAGTGATCAACGCAGGGAAAGGCATGACTAGGTTGTCAGCTTTTCCCGCACGAATGATCGCACGCCTGATCAACTTCCCGATATCCAGCTTCTCCTGGTGCTTGATGCAATACAAGATCGTGGCGAGGTCAAAAACGGTCAAGGTGATCTGCCTGGAGGGCTTCAGTGAGGAGGACAAAAAGATGACCCAGAATGCCCAATCCAGCTCTAAATCATGCTGAACCAGCTGATTCTCACCATCATCCCATGGGCCCACCACCTCTGGCATCCGCAGCTCCCTAGCAAGGTCTTCGTTGTACCTTTTGAATATGCTGAGCTTGGGTACTCCAGTGTCCAACTCTCTGTAAGTCCTGGTACCGTAATACCTGTTGATATCCTGAACACTGAATCCTACGTCAACCCCCCTCACCTTGACTGGTGTGCCCTTCTCAAATTCCTTGAAATCCATCGCAGCATAAAACTCACGGACCAGCCTCTCATTAATTCTGTGAGCGGTGGTCACGTACTGGCGCCAACCCATAGCATCCACCTGACTGGGGATATTGGACTCCATCAGGCTGATGAGATCCATGCATCTCTCACTCAAAATCGCTCTGCCCAAATTGTGCTCCAGCCTCAAAATATAATCCGGGTGGCGGACTCCCACACTAGACCCACTCGAAGAAGCACCCTTGCCTTTAGATTGATTCTTATTGGCACGAGGCATGCTTGCACAAACCTGCTGGCACCTGCAAAACAAACATATATACACAAATCCATGTACCAAGCCACACAAAAACACCACCCTTAGACTAGAGCAAGGAAAATAAGAAAATAATTACAAGAAAATAAGCAAATAATATTACAATAAGCAAATATTGATTATTATAAGCAAATAGCAAAAACATAATCCGAAAAATATTTACTACACTAAGCAAAAATTAACAAAAACAAGGCTAAACTTAACTATAATAAGCAAAAATAATCTCAAAAACTAAATAAACACTAGAAAATCCGAAAATAAAAGATGTTAATAACTGAAAATCGTGAAAATTATGCTTCCAAGCAACCAAGCACAAAATTGGCTCACAAATCATTCTCAATCTCTACCAAAGACCAAGAGGAACGAAATTAAACCAACAGCCCACATGCAAACCACCCCAATCACAAAACCCACACCTAAAGCATGCCAATCTAACAACAAGAAGCAACCCCACTCAAATAGATCGAATTCTATGCCCTATCTTCAAGAATTTAAGGTTTGTGCTCGAAATTATGAAGATATGAAGAAGAGGGGGTGAATTCGAACAAGAAAGATGAAGAATTGGAGAAGATTTACCTTGATTGCTCGCGAGATGGAGGGGAGAGCACCTTGGAGAAGAGAAGAAACCAATTTGGGGGAAAATTAGGGCACTTACCAGTTTTGACAGCAACCCTCGTTTTTGTGCAGAAACGCACCATTTTGCGCCCTGTTTTGCGCCCTTGGCCGCAGAATAAGGGCGCAAAACGCAATTTTTATCAAAACGCACCGTTTCATTAGGGGATTCTGCGCCCCTCATTTTTGCGTTTAGGGGCCGCAAAACAAGGGCGCAAAATTCCTCCCAGAGGATCACCTGTTGTTCTGCGCCCCTCATTTTTGCGGCCCAGGGCCGCAGAATTCCCCTGAATTCTGATTTTTTCAATTTTTCACACCATCTTCTCCCAACTCATTTGTACACTACAAAGTCATCAAAACCTGCTTGGAAAAAACAAAAACAAACGACTTGGAAGCAACAAAACCTACCCAAAACATAAAACACAAAGCAAGGCAAAAATACTAAAACATGCAAAAATAGTAGATAACTATGTACAAAGTGACACTTCCCTTCACTGGCTTGGTTCGTTGAGGAGGATCACTTCCCTACTGTCCTCCGTTTCCTGCTCCCAGTAGAGCTTCAACCGTTGCCCATTCACCTTGAAGTTTTCCTTAGCATCGTTCTCAATCTCTACGGCTCCGTGCGGAAAGACTTGCTTCACTGTAAATGGCCCGGTCCATCTGCTCTTGAGCTTTCCAGGGAATAGTCTCAGCCTTGAGTTGAACAAAAGAACTCTATTTCCAACCCTTAGTTCCTTGTAAGCCAACCTCTTATCATGCCACCTCTTCGTCTTTTCCTTGTAAATTCTGGAGTTCTCATAAGCTTCCAACCTTATTTCTTCCAATTCACTGACTTGCAACAACCTTTTCGCACCGGCTTCCATCATTTCGAAATTCAAGGCTTTTATCGCCCACCAAGCCTTATGCTCCAACTCAAAAGGGAGATGGCAAGCTTTCCCATAGACAAGCCGGAATGGTGACATGCCTATAGGAGTCTTATAAGCGGTGCGATACGCCCATAGAGCATCCTCCAACTTAAGAGCCCAATCTTTTCTCTTGATCCCCACTGTTTTCTCAAGAATTCCCTTAAGCTCTCTGTTTGAAATCTCAACTTGGCCATTAGCTTGCGGATGGTAAGGGGTGGTTATCTTATGCTTTACCCCATACTTCTTCAACAATGCCTCAAATCTTCTATTGCAAAAATGGGATCCCCCATCACTTACAATGGCTCTCGGTGTCCCAAACCTTGTGAAAATATTTCTCTTCAAGAACTTGGTGACTTCATTAGCTCCACATGTTCGGGTGGGTATGGCTTCCACCCATTTGGACACATAATCTACCGCCACTAGAATGTACCTATTTCCACAGGACATTGGAAAAGGACCCATGAAATCCACTCCCCAAACGTCAAAGACCTCGACTTCAAGCATTATGTGCATTGGCATTTCATCCCTTTTTGTTATGTTTCCGGTTCTTTGACACCGGTCACATGCCTCAACATAGCTTCGAGAATCCTTGAATAGGGTTGGCCACCAAAAACCTGACTGGAGGACTTTTCTTGCTGTCCTTGATGCACCGAAATGGCCTCCACACTCCTTGGAGTGGCAATGGCTCAGAATCTCTTCCATTTCGTCATCGGGCACACACCGCCGAATGATCCCATCACTACAAACTCTGAATAACAGTGGTTCATCCCAAAAGTAATGCTTCAACTCTGAAAAGAACTTCTTTCTTTGATGATGATTCAACTCCATTGGCACCACATTGCTCACCAAGAAGTTTACGAAGTCAGCAAACCAAGGAACTTGACTCCTCTCAACCACAAACAACTGCTCATCCGGAAAGTTTTCATTTATGGGCACATCAACCGCTACTCCATCTCTTTCCAATCTTGAGAGGTGGTCGGCAACTAAGTTCTCGGTTCCCTTTTTATCCTTGATCTCTAAATCAAATTCTTGAAGCAATAGAACCCATCTTATCAACCTCGGCTTGGCATCTTTCTTGGCCATCAAGTACTTGATTGCCGAATGATCCGTGTAGACTATCACCTTGGATCCCACTAGATACGATCTGAACTTATCAAATGCAAATACTATGGCTAGCAGCTCTTTCTCTGTAGTAGCATAATTGATCTGAGCTTCATTCAAGGTTTGACTAGCATAATAGATGACATGTAGACGCTTTTCTTTCCGTTGACCCAATACGGCGCCCACCGCATAGTCACTTGCGTCACACATAAGTTCAAATGGCAATTTCCAATCCGGAGTGGAAATGATCGGAGCCGAGGTTAACTCCTTCTTCAACAACTCAAAAGCTCTCAAACACTCCTCATCAAACACAAAAGGCACATCTTTCATGAGCAAGGAACAAAGTGGCTTCGTGATCTTGGAAAAATCCTTGATGAACCTTCGGTAGAAACCCGCATGCCCCAAAAAGCTTCGAATTCCCCTAACCGAAAGTGGTGGAGGAAGCTTCTCAATTACTTCAATCTTGGCCTTGTCAACCTCAATCCCCTTTTCTGAAATCTTATGGCCTAGCACAATGCCTTCCTTTACCATAAAATGGCATTTTTCCCAATTCAAAACCAAGTTTGTATCTTCACATCTTTGAAGAACCAAACCCAAATTGTGAAGGCACCCGTCAAATGAGGACCCAAAAACTGAGAAGTCATCCATAAACACCTCAATGAACTTCTCGACCATATCGGAGAAAATGGCCATCATACACCGTTGAAAGGTCGCCGGAGCATTACACAAACCAAAAGGCATCCTCCTATAAGCAAAAGTCCCATAGGGACATGTGAAAGTAGTCTTCTCTTGGTCTTCCGGATCTATAGCAATCTGATTATAACCCGAATATCCATCTAGGAAGCAGTAGTAGTTATGACCGGCTAGGCGCTCCAACATTTGGTCAATGAATGGCAATGGAAAGTGGTCCTTCCTTGTGGCGGCATTGAGCTTCCTATAATCTATACAAACTCTCCAACCGGTCACCGTTCTTGTTGGAATGAGCTCATTGTTTTCATTTGGGACCACGGTTATCCCACCTTTCTTTGGCACACATTGCACCGGGCTCACCCATGAGCTATCCGAAATTGGGTAAATAATACCCGCATCAAGCAACTTTAGAATCTCCGCTCTCACTACTTCCTTCATGTTCGGGTTTAGTCTTCTTTGGTGTTCAATTGATGGCTTGAAATCATCCTCCATAAGTATCTTATGCATACATATTGATTGGCTTAGACCTTTGATGTCGGAAATGGTCCATCCAATCGCCCTTATGTGCTTTCTCAAGACTCTCACTAACTTCTCTTCCTCAAGCTTGGACAAGGATGATGAAATTATGACCGGGAGGGATGATGCCTCTCCAAGAAATGCATATCGCAAATTTGAAGGCAATTGCTTCAACTCTAGAACGGGAGGCTTCTCCACGGATGGTGGAAGTCTTGGTTTTCCCTCACCTAACTCTTCAAAGTGCCATCTTTTTCTAAAGTTCGTCAATGGAAAGGTGTCCAAGTACAAAGCATGCTTGGCCACTTCACTATCTTCGTCTTCTTTGGTTGCACTCTCTCTAATGCACACTTGCAAGGGATCTTTTGGAATTTTCTTTTTGAAGAAATCTTTCACTAGAGGCTCAATTACCTCCAATCTCATGCAATTCTCAATATCCACCGGTTTCTTCATGGCCTTGTACATGTGAAAGACTACTTGATCATCACCAACTCTCAAAGTCATTTTGTCTTCCCTCACATCTATTAGTGCCCCTGCTGTCTTCAAAAATGGCCTCCCCAAAAGGAGTGGAATCTCCACATCTTCCTCCATTTCAAGGATTACAAAGTCAACCGGAAAATATAGATTCTCCACCTTCACTAGCACATCCTCCATCACTCCTCTTGGATACTTGATGGATCTATCCGCAAGTTGGAGGGTAACATTTGTGGGTTTCACCTCTCCCACACCAAGCTTCTCAAATACCGAGAACGGCATCAAGTTGATGCTAGCTCCCGAATCAATAAGTGCTCTACTAAAGTTGGAAGTACCAATGGTGCAAGGGATAGTAAACTTGCCCGGATCTTTTAGCTTGGGAGGAAGCTTGTTCTGCAAGATTGCACTACACTCTTCCGTTAGAGCCACCGTTTCAAACTCCTCTAGCTTCCTTTTGTTTGATAGAAGCTCCTTTAAGAACTTCACATAGGTGGGCATTTGAGCTAGAGCCTCCGCAAACGGAATGTTGATGTGTAGTTTCTTGAACACTTCTAAGAACTTGGCAAAACTTTGAGCCTCCTTGTACTTCTTCAATCTTTGCGGATATGGAATTGGTGGAACAAAAGCTTTGACTTGTGGAGGTGGTGGTATATCACTTGATGGTAGGGGTTGTGCACTAGCTTGCTCATCTTCCCCAACAACTTCTTCCTCAACCTCCTTCTTGTTAACTCTCTCTTCCTCATCAACTTTCTCATCAACTTCAACTTCAAAGTCAACCCCCTCCTCAACTTCAACTCCTTCTCTTCTTCCAAAACCTTTAGGTAGCTCAACCTCTTTTCCGCTCCTCAAAGCAATAGCTTTACATTGCTCCTTTGGGTTTATGATTGTGTCACTAGGTAAGGTCCCTTGTTGTCTTGCTTGGGCACCTCTTGCTAGTTGACCCACTTGTACTTCAAGGTTTTGTATGGCGGCTTGGGAGTGTTGAGCTAGTTGGTCTATTTTGTTGTCAAGCTTCTTTAGGGCCGCATCTTGGACTTCCATACGGGTGTCCATTCTCCCCATGTAAGTAGAGAACATTTCCTCTAGAGATGGTTTCTTTTCGGCTTGGTTGTTGACAAATTGGTTTTGAAAGCCCGGATTTTGGCGGTTATAGGCTTGAGGTTGTTGTTGAGCTTGGAAGCCGGGAGGTCGTCTTTGGTTGAGGGGTTGAGGTGGTTGGAGGGTATTTGTGTTATCTTTCCAAGAGAATGCGGGGTTTTGTCTCCATGCCGGGTTATATGTGTTTGAGAATGGGTTGTTTTGAGTGTTTTGGTTAGGATAATTTCTGTTGTAGTTCACAAATGCCACTTGGTCAATAGATGTGGGATTTGCAAGATCACACTCTAGGCTTTCATGAGGTCCACAACACAACTCACAACATGCAACACTAGCTTGACTTGATGAAGCTCCCATTCTACTCACATGCTTGGTCAAGGCTTCCACTTGGGCCTTCAATGCGGTAACATCACTCACTTCAATCATCCCCGGGGCTTTCTTTATTTGCCTATCATTCCCCCAATGACTATTTGTGGAAGAAAGCTCTTCCAAAATGCTCCAAGCTGCCTCCTCCGACTTCTTCATGAGAGAACCACCGGCTGCCGCATCTATCAATGTTCTTGTGGCGTTACTGATGCCGGTATAGAATGACTCTACAAGTTGCCACCTTGCTAGTCCATGGTGAGGGCATTTCCTCACAAGATCCTTGAACCTTTCCCATCCATCGTACAGGCTCTCATTCTCATATTGGGCAAAGTTTGCAATCTCATTTCTGAGGCGAGCCGCTCTCCCAGGTGGAAAGTACTTGTTGAGAAACTCTTGGGCTAGTTGCTCAAAGGTGATTATGGAGTTTGGAGGTAGTCTCTGAAGCCACCCCCTAGCATCGCCTATTAAGGAGAACGGGAACAACTTCAATTTGATAAAGTTATCTGAAACTCCATTGAATCGAAATGTGTCACAAATGTCATTGAAACTCTGTAGGTGGACATTTGGATCTTCATGAGCTGCGCCTGAAAACTGCACTGTGGCGGCTATCATTGAAATCAAACCCGGCTTGATCTCATAATTGTTTGCATTTGCTGTAGGTCTTTGGATAGAGGATAGATTGATGTCCACCCTTGGCATAAAGTAGTCTTGTAAGACCCTCTCAGCCGCCATATTGGCACCGTCACCAACCGGATTTGGATTTTGAACGGGATTTGGAACCGGAGCTGGATTTAGAATGGGATTTTGATCTCCCATAGCTGTTGCCCTAGCTCTTCTTCGATTCCGGCGATTCCTCCTTGCGGTACCTTCAATATCCGGATCGAACTGTAGGTCCTGTGAACTGTTACTCCTTGTACGTTGGTGCATACAAGAGCAACCTGCCTGAAAATACACACAAAAGGAAACGAAAGTAACAAGTCCAAACTAGTTAAAACCAACTAATACCAATATCAATTTTCCGCTTAGTCCCCGGCAGCGGCGCCAAAAATTGATCGGTCCAAACTCACACGGTAAAGACTCTCGCAAGTGTACGAGGTCGGGGTGTAATATAATGACCGAGTAGGGATCGTTCCCTCGAGGACTAAGGATTGATTACCGGCTTTTATCGGCTTATATACTATTTGGACAATTGAAAATGATAGTTTTTAACATCTAACAATATAAAGAGTAGATCTAAAGCAAATAAAACACTAACCACAACTAAAGTGAATGTGATGATATGAGAAAAGTGTGCTAGAACATGAATCCACCTAACCCTTCAATTAACTCTTGACTCACTTAATCCCTCATTTGTGCAAGTATAGATTATAGGTTCGTATTCCCTTAAATCAATCTCTAATCTCTCTCGATGTCTTAGAGATTGTATCCAAACATACATGATATGGATGAACTCATTAAGAATGGTGGAATACATACATGAACCCTATATGCTAGCCTAGTGTATCTCTCACTTTCTAGTCATATATAGTGAATGGTTTGTTTATCTAGTGATCATTCAACAAGATGGCCAATCAAGACAAAAGCATTAAGCATACAAAACATTCATATAACTACACAAACACTTGTAGAGAAACTAAGGAATCATTAACAATAGATTAAGGGTTTGGTTTCATCATTGTTCTAGCACAAGAGTATTTAGCTCATATTACACATAGAAACCATACAAAGTCTCCAATAAACACAGATCATAACAATTACAAGAAGATAAAAGGTAGAGTTTAAGAGATAAACTAAGATGATGATCTCCTCCTTGCAATGCTTGATCTCTTATGGCTTCCTTCTCCAAGAATAACTCCTCCAAGCTCAAAGGTTGATGAAGAACCACCAAAACAGAGAGAAAAGAGAAGGTTTTCTGCAGAGAGAGGTGGTGTGTGGTCGTGTCTCCTGCTGGAAGGAAGAGGAATGGGTATATCAAGGTCTTTCTCTCCCCTCTCCCAATGACAACCAACACCATCATGCTTCATAATTGAAGAGGGCCCACCAAGAATTCCTCATCATTACCTCCCCTCTCTCAATGAAGGCAATGGTCAGAGACAAGATCCTGGTTTGCTGAAATTTGGGGCCCCAAGGACCTGAAATTGGGCAACTGAAGTTGACAGCATCGGGCGAAATTTGCGCCCTGTTCTGCGCCCTGTTCTGCGGCCAAGGGCGCAGAAATAGGAAAATGTGATCCTCTGCCAAGATTTCTGCGCCCTTGTTCTGCGGCCCCTAAACGCAAAACACAAGGGCGCAGAACAACTTTCTGAAATTGCACATTTGCCCCAGAATTCCTGCATCTTTGCACATAAGCCCCTCTTCTGGAAGGAATCCTGAAACGCTTATTAAATCCGTTAAAAACACGGTTTTACCCGGGATTTGAGCATAAAAGATACAAATAAGGGGGCTACACTTCGTGTAGGAATAAGAGCTATCAATAATATAATTAAAAATAAATCAAAATATTATCTACATTAATTAACCAGGATGTTAAACCCTACTTTTGTCCAAATCATTTTCAAGCAACTACTTTTGTCCGGATCTAAAACCAAATAGAGTTTCCTTTTGCTCACCCCCTTGTTTGGACAAATCTACCCCTTCTTAAATACACGTGACATGTCATCCATTTATAAAGGGATAATGCTCACCCCGCTTGAAGGGGGTGATAGTCTATAATAAGCCAAAACCATAAATTTTGGCTCGCATATCACGGTATTAATTATATCTTGCTATGGCAATGCTACCATAGGGTTGTTTGGCGTTCAAGATTGGATTGAATTGGAATAGATATGACTCATTTAGTACTGTGATGTGTTTAGTGCAGTACATATTGAACCAAAAATAGTATCATCTCTTGTTAAAGTATAATTGCCTTATGTTTGATACAGTATGGATTGGTTTGTTTAAAATTAATTTTTTTTTAAAAAAATATGTTAAATGTTTTAAATAAAATTTGTTTAATAATTTTCAATTATTTTGTAATAAAATAAAATAAAAATAAAAGTTATTTGTAAAGAAATAAAAATTATTTTTCTTAAAAAATAAAACAAAATAAAAGCGGTAATTTCACTAAAGTCCCTATTTTTTTTGGGTGAAATGTCACCTATTTAAACGTTTTTTTTTTTTTTTTTTTTGTCATATTAGCAACTTAAGTCCCTTGTTTTTACATCACTTTAGTCCATTTAACCAAAATACTAATAGTCAACTCTAACTATATAAATAAAAGTATAATTTTACCCCTATCAAAATGATTTATTGAGTTTCAAAAATAAATAATATTAAAATGGTTTATAAAAATAAATTATCAACCTAAATTTATTTTCTAAAAAATATATATATAAATTTTAAAAATTGGAAAAAAAAAAGTAATAGATTATGGAAAATATAAAGTTAAAATAAATAATAAATTGAAAGTATTTTTTATAAATTTAAAAACCAAAAAATACAAAGTATTTCAAAAAAATTAAAAAAAAAAGTTTTTTTTTTTTAATTTTTTTATTTTAAAAGTAAATGAATCTCCACCATTGGATCGATCCAAATCCAACAATGGATTTCCATTTACTTAAAAAAAAAAAAATCTTTTTTATTTTTTGAAATACTTTTATTTTATTTTTTAAAATACTTTCAATTTATTATTTATTTTAATTTTTCATAATCCATAAGTTTTTTTTTCTTTTTAAGAAAATTATTATTTTTTTGGTTTTTTAGAAAATAATTTTTTGTTGTTTTTATTAACTATTTTAATATTATTTATATTTGAAACTCAATAAATCTTTTTGACAAGGGTAAAATTGTACTTTTATACATATAATTAGAGTTGACCATTAGTATTTTGATCAAATAGACTAAAGTGATGTATTTTGAAAAAACCAAGGGAATTAAGTTACTAATATACCAAAGACATATAAATAGATGACATTTTACCAAAAAGTAGGGATTTTAATGAAATTACCCCACATGGAAAAAATTCTAGTTGCTTTTGTACCTGTAGATTTCTGTGTTGACAATTTTGTGTGTTCATTTTTGAGAGCTTGTGTGTTACACAAATGCAAAATGTCTGTTGTGTACAACGAAAAAGGAATGGATTCAACATTTATAGAAAACAGATATGGACTTGAAATTGATTTGGATTTGGATTCAACATGAGAGTTTTAGACATTACAATCAAAACCCTTTTGAGAAAAACTTGAAAGAATTCAGATTGGGGTCTCAAGATTGAAAAAACAAAAACAAATGAATAGACCAAAAAGTTTCGGACTAGGCCATCCCTTCGGATTCAAACTATAGAGCAACATTGCAACAATGTCACCTAAAAAATGACTAGACAGTAAGGGCCCGTCCTGCAAGCCATTTTCTGTTTTTGTTTTTTAAAAAGAAAAATGAAAATGAAAACAGTGTTTTTGGTTTCATTTTTGAATTTCAAAATCGCGTCTGGTAACATTTACTGGATTTCGTATTTTGAAAACAAAAACGGGAAAAACGCGTCTGGTAGGATAACCGAAAACTTTCGAAAATTGAAATATCAATTTTTACATTTTGTTTAATATTATAACAATTATAAACAAATTGATTAAATAATTAACTTAAAAAATTGAAATGTAAATTTTAAATTAAACAAAAGTTATCGGCTGAAGAGGAAGAGGAAGAAGAAGAAGAAGAAGACCAGATCGGTGACTCAATAGAGCAGATTGGCGGTGAGAGGCAACGCAGAGCCGATCGGCGGCGAGCGGAGGAGGAAGAGGAAGAGGAAGAAGAAGAAGAGGAAGAAGAAGAAGAAGACGGTCGCCAGACGTAGCAGTGAGCGGAGGAGGAGGAAGAGGAGGAAGAAGAAGAAGAAGAAGAAGAAGAAGAAGAAATGGCGGCGATCGGTGCAGCAAGCGGAGGAGGAGGAGGAAAGAGTAAGAGGAAAGAGGAAGAAGAAGACAGCTGCGTGTCAGGTGGAAGAAAGAAGAAAAAAAAATTATTAATGAAATGGACCCACTTATTTAATGATATAGGACCCACCTCATTTGAAAAACAAAAACAAATTCAAGAAAAGCAACTTTTTTTTGTTTTTCAAAATTTCCAATTTTAACACAGATTTTGTTTTTTATTTTGTTTTTGTATTTTAAAAATAAAATGAAAAACGGTTACCGGACTCGAATTCGAAATCATTTTTGGAAAACAGAAACAAAAACAGGCTAAAAACAAGCTACAGGACAGACCCTAAGGTTGTTCATGTTCCTACACTTCTAAAACAGCAATGAACTTACATGATAACAAGTTAATCACTACAATTAATTTACTATAAAGAAGCATAAAATATTGAAGCTTTGCGAAGAATGCCAATCCCTTCAGTGTACAGCTTAAACATAATTATAACATTCAAGTGGCAACAGTAATTTCATCAGCAACTACATAAAAAAAACAGTGGCAACATTGAGAGCAATAGTATCAATTCCCTGTTGCTTTTGGTTTAGCTCCCTGAACCGGCATTGCGTATTATGTGAACCTGTATGGTGTTTCCCATTTGGCCATTATGATCTGGTAGAAATTCACAAATACAATGGTCATCCGGGCCCAAGCTGTTCTGTGTGCAGAAATATTTCCACCCGCTAATCCAGGTTCGACCATCATTCCAAATGAAAGCATTTCCGGGTGATTTCATCCCTTGCTCATTTCGAAAGAATACCAGCCCTGATAAATCAAGCATGTGGTTTTTCAAAAAATTTGTTGGTACAAGCTGCAGTGATGAAAATAGTTTTAACATTAGAAACAACAACGTTTCACATTGCGGCCCAAATAAAATTCAAACCAAATAAGTTCGATATGCACAGGCACATATTGTGATTTGTGACAATATCAACCCACCTAAGCAAACCAAAAAGAATTTGCATGGATTTCACATTTTAGTTTCACAATTAAACCAAGTAGAGAAAATGCGAGTAATGACTAGAGACAAGAATTACTGCTCTTGTTGACCACTAGGCCGGATCAAGTTTTTTAGTTGTCTAAATAGTCGTTAAGTGCAAACAGAGGTTGACATGTAGAATTATAACCGTAGCAGCAGTTTACAGAAGAGGTAAGATCACTTACTAAAAGGTGCTTCTTGGCCTTGGTTCTCAATCTTACAATAAAGAAGGGATTGCGAGGTTGAACTAATTTTGACACACCAACTCTTTCCAGTTGGACTGTAGTTCGTTCAAAACCTCCACTCTTAGCAGTAGACATTTTCTTAGATCCTCCTAAATCAAAATTAACCGGCAGGTTATCATTATCTCAGACAAATTCAAGCACATAGCTGCATGGCATTCAAGCATGCCAAAAGAAGTGAACAACTGTTTATTAAGAGACAAGCATTGCAATGTTTACCTTTGTTAATTGCTGCTGCTTCTTCAACCATGACATTGCGAGTGTCTTTAGAGACTCCTTCCTTAACAACAACCCTTTTCTTAGATCCTCCTGAATCAAAATTAAAAGACATTTTATAATAATTTTAGAAATCCAAGCAGACATCCGCTAAACATTCACACATGCACGTAAAGTGGAACATGTTAATTAAGAGACAAGAATTGCAATGTTTACCTTTGTTTTCACTGCTCTTTTTCTGGTCTTCGTTCTTTCTGTTATTTGCAGCTACTTCTTCAACCTTGACCTTAGAAGTTTGTTTAGAGCCTCCTTCCTTAACCACATCCCTTATCTTTAACACTGAAACTTTCAGTATCTTCTGACTAATAAGCTCAAACACACATATATCTCCACCATCCAAGTTCTTTCCGAATCTACCCAATTTCGTCATAAAACACATTGGCACTGTAGTGAGTAGGACGGACCACTTCCTTCCATCAGAATCCAGTACTTTGATACTCTTGGTACTTGTACTAAAATACTTGTGAGCAAATTTGGCAGGCACGTACTGCACTTGCAAACATGACCACAAACTAAGCTTATTGTAGGTGTAAAACTGATGTGCAAACTTCAAGATCACATTAAACAAACTTACCAGGCGATGGTTTACAGTTGACCGCCAGATAACCATGAATGAAGGATTTTTAGGCTTGAACAATCTGGCAGCAGCAATTGCTCTCTCTCTTTCTTCGAATGCAATATTTCTAAATCTCGTGTTAACACTTATTCCCATGTTGTCAAGTAAATCCACAAGCCCATCTCCAACTGCAATTAAGGGAATTAGACTTCAAAAACATAAATTTTAGTAAAGACCAAGCCACAGAACAGACATGTAATATAAAGAGAGCTTACCAAATTTGGCAGCATCATCTGACGAATGTGTCCCAACTTCATATGCCGTTTTCTTAAGGTTTATGTCACTACCTACAGCATTCGATTGATTTGATCCCACGAATCCTTCCTCTTTTCTTCTCTTGTTTTGCGACTCATAGCCACGCTCCTGGTTCTTATCAACTCCCAAAGCAGGAACAAATGAAGGCTTACCCCGATTCAGCTGTGATGGCATTAGGCTAGATGACCTAGGACATTTATCAAAAGCTTTGTTCTTTGGGGATTCAAAAGTTGGATTTGGAGTTGTGACATCTATTATCTCGATAGTATCTTCATTCTCACTCTCATCTTGACGTGATAAGCTATGACTGTCATTTTCTGTTTCTTTACCATAATAGGGGTATTCTATCTCACAAGCAGTTAGATCAAAGATGAGAACATTGAAATTCGAGTTCCCTCCATATTTGAAAACCAAGAAGTATCCAACGCTAATTGAATTATATTGTACAAAGTCATGCCAACCATCGTGAAACCAAATCGTTCTCCCATCTCTTATCAACCCCACTTTCCAAACTCGACCGTTCGGAACTGTGAGTGTTACAGTGGAGAGTTCATTCCCAAATATCCTCACAAACTTTTCTGAAATCCTCTGGAGTATGCAAATAAAGTTAGACATTTATTAGAAAACAAGTGAAATCGGATCAAAGCAAAGTCTTGATGATATGTAAACTTGGTTTATATCAATATTACAGAAGCAAGAAGAGACATGCTTGTACCTATAAAAAAAATATGATTTCCATGTAAATTCTTGATAAACAAGAACAACCCTAATATGTAGCATTTTTTATTTGATAACAAATCGAGGGCAATATAGTTATTAAGCTCTAAAAACAAAGGAAACAAAACAATGCTTTTAATAATGAAATGGAACTCATGAAAATTGCTACAATTAAAAGTATCTGTAGATTTATTCAAAAAATCTTCACTAGCTTACTTAACTCATCACAGTACAATATTTATACGAAAAAGCATATTGAAGTGATTCCCTACTAACATGAATTCATATAGAAGTCAACTTTAATCCCACATATTTTTGCAACCCATTGATCATAAAAGATTAAAGCACCAAACTTTAAATTTACAAGCAAAAAATCTTTCATAAAACAAACAAAACCCAGATCAACGAAAACATGAACTTGTGTTTTCATACAACAGTTTAATGGAGTTGTTTTTACTCTGAAATTTCCTCTTAGTATTTCATCAAACGCTTTAGTGTTTTCATACAACAGTTTCACTCTGTTTTACAGCTTTTGCTACAACAAATAACATAAACTTGTTTATCTTCTATGCATACAAAATTAAAACCAAAATAAAAAAGCTGACTTTTCAATAACAGAAAGAAATTGAATAAAAGTTGTGGAAATAAATAAATACCAGCTTCTTGTCTTCTAGAATGGAATTAAGCATAACTTTGAAGAAACGAAAGGGCTCTACTCTTTTCCTCAAATCCATTTGTTTAAGTGGTTTACTAGTTAAAAAGAAAAACAGAGGTTTTGTGTTGTGAAAATTTCTAATTTTTCTGGTTCATCAATGTGTGTTTATTTAAAAGAAATCCTAAAATGCATTTGTTGTGTTTACTTACACATGGCAGCAGAGATTCTCAAATTTCAGAAAAAGATTTGCTTTTGGGTTGTTTGGTAAGTACTACTTACCATTTGACTCCGTGTTTGTTGAAGCTTTGTCTTGCCATTTCTGAAACTGAAACCGACTCTGTCACACAAAGGAACCGTACTCTGGTCCCAAAATGAACACTTGTCTTGCTGTTTTTGTTACAAGATTCTTTGCTTTGAAAGGTCTGTTTTTGTACAACGAAAATGGGTTCAATGTGTTGCATTTGAAGGAAACTGGATTTGGATGGAATTTGAGGTCGAGTAAACATTTTTATCAAGAACCCTTTTGTGAAAAAACTTGAAAGAATTCATATTTGACAAGTCGATATTTTTACAGCAGAAGAATAGGCTTTTGACTATGAAGACAGAAGACTGGTACGAGAGTCAAAAGAGACTAAGAATTGAAGAAGACAGAGAGCCGTACACGTGGACGGCCAGTGTTACTGTTACCCATTTTGGTTTTAAAGAGTTTTAGATAAGCTTTATTAACATTAATTTTCATTATTATAAAATTTTATTGTTTAATATCGAAAATCTTTTTGCATGAATCATCAGAATAATAACATGATAAAATTTTCAAAAAAAAAAAAAAAAAAAAAAAATGATAATTTTCTTTTCTTACATTTTCATAAATAAATCCGGGTTTTAACTTTATACATGCCTTATATATTTTATTACGTAGTTTTATACATCTTATTTCAAAATATCACACTTTCACTAATTTCATACATATGAAACAAGCATTGTTATAACAAAAGCACTGGTTTCATACACGTGAAACTAACATTGTTTTAACAAATGCATTAGTTTCCTACACGTGAAACTAGTATTGTTTTAACAAATGCACAAGTTTCATACACCTGAAACTAGCATCGTTTTTGCCTCGTTTTAACAAATAGACTAATTTCATACATGTGAAACTAGTATCGTTTAACAAATCTCAAACCAAAATAGATTAAATATAAAAATAAAAAAAATAAAAAATTCTTAATTACTATTTTAAACTTATTTCTAAACACATTTGCAAGTCAATAACTAGCGGGATCTTTGCTTTCGTAAAAACATTTTCTGCTCTAATATTGAAATTGAGTATATAGAATTTTCAAAACTGAATTATTTATATGCTAATTTATCAGTCGATGATGAAGATGGGGAGATTTGCGAGCGGCCTGTAGAGGATAGTAGGGAGGGAGAGGTAGAAGTGGACCTCTGTTTGGTTGGGAAAGTATTATCTGGTAAAAAGGTGAATAGGGAGGCGTTTATTCAGGTGATTGAGCAGCTATGGAGTCCTTTTGGTAGGGTAGAGATCGAATTGGTGGGGGTCAATATTTTTATGTTTCATTTTCGAAGTAAGGAGGAAAGACAAAGGATCTGGCAGAGAGGGCCTTGGTACTTTGATAAGAGTCTGATTGTGCTGGAAAGGCCAGAAGGAATGGGCAGTATAGCTCAGTTGAAGTTCAATAAGGTGGAGATGTGGGTTCAGATACATGATGTTCCGATTGTGTGTATGAATCGGAGAACTGCAAAGTGGATGGCTGAACAGCTTGGTAAGGTGATTGAAATCCCAATAGAATCCAAGGATTGTTGGGGGAAATTTATGAAGGTGAAATTGTTAATGGATATTGCTAAACCTCTGAAAAGATGGCTTAGGCTTAAGTTAGATAAGTTTTCAGAAATTGTAATGGTGAGTCTTCGATATGAGAGGCTCCCGGAATTTTGCTACGTTTGTGGTCGAATTGGGCACGTAAGTAAGGAATGTGCTGATGAGGTAGCTAAGAATGAAGCATTACAGGGGGTTTCGACTAAATATGGGTCATGGATGAGAGCTTCTTCTTTGGATAGACAGAAATTTAGAGGTGAGAAGGTAATTGTAGGTAATTTGAAGAGCTCCAATCGGTTGGAGGATAAGAGAGATGGGGAAGATTTGGGTTTGCAGATTTTGAATCACGATTCGCTAAAGAAAGGGGATAAGGCAGGAAGTGAGCTGATGGTCAGGTCTGGGTTGGGGGTTTTCCAGGAGGCACATCAGACCGCCTCATTGAAGGAGTCAGAGGAAGGAGGAACAGTGGGTTGTAGAAATATCTTGACTGAAGGTAGTGGATCCGGGTTGATTATTAATAATGGGCCTGGGCAGGAAGGCCCAGTTGAGGAGGGTTTAGTTGATATGGTTAAGGAAGGAAGTGGGCCTGATTTTAATGTGGATAGTTCAAGTGATAGAGAGGGGGTTCATAAAGGTTTGGGTTCGGTTGTGATGACTCAGACAGAGGTAGATGAAGTCCCTTTGAAATCAAATGTCAGGAACTGGAAAAAAATGGCAAGAGAGATATCGGCAGCAGGTTTTTTGAAGAAGCAAGCTAGTTTATTTCGTAATCTCCAGACGGTGAGTATGAAGGGGAAAACGAAAATGGAAGGGGTTGAGTCTTCTTCTTTAAGCAGGTCTTCTTTTAGCTTAGTTGGTAATAGGGCTGGGTTGGGGAAGTATAAACCTTCATCTCAGTGTCAGTATTTTAAGAGAGGGGTTAAATCCAGTTCTTTGAAGCGTTGGGAGATACAATTTGGGAAACGGAAGTTAAGTATTGGAGCAGTAGGGGACAGTGGTAGAAGGCAGCAACAGAGGAATCTAGTTGTTTCAGCGGGTTCAAAAAGTTTGGCGGAGTCTGATATTCAGGCCCGCCTGGATCGATGATAGGTCTTAGCTGGAACGTTCGGGGACTGGGGAATCCCCGATCGTTGATGGCCTTGAAAAGGTTGTTAAAGAAGTTTTCTCCTGATTTTATTTTTTTGTCAGAAACCAAGTTATCAGGTGTTAAGGCAGTCAATTTTAGGGTTAATTTTGGGAAATATGAAGTGTTTTGGGTAGATAGTGAGGGGAGTAGTGGGGGTCTGATTCTGATGTGGAGAAAAGATTTAGAGGTTTCTATTCTTTCTTTTTCAGCTGGCCACATTGATGCTAGAATCAGGATGGCTGATGGATTTATGTGGAGATTATCAGGATTTTATGGTAGTCCTAATCGAAATCAGAGAGAGAGTTCGTGGGAATTACTGGGAAGGTTGTGTGAGGTGGATGGGTTACCGTGGGTTTGCGGTGGAGACTTTAATGAAGTGTTGAGTTTGTCTGAGAAGGTGGGAGGCTCGGAGAAGTCTTTTACTGAGATGATGCGGTTCAACCAGGTTATAGATAAGTGTGAGTTATCTGATTTGGGTTTTTCAGGACCGAGATATACCTGGAATAACAAAAGGGAGGGGCAGTTTAATATCCAGCAGAGGATAGATAGATTTTTGGCTACAAATGCATGGAGGGAGAGGTTCGGGTCTGTGTTGGTAGAGCATTTGGGATTTAATTTTTCCGATCATCGGCCTTTGTTGCTGAAGTTTGAGAGGTACAGGAAGTGTTTGCGAAGCAGGGACGTGGGGTTCCGTTTTGATCCATTATGGATTAAGGAAGAGGAAATTGGAAGGATTATTGGGGATGTTTGGAAAGTCAGGGGGCCTGTGTATTCGGTTCAGGATTTTCTAACTAAGTTGCAGCAGTGTGCGGTGAGTTTGGCAGGGTGGAGTAAGGTTAGGTTTGGTAATATTAGTAATCAAATTGTAGGGATTAATAAAGAGATAGAGCAAATGTTTAAGGTTAGTGAGCAAGAGGGAGTAATGGAAGTGATTAAGGAATTAGAAAGTAAACTGGAAGAGTTGATGGCTAATGATGAATTATTTTGGAAGCAAAGGTCTAGGGTGGATTGGTTAGAGGCAGGTGATAAAAATACGCAATATTTCCACGGCCAAGCTTCTGCTAGAAAGAAGAAGAATAGGATTCAATGTCTGTTAAATGATGAAGGTCAGACAGTGTATTCAGAGGAAGGGTTGGCTAAAGTGATTCAGGATTTTTTCAGTTCCCTTTTCAAATCTTCTTCTCCTAATCCGGTAGAAATCAGAGCTGCGATGGAGGGGATTACGTCAGTTTTGGATCAATCAAAGTGTGAGCAGCTGAGTTTGCCATTTACGGAGGAAGAAGTCAGGTATGCCTTATTTGACCTTAACCCTACTAAATCGCCTGGACCTGATGGTTTTCATGCGATTTTTTATCAGAAATTTTGGGGTATTTTGAGGGAGGATTTTACTAGGGTGTGTTTATGTATATTGAATGGTCAAGATACAATTAGGGGCTTTAATAGTACTTCGGTAGTGCTTATTCCGAAAATTAGTAATCCCTCGGATATTAGAGACTTCCGGCCAATTGCTTTATGTAGTGTTGTTTATAAGACCATTTCTAAGGTTTTAGCTTTTAGAATTAAGGGTGTTTTATCTGAGTTAATTTCTGTTAACCAGTCAGCCTTTGTTCCGGGTAGAGACATTTTTGACAATGTTATTCTAGCTTTTGAGGCCCTGCATACAATTTCTAAGAAGAAGGTGGGGAAGAAGGGTTGGATGGCACTTAAATTGGATATGAATAAAGCCTATGATAGGGTAGAATGGTGCTTTTTAGCAGCTGTTTTGAAGAAAATGAATTTCCCGTCTAGTATGATAGGTTTAATTATGGAATGTGTTAGTACTACTACTCTTAAATTTTTACTAAATGGGGGGCAGGTTGGTGAAGTCCAGCCTACTAGGGGACTTCGACAGGGGTGTCCCTTATCCCCTTATTTATTTATCTTTTGTGCTGAGGCTTTTTCAGGATTGATTAAAAAAGCTGAGAATGATGGCAGGGGATTGGGCATGAGGTGTGGGAGAGGCGGTCCCCTTATAAGTCATTTATTTTTTGCGGATGATAGCATCCTGTTTAGTAGGGCTTCAATTAGTTGTGGTGAGAAAATTAGAGAGATTTTGAAAGTTTACGAGAGAGGTTCTGGGCAGCAAATTAATTTTCAGAAAAGCAAGGTTACATTTAGTGCAAATGTCATTGCTTGTGTTAAAGATGAGCTATATAATTTGCTTGGGATAGAGGAAGGGGTTAATTTAGAGAAGTATTTAGGTTTGCCAACTTTAGTGGGTAAAAATAAGAGAATATTGTTTAATGGTATAAAGGAAAGGGTGTGGAAGAAACTAAGGGGATGGAAGGATAATTATTTTTCGTTTGGGGGTAAAGAGGTGTTAATTAGGGCTGTAATTCAGGCGATTCCCAGTTATGCGATGAGTATTTTTAGGCTTCCGGTGGGTTTTTGCAAAGAGATTAGTGCGATGTGTTCGAAGTTTTGGTGGGGGTCAAAAGAGGGAAAACGTAAGATTAGTTGGATTAAATGGTTAACTCTTTGTAAGCCTAAGAGGCAAGGGGGTTTGAATTTCAAAGAATTGATTTCTTATAATCAATCGTTGTTAGCAAAACAAGCCTGGCGTATTTTGAAGTGTCCGGATTCATTGGTGTCTAGGGTTTTGATGGCTAAGTATTGCAAAAATGGGAATTTTCTGCAGCTGGAAGTAAAAAATGGTATTTCTCATATTTGGAGAAGTATTTTATGGGGGAAAGAGCTGCTTGTTCAGGGGCTGCGTTGGGTGGTGGGAGATGGGCAGTCGATTAGTGTTTTTAAAGATAAATGGATCCCCCGTCCTTATTCGTTTAGGACTTTTACTCCGGATCCTGGTATTGATTTGAAGGTGGCTGACTTAATGAGTAATAATGGGAGGTGGTGGGATATGGGGAAATTAAATAGATGGCTGTTAACAGGGGATAAGGAGATGGTGATGTCAATTCCAATTAGTTGGCAGGGTGGAGTAGATTATTTAGCTTGGCATTTCGAAAAGAATGAGCAATATTCAGTAAAGAGTGGTTATCAGTTGGCTGTTTCGAATAAGATTACAGAATCCGGATCTAATTCACTGGTAATTCAGAGTTGGTGGTTGAGGATGTGGAGATTACATATTCCACCGAAAGTAAAGATTTTTGTTTGGAGAGCGTGTTTGAATGCTTTCCCTTCGCTGCAAAATCTGTGTACCAGAAAAGTGATAGCTTCTCCTAGGTGTTGCAGATGTTCTAGCCCAGTAGAATCAGCTGATTATGCAATTTTTTGGTGCAAAGAGGCTAAGAGATGTTGGAGGTTTTCTGGTTTGGATTGCAGGTTTGAAGAAGTTTATCAGCTGCCAGCTTTGGAAGTGTTTTTGTTTGTGGCCTCTCGGTTTACAGGGGAGGAATTGGCTAGGTTTTGTATGTTGGCCTGGGCAATTTGGGAAAATAGGAACAGATTCTACATGGAAGGGAGTGGGAGGAAGGCGGAATTGGTGGCTGCAGGAGCTTTGAATTTCTGGGCAGAATTTCAGAGGACAAAAAAGGTGGCTGCAGTGGGGACTTCTTCGAATCAGCTAAGGCTTGGAATGGAATGGCTTGCTCCTCCTCCGGATCACCTTAAGTTAAATACAGCTGCTGTATCAAGTCAGCAGGGGATGACAGTGGGTATAGGAGCGGTTATTAGAGACGTAAAAGGGTTGGTGGTGGTGGCTCGAGCAAATCAGCTGCCAGGCAGGTTCACTGCTAAGCTAGGTGAGCTGATTGCGTTGAGGGAAGGATTGCTTTTGGCGAAATTTTACAAGCTGCGGCTGGATTGGGCTGAGGTGGTTTCTTCTTCGTTGTTATCTTTTCTGAACGATTCTAGGCCTTTTATAGGAGAATCTAAATATATTGTAAATGATATTAAAGTGTTAATATCAGAAGTTGGCATAATTAAGTGTTTAGCTGTTTCCAGGTCTAGAAATTCCTTTGCATTTAAGCTAGCTGGGTCTGCTTTTTCTTCTAATCAGGAGTTTCTTAGGTTGGATTTTTCTTCTTTGTTGAGTAGGAATTGTTTGTAATGTTTGTTTTTCTGTTTTTCGGATATGTTTGTATTGTTTATGTTTCTGTTATTCAATCAAAAAAAAAAAAAAAAAAAGCATTACATAAAAAGTTATGTGACGCATGATCATAGGTATTTATTTCAACATCAGTGATATGATGCAAGTTAATTTGTTCAATCACTGCAGAAGTATTATAATCATCTGTGAAAAATTATTATGAAAAGTAAATGAAAACTTTCATAGCATAATGGCCATGATGCTCGGTTGTTCCTGCTCTTCTCGAACAACAACTAAGAACTAAGATAGAAGATTTCAAGTCATATTCTCTAGCAACAAATAGAAAGTACATCAAGGCATATGTTAAACCAATCCACATATATCAAAGATTAACAAAAGTTCAAGATGAAACCCATACAAGTTTAAAAGATTCGCAACTCATCTATTATATTACTTTCCAGACTTAAACACAGAAACTTCCAGCAGCAAGTCCTCCATCCGGATTAGCTCAAACAAGCAAATGTCTCCAGCCTTTAACTTCACCCCATCCAGAAATTCAGTCCATCCCTCTAGTGTATTACATCCACCACGCTTCCAACAGATATGCACTGGCCACTTTCTTCCATTGGAAGCTCGTAATTTGATACGTTTTGTATCACGAGTCAAATACTTGTTGGCAAATTTGGCTGGCAAATACTGCATAAGCAACAACAATTGCAATAAATCATATTTCAAAGGCTGATATGAAAAACCTGTTGGTCAAATCATTTATTTAAAAAACTTACCACAACACGGCTATATAGGTGACTTGGCCGTAACATGATCATGAACGAGGGATTTCTAGGCTTCAATGAACTGGCAAGATTAAAAAGTCTCTTTCTTTCTTTTACCGATGAAAAATTATATTTTAAGCTAAGAAAGATTCCTTTATCTTCAAGTAAAGCCCTCAACTTATGTACATCTGCAAATGATGGAATTGGATTAGAAAAAAATTAATTTTCAGCCACCATACACACACAAAAAGGATTTATGAGTACAAAGATCATGATGCTTACATTTTTTAAGCTCACTCTCATTACCTTTGATTCGAGTTGGATGTTCATCTTCACCGTCATGAGTGGTGTTTGTATTCACCTCCACCCGCTCTTCCATCTTACACTTATTGCTTGAACGGTCAAGATTAGAAGCACCTTGCTGGTTCCTATAATCTTCTTTCTTATGAATCAAATTCTCCTCCTTTTTAGGCTCTTCAAAGTTATATGGATAGCTAATCTCGAAAGTACTTGTATCTAAGATAATAACATGAAATTTTGACCTCTTTTCATACTCGAAAACCAAGAAGTATTCTTCATAAATCGAATAATATTCTATGAAATCCTGCAAACCGTGATGAAACCAAATCTTTCCCCCATCTTTCAACAACCCCACTTGCCAAACTCGACCGTCAGGAGTAGTGATTGTAGCAAAAGCTGAAAGTTCATCCCTGAATTTCTTCACAAACTTCTCCGGGATCCTCTACGGTTATACAAATGATGTTAGACAATCTACTTAACAAAGAAGTGAAAATCAATCAAAAGAATTGCACATTACAGACATATATTTCATCAAAATAACCTCACTAGCTCATGCTACTTCACTTACAACAATTATACTAAACAGAATCCAAACTTCATAGTAAGCTATCAAATATCACCTCTACGTTATCATCAAAGTTACTATCTATTTACACAAAGTCATCATAAGGAGCTGAGACACACTGAAATTCAACTCTGTGAATTTAAGTGTTAGGTTACAATCAAATTAACACGTAACTTGTAATAAAAGAACTTTCACAGAATAATCAAGTTTTAATGTTTTTTAAAGGCAATGTGAAAAACCTTGACAGTAGTAAAACAACAGAAACCTGTTCAACAGATCAAAGAGAGCCTTTGCTAAATCTAGATTACATTCAATAGTTCTATGTACCATGTTGTCTTTCTACTGTGTCCTTGACTCTCTTGTGCTTTGGACAAATCATAGTCATATGTTTAAAAAAAAAAATTAAGGAATCAAAAATTTGGCGCAAAATAATCACTTCTCAGTGTTACAAAGGAATCAAAAAACATTCTCAGTGACAAAAACCTGTTCAACATGTCAAATAGAGTCTTTGCTGTGAAGAGTATTACTATGAACACCAAGTCTGATCATCAGAGTAAAGCAGAATTGCATAGTAAGTTGGTAAGCAAGTTGTTGGGCATTACTACTCTGTGTGCTTACACAGAGAAGTTACCATGGACCTCTGATATTGATCAAACATCAAGTGATCCCATTACCAGCTCAGCAAGAAACAAGAGCAACATGCTTCACACTAGAGCTGGCAATCAATCAGGCTTTGATCAGTCAGACTAAATATTGTTAAGATTAGTTAGACTAATACTCACTAGTAACCTAGACTGTATTATTCAGAATAAGAAGCTAAGAAAATCTCCATTAATGGAGTTGATTTTACTCTGAAATTTTCTCTTAGTATTTCATCAAACACTTTAGTGTTTTCATACAACAGTTTCACTCTGTTTTACAGCCTTTGCTACAACAAATAACATAAACTTGTTTATCTTCTATGCATACAAAATTAAACCAAAATAAAAAAGCTGACTTTCCAATAACATCTGCATTGCAAAGCAAGAAATTGAATAAAAGAAACCAGTTTAACATATCAAAGAAAGCTTTTGCTACAACAGTTCAACCAAAATTAAACTAAATTCAGGAAAAACATAAACTTTTTTATTTTCTATGCATACAAATTAAACCAAAGAAACTAATCCATCTAAAAAAAACTTTACTTTCCTAATTTTTTCAACAAATAATCTCTGCAAAGTAAGAAAAAAAAAAGAAAAAGAAGTGTTGGGATGTACCAGTTTATTTTCTTCAAGGGTTGAAGCAAGAATAACCTTGAAAAAACGTTGGGGTGTCTCCTCCATGGCCATGGACTTGCAGCTGCAATTCTAACACCGAAAAAATGTTCTGCTTCTAACTCTTTGAGGAGTTTTAAAGTGAAAACACTTTCTCTGCTCAGGTTTTGGTGTATTAAATAAAGGATTGGAAATGTTTACTTACATGGAAAAGATGCTTTTGTACTTGTAAATTTCAGTCTTGACAAATTTTGGTAGTTTTTTTTTTTTTGGTACAATTTTTTGGTAGTTTTGGTTTGACTCTGTTTTGTTGAATTGAAAAGCTTGTGTGTCCATTTTTGAGAGGTGTCTGTAACACAAATGCTCGTACTGGTGGTCCCAAAATTGTCTGTTGTGTACAACGAAAATGGAATGGATTCAACATGTTGCTGATGCATTTAAAGAAGAAAACTGATATGGACTTGAAATTGGATTTGGATAGAGTGTGAGGTTGAGTTTTAGACATTACAATCAAAACCCTTTTGAGAAAAATTTGAAAGAAATCAGATTTAGGTCTCAAGATTGAAGAAAAAAACAAATGGGTATTTGTGTATTCTATTCCTGCTCTCTCGCCAAAAACCAATTTCTTGTGTTGTTGAGAAATTTCCATTCTATTTCATATATGTGTGTTCTGACTTCTGTTGTTATGTGGACCGTTAAGTGTTTTTATTAGTTAATTCATGTTGTTATTATTATTATGAGAAAGGGTGTGTCCATTTAAGGTTTAGTGCAACCTCAGGTAGAACACTAGAACCTGAAGGTTCTAGTAATCAATCCGGATTGAACCTGAAGTTTTTCAACCCCAGGTACCCAACCTTACCCATGCCGGATTTCCCAGGTAGAACACTAGAACCTGAAGATTCCTGCACCAGGTAAGGGTTGTTCAGGTACCCGGGCCGGTTGGCCTAGGTCTGGGTTATGACAATGTGTTCAAATGTGTTCAAATTTTAACCAAATGTGAACAAATTATACAAATACAATAAAGCATGCCCCAAGTTACACCACAAATAATAGAGAAAGTAGTTTCGATAAATGTTTTGTTCATAATTCTTGGACATAAAAATAACCAAAGTGATTACATTACAATCGCAACATCCATGGTAATAGCAGTTGATTATAAGAGGCTACTCTCTTCTTCCATTAGAGACTTGTACATTGATCCATTTTTAGCTCCCCGAACCACCATTGCGGATTATTTGCACCTGAATGATGACTCCCTTTTCGCCACCACGACCGGGAAGAAATTCACAAATACAAGAGTCATCCACACCCACATGGTTACATTTACAGAAATCTTTCCACCCGCTAATCCACATTCGACCATCATTCCAGCGGAAAGCTTGTCCAGGCCATTGCCTCCCTTGCTCATTTCGAAAGATCATCAAGTCTGGTAAATCGAGATTGTGACGTTCCAAGATTTTTGATGGTACATGCTGCAGTAATGAAAATAGTTTCACCATTAGAAACAACCTTCCACTCACATTGCAGCCCCAATAAAAATTCAAGCCAAAGCAGTTTACAGAGGAGCTGAAATCCTTACTAATAGATTCTTCTTGGTCTTCGTTCTCAATTTAGCAATGAAGTGGGGATTCCGTGGTTGAACAAAGTTCGACACATCAAATGCTTTTCCTGAATCAAAATTAACCAGCAAGTTATTATTATCATTGGCAAATTCAGGCACACACATCTGCACGGCATTTCAAGCACGCACAAAGAATTGAACGACTGTTGATTAAGAGACACAAATTGCAATGTTTACCTTCGTTAATTGCTGCTGCTTCTGCAACCACGACATTATGATTTTGTTTAGAGCTTCCTTCCTTATCAATAACCATTTTCTTAGATCCTCCTGAATCAAAATTAACCGTTAAACATTCATTAAACATGCACACATGCATATAAAAGTAGAACAACCATTAAACAATAATAAAAGAGACCAGATTTACAAAGTTTACCACAGATTCCACCGCTCCTTTTCTTGGCTCTGCTCTTTCCTATAGTTGCTTCATCATCATCATCATTGCCGTCGTCATCTTCTTTTGTTGTATCCTCCTCCTCATTATAATCTTCATCTTCGCTGTCATCATAATCATCACTGTCATGATCATTGCTGTCTTCTTCATTTTCTTCTTCCTCACATTCTTCCAAGTTCACTTGAATCACGTCTGATGTTCCAGTAGCATCACTGTCGCCATTCTCAGGTTCGAATTGCCCCAAATTTTTGACAAGGAATCCTCCATCACCATTATATTTAAAAACTAAAAAGTCTGCATACTGCAAAGAATTATCTTGGACAAACTTGTGCCAACCATTCAGAAAATGCACTCCATTTTCAGTATTTACCACGTCCACATGCCAAAAATTGCCCATATGATTACTGAGCACTGCCTTCTTTGGCAAGAGTTTGCCACAGTGTGCAACGAAAGCATCTGGGATGTGCTACAAAAGAAGGTAGTTGCATATCATTCGTAAAATTTCAACCATAACATCTAAATGCCAATTGAAAATTGTTTAACATGCATTTGTTTTAGTGAATTTAATCTTTCATGCCATCTTTTATGAGTTCTAAAATACAAAATGCTGTTTAAAATAATTCTTTTTAAAGTTCTATTTCTAAGCATGGTTGATAGTATACTATTTCTTCTTGATCCTACTTTTCCCAAAAATGCTACATTCGGATAGAAAATCATAACCACAGAAATATGTTGAAATTGATAAAGAAGTTGTCATCAACAGTGAGTATTCAGCATGGAAGCACTAAGATCAGCTTCTCCTTTGCTGGTTACTTTCAACTCTCAGTGAAAAGGTCATCGGAGAAGTGACTACATGCTCTACCTCACAAGATGTTTGGAACACTTTGCAAGATCTATTTTCACAACAGTCTCTTGCAAAAGTTGTACAACTGCATCATCAGTTGCAGAAAACTAAAAAAGGTGCAATGAACATCAGTGATTACATTCTGAAAATCAAAGAGATTGGAGATGATTCAGTGGCAGCTGGACAGGTAATCACTGAAAATTATCTAATATCTAGTATCTTGAGTGGACTAGGTCGTGATTATGACCCGATCGTAGTGGTGGTTTCATCTCAAAGGAACACCATGAAAGTGCAAGAAACTCAATAATTATAGATGCTTCAAGAACAGAGAATTGAGCAACTGCTATTCTGGTCAAATTGATGTTTCATCTATCTTAGCTAACTTTGCTGCTCAAGGTTTTGAAAGAGGTTTTAGATCTGACGGAGGAAATAATTTCAACAACAATCGAGGAGGAAATGGACATGGCTGAGGTCGAGGCAGAGATGGCAAAGGAAATCAAAGGCTGACATGCCAAGTCTGTAACAAGACTGGTCATGTGGTATTACATGGCAGCAAGAACTAGTGCTAAACTAGGACACCTTGCATTGCCTATTCTGAAATCTGTACTCAAGACTATGCATTTTAGTTCAAAAATTTCTGATATTGATTGTTGTTCATCATGTAAACTTGGCAAGTTACATAGGCTTCCTTATCAGAGGCATCAGATAACCACATCAGCTCCTCTTAAGCTTATTTTGTCTGATATTTGGGGACCCTCACCACTCACTAGTTGCTTCAGTTGAGGGATTTAAGTACTATATTCTGTTTATAAACTCCAAACAAAATCCGAAGCTTTTCAAACATTCCTTAACTTTAAAGCTATTGTGGAGCTTAGCTTTAATCTGAAAATTAAAGCTTTCCAATCAAATATGGGTGCTGAGTATAAGAGTTTTCTGCCTTAGAAAATCTGGAATTACCCCTTGATACTCGTTTGCCTATACCCATCAGCAGAATGGTATATCTGAGAGGAAGCATAGGCATGTAGTGGAGAGTGTTCTCACACTTCTTGCCCATGCTGATATGCCTCTCAGGTTCTGGTGTGAGGCTATTGTCACTGCTGTTGTTTTGATTAACAATTTACCTTCTCCTTTACTAAGAAACAAGTCTCCTTTTGAACTTCTCTATCAAAGAAACCCAACTATAGTTTTCTTAAGACTTTTGGGTGTGCTTATTTTCCTTATTTAAGGGACTATAACAAGCATAAACTTGACTTTCATTCTGTCAAGTCAGTGTCTATTTCTTGGATATAGTATGCTTCATAGAGGCTATAAGTGCTTATCTCCTAATGGTAAAATTTATATTTCAAGGAATGTCTTGTTTCATGAACTTGAAGTCCCTTACAAAGCTACGTTTGACTCTCATTCCAGTACTTTTTGTGAGCCAGTATCTAATCTTCCTCTTAGTGTGTTTCAACATCTTCCTGCTACTTCAAATGGTCAGTCTACTCATCCTATGACTTTTGCTTCTAATACACCCAGTTATTCTTTAATCTTTATCTTCTAGGGGCACTACTAGTAAACCTTCTGTTGCTATTCAGTATCCCATAAATACCTCACCTGTTGTTACTCAACCTCCTATAAATACCTCACCTGTTGTTGTTCAACCTTCTAACATTCACTCTATGCAAACTAAAGCTAAATCTGGTATTTTCAAACCAAAGGTCTACTCATATTCACATACAGCTCTTGCTAGCTCTATTAATGAAGTTGAACCAACTTCAGTAAAGGATCCTCGATGGAAGCTGCAATGGAGGCAGAGTATGATGCCTTAATTGCTAACAATACTTAGAATCAACTAATCAAGTATAGGCCAGATGGGGCTGTTTTGAAGTACAAGGCTTGGTTAGTTGCCAAGGGTTTTCATCAAATGCCTGGGGTTGACTTCTTTGATACCTTAAGTCCGGTTGTTAAAGCTTCTACAATCAGGGTTTTGTTTACTTTGGCTGTGTCCCTTCGGTGAGATATTTAGCAAATTGACCTCAACAACGCATTTCTAAATGGAGATCTCAATGAACTAGTGTATATGGATCAGCCTCAAGAGTTTGTTGGTTCCACTCAGCCTGGCCATGTTTGCTATCTCACTAAGGCTTTGTATGGCTTCAAGCAGGCACGACCTTGGTTTCACAAGCTCAAGGCTGCTCTGCTTACTTGGGGTTTCTCTTGTGAAGAGTATTACTATGAAGACCAAGTCTGATCATCAGAGTACACCAGAATTGCATAGTAACTTGGTGAGCAAGTTGTTGGGTTTTACTACTCTGTGTGCTTATACAGAGAAGTTGCCCTGTACCTCTGATATTGATCACACATCAAGAAGATACAAGAGCAACATGCTTCACAGTAGAGCTGGCAATCAGGCTCTCATCAGTCAGACTAATAGTTAATTAAATATTGTTAAGATTAGTTAGACTAATAATCACTTGTATTCAGAATAAGAAGCTAAGAAAATCTGATTTTACTCCGAAATTTTCTCTCAGCACTTGAGTGTTTTCATCAAACAAACTGTTTTACAACTTTATCACTCATATTTTTGCAACCCATTGATCATAAATGAGTAAAGCACCAAAATTTAAAGCAAAAAAATAAAATAAAATAAAATAAAATCTTTCATTAAACAAACAAAACCCAAATCAACTAATGAAATGAAAAAAAAAAAAAAAAAAAAAAAAAAAAAAAAAAAACCAGAGAGAAAGAGGGAGTGTAGTTACCAATCTATGAGAGTTGCGTGCAGGTAAATACACTTTGAAGAAGTCAGGAAACCTCTTGTTGGATGATTTCACCATTCGTCTCCTTGAATTCGCAGAACAAAAACAAAAACAACTTTTCAAAATGAAAACTTTTCTCTTTTCTGGTTTTGGGATCTTAAAAGAAATGATTCGGAGAGATAAGTTGCTTTTTGACTGGAAAGTTTCTTGTAAGAGTTGTTGGTGTTGCCAGTTTTTGAGTATTGCATGGCACTATTACACTGGTTGGTTGGTAGGTTTTATCTGACAACGGTGACTTTGATTTGACTCTGTTCTGTACGGGATTGGACTTGAAATTGGATTTTAATGGAGTGTGAGTTTGAGTCGACATTATAATCAAAAAACCCTTTTAGAAAAACTTTAGTGGATTCAGATTCGGTTACCACTAACAGGGTCTCAAGATTGAAAAAACCAAAACAAAACTTGGAAAAAAAGTTGGATTTTGAGTGCAAAACGTAGTAGTGTAGTACAGAAGAAAAGGCTTGTAAAGACTGATAAACAGAGAGTAAGAATTGAAGAAAACAGAGAGCCGTCCACGTGGACGGCCAGGGTCACTGCTATCCACTTTTGGATTTTGTTTTTTTCTTAATAAGTTTTTTATTTTCTATATCATATTTTTTTTTTATTGTTTAATTGATATCTATTTATCTAAAATATTTTTAGATGAATCATGAGAATAATAAAATAATAAAAATTATGTATTTCATTTTCGTTTAGATCCAAGTTTTGCACATGCTTGGCCTAAATAATAATTTAAAAGTAATGGTAGACGTCCCAATTTTTTTTCTCAAATTTTGTTTCAAATGATGTGGCACATAAGGTATCAACATTATATCAGTTACTGACTTGCCGTATAATCCCATGATTTATAAGATGCTGACATCTTACGTCCCACATCATTTAGGACAAAATTTGGGGAAAAAAATTGGGACATCTACTATAACTCTTAAATTATTATTTAGGCCACATCATGAATATTTAAGTTGACAATTTAATAATATTTTTCTGTTGTGAGTAATTTTCTTATTATATTAAAATTGAAAATTGGATAATTTATATAGTTTAAATTGTTCTTTGTTTTGCGAATATTAAAATTGATAGCTGAAAAATTATTTTATTACACTAGGGATGTTTGATGAGAATACTGAATAGGTTCTATGCCTTTTGGAATATTTTACCGAAATAGGTTTACATGCATGCAGACTTTGAAACATGGTTTTTCACGGTTGCTTCCATCTTTGCAGTTTGATGAATCCATGTCAAAATATAAATGAAAAGTTAAAAAATAAATAAATAAATATCGTTTTCCTTCAAAATTTGGGACTCTGATACCGTAAGTGAGGTAAAAATGGAGGTCAAAAACATATTTGAGGGCGCCTAACCAGTGTCATGCTATTCAATATACATAAACCTCTAATAAGAATATTCGGATTTAAGACCTGGATTATCCGAAGAACCTTTTACCTTAGAAATTATTTTTAACTTAGTGGACTAAAGTTTCAGTATAAATTGTTTTTAGAATAAAATTCTCTACATAAAAATGTAAGCTGTGCAATTTTATTTTATATTTGAATTCCTTGCACCAACGTAGTGGATTTAGTGTAGAATAATTAAAGCTTAAAATCACACTAACTTATAAACCAACATGTTTGAGAGATTTTCCATTAAAAAACTTTATGCAACCTCTAGATAGAAAGAATGATTACTTTCACAAAATAAATAAATAAAAAGGATGTTTCATAAAAAAAAAAATGTTGAAAGGTGCCTCTCTATCATTCATGATTTTCTTTTAGTTGCATATAATTCTCCATCACTTCCCAATCAAGAAAAACTTTATAATATTGGAGAAAAAAGAAGAAGATATTTTAGAGTTTGTAAAACAAAAAGAGGAAAAAAAAAACACTAAAGATGGGAAAAAGGAAATGTTGTTTTCTAAAAAAAATTTTAAAAAAAAATTGGATCGTCTTTAGAATTTTTTTTGTCTTGCTTAGTAATTTCAATACAGGTTAAAATTATCATTAATAAAATAAAATAAAATGGAGTATTAAAAGATATTTCGTGGATTATTAACAGCATTACTCTTAAATTTTAAAAAATTTGAGGGTAAAACTGTCATTCTAGCTAAAGTAAATAGTAAGAAGATCAAAATTGTACTCTAACACAATTTGTTATAGTCGACCGTTAAATATTTAGTCAAAGGGATCAAAGTGATGATTTTTTTTTTATTAAAAAAAAAAAAAAAAAATGACTAAAGTGCTGAAAATGGCAAAGACATTAAAAAAAAAAGTGACAAATCACGAAAAATATGAGATTTATGTGAAATTTTGCCTTTTCAAAATAATTAAATAACACTTATGTTTAATATTTTTATATTTTAATAAAAAAATTATTATAATACAAAAAATGATTTTTGGGTTCAAACTTAAATCGATAAATCTATTTATTTATTCTTCGTCCTGATATATTTATTGTCAGGCAAGGCCAGCAAACCCAGCAGCTCGCTAGGGCCCTCAATTAGCCCAATTAACCTCTTCATCTTTTACAAAATCAAGGGCCCCAAAATCCAATTTATTTATATTTAAAAAAGGGCCCAATCCAAGACATGCAATTTATATAAATGTAAAAAAGGCCCAACTATTTCTAATTTCTAAAAAGGAAAAAAATATCAGACATCGAATTGCTTCGAAGAGGTACTGTTTTTGGCTCTCTTGTTTATTTTTTTGTTGCGGGTACATTTAATTGGAATTTAATTACTTGTTTGTGTTGCTCCACTTGTTGAATTTGTGAGAAACTTATATAAATTGATGAATTGTGCATCGGTGCATGTTACGATATAATTACATTGTATTTGGTATATGGGGCCCCGATTTTTATTAATATCATGAAATGGCTTGGGCCCTGAAATGTCTAGATACTGCCATGTTGTCAGGACGAACTGACAATAGAAAGACTGTACGCATTCCATTTTATTTATATATATTCATAATTAAAAATTACGACACAAATATTGATTAGTGTGTTAACAAGAACTCATGAACGTGTGCTGTGTTGGTTTAAATTTAATTTATTTTCTTTTTCTTCCTTAAAAAAAGAAAAGAAAAGAAGGTGCTGCATAATAATTGAGAAAATGAGAATATAATCATATAGTAATAAATTAATTAAATCAATGATGAAATGGACCGTTTCTCCAATAAAATAAATTGGTATAGGCTTTATTTTTTATCGTTTATGATGTTTTTTTTTCCCTTATGCAAGTCCAATTTTTTTTAATTTTTTTTTTAAAAAAAAAACTTTAATAAATGCACATCACCTCTTAGTTGTACATCTCGCTTCCAGTGGTGAGGGGTTCAAATCCCACCGTACGTATATTTACAAATATGTGTAAGGAGTTTTCTTTTTGGTTTATAGGAGTAGTTATCTCTCGCCAGTGTTCTAGTAATCGGCCTGGGCGGCCGATTAGTCGGAGCAAAACAGTTAGGCGGTCGGAAAACGCACCGAAAAGCTGAAAATCGGACCATTTCTACGGTGGCGCGTAATCGGACACGTGGCCTCGTAATCGGGCTAGGCGAGTCAAAGCCGCTGACTCCGCCGTTCTTCTGCACTGGAAATCAGCTGGAATAAGGCACGGGATCGCCTTTTTCGGCGACTGAACCAGCTAGGGTTTGGTCGGCAATGGAGGCAGGCGTGAGGTTGAAGATGAAGTTGAGGAAGGTGGGGTGCGTTTAGCAGCAGACAGGGGTGCACTCAGGCTTCACTTGAGTCAGGTTTGGGCCAACGTTTGGGCTTGTGTTTGGGCTCATGGCCTGAGCTCTAATTTGCTTGGCAAATAACGAAACGGCCCCTGATTTCTTATAAAATCACAATAACTTCAATCTTCCTTCAATAATTATACTTATATCCCTAGTGTGATTTTGATGCCTTAGCGTGGGTTTTATTGCGCCAATTGAGGCTTATTGGGTTAGATACAACATTGGGCCTAGGCTTAGTGGGTTTTCTTTGGATTTGATATGTGGAATTTGTTTGTAATTGTGTTTTCCGATTAATCGCCGATTAATCGGCCTAGGAGCTAGGCTCTGGGTCTCCGCCCGACTAGCGCCTAGCGCTTACTAGAACACTGTCCCTCGCTATATATGAAAGTAGATATCATGGCTTGACCACACGTGTATTGTTTGATTTCGACAAGTCTCGATTGTTTTATTGTAATAGTTCCTATAAATTTTAATACTTGAAAAAAAGAACCATTAATAACTAAATGTCTCACATATATATTTTTTTTTTTAAAAAGTAAATTATTACGTGCAAAGGAGTTGAAGTGCAATGAAGTTTCACATAAATGATGAAATTTGATTTTAAAAAGTGACAGTTATATATACTGTACTACAGCTAAATAGTAAATTCTATAATGGTTCGTGACCAAGAAACCTTTCTCATCCTATGTTTACAATCAAATCTCAATATATATGCCCTTTACGCTACATCACAATGTTATAGATTTGGGTCTTTTATATTTTTTAAATTCTAAATTATTGTAATATTTAAAAAAATAATAATAATCATCATCTAGATTAGATTCGCCACACACCGTGACAATCTTCAATCCAAACAAAATCATCAACTTACAAAAGAATGAAAAAGATAAGCTAAAATTCACAATAGCATGAGCTACTTTGTTACCATTGATTTGCTTTAATATGTCAATCTAATTTTAGGTTTGGAGATATTTGTTTATGTTTATTATGGAAAAATCAATTTAATAAGGATATGATGTAAGAAAATAAGTTTAAGCTTATTTTATTTCCAAATTTAAATTATGAAGGACATCACTAACAAGCAGTGCCAGCCCTGGAGGGGTGCACCGAGTGTAACCGCTCCGGTCCCCAATTTTCTTTCATTAAAGTCAGTACGTATTATTGGGTTTTGAGGGTCCAAAGAAAATAGAATTGTAATGAATGACCCAATTCATTTTTGTTTTAAATTATATGTATAGAATATATTTATAAAAATGGGCCCAATTCATTTTTGTTTTAAATTATATGTATATTTATAAAATTGGCCCAATAATATATTTAAAAATTGTGACCGTGAAGGAAGGGCCAAATTATTTTTTTAATTAGATATATGGAATATATTTAAAAAAAAATTAAAAAAAAAATCAGATTTATGAATAAAAGGGACAATTTTTGTTCAAGAAGGGCCCATTTTAGATTTCTCCCCCCGAGCCTCAAATACGTCAGGACCGGCCCTGATAACAAGCATGCATGGTCTAAATTAGTTTTAAACTTTGTACACATAACATCAACATATTCTCAACCTATGCTTCATATGTAGAAAGTTCACCTAATTCCTAATCCAATTAACTCTAGTTCACTCAAACAATCAAAATGACACGATGAGGTTGGCTCAATAATAATCCACTCACACCTATATATATATATAGCAGATACACATGCACTTCCTGGATACACATGCACTTCCTGCCCTAAATCGTTCATTTTCAAAACAGTTTCAACAATTAATACAAACAAACAAATCTTCTTCTAGTTTTCCAAGTCTACACTGCACTTTACTCAAAAATGTATGCACCAAGTAACCTAGAATCGGATTTCGTTCTCTTGGAGTCGGTTCACCGGTATCTTCTTGACGACGCAACCTCGACATTGCCGGTACGTTTCCTCCGGATACAACCAGCTTTGGTGGTATTTTGGATTTGTTCCAGTAGATTCAAAGATCGACAACCATATTTATTAAGCAATCGATGTATATAAGATTTTCTTATTCTTCTAATCAGGCACAATTATTTTATTATCAATAAAAAAAAAATCAACTTATTTTCTAAAATCGTTGAACTATACATATTTTAAAATCCAAGATCTCATGACAATATGACATATTAGAATTATGACTAATGGTGGTGTCAAAATTTATTTATTTATTATTTATTTAATAACGCTTGGGTACTAACCGGTAAGTACCCAAAATACTAATCCTATCAATGAGAATATAACACTTGGCCCAATTTATGAGATAAATAGAAAAAGTAAAAGAAAAAGACAACATGTTATACTTGTTGTAAAATAAAAGAGTAGAATGGTTAATAAAATTGAGAGAGAGATGAGAGAATAATTAAACAAGAGAGAGAGAGAAACGAGAGAGAGAGAGAGCATTACCTATTATTGATCTTTGATAATTTTTCAGTTGTTACAAGTCACATTGAAGAACATATATATAGGCAATAAAGAATTAAAGAGAGAGGCAAGTGGGAGTGGGAGAGGCGGTGAAGTAAGCAAGTGGGAGTGAGAGAGGAGATTTTATGGAAGATATTCTGCTGATATCAAGGGAGATGTTTAAAGTGATATTTACATGTGGAAAAAGCCACACATATTATAACACTCCCCCTTGGATTTATACCACATGTATTAATCTTCTAGGGAAAAACTCAATGAGATAAAAACTAAGTAAAATATATACAATAATCTCCTGGATCTAATGGGGTTGGACATTACAAACTATCTCATTAAAAACCTTGTCAGGAAAACCCAGTGGGATAAAACCTGATCGAAGGGAAAAAGAGTATAGTGCACATATGCCCATTTAAAACTTTGCTCCCCCTGATTGAACACTCCCCCTCATAAAACTTCAGTATTTAATCTCGTAATTTAGAAAGTCGACGCATGCCTATTCCATCTACCAGCTTCTCAAAAGTTGATGTAGGCAATGATTTTGTAAACAGATCTGCAAGATTGTCTGTAGACCGTATTTGCTTAACATCAATTTGTCGGCTCTGCTGAAGCTCATGAGTATAGAAGAATTTAGGAGAAATATGTTTGGTTCTATCTCCTTTGATATACCCTCCTCTAATTTGAGCAATGCAAGCAGCATTATCTTCAAATATCTGTTTTGGCATTTCTGTAGATAACGAAAATCCACAAGTATTCTGAATATGATGAATAACTGACCTTAACCAAACACATTCTCGACTGGCTTCGTGAAGTGCGATGATTTCAGAATGGTTAGATGATGTAGCAACCATAGTCTGTTTTGTGGAACGCCAAGATATTGTTGTGCCATTATATGTAAAAACATATCCCGTCTGTGAACGAGCTTTGTGGGGATCAGACAGATACCCGGCATCAGCATAACCAAGTAAACCTGAAAAATTGTTAGACTTTGTATAAAATAATCCTAAATCTTTCGTTCCACTAAGGTAACGAAAAAGATGTTTGATTCCATTCCAATGCCTCCGAGTTGGTGCTGAGCTAAATCTAGCCAGTACATTCACAGAGAATGCAATATCTGGTCTAGTACACTGAGCCAGATATAATAATGCACCAATAGCATTAAGATATGGTACCTCAGTATCAAGTATCTTTTCATCATTTTCTTTTGGACGGAATGGATCTCTTTTAGGATCAAGAGTTCTAACAACCATAGGAGTACTTAATGGATGAGCATTATCCATATTAAATCTTTTTAAAATCTTTTCAATATATGCTGATTGATGTATGAGTACTCCATTTGATCTATGCTCGATCTCGAGGCCGAGACAATATTTTGTCTTTCCCAGATCTTTCATTTCGAATTCCCTTTTTAAATATTCAGCAGTTTTTAGAAGCTCTCCAGGAGTTCCAATTAAATTCATATCATCAACATAAACTGCTATGATAGCAAATCCAGATTCTGATTTTTTAATGAAAACACATGGACATATAGGATTATTAATATATCCTTCTTTTATCAGATATTCACTGAGACGGTTGTACCACATCCGTCCAGATTGTTTTAACCCATACAAGGATCTTTGTAATTTTATCGAATACAAATTACGAGATCTTGAGTTACATGATTCTGGCATTTTAAACCCTTCAGGGATTTTCATGTAAATATCTGAATCCAGTGAACCATATAGATAAGCTGTCACTACGTCCATTAGACGCATTTCAAGTCTTTCCAAAACAGCCATGCTTATCAGAAATCGAAACGTAATTGTATCCATCACTGGTGAATACGTTTCATCGAAATCGATTCCAGGTCTCTGCGAGAAACCCTGTGCTACGAGTCGTGCCTTATATCTCACGACCTCGTTTTTCTCATTACGTTTCCGTATAAAAACCCATTTGTACCCAACAGGTTTGACGTTTTCAGGCGTCTGGATTATAGATCCAAATACTTCACGTTTGGCTAATGAAGTCAATTCTGTTTGAATTGCTTCTTTCCATTTAGGCCAATCAGACCTCTGCCTACAATCATTGAGATTATAAGGTTCATAATCATCATTTATAATATCAGTTGCCACTGTGTATGAAAATATATCATCAATGATTGTTTTTTCACGATTCCACAATTCTCTTGTATAATTTATAGAAATTTCCTCATTTCTATATTCTTGTATCTCTTCAGAGATTCCTTCCCTTACAGGGGATTTTGTCACCCTAGTAACTTGTGTCCCTGAAGGGACATTTAACTCTTCTGGAGTTAACTTAGAGATAGTTGATTTATTTATTTTCCTTTTCCGAGGAACATTATCTTTTGAACCAAACGGTCTACCACGCTTCTGGCGTGCAAAAGATGATTCTTTTGCTATTATTTGTTGAGAATGTTTTTCTGGAACAATTACCCGTGCTGGTACATTAACAACAGGGATGTATGATTTTGTTACTTTAGTAGCATCTGTAAATGCATCTGGTAACTGATTCGCTATTGCCTGAAGATGTACTATCTTACGTACTTCATTCTCACATTGAGATGTGTATGGGTCTAAATGAATTAGACTTGGAACTTTCCAGGAAAGTTCACGCTTCTCTTCAGAAGAAGTTTTTCTTTCCCCTAATGATGGGAAATTTGTTTCATCAAAATGACAATCTGCAAACCGTGCTGTGAAAAGATCACCAGTCAAAGGTTCCAGATATCTAATAATTGATGGTGAATCAAAACCAACATATATTCCCAAACGCCTTTGGGGTCCCATTTTAGTTCTTTTCGTTGGTACAATTGGGACATATACCGCACACCCAAATGTACGTAAATGAGATATATCCGGTTGATGACCAAGTACAAGTTGTACTGGTGAATACTGATGATAAGCAGTGGGCCGAAGCCGGATTAATGCAGCAGCATGTAAAACAGCATGTCCCCATACAGAAATCGGTAATTGCGTTCGTAATAATAAAGTCCTTGCAATTATCTGGACACGTTTAATAAGTGATTCTGCCAATCCATTTTGAGTATGAACATGTGGAACTGGATGTTCAACATCAATCCCAACCACTTTACAATATTCATCAAATGTTTTGGAAGTAAATTCACCAGCATTATCAAGGCGAATGGACTTAATTGAGTAATCGGGAAAATGAGCCCGGAGCCTGATAATCTGTGCAAGTAATTTTGCAAAAGCAACATTACGTGTTGATAATAAACATACATGTGACCATCTGACAGATGCGTCAACTAGAACCATAAAATAACGAAATGGTCCACTTGGTGGATTAATGGGTCCACATATGTCCCCTTGAATTCTTTGTAAAAATGATGGGGATTCAAGACCAACTTTAGAAAAAGATGGTTTTATTATTAATTTCCCTTGGGAACATGCAGTACATAAATTTTCATGGGATAAAAGAATCTTCTGGTTCTTTAATGGATGCCCATGAGAATTCTCAATGATTCTACGCATCATTGTAGATCCTGGGTGACCGAGACGGTCATGCCAGATTACAAACATTTTTGGATCTGAGAACTTTTGATTCATAACTGCATAAATTTCAACACTTTTGATAATAGTGTAATATAATCCAGAAGATAAAGCACACAGCTTTTCTACAATGAGTTTCTGGCCTGAATTATGAGAAGTTATGCATAGATATTCAACATTCTCTTTACTCATGGTTTCAATGTGATATCCATTCCTTCGAATATCTTTGAAACTGAGCAGATTCCTTCTGGATCTGCTTGAATATAATGCATCATCGATGCATAATTCAGTATTGTTTGATAACAATATCATGGCTCTTCCAGAGCCTTCTATCAGGTCCGTTGGACCTGATACAGTATTAACATTTGCTCTGAGCAAAGTTAAATTCATGAAGTATTTCTGACTCCGCAGAATTGTATGAGTTGTTGCACTGTCGGCTAAACATATATCTCCTGCTTCTAGCTTTTCAATAACCCCCAATTTATCGTTTAGATTCATTTTGTTTGCTTCATAAAGAAAAGAAAAATAAAATGTGTATCAGACAAAGTGATTCAAAAAGTATATACTACATTGAGAAATATTTTACATAAACAAAATAGCAAAATAATACTACTGAAGTAGTATTTAATTGGTATGGACATTCCCATCACCAATTGAAGCAAAAACAAAATAATACTACTGAAGTAGTATTTAATTGGTATGGGCATTCCCATCACCAATTGAAGCAGTCGGCTTGTCCTTTGGATCATCAAAGAAGTCAGTCACATTGAGATGTGTAATATCCATAGGATATGAATCTTCAATGAAATGTGTCTCGGGTTTCTTCCCCTTTTCTTTGATTGATGTTTGATAAAGCTCAACAAGATGTTTAGGTGTGCTGCATTCATTTGACCAATGATTGTAACAACCACACCTATAACAAACACCATCTTTTGCATTTGGCCTATTCTGAACAGCTTTTCCTTTGTATTCACTTGGTCCGGAATAACCGCGTCCTCTTCTGGAACTGCGTCCATAACCCCGACCCGGATTACGACCAGAATTACGACCATTACCACGGCCACGATCCATGTTACGACCATAACCACGTCTATGATCTGGAT
The DNA here is from genome assembly GCA_954870605.1 of Acer campestre. Lineage (NCBI taxonomy): Eukaryota > Viridiplantae > Streptophyta > Magnoliopsida > Sapindales > Sapindaceae > Acer > Acer campestre. Next base: position 35,619,994 of record OX940802.1, on the reverse strand, counting down.
TATAATTATTACCACGATTACGACCACGACCACGGTTACGACCACGACCATGGTATCCGACGGTATTAGCATTCACTTCTGGGAATGCTTTTGAACCAGTCGGGCGTGTTTCGTGATTTTTAATCAGTAGCTCATTATTCTTTTCTGCTACTAATAGGCACGAGATCAATTCTGAATACTTTGAGAATCTACGTTCTCGATATTGCTGTTGCAATATTATATTCGAGGCATGAAAAGTTGTGAATGTTTTTTCTAACATTTCCTTTTCAGATACCTCCTCACCACACAATTTCAACATTGTGGTGATCCTGAACAAATTAGAATTATAATCAGAGACTGATTTGTGGTCTTGGAACCGTAAATTCAGCCATTCGTACCTTGCAATTGGTAACGTAACATTCTGCTGATGATCATAGCGATCTTTTAGCTCCCGCCACAGATCTTCAGGTTCTGTGACGGTAAGGTATTGAGCCTTCAAATCCTCATGTAGATGATGACGGATTATGACCATAGCTGTGGATCTATCCTGTTCATTAGCCTGGCTATCATCAATGGTGTAGTATAGGCCCTGGGATTTTAAGTATAATCCGACATCAATAACCCAAGACATATAGTTGTCTCCCGATACTTTGAGTGCATCGAACTTCAAATTTGCAAGTTTTGACATGCTTACAGCTTCTTTTTATCTGTAAATTAAATTGTGAATTTTAATTTAGTGTGAATATAATTAAAGAGTATATTAAACAATTCCAGAACGGTATATATGTCCTGTAAATAACGGTTCCAGGACGGTATATATGTCCTGTAAATAACGGTTCCAGAACGGTATATATGTTCTGTAAATAACAGTTCCAGGACGGTATATATGTCCTGTAAATAACGGTTCCAGAACGGTATATATGTTCTGTAAATAACAGTTCCAGGACGGTATATATGTCCTGTAAATAACGGTTCCAGAACGGTATATATGTTCTGTAAATAACAGTTCCAGGACGGTATATATGTCCTGTAAATAACGGTTCCAGAACGGTATATATGTTCTGTAAATAACAGTTCCAGGACGGTATATATGTCCTGTAAATAACGGTTCCAGAACGGTATATATGTTCTGTAAATAACAGTTCCAGGAGGCTGAGCTCACCTGCTATGTGCATAATAATTAAAAACCAGAACTATATATATATGTTTCGTTAACGGCACAGCCATTTTGTATACGAAATATATATAGATCCAGAATATTAAGATTTAGAGAAATTAAATTCAGGACTATATATATATGTTCCGTTTAACGGCACAACCATTTTGTATACGAAATATATATAGATCCAGAATATTAAGATTTAGAGAAATTAAATTCAGGACTATATATATATGTTCCGTTTAACGGCACAGCCATTTTGTATACGAAATATATATAGATCCAGAATATTGGGATGTAATTAAATCACCCATCAGGGATCCTTTTTATTTACATGCAATCGTGCTGATAACGTGTTGTAAAATAAAAGAGTAGAATGGTTAATAAAATTGAGAGAGAGATGAGAGAATAATTAAACAAGAGAGAGAGAGAAACGAGAGAGAGAGAGAGCATTACCTATTATTGATCTTTGATAATTTTTCAGTTGTTACAAGTCACATTGAAGAACATATATATAGGCAATAAAGAATTAAAGAGAGAGGCAAGTGGGAGTGGGAGAGGCGGTGAAGTAAGCAAGTGGGAGTGAGAGAGGAGATTTTATGGAAGATATTCTGCTGATATCAAGGGAGATGTTTAAAGTGATATTTACATGTGGAAAAAGCCACACATATTATAACAATACTCTCATTTATATGTCATTATTTTATATATTAACTGGGGACCCGAGTATTATTCTAATTTTGGTCCAACGAGATTATACAAGGACAACGTACTCATGGTCTCAAACTATGCTTGAGAGTTGTGAGTGGTCAGTAATTTGACATGAACTGGTACTCTCATGCATGATCCATCAACTCAGTCAAACTAGCTTTCCACCGATCAAATTGACCCTACTTTTGATCTTCTGGTCCCACCTACTAACCTATGGCTTCTTTAGTTCTTTATTACTTCTGTTTTGAGTTTAGGAATGGACATGGGAAAATGGGGATGAATATTGGTTTCCATCCCTATCCCCATTTATTATTATTATTTATTCATTAATTTATTTTTTTAACTATTGAAAATCCCGGACTTCGTCTAGATATCTATTCGCATGTCCTTCCTCAATTGCGTGACTCGTCGTGACCTATATATTGGAAATAAGCCTCCAACTGCGTGACTCGTTGTGACCTATATGTTGACTTCGCGGAGTAGGACATATAAAAAATCTCGGCCCACACCCCTGGGTCCACAAGGATACAAGCAGGTAAATCAGAGCCCACCCCCACCTGGATAGGATTCGAACCGTTGACATTAGCCTTATGCTTGTCCTTCCACTAGCACTAAACGCCCTGAGGGCTTGCCATAAGGGAATTGCCAAGAATAAAACTAAGGACTTGGTTTTCATCCTCAAAGCCTTGAACCACCAAGGCAACCCCCTTTATGGTTATACCTATCCCCATTTCACAAATGGATAATACTTGTGTGTTGATCCAATGATGTGACTCAATTGAATTGGAACACTTGTCTACTTCTCCAAAAAAAAAAAAGAACATGTGTTACAATTCAATTGGACCACATCACTGGATCTTTGAGTGCTAACTTTATCCCCGAAATTATGTTATAACAACTAACAATAATTAAGATAATAATTTAATATTAACATATTTCCAGTATATTGAGAAGCATTTTAGATGTAATTTATTATTTATATTTACTTTTTAAAATTTGTCTTTATCGTTAAGGGGGGTGTATTGGATTGGGATTTTAATAGACAATTTTTAGGTGGTAGGATTTTATGGATTTTATGGATTTTAAAGACTATTAGGATTATATGAACTAGACTTTTAGGATTTTGGAATTTTTTAAAAAAGAGTCTATAGACTATTAGGATTGTCTAGACTTTATTTATAGACTATTATGATTATCTAGACTTTATTTATAGACTATTAGGATTATCTAGACTTTTATTTATTTATTTATATATTTGAAATATGGGCCTATAAATTTGCTAGCTAACACACATACCCAAGTTGAGAAAAAACCCAAACTAGGTAGCTGATCTAAGCTGAAAAAACCCAAATAAGATGTACTCTTTTAGAACAAGCATCAACACACAATGAAAGTGTACATAAACAAATACAAAGGATCCAGCATAAGTGATTGTTCATATGAGTTTAATAAATAGGAAGTTAAACTCTAAAAATCAAATACCACAATAATGTTACTATGTTACACTTCAACTTATGAGTGATAAAGTTTTTTTTTGGGGCAATAATTTTTTATTTTTAATTTTATTTTTTTTACCATTCATCTTGACTGTTTTGTTTTTATATTATAAATTATTTTGCTTAAATAACTAAATATTATTTAAAAATATTTTTGATGTTGTTTATCATAATGAACTTTTAATATATGTACCCAAAGCAAAAAAATAATAATTTTAATGTCTTATATTATTATCATTCAACATATATAATTGGTTTAAAAATTATGAATAAAATAAATAAACAAATACCACAATAGTATGAATAATAGCCATCAACACATTCGAAATTCTAAAAAACAAGCACAAGAACCATTTTATAGGTATCATATTGTTTAATATCTCTCAGGCCACCTAATTATTGAAAAAAAATTGCTGGAACTAGTAATCCTCCTATGGCCTAATATCTCTCTCTCCACATATAGTCAGATATGCTAACTCTCCATGCATTAGCTTCCTCTCTCTGTTGCTCTTGGGTTTGTAAAACTGGTTCTTCAAGTTCCTCTTCAACAATCGGTGTTGATGATGATGATGATGATTCTACTTCAATAGGAAATTCATCAGATCGACATTCTTTACGAAGAAAGTTGTGGAGTGCTACATATGCCAACACTATCTCTACTTGTGTCTTAAATGGAAATGGAGGTGCCGATTTAAAAATGGTGAACCGAGATTTAAAAATGCCAAATATTCTCTCGATCACATTTCTCAACGATGCATGGCGGAGATTGAACAATTCCTTCTCATTTTCAGGATCATTCCCATTACCTGTAAAATCTTGGAGATGATACCGCACACCTCGATACGGAGCTAAAAATTGACGACGATTAGCAAATCCACAATCTGCTAGGAAATATTTACCTAATTAAACATACACCACCGACAGTTATTACCCAAAAGTATCACACAATAAAGCATTGGCTATTTAAAACTAAATTATGCTTTAGATTAAAATAATAATTTAAAAAAAAAAAAAAAAAAAAAAACCTAGTATTTACCTTGGGGGACTTTAAGTCAATTCCTCCTTGATAAAGCATCATTTAACAATTTGGAATCATGAGCAGAACCCTCCCACCCAGCAAGAACGTACATGAACTCCAAATCAAAGTTACATGCTGCTAATACATTTTGAGATATATTTCCATGACGATCACGAAAGCTACTATTATCACGTCTCATCACCGTTGCCGGAATATGTGTACCATCAATAGCTCCAATGCAATCCTAAAATAACATAAAACATGATAATGGTAATGATTTAGATACAGGAAATACAAGAATAATACAAACAATTTACATATAATGAAATAGTATAATACTTACCTTGAAATAAGGGAAAAACTTTGTATTATCCCTTATTTTAGCAGGCACCACCGGTCCGGGTTTAGCCATCATATCCTTTGATAATGTATTCAAAGCCTTCAACATTTTGTGAAAATTTTCACTGGTCGCAAACTGTGATCGGTGAAAATTATTGCGAATAACACAATAACGATGATTTTGGCCGACAATTTGTAGAAATTGTCCAAGCATTTCTTCAACACAAATAAATCTTGTATCTTCTAAGTGTGTTTTTTCTCTAAGGATATTGCACAATTTGCGGAACACATCAGGGTACATCCTATATACTCTTCGGAATATTGCAGGGTCATCATACAATGCCCTATGTATATATTTATATCCAAAAGTATTGTTGATTCGTCGTGGGTTTAGTGGATGTTCAATTTGCCTACCAGCCTCGATAACCCTAAGTTCATTCACAATATGTATTACTGCTTGAACAGCTATCACTAAAATCTTGATGGCTTCATAAAACTCCTCATCTATTTCGGTATCTTCTTCTTCACTCATTTCCTCATCATTCATTTCTTCATCCTCTAAATCATTACCTCTATACATCCTATGCAAAAGAAAAATGGAATCCATTAATATATCAAACCAAGATAACTAGTTCAACTAAATTGTAGAAAATTCTAAATAACATTCATATCAGCAAAAGTATAAGGTAAAAAAAATTATCAAAGCAGATCGAGGACTTACACCTGTTAGTATAATATAATCAAATACTGAAAAAGAATAAACATAAAAAGAAAACAGCCCTAGCATGAATGTGTATAAGTATCACAAAAAGAAAAATAATAATAATAACTTTTTTTTATTATATCAGAAAAAAAAAATGGAAACCATAAATTCCAGATAGCAGTTTTTAATTATAAAATCGTATATTCGAATTGAAACTCAAACTTAAAAAATCCAAATTAACTAAAACAAACTTTCAAAAAACATTATGTTGCCAATTTCAAGTTAAAGAGTATCCAAGCTGATCTTTCTTCTGGTGTCATCTTAAAAAACATGTCCTTCTTTGTTTTAGTGTTAAGCAACTCGACAGCCCTGAAACGAGTAGTGTTGTCCAAATCTGGTATATTCTTTAGAGCATCCCATATTGTAGTCCCTTTCTCAATCTCTCTGTCTCTCTCTCTTTTCTCCATCAGATTATAGATCCTTTCGAAATTGGTAGATATTGAATCAATGCCTATAGATAGATTATCTAGAACCCTTGCATGATTGTTGGTCCAGTTAGAGCTTGAACTCCCTTCATACTCAGATCTGCTTCGTTTTCTTTGGCCTGTCTTTTCTTTATTAAGGGCCTCAAATTGAGAAGATGGTTGGAGAGGTGATTGAGGCTGGAAAGACTCATCAAATGTATTATTTTGTGGTGCTATGAAAGCATTGTTGGTAGCATCATATGGAAACTTTTCCATCCCAGAAATTGTATTTTCTTCATTCTCTAATATACTTACATCAGTATCATCAGCACCTAATGCCATTGAGTCATTCCCAGTAGCAGTTCCAACCCCAACAACTAGCTGCAAATCGTCATAATCAACACTACATTCTGTCCGAAGTTTCTTGTGGCTTGGGTGGGACTAGAAAAGAAAACATACATCTTGTTAATATATCAACCATACATAAAATGTTATAGTAACTACATGGTGCCAAAATTATTGAAAATCATGAACTAAGCTCACCTTCAAGTATTCTTCCCATACTTCATCACTAGTCGTGACTTTCTTTCCAATTGGGTCCCAACCAAAACCGGAGTTGTTACGCATCAACTCATTAATCTTGTTATATTGATTCTTGAACCATTTCATTCGGCTCAAGTAATTACTATAGGTTTTTGGAAACCTAGTTTCCACATTCAGGCGAGGAAGTATGAAGTTTTCTAAATTCAGCTTGCTTAAAGATCCATTCGCATCACGCAACCCATTTTTCATAGCTTCAGCCAACAAACCCAACAACAAATTGCTATCATCCATGGTCCACTGTTGGTAGGTATCGGTTTTCCCCTTTCCTTTGCCATTTCCATTTTGTGAATCCACAATTTCCATCTTAACTAGTACTACAATAAACAAAATCTTGTAAATCAATATCTCTGTTTTAGCTACTGGAGTCTAGAGTGCAACTAGATGGTTCTCCTACAGCTTAAAATAATTGACATGATTACAGCTTTGGGCAATGGCAGTAAAGTTCCAATAATCAACTTCACGCGGCCAAATTAATTATGCATTAAAAAAAACTTTAAGCAGATATAATTAAAATACCAATCAACGAAACAAGCATAACAATCACCCATGGTTTCTCTATTGTTAAACAATCAACGAAACATCAGCATAACAATCAATAGATCTAATTAAAATACCCAAGCAGTCTCAGTATCTCGTGAATCACAACATAGCATATCTTGGCCTTCATCAACTATATATATATATATATATTAAATTAACAGAATCAATTAAATTAACAGTTGTTCAATCACAAGAAGAAAAGTATATTTTGTGATTGAACAAATTTTCACAAATTGAAACTTCTACTACTTCAATTAATGAATTAACTCCAAAATTAACAGTATATTGAATAAAACTTCGCAAATTGGTGATTAGCTTCGCAAAATTAACAGTATATTAATGAATAACACAATTTGTGATTAAATTAACAGTATATTTTTATAAAATAGTTAACATCTCCCATGTAAACAATAGTTAATTGAAGTAGTAGAAGTTCAATCACAAGAAGAAAATTCGAAGCCCACATCTCATATGCAATCCAACTATCAAACTATATCACGCAGTTCTAATTCGTAACTCCATGCAAAAACTATAACCATACAAGTAAAAAAAACACCTTATATATATATATATATATAAATAAACAGCAACTACAAAAAATATATATATATATATAAACAGCAACAACAACAACAAAAAAAAAAAGAAAAAAAAAGTTCAAGATATAAGAAAATCAATAGAGTGATAATCGTAATAAGTGATACATAGAATTTGAATACTATATCAAGCTAAGCTGAGTATCAGTACATAATACAAATTACCCAAAAACGAAAAACTAGAAAAACCAAACTGCCTATAAAACTTGCAATTTTCGTAGATATATTAATTATTTGAAAAAGGTTATCTGAACGTGGTCTGTTGTTAGGGTTTCTTCACAACCTTGTTGCTATTTTCTGAAAAGTCTTGAGTGAGCATAAAAAGTCTGATGTGAAAAGGCAAGACAATTTTGGGGTCTTGGTATTTATATTTATCACTAAAAAGTCTAGATAATCCATATTGTCATGAAATCCTACAAATCTGAATCCCAATCCAATACCACTAGACAATTTTTTACCTCTTAAAAGTCTGGATCCAATACCACAAGATATTATGGACTTTTTAAAACAATCTTAAAAGTCTGGATCCAATACCACAAGATATTATAGACTTTTTAAAAAAATCTTAATAGTCTGGATCCAATACCACAATATATTATGGACTTTTTAAAAAAATCTTAAAAGTCCTAATCGAATACCACCATACTTATCTAACTTATTAAAAAGTCTCAATCCAATACCACCAGACTTTTACTTTTCAAAATTGTCTATTAAAATCTCAATCCAATACACCCCCCTAAATATAGAGCAATTCGTAACTCGTTTTTTTTTTTTTTTTTTCTTTCAAGATTTACTTTTTCTATTATTTAAGGTTAATTATTTTCGTAGATTTTATTCTACTGTAAATATTAGACATTTACATTTTATTTTGTATGTTGGTATTGAGTTTATTCAAAATATAAGAATTTTTTTTATTAAAAATAACCATTGAATATTTAGAGATTGTACAATATATATATTTTAAAAAACAAACTTGGGGCGGGGCCACCTCCTCCCACCCCGAAAATTCCCCAACCTCAAATCCGGTCTTCAATAATTAGGATTGGAGCTAAATAATTTTTTTGGATTAGGATTGGGATTTTTTTGGGAGCTAAATAATTAGTATATATCTACATATATATATGAAATTAAAACAAATATATTAATTAATACAGAGTCTACCAACCAAAACTTGCTCTTTGAAATGAATCCAATTAAAGCCAGCACTAGTTCATTTATTTATGGACGATGAATTCTTTTCAGAGTGATGTTATTGGAACACCCACTATTGAATTATTTATACCACACTTTTTACTTTATTTAGTATTCTTTTTTTCCTTTTATCAAATTACTTAAAGAGACATGTAATTTTTATTAAAGAAAATTATGTACAAAGTAAAACTAATAATACCCCACTTTCTTTATTTCAAAACCCTAATGACATTTATTATTTCAAATTACTGAATGTTTACTATTTTTGTTTATATTTTATTTCAGATATCGATCTCATATATCCCATGTCTAGTATTTATTGATTTTATTGTTTCACGTGTTTATTTTGTTTTTCTTTTTAAATTCCAGACCCGCGTTAGCTATTTTTTTTTTCTCTCCGGTTTATTTTCTTTCGGATATTTCAGACATTCTATGATTTGTATCAAATCTTTAGTAGATTTAATTATGAATCTTCCAAAGTTAGTTTAATGTTATTTAAAAAAAAAACAACAACGAAATCGTACTAAGAATCACAACCAAGAAAAACCTAATCTCTGACGAAACGAAACCACGCCAAAACCCTAACTCAATTGCTCAAAAAAAATCATCAGACGATCATAATCACACCCACAATCTATCACCAACAATCTAATCGACTACAGAAAAAAAAAAAAAAAAAATCGAAGCTAATAAGAATGTTTTCACCAAGAAATAAGATGAAAAAACAAGTCATGCAAATGGATGTGAGAAACTGTATATAAAGAAGTGTGTTTTTATTTTTAATTTTAATTTTTTGAAAAAGCTATGAGGTGTATTAAGTTTGAAAAATATGTAAAAGGGTAATCCTGAAAATAAATCAAAAAAATTAATAAAACTATTTAATTTTATATAATTAAGCTAAAATTTAAAAAAGTAAGATATAAATAGTTCAGTAGTGACATAATGGAGTGCTAATAGCACCGCTTTTCTTTTCATTGTATGATGCCGGCCAACTCCTATCTTCTATAATCATATGAACAAGACCTTCTCTGGTTTATGATACAACCAAATAATTGAATACGTACAATCTTCAACTGCTTTCTATAAAACATTACTGTTCGAAAATGCATTCACTCCGCTCGATCTCGGAGTCTCTGGTTTGTTCTCCTTAAATATCTCAATCCATCCCATCATCATTATTATTATATACAACCAGCATCCGCATGTATGATCCCTTGAACTTATTATTTATATTTAGTTTTTACGTACTTTTTAAAATTTATTATTTATTAATAGGGATAATTATTTCGATGACCATCAATTTGGTGATAAACTATCGAAATGGCTATTAGAATGAGATTTCGTTTCAAAATGATCATTTTTGGTGAAAAGTGTGACACTAATGACCATTTCATCTAATTATATACAATTTTATACAATTTCATCCTATATAAATAAGGGGATGACATTAATTTATTAAATAAGAAGACATCGAAAAATAGGCGAATATAGGAAAATTCAAGCAAAATAGTTTTAGTATTCGAAAAATTCATAAATTTTGTTCATAGGTAGATTTTAATGAATTCATCATCCAAAAAAAAAAAAATCAGATCAAAATTCATTAAAATCGATGTATTTTCATCAAGGTCTCCTTACCGAAATTAAAATAAGGGATCACTCATGAGAGACTCACTATATGTACATGTGTGTGTGTGTGTTTGAGATATGCTATACGTATATACACACACTAAATATAATTACTCGTTTCAAAAAACAAAATAAAAAATTGATTTCCAAAAAACATCTAAAATAAATTAATGACACCCCTTTATTTACTAAAATGTCACTCATTGAATAAAATTTAATGGAATGACCATTAGTGTTACACTTTTTGTCAAAAATGATTATTTTGAAACGAAATTTCAATCTAATGGCCATTTTGATTGTGTGTCACTAAATCGATAACTACCGGGATAATTATCCCTTATTAATATTAACATACGGCATTTCCAATATATTGAGAAACATTTTAGATGTGATTTATTATATATATTTAGTTTTTACGTGCTTTTTAAAATTTATCTTATCATTCAAGATAAAGCAATCCGTAACTCTTCTATTTTTTTCACAATTTACTTTTTCTATTATTTATCGTTAATTATTTTCATAGATTTTATTCTATAGTCAATATTTAAAATTTAAATTTCATTTCATGTGTTGTATTGAGTTTATTTAAAAAATATATATATTTTTATTAAAAATAACTATTGAATATATAAAATTTGTACAATATATATATATATATTAAAAAACAAACTTGGGGCAGGGTGTGGGTGCGGGTGTGAGTGGGGGTGGGGGTAGGGGCGGGGATGGGGTCACCTCCTCCTGCTCCGAAAATTCCCTAACCCCAAACCCGGTCTTCAATAGTTAGGATTGGAGCCAAATAATTTTTTTGGGATAGGGATCGGATTTGTAGTCCCTATCCCGAACCCGCCCTTTTGACATTCCTAAATTGACTCTATTAAACTTCTTTCCTCTATCTATTTTACCCTTCAACTTACTATTTTTGATAAAATCCCTTTCATGATTTATGTTCTCTCACTATATTTATAGTGCCAATGCATTGTGCACTGTCCAAGATATTTATACAGCCAATACATTGTGCAATTGTGTTCCTTACCGAACAAAGCAACTCCATAATTCCAAATTTCCAACCATTTTAGTATAACAATTTCTTAAAAAAAATATTATTTACCAAATCATGTTTATAAATTTTACTTTTATGAAAAATAATAACAATAAGATGATACATAATTATTTATACAAAATTTGAATGATTTTCTTTATTTAAAATTTTAATAATTTCATACATCAATTTTAATAATTTAACAAATTTAACATTATGATGAGTTATGACACCTAGTCTGACCCTATTTTCGAAGACCTGCATGCGCATTTCCTTCTATTCCCACTTTAAACAAATACAAAATAAAAAAGTTGATTTCTATTTTGGGAATTTAATTAATTAATACAGAGTCCACCAACCAAAACTTGCTCTTTGAAATGAATCCAATTAATGCCAGCACCAGTTCATTTATTTATGGACGATGAATTCTTTTCATTGTTTGAATGCCAACTCCGATCTTCTATAATCATATGAACAATACCTCCTCTGGTACTTATGATACAGAATTACAGATATGTCCAATTAATTGAATACGTACAATCTTCAACTGCTTTCTATAAAACACTATTTTTCGAAAATGCATTCCCTCCACTCCCCGGTTTGTTCTCCTTAAATATCTCAATCCATCCCATTATTATTATTATTATTATTTATATACAACCTACGTGTATGATCGTTTGATCTTGAGACATTGACATATTGAATGAAATAACGCTCTTTATCATCAATCCGCATTTAACGGTGGTTCCATCAATTTATTATTAATTAGTAATTGTTATTTTGGTATTTGTTGAGGGCAAAAATGAGCCTTCGGAATAACGTCCTCCGAGACGGAGAAATATATATATGAAAATGAATTTACAGCAATGATTTACTGATAGTATACAGTAATTGTTCAGAGTTAAAGGTAAGAAAATTTTCAAAAGTCCCATGCAAGGTAAAAATGAGGCATTTTATAGCCTCAAGTCTGACAGCTCGGGACACGTGTCGAGACCGTATTTGCTGATGCTGACAGCTGCCAAAATGTGCTCAGTAAGGGTCAGGTCTGACAATTATGCCCTCCGATTTATAGTCGGTATTCATGTGGGAACGGTGGGTGAAGATTCGGAGGATATGCGCTGCAGTGGATATGAACTCCGTATAGTAATCGGATGCTTAATGACGACCGGAGTCCAAAGTACCGGTGGTTATAAACATGCCTAACATTTCCCCCTCAAGTCCCTCAGTCGGAGGTCCTCGGGATGTGATCGGCTGCGGGAGTTGATTGATCGGTCTTCAAAAATGGACTCGGTGGTAGTGTACGGGCTCTTTGTGATCGTCTGATCGGCACGACGTGCAATCAGCGAGTGGCACGTGGCAGCAGACAGGTGTCGCTTCGCGGTGGCCTCGATTCTGGCGTTACGTATTCCCGCGCATTTTGTCCTCTATATATAGTGGTGTAGAGATTGAAACTCCTCACTTGTGTCTTTGCAATTGATCAGAGCATCTTCGGTATTTTCGGCAGAGAGAACAGAAGTAGAAAAGAATAGGTTAAACCTCTTCATGTAATCTCTGATGGTTTCTGAATCCTTTTGCTTGATGGACGTCAGGTGGACCATGTGTCTCCTTCTTCTGCGACTTGCCGCAAACCCACTTCGAAATTCTTTTGATAATTCATTGAACGAAGATATGCTCTGTCTTTTCAGGCCCCCATACCATGTTCGTGCATCTCCTGAAAGGGTCAAGGGAAAAACCCTGCATTTAATGGCGTCCGATGCTCCCTGCATATTCATCCAGTCGATGTATGAATCAAGGTGATCATCGGGGTCTCTTGTTCCTCCGAAACCACACATATCTTTCCGGGGCATCCTGAAGTTGTTCGGAATCTGTGCTGTTGTAATTTCTTCGGTAAAGGGGCTCTCCTTATGGCTTGATGAACGCTTGTGGCCGAAATGGATCTGGTCCTGAATGTCTGCAAGTTGATCTTATAGATCCCGGAAGGCCTCAGGATCAGTGAAGGTATTCCTTTCGGTATCTCTTTCTTGATTACGAGATCCACCGGGAAGACTCTGTCGGTGTCTCGTTCTCCTTGGTATCTCTTCTTGAACAATACCGTCTCGCTCTTCTCTGCTACGTGTCGTTCCCGCTATTCTTTGTGGTGCTTGTTGGTTCATATGTTCCCCCTGATTCGGTTCCACGAACTGAGCGGTATAGTGACGCCTTCTTCTTCGCTCCGTAGGTTGTACTTCAGGAAGACCTCCCTCCGCTCGCGAATTTACTTCGTCCGAGTCTCCCTGATGTCCTCCCCCATCCACGACGTTAATCACCCTTGTTACATTCTGAGCCAATGTCTCCAGTCTGCTGGTGATCCCTTGAATTACTGGATCGTTTGCTTGCGGAGGTACCTGTTGCACCTGCTGTGGCGCATATATTTGCGGGTAACCTTATGAGTAGTAAGCATGTTGCGGCATTGAAGGATAAAACGGGTTCATCGGCATCTGTGGATATTGTTGCGGAGGTCCCTGATAACCGAACATTTGGTTCTGAATCGAAAACTGGCTTGGATAGGGGTAATATCCATAGTTTGCGGGTAACGGTTGCGGTCCCCCTGTGGCTCCCAGATTGGCTGGTACTGGATAAGGGGGCTGTTGTTGTTGCGGGATCTGTGGATGATTGCTCGTCCCGGGGGGTCTCAATTCGAGGTTTATATTCGGATAAGCGTCGTCAGGCTGTGGATTCATTGTTTCCGCGAAGGCGTTGATCTTCACCCCTCCTTCTAGCGCCAAATGTTGAGGGCAAAAATGAGCCTTCGGAATAACGTCCTCCGAGACAGAGAAATATATATATGAAAATGAATTTACAACAATGATTTACTGATAGTATACAGTAATTGTTCAGAGTTAAAGGTAAGAAAATTTTCAAAAGTCCCATGCAAGGTAAAAATGAGGCATTTTATAGCCTCAAGTCTGACAGCTCGGGACACGCGTCGAGACCGTATTTGCTGATGCCGACAGCTGCCAAAATGTGCTCAGTAAGGGTCAGGTCTGACAATTATGCCCTCCGAATTATAGTCGGTATTCATGTGGGAACGGTGGGTGAAGATTCGGAGGATATGCGCTGCAGTGGATATGAACTCCGTATAGTAATCAAATGCTTAATGACGACCGGAGTCCAAAGTACCGGTGGTTATAAACATGCCTAACATTATCAATCAACTTTCTACTATTTGAGCGTATAAATAAAACGATAAATTACAGTCGTACATCGATAATTAGTACACTCATTTTACCCGTTTCTATAAAATTATAAATTTAAATTTAATTAATGTACATTTCAATGTAATTTGTAAAAATAAGCTCATTTTGGTTTACCGTTGGAGGGAGAAAATCAGGTGATAATGACTGTTGGTCGATCATCATTTAAGCCATAGTGAAAATATATACAGTAAGAAAATTTTATGTTTCAATTTAGGAAATTAAGTAGCTATAGGTCGACGCTTCATTAAATAGCTAAGAGCCAACCCAATACGATGATATTCTCAAGAAACCATGCAATTCTAGTTGTTTAGGCATAATATTAATACTTCAGGTAGGAGGTGTCTTTAAATTTCAAGGTCCATCAATAAATATGACAACTTATATATAAATTTTCAAATAAGTGTATCATGATATACTTTGACTCAAGTGTGTATGCACTTGTCAAAACTAGTAACTCACATTCAATATCCTGATAAAGTTATATCAGGATGCACTGACCAGATCGGGACTGTATATATATATCTTAATACATATATATATACATGTATGACTGTAGTAATATTTATGAATTATGATATTATTTTAATTTGAATTCAATTTTCATAGTCATTTCCTCTGGACAAATGATTCTGGTAAGATCAAATTACAATCGAAAGAAATGAATATTATTATTTTGATTATAACTTATAAGTTAATTAATATTATTAATTTTTCAAACTGTAATTCCGATTATAAATCAACAAGCTACAAGATTAAAAATAATAATAATTAAGGAATCATTTAAAAGGCCAAGAAATATAGGAGATAGCACTTTTTAACCAAATAATTAAAGGGGGTTTCTATTTTTATATGGAATTAGTATTTTCATTGTTTTTACCGAGCTTTTCACTGCAGAGGCAATTTTACCCCTGCACTAGATTAAACATACTGGATTTAAACAAATACACAAATTAAACACATTAGAAATTAAACCTGTGCTATGCTTAATTGATGAGAACCGGTGGTGTGTTTAATTGAAGAAGAACGATAGAGTGTTTAATTGATGCTTGTGTGTTTAATTTAAGAAAACAGTTGGTAGGCTTGTGTGTTTAATTGAAGAAAACCAGTGTGTTTAATTGAGAAATCATTAAGGGTATTTTTGTCATATCAGTAAAAAGTTTCGTAAAAAAATCAAAACACTAGTGTTGGGTAAAAATAAAAACTCCACTAGTTATATAGTTAGTTTCAATTTTAACCCTATATATATATATATATACACACATGCAATTGAATTCTTACAGCATTAATTGGACAAGTGATCGAGTGAAAATAATTAGGAAGATCGAATACATTTCTGATGATAAAAATTAAAAAGTAAATAATAATAATATATATGTGGGCAGGTTTTGGTTTTGCATGACCCTCAGCCGTAGTTATGATCTTAAAAAATGCCGTACAACATATCATTCCATTAACATAATGACCAGCAGCAGAAGCCGTTGGGGACGATAAATAAATTATAAATGTATGAATTCAAAACACTCACAATATTAATATATATTCTTAGCTGATCAGCTTCCGCTAGTAAGCTCTCGATCGAGTCTCTCTTTTCACGTACGTTTTGATTTGGTTTTGTCTTGTGATTTGCTTGAAAAGCTTGAGAATAAAACTGTGAGACGTCTCTAATGGATAAAAAGACAGCCATGATGGTGTCTGTTACAGCTATATTTGTTCTTTTATTTGTTATTCTTTTTGCAACTATTTGGCGGCAGCCACCAAAACCCCGCAAGCCTGTAGACCATTTCTGGTTCGTACAACTCTATCCACCGGGACCATTTCTGATAAAAAAAATTGACGTATTTTTTATATATATACACACACCTACAGTCTCTAATGTTAACTGCATTTGTTAGAGATTTACACAATTTTCTCTGTTAACATTATTTTTTTTTACCTGTTTCTTTATTATGAATTATGTTACCAATTATTAATCACAAACTTTTATAATTATCGGCTAATATTTGCCATTTCTAAAACAAGCATCTTACACCAACTGTTTACTACCATTCCTGCGGAGGGAAGGTTCGAGACTCACTTCGCTCATAAAAGTGCTAGTGTGAGAAGTTTTGTGAGTTTTGTTGATCAAACCTCTGAATTACAAAGAAGTGTGCTCTTTGATTATGAATTTTAAGAAACTTTGTTGACTTTCCCTGATTAGATATGGTCCATGTTGAAATGCATTTTCAAAATGATTCCCCAAGTTAAACGGTTGACTTCAATTACTGTAGTTTATTTATTTATTTTTTATTTTTACAAAAATTACTGTTGTTTTCAGCAGCTATTGAATATTTGAATTGGACTCGAGACAAAACATGATAAGATGTCATTTATTTTTAGGACCGACACTAAGGTTATGGTTCTAACATAGCTCTTGATCACTAGAGCGTAGTTTAGATATCAGCATTTATTTCAAATGCATTATGTGAACTTTAACTTTAGCTCAGGAGAATTTCAAGACTGAACTAAAAATAAAATCTCTCACCTATGCAGTTAGAGATCTGATTACTTCCTATGCAACTTTGTTCTTTTCGGCTTCTTCCTGTGCCATTGCAGTTGCCTCTTTCAACTGTGTCTTGATGTCTTTTCAAGTTCTGCTTCTAGGAACTGGGATTTGTGAGTAAGATGCTTTTTATACATCTAAAAATTTGTTACAACTCACCATTGTTAACTTGGCAACTATTCCTAGAGCATAATGTATTGAGAACTTGTATCATATACCTATCCTGCGCTGCATTAGTGCATAAGTGCATTATTAGTAGAAAATGCAACAAGCTGCTCACACAAACAACATATGTAAGTAAACTCATTGAGCAATAAATCTAGGAACAAAAATAAAATTGAAGCAAAGAGATTTGCTTGTTATAGCTAGATGCCTAGATGCATGGGCTCTTTCATTTGTGCACTATTTTGGTATGCCCCATTTTTTTTTTTTAATCTCAGTAGCAGAACTCTATATGTAATTTATTTTTAGCATCTTTTATATTGAGTTAATTACCACCAATAATTATCCCATCTTAATTAGCCATCTTTTATAGTGTCGTAATACTATATAAAAAGCTCAAACTTAATAGGTAAAAAAATTATCAGCCAAACACTTTTGATTGCCCCATTTATTCATGAGATTAAGCAACAAATAAGTACACAAGAAAGAAAACAAACTACTATATATAACCACTGAGAAACATATACTAGGTCAAAGTAGGAATATAAAAAGCTCCATTAAGCTATGCTAATAATTTCACTCAACAAAGCTGATCTTTTCATTTTCTGAGCCACAATAATAAAAACTGTGTTTCAAGCTTAAATATTTTTCTTGTCCTCAGCTTTTCCAACCAATCAAGACAACATTAGACCAACCAAATGTGTTCATTATTAGGAACCAATCTAACAAAAATGCACATTTCAAAATTGCTTCAAACTATTCAACATACATGTGAATCAAAATCATTCATTACAAAGCTGATCTTTTCATTTCTAGTGACAATAATAAAACGTGTTTAGGCCTGATGGGTCTTTTGGGCCTAATGAAAATTTAGACCCAAAAGGCCTTTGAAACAAATATAGGAAAAGGAAATTGGATCCTTTTAAACTTAGGAATCAGATCTTTTCCATTTAATTAGGAAATAGATTACTTCTTCGGTCAAGGAAATCAATTAAGAGTAATACTATATATTTTGCCTCAATTTGGTGTCCAAATGATGTTGTAACAATGTAATCCATCCATTTAAATCATGCAAATATAATACAATTTCAATGAATGGATTACAGTGATGACACATCGTTTGGGGACCAGATTTAGGCAAAGTAGCATTATTGATCAATTAAATAGGGTTCGGTTATAAGTAGCACAGAAGATGTCTGCGATTTGGTTGCTCAACACAAGTTACAAGTTACAACAATACAAAATTGGGCTCAAAATAATCCTAATATTTTGGAAAAAATTGCTAAGCCAATAACTTTGTACGAAGATTTTCTTGTTATTTGTGGGGTTTGTAATTCATTGTGATCGGCCGTAAAGAAATAGAATTTCAAATTTATATCCCTTCAAGTACCATACCTTTTGCTTCCACATCAACCTACCAATCGATGTGGCAGCCACGGCATAGATGATAATCGTAGAGAGCTTCACGCCTTCTTCAGTCTTGCTAGGTATACGACTTGCTATGTTTACTTACCAAAGGCTAAAGGTAAGAGATGACCTTCTTCTAAAGGTTGGCTCATAACCATTGCTAAAGATTTGCTTGTAGTACGTCCTCTCTTTTCTCTTGTCCGGGTCTGAGTAAAGTCATTGTATAAAGTTCACACATTATGCATGTACTATGTCCGAGTTTGAGTCAAGTCATTGTATGAAGTTCACACATTACGCATGTACTATGTCCTCTCTTCACTGGGTATAGCTACAATATTATTGTTGTTAAGTTAGAGTGAAAACTAGTTAATATAAATATCCACAAAATTCAAAGGTTTGAAAATAAAAATAAATAAATAAAATTAAAAAAATATATTTGTTTTTGATAACTATCCAGAAAACTATAGAGTTATAGTATTGTAGTTAAACATCTCTACTTTTATTGGAATCAATGAAATTCAATCAATTTCGAAAATATTTATGAATTTGGATCCTCCCATATTCATCCTGACTTTTCCTCACTTTTTATTTTTAAATACTATATATGATTAGTTGTTGTGGATAAAGTGAATAGATGGTTAGGATATGATTCTTTTGTTATAAACGAGTGGTTAAGATGTTCAACGACTCATAGGACAATTGTCATCCATTGTAAGTTAGCTAAATTTGGAACCACAATACTTGCATAGTTGCATGTACTAATATAGTCAACGCACAACCGCATTTTGTTTGTTTAGTCTTCTTCTCAAACAAATAAAACTTGTCAGCATCATCTTTCTCGTCAATCACATGTATTACGACCGGAGCTTTGACCTGTTAATTATGGACCATCGGAACTGGAATCTGTTTAGCTTAAATATCTTATTCGTAAAACACAATGACCGGAGCTTCGACCTTTTGATTCAGGATTTTCGAAACCGAAACATGTTCAGCATCAACATCTTGTTCGTCAATAACGACTATCAGAGCTTCGACCTCCTAATTATAGACCGTCGGAACCGGAACTTGTTCACTTTTTTTTTTTTTTTTTTTGTGGCAGACAGAGAAATGAAAAGCAAATTGATGTGGTGGAGTCTGACTCCCATAATGCGGCTGTTCTGCTACATTATGATATACCTCAAAACCATCCTCTTCTCAGCATCATCCATGCTTGTAAAGAGCTCATTAAAAACGATGGGCTTAAAAACAATGATAGATTTTTTTAAAAAGAATAGTGATAGATTTTTTTTTTTTAAATAACATTGATAGAATTAAAGATAATAACAAAATTTTAAATAATAATAATATATGTAGGTGGTGTGTATTTACAAAAATACTATACAATATAATTAAAGAAAGGATATTTTTTGCACTAAGTGGGATTTATTTATGAACTATAATTTATTTTTTTTAAAAAAATATTGGTGTAATTACGAAAGGGGTGTACATATAGTTTTTAAGGGGTGTCATTATCGTCAATCTTAAATTATAATAATAAAACAAAAAGAAGAGGCCCAAGCCCATAAAGATTCAAGAAAAATGAAACCTCTAAAGAGTAGCAATATTATATATAACTCTTCAAAAATAGCTAGGGTTTAGCCATAACCAACCACTTTCTTTTTCTTCAACATCAATAGAGAGAAAGATGTCGGTTGGTCATGATTTGAGGTGCTGAACAAAGGATCTATTCACTCGTGCATTCAAGAAGATGGGATACATCCCTCTAGCCGCCTCATCTTTTCTCCTCTCCTTTGAAAACCCTAGCCATTGCCTATGGCGGCCGCCTAGTCGATCGATTTAACTCTGCGAAGACAGAATAATTGAATTTTGATTACTCCTATACTTTTAAGGATGCTGTTAAAGATACTCTAAGATTATGAAGTTGACATCCTACAAAATTTTATAAATGAATCATGATTTTGAAATAAATTTAGAGATATAGCAAGTTTTTCATGTAAAAATTAGCACCTACATTCTTGAAAAAAAAAAAATAGAAATAGCATAATTGAAAGTAGAACAATATAAGATATCAGAAAGAAAAACATAGAAGAAACTTTTTGTGAATTGTGCTAAAAGAATACTGAGTTATTTGAACATATCTTAATATGGCAAGAATATAACGAGGTATGGTAGTAATGCGTCGAACTATTTCCACCAACAGAGCTCACCTTGAAATTGATTTCCTAACTATCATAAGCAGCTGCCAAAAAAAAAAAAAAAAAAAAAACGTGGGGACCTTGTTGAGAACTTGAGATTGAATTAAACTAAGAAAGCAATTTAAAAGATTTGGTTGTGATCAATCGAGAGAAAACACAAAGTCATCAATGATTCCCAATTATGAGTACTCAATGTATGGAATTAACCTTGTAAACAAAATTCAATCAATCCAAGGGTTCATTATTTATCTTAATTATGACTATTACCGTATGATCGTGGGATGAGTCTCGTATTCCCAATTATCATTCACCATTGGTTTATGGTGTGAACAATGATTGGAAACCCGTTAAGTGTAAGAACTAAGAACCAAATTATATACTTTGCTTGGTCTATGCTAAAGATAAAATTCATTCATTCAAGTGAGCATTAATCAAGACTAGGTTTGATATATACTCTATTCTTAATTCTCAAATAATCCCAACCCCAAATTCATGTCAAATAATCATCCACTCTTGATCTATGGTGCGAATAAAAATCAACACGAATAAAGAATCAAGAAGTTAAGTGTAATGAATAAATCAAGAATTTAATTGATAAAATAATGGTTAATCCAAACATGAGCATTCACAAGAGGTCCACATTGATTCTCTAATTATAGGATTAGTTACACATGATGACAATAACAATAGAAAAGAAAGAAGAGATAAAACTCATTTGGGCCTTTTTTATGTGTAAAGATGGATGAAAGTTCGTGTTGTTTGGAAGAGGTTGATTGTTACTGGTTATGGAGTGTCTATGGTATCGTGTCCCTCGAAACCCTAAAATATTGATGTATTTATATGAATCTAGGAAGTCGACTGATTCTAGAAATCTTTCTTCGTAGGCACAGCGGTTGGCAAGGTTGAGCAGCGGCTAGAGAGCGGTCTGGACATTGGGTTCTTCTGCAGTTGAACCGCTGTGTAATTGCATGGCGCTGGGACTTCGGTTGGTAAGACGAGATCTTCTAGTTCTTCACCGCTGTGTGTACCGCTCTGTAATTGCACATCAGTTGGCTAAAAATTACTAATAAGCCCCCTCAACTATTTCAAAATCTCTTTTTTCGTCTGAAAATCTCCAAACTCATCTTTTGGGAACAATAATTTGAAAATGCTCAAACAAACAAATTAAAAACCTAAGGCTAAGTTTGGTAAGAGGGAGAGGTTCAGAGAGAGAGGGATGGGAGGAGAGCTACAATCCCTTGTTTGGTTGGACAGACAAGAGAGAGGAGAGGAGAAGAGGATGGATCTCTCCTTCTTCCGGGCCCACCAAAAGCAATCCTCCCATCATTGGGTGGATGAGAAAGGAGGGGTATAATGGGAGGGAAATGACAATAATACCCTCCAATGTTTTATTACCCTCCAATTTATAAAAGGGTAATATAGTAAATTTATAAATTATAAACCAATCAATCCATTCAACTCTTGTTTCAGTACCAAACAACATGAATGATAGATGTTATACTCTCTATCCCTCATACTTTCTCTCCCTCTTAATTCATCCATCCCTCTTACTCTTTCTCCCTCCTAACAAATATAGCGTAAATGACTCGAGAAACAAGCAATTGACAGAGAGATTGGGGATCAAAAACATATTCATATAATGACCGATCATACTCACACTTATAGGGTGGGGATGAGTTTCAATTTAGTGGGGATGGGGATAGATAGTAAAACCCACAATAAGTATGGGGCGATGATGGGTTTTATAATCCCCGTCCTGCCTGGCTTAAATATAATATTTTATTATTATTATTATTATTTAGTTCAATGTTTATGTTTTAAAATGATTAAATTTATTTGTTTAGTATTGAGATTTATATTAATGAGATGATTTTCAATAGTTTTTTTTTTTTTTTTAAATAAAAAAAATTACTTTATATATTATATCATATTCATTAGGATATATATTTAGTATTTTAATAAATTATTTTTTTGACAAGATTTTAATAAATAATTTAGATAAATGGGTTAAATGAGGTAAATTGGGTGGGGATGAGGAAAGCATACCCCGTTCTGTCCTGCTACATCTATTCTTGGGTTTTATAAGGGTATGAGTTTTCAAAAAATAAATTGGATAGGGTGTGGAGAGGGCCACCCCGCCTTGAACCCGCCTCATTGCCATTCATGGCTACCAATCTGCCACATAGGTGAGAAAAAAAAAATGCCATTCGAAGCAAGAGGGAATATATATTCATAAGAACGTACAACTCATAATATTATCCACATTTTTTTCTCAATTTTTCTTTAAGATAATACTTGTCAGCATCCAAAACACTGACCGTGATGTGACCTAATTAAATTGTAACATATGACCTTTTTTCTTTCACCAATTGCAAGCAAAATCCATAGAGGCTATAGTCTACTTCTCCAAAGAAAAAAGGAAAAAGGAAAAAATGACATGTGTTACAATTGGGCCACATCGCTAGATCTGTATTTTAGGTGCTGACTAGGGATGGCAACGGGTCAGGTTCGAGTGGGTTTTGCAAAATCCAAACATGCACCTGCGAAATATTTCCTCACCCACGCCCACTCGTGAACCTGTGAAAATAAACGGGTTCGGGTTCGGGTTTCACTAGCGGGTTTTATACGGGTTCGCAGAATCGCAGGTCACCGCCACCAACCCGCAAAATATATTAATTTATAAATATTTAATATTTAATTATATTTATTGATACAATACAAAACTCCTATTTATTTATAATATATCATGAAGAATTACAAATACAAGTGTGCAAGGTTCTACCATTAGCTATATATAAATGAGAGTTGGGAATAATTATTCTCAAATTTAGAATGAGTGGAGTTTTTATAATTTATTCTTTATATGGTTAAAAAGTTTCAATTGGAGTTTAAATTTATAATATTTTAAATAATAAATATTATATAAATTTTATTTATGCGGGTTCACCCGCGGGTTCGTTTTCCAAACTTGCACCCGCATCCGCACCCGAACCCGCTAGGTTTTTCTTTATACAGGTTTGTAGGTTCACAGGTTGTAAATTCACCACTCAAACCCAACCCTAAAGGGTCGAGTTTAGACGGATGCCCGTGTGTACGGGTCAAATTGCCATCTCTAGTGCTGACCGGTCAGCACCCAAGTATTTTCCTTTTTTTTATTGATTGTTAAACATTTACATGGCACTATTAGATGAAGGAAAAGAAATTAATAATCATAAAATTGCAAGAGAAGGAAGGGATTCCGGTGATGAGTTCAACCCCGCAATTTGCTGCATTGTGTTTCTCTGCTAGGCACACCTTAAGACAACCCTCGTCACACAAGCTTTCTAAAATTACGGAAACGGGAAATATAATTTCAAAGATCAATCTTACTGTTCAATCAATTATTTATCTTTGTTTATTCACTAATACAAGAGTTTAGATCAACAGACCTTTAAACATGCCTCAAATTAACTTTACAAACTTCAGCTGGAAAGTTTGCAATCAAACCACCAGCATTTTCAAATCAAAATTGTGTTGGTCTATACACCTATTCTCCATAGAAAGAAATATGTTTATCACTTAGCATCTCAAGCAATATGCATGATTTTTTCTAATATAAGCTATAAAATTAAGCAATGGGCACACACACACACGTATGTTGCATGTGAAATGCAAACAGATGACATAAAGCAGAAACAAGAAATTATCTTCAATCCTGAAAGGACCCTCCAATTTGATTTTCTTCTCCTTAATTCCATACACCAATTCCTCGTAAGGTTCAACAACATATCAAACTTGTATTGATATGTTGTCGAGGTGAGTCTTCACCTCGCTCATAATATTAGTGTCAGTCCTATTAAAAAAATAAAAATTAAAAAAAATAAAAATTAAAAAGGAAGTCTGAGTGTTCAATTGCAGCTGAAAACCACAGTAAATTTCAGCAAATGAAGTCAATTGTTCGACCGGGAGAATGATTTTGAAAATGTATTTCACCATAGAGTATAGACCATATCTGATAGGAAAAGCCAGCAAACTTTCTTAAAATTCATAATCAAAGAGCACACTTCTTTGTAATTCAGAGGTTTGATCTGTAACACCCCAAAACTCAAAGAATAATTAAGTACTTTGATATGGAATGTTCTATCATAAACCATGAATTAATTCTCCAAAGAAAGTCGATAATTATAAAAAAAAAATGCCTCAAAATATATCATTCTCCAACGAAAATATATCTCCAAATTAAACCAATAAAAGGGTCCAAATAGACCTAAAGGAAAATTAAATCAATTCCAAGAATACTGAATTCAAATTCTAAGTAACGAAAAAAAAAATGGGAATCGTTACATAAAATCTCAATCACTTCAAACTCCAAGTCTATCGTCCTAGCGGTAAGCTCTTAAGAATCTCTGTCTGCAAAATGTTAAATGACAAGGGGTGAGCTGTCAACTCAATAAGCAATGCATAATACACAATCGAAAACATTTATAACAAATACTAAAAGCTTTTAAAGAATACATAAAAGCAAAAAAAAAAAAAAAAATCAAATATTCATATACAAGTAAACTTGTAAAAGTAACATTTTTATTGTATGATAGCGACTGATAATATTTCATAAAAATAAGCTCAAGTCAAGTAGTGTCACCAATACCCCCGGTGACCCGGCCATTTACATTTCAGAAGTTGGTACAAGACCAAAATCATAACATTTCATTTGTCGCGCGCTCTGCATTTACATTATCATTAGTTTAATAGTTTAATTCATTTAGGATTGTTTAATTCGTTTAGGATTGATAGGTGGTTTATTAGAAGAAAACCACAAACTCCTTACCTACCGTATAGGGTTATCAAATGGTTAACACTTTTATATATACATCCAACTCTTAATTATTTCAGGACGCTTACTTCTCTTTCGATAACAAAGCAAAGAATATAGAAAACCACTGTTTCGTAGATTGAGTCTGTGTTCCAGGTTTGACGTGTGTCTTTCCAATATCGTTAGTGAAGCATTAAACTTGCTATCTTCCAAGGTAAGTGGTTTTTGCATAGTATGTGGTTGCAAAAAGACTAAATATATTTTTCTTATGAAACAAATTTAATTATTATATTATTATGTTCTGAAAACGCTTTATATATATATATATGCTTATATGCTTATACTTATGTAAACTCATATTTTTTTTCTTCTTATATATTCGTTACTTTTATTTATCCAATTCTTTAAAGGAGTTCTGCCTTTACTTGAATTCTTGTTTAAAGGTATATACATTTTTTTCTTTTGTGCATTAGTAATGCAAATGTGTTATTATATACATATTTTGAAAGTAATGTTTTAGCTCAATGTCAATAGTAAATGAATTGAAATGGTGATCACTAGTGAAAATGTAAATGCAGAGTGCGCGACAAATGAAATGTTACGATTTTGGTCTTGTACCAACTTCTGAAATGTAAATGGCCGGGTCACCGGGGGTATTGGTGACACTACTTGACTTGAGCTTATTTTTATGAAATATTATCAGTCGCTATCATACAATAAAAATGTTACTTTTACAAGTTTACTTGTATATGAATATTTGATTTTTTTTTTTTTTTTGCTTTTATGTATTCTTTAAAAGCTTTTAGTATTTGTTATAAATGTTTTCGATTGTGTATTATGCATTGCTTATTGAGTTGACAGCTCACCCCTTGTCATTTAACATTTTGTAGACAGAGATTCTTAAGAGCTTACCGCTAGGACGATAGACTTGGAGTTTGAAGTGATTGAGATTTTATGTAACGATTCCCTTTTTTTTTTTTTCGTTACTTAGAATTTGAATTCAGTATTCTTGGAATTGATTTAATTTTCCTTTAGGTCGATTTGGACCCTTTTATTGGTTTAATTTGGAGATATATTTTCGTTGGAGAATGATATATTTTGAGGCATTTTTTTTTTTATAATTATCGACTTTCTTTGGAGAATTAATTCATGGTTTATGATAGAACATTCCATATCAAAGTACTTAATTATTCTTTGAGTTTTGGGGTGTTACATGATCATCTGCCATATTTTGTTACTCAGAGAGTAGAGACACGTGCAAACCAAAAACAACCTAATTATTTCGATATCGATCCCTCAAGAAACTCCTACTACAATCAACTGAGAACTCCAACAACATAGTGTGTCTGTACTTCTCACCAGATCGAACGACAACAGATGGAGTCAGTGACTCTAAACATTATTAAAGCCCATACAAATCAAATCAAGTCTAGAACCTTGTGGTTGTAGCAAGCTCTAAACACAATCTATCATCCTCAGAAGGCACAAGCCAAAACTTAAATCTAACAATATTCAAAGAACAACTCCTTTCATTAAATCACAACATTAAGCAAAATCATATATTTCTGTTCTTTGTGTTTCTAACATGAAGAAAATTCTTTTAGTCAATAATTATGATAATATGACATACCACTAATTCCCTCAAAATGCTTAGCCATAGCAAGAAAACGATATTTGCTACAATCAAAAACAGGAATAATCAAAAGGATTTAC
Organism: Acer campestre; assembly: GCA_954870605.1. NCBI lineage: Eukaryota > Viridiplantae > Streptophyta > Magnoliopsida > Sapindales > Sapindaceae > Acer > Acer campestre. The sequence goes on along the minus strand of OX940802.1, from coordinate 35,592,486 downwards.
AGACAAAGTTGACATAATTTATATTAATCCAAAATGTAGAACTTCCTCCCCATCACAACTATGAAACTTGAAAGTAATGGATGGATTTTCGCCTTTCTTATATTCAGCAACCTGCCATATCATCTTATCGAAACCCTTGAACCCACATAAAGAAAAGAACAGAAGATATATCATGGAAATTAAATTACTATAGTTCAGTTACGAGTTAACAGAAAAACGCATCCTTGCCAAAAACTTTAACAGCCACATTTTATCTGTATATTATGCAACCACCATAATATATCTACCACATCCTCAGACACAACTATTGTTATATTATTTTACGATAATCCACTCAGGAATAAAAAGAACAGAAAATGCACAGCCATCTCCTTTGTCCCAAGAAATAGCAACAAGTTGGCGCATGCTATTACTAGATTTGCTATTAGCTTAGAAAGCTGTGTGTATTGGAAATTTTCTTTTCCAAATTGGCTACTCAAGTTAGCTTGTAATGATGTTGAATGAAATTTTTCTGTGTTATTATTTTCTCATATAATGTAGAACAAAAAGAGCCCTAATAATATAGATGGTTTTCCTTTTTCTTTAAAGCAAAATATGCTAAAATATAATAACATCAATTTGCATACAAGCTTCTGAAGAAAGAAAAAAAAAAAAAAAAACTCACCTAATTCAAACTCCTTCTAAGTTATTTATTTACTCTTTTTTGGGCCTGATCTCGATCCCTTGGGTAAGAAAACCTTCCTTCATTTCAGATTTAATTGTCATTAATAGTTCACACTCTTCATCACCTCCATTGAAAAATTCACCCAATTCAGTTTTCAACCACCCATCTGCTCTCTTTTTCGGGTAGAAGCCATCATCATCTCCGTCTTGTTGCTCCCGATGAATATAAACCGTTCGGTTTTGGCCATTATTACTCCCAGAAAGTCCAACATAGACTTCTGCCGGATCATCATCTACCCAACATATAGTGTTTTTGACGAACACAAGATAAGCTATGTAAGTTGTCATCGGGGACAAAAGTGAAGTAGTAATCTTGCCACCAATTTCAAACGGGCTCACATCTCGACGCTTGACCACCTCAGGGAACCTTGTTCAATGCGTAGGCAATCAATATGACAATATTACTATAACAATAAGTGTGACAAAGAATTCGCAAGGAAAACGTACCTGCAATTGGTTGGTATGCCAAACCTACGCTTAGCGTCGGCGTCGGGTATGGAAAACCAACACCAATCATAAATATTATCACCATCAACAATACTGAGTTCCCTAGGCGATATTCCAGAACAAGATATGAGGAGAGAGAGTAGAGTGAGAAGCTCTGACAGGTATGGCTAGAAAAAGAGATCGGATTTCAGAGAGAACCTACACTCCATTTTCGTGGACAACCTCAATCAGGAAGCTGATCTGACATGCTTATGGGGAGTTTTTAGGTGTTTTGGAAGAGCGAGAGACATCTATTTTCCAGCTGCCAACAAGACCAGGAAGATAGGATATGCATTTGTAAGGTTCTCAACGTTGGAGGAAGCGGAACGGGTGGCAGAAAAGACTAACGGGATGCACATTTACGGATGGCCAATCAAAGTAAGTGTTGCACAGTATAGGTGGAATAACAGAAAGGATGAAGGCGTTAAGGCAAGGGAGAGTGTCAGGGAGAACAGAGGACATCATAGGGAGGACTATGGATCAAAAGGTCACACGAGAGACAGCAGGTCGTTTGTGGATGTGGTGAAAGAGTATCGTGAGAAGGATGAGCTGATAGAAGAAACGCAGAGTGAAGAGGAGGAGACAGTATACTTGGACAGAAGTACTGCAGATAGCAAATGGTTGAAGACTTGTGCGGTAGGGATACTCAAGGAATTCTCCACAATTGCAGACGTGCAGAGGAGAGTGACAAGCAGAGGTTTTAGATTCAAAACCAATTATTTGGGAGGGAAATCAGTCTTATGGTATTTTGAGTCAGCCTTTGAATGTGAAGGATTCATTAAGAGCAGGTATTTTTGGGATGACACATTCATTTCTATGAACAAGGGAACGGAGTCAACAAAGGTCCAGCCGTTGCCGATTTGGGCCAACATTTCTGGAATGTCATTAACACATTGGAATGAGTCATTTTTCAGAAGGATTGGAAACCAGTTGGGGGAGTATTTATGTGCATATAAGGATTCAATTCTCAGAAACAGATTGGACAGAGGACGTATACTCATCACTTGTAAGAATCTGCAGAGTTGTCCTAAGAAGATGAAGGTGGTGGATGGACCGATATCTTTTTCAGTGCTGATAGAAATGGATAGTAAACCGATCGATTTTGAGTGGGTGATGGAAGTCTTGGGTATGAACAATTCTTCCTTACCGGAATCAATGGAGTCTTCAGACTAGGGAGAGAGTATCAGACCTGACAGTAGGGGAGGTAGGTGGGAAGGAGTGGGTAATGAAAAGACAGAAAGAAGGAAAGGTCTGAAGGTGTCAGGGCGAAAAAGTAGGGAAGGTGACAGGATGGGGCTTCAAATCAGACAAAAAGGAAACTCTCACACCCGAAAATTTCAAATGGGGGGCTCGATAGACAAGGGGAAGGAAGTTTTTGTCAGAGATTCAAAAAGGAGGACATCACATCCAACTTGTTTGAATGGCAAACTCATTCTAGAAAAACAAAAGGTGGTAAAGGGGTGTGCAGAAAGGTGGACGTCTTCTTCAGAGTCAGAGTCAGAAGAGGGGCAAGATAGAAATTTTGGTCTGGTCAATGGGGAATGCTCAAATGTTAAGTCAAGGGATATTGGGCCACACTCAGATGGGCTGAGGAAGAATCTTAGAATTCTGGAAGATGGGCCTCAGTTAAGCAGTGAAGAAGATTTTAATTTTTCTTTTGGGCTGCAGGATGATGGGAATCTTGGAAGTGAGAATGGGCTGATGGGGTCTACTCAAATTAATTCTGACCAAAATAAAAGAAGAGCAGCGTCTACTGAGAGTGGGGCTAAACGTATTTTGGTGAGGAATTCTGAGCAGAGGGTGGTGTCGTGGTCAGACAACGATGGGAGAATGATGAGCTTGCCTCTTAATGAACCCATACAACTTCCTTTAAAAGATGGGAAAAGAGGTCATATTAGAGGTAAGGATTTTGGGGAGGTGCCATTGGCGGTTGAAATTGATAGTGTGGAAAGAATGGTGTCTCAACAAAATGGCACTAGAGGAGGTATTCAGAAATCCAAGACAGCAAGGTGTTATTGGAGTCTAGAGGAGGAGATTTCAAAGGTTATTGAGAAGGGTGTGGCTTTAGGACATATCATTACCCCCAAATCTCAACAAAAGGAAGTTAATTGTGATGGAAACTCCAGCTGGAACCTTGAGGAAGAAGTCACGAAGGTGATAGAGGTTGCAGTGGCTCTGGGATTCGATTTTAACAGCAAAGAAGATGAGATTGGTGAGCAGATAACGAGAAGGGAGAAGGAAGATGATGATCAATTGAGGAAAGGAAATGTCAATTGAGGTTAGTGATTTTTCTGTGTGGGGTTTCTTGTCTTTAATGTTTATTATCTCTTGGAATGTAAGAGGGCTTGGTAGGGGTGAAAAGAGGAGAATGTTTAGGAGTTTAATCCAAAGATTGAAACCGGAATTCTTTCTTATTCAAGAGTCTAAATTATCAGCTATGGAAAGGAGTCTTTTTAGGTCTTTGGGGGGTTCTTGGCTCAACAAAGGGATGTGTGTTAATTCGGAAGGTGCTTCGGGTGGGATCATATCGCTTTGGAAGGACGATTGTTTTTCGGTGGAGGCTTGCATTTCGAATAAGAACTGTATTATTCTTGCTGGCAGGCTGTTAAGTGTGGGGAAAAACATTGTTGTTTGCAATGTGTATGCAGCTTCCATCGAGTCGGAGAGAAGGAACTTGTGGGAGTTTATTTTGCAAGCAATGCAAGTGTTTAAGGAGCCGTGGGTTATAGGAGGGGATTTCAACACCATTCTTGATCCAGCTGAAAGAGTGGGGGTGGGGAGTAATATGGGATCCATTAGAGCTTTTAGAAGTTTTGTGTGTCAGGCAAATGTGGTTGATATGCCTCTTTACGGTTTGAAATTCACTTGGTCCAACAATAGAGAGAACCAAGCTTGGGCTAGGCTGGACCGATTTTTAATCTCTCCAGAAATTCTGCAGTGGTTCCCCAAGTTATGCCAAAAGGGATTACCTAGAGGTCTTTCAGACCATAATCCAGTGATGTTGAGCTAGAGGAGGATGGATTGGGGTCCAAGCCCATTTCGTTTTCTGAACTGGTGGCTGGAGGAAGAAGATATGATGAAAGAAGCAATGCAAGGCTGGACTGAATGTAAAGTTACAGGCTCTAAAGGTTTTATCCTTTTTTCCAAAGCTAAAGCTTCGAAAATTTCCTTGAAGAAGTGGAGCAGGTCTAACAAGATTAGTTCGCAGCAGCAAAAAGTGTTAGAAGATCAGTTGGGGGCTTTAGATGAGCGGGCGGCAGTAGAGGGATGGACCGAAGAGCTCAGGGCGAAGAGAGTGAATCTTTTACAGGATTTGTGGAAAAATTTAAGAAGGGAGGAACAGGAATGGAAACAAAAATCAAGGATTAATTGGTTAAAGAATGATGATAGAAATACTAAATTCTATCATGGGATTGTGGAAATTATGATGGATGGGAACATGGTAACGGACTCTAATGGCATTAGGAGAGGGGTGTTTGACTTCTTCAAGAAGCATTTTCAAAAGGAACAGTGGCAGCGGCAGCGGCCAAAGATGACAGTAAATAGGCAAAGAAGATTAGCTGTAGAAGAAAGAATGAGGCTTGAAGAGAATTTCAGCCTAGAGGAAGTGGTGAGGGCTCTGTGGAATTATGATGGTAATAAGGCACCGGGCCCGGATGGCTTCAATATGAATTTCATTAAAAAGCATTGGAATGTCATTCAAAGTGATTTTATGAATTTTATGAATGAATTTCACAAAGATGGGTCAGTTGTGAAGGAGGTTAACCGAACCTTTATAGCCTTGATTCTGAAAACAGTCAAACCGGAGAACTTAAGGGAGTTTAGGCCGATTTGCTTGGTGGGTTCACTGTATAAGATCCTTGCCAAGGTCCTATCTAATAGATTGAGGAAGGTGATGGATTCGGTTATAGGTGAGACCCAAATGGCTTTTGTTAAAAATCGCCAAATTTCGGATAGCTTTGTGATAGCAGACGAGATAATTAATAGGTGGAAGCATGATAGAGAAGGAGGGATTATGGTCAAGCTGGATTTCGAAAAGGCTTACGACAGTGTTGACCATGGTTTTTTGGATTCTATGATGATTGATATGGGGTTTGGTAGTACTTGGAGGAGTTGGATTAAATAATGTATTTCTTCCCCGAGGTTGTCTGTTTTGGTTAACGGGAAGCCAACTGCGGAATTTGGGGTGGAGAGGGGATTAAGGCAGGGGGATCCCTTGTCGCCTTTTTTGTTTAACATTGTTGTTGAAGGTCTGAATGGTTTGTTCTGCAAGGCGAAGGATTTGGACTTGATTGGTGGTGAGAATTGTGGGGGTAATAGGGTCCAAATTACTTATTTACAGTTTGCGGACGACACGATCCTCTTTCTCAAACCTAAGAAAGAGTACATTCTTAATGCCAAACGGGTTCTGAGATGTTTCGAATTAGCTTCGGGTCTTAAAATAAACTTTCACAAGTCGTGTGCAGTTAGAGTGGGCATTAGGAAGGCAAGGGAATCAGCTTATTGAGCAGAGATGTTTAAATGCAAGGCAGGATCACTTCCCATTACGTATCTTGGTTTCCCGTTGGGGGGCAAACCGGGTTTGAAGAATTTTTGGAATCCTGTTATTGACAAGGTGGAGAGGCGGTTAGCTTCTTGGAAAGGAAAATTGTTATCTAGAGGTGGGAGATTAATTCTTTTAAAGTCGGTTTTATCTAGTATCCCTACTTATTTCCTTTCGGTTTTCAAAGTTCCGGTGGGCGTGGCTTTGAAGTTAGAAAAATTACAAAGAAAATTTTTGTGGGGAGACGGGGTGATTAAAAGGAAAATGCATTTGGTTAATTGGGAGGAGGTGTGCAAAAGTAAGGCGAATGGGGGTTTGGGAATTGGGAAAATTCTGGACAAAAATAAAGCCTTGCTTATGAAGTGGATTTGGAGATTCGGGTGTGAGGGTGATTCTCTTTGGAGAAGAGTTGTCTGCTCTCTTCACAAAATTAAAGAGGATGTGCTGTTTTGGGATTGGAAGTCGAAAGTTAAGGGATCTTCCTTTGTCAAATTTATTGAGAGTTTGTTTAGTCAAGGATCGGCTGCTGAGAAGGTCTGCAGGGAGGGATTCAAGGTGATTCCTGGCAGAGGCAATAGAGCCGATTTCTGGACTGACTTGGGTGTGGATGGAAACTCTTTGAAAGTGGCGTTCCCTAGGTGCTACGCTCTGGCAGTGATGAAATCTGGTATGGTTCAGGATTATGGGGCCTGGGTGAATGATATATGGGAATGGAAAATCCAATTCAGGAGGCCTCCTTTTGATTGGGAGAAAGATCAAGAAAGATGTCTGCACGTTTTTCTGGATCGAATTAGAATGAGGAGAAACTTTTCGGATAAAATTGCTTGGTCTCACAGCTCTTCAGGGACTTATTCGGTGGGTTCTTGTAGAAAAGCTCTTGAGGACCAAGGGGCTGCTAAAGTGATCAACCCTCACGGCCTATGGCAAGGGTGTTGCCCAGGTAAAATAGAAATATTTGCTTGGCAGTTGTGGAAAGAGAAGATTCCTGTCAAGGAGCTGTTGCAGAGACGTGGGGTGAACATGGGAGGAGATTTGAGCTGCCATTTTTGCAATGATCAAGAGGAGTCAATTGACCACATCTTCCTTCATTGCAGCTGGCCGAATTCCTTATGGTCAAGAGGCATGTCTTGGTGGGATGTGAGCTGTTGTAAGAGTAGTAATATTAAAGGCTGGTTGGAAGGGTGGATGGGTTTATGTCCGAGTGGTAAGATGAACAGAGCGTGGTGTTCTCTTTCCATGGCTACGGTGTGGTCGATTTGGGAAAGTAGAAACCTCCTTGTTTTTGAAGGGAAAGAGCCTATCATTGAGCAAGCGGCGGATTTGGTGAGATTCCGGATTGTTTGGTGGTTCAAACATTTGGGGAGAGGCTCCAAAGAGCCTGTTGATTTTTTGTTTAGAAATATTTCTGATTTGTGTGTGGAGAAGGTCAAGGTGAAGAGCAGCACCATTTCGGATTGGATTCCTCCGGTCAGGGACAACTTCAAATTCAACGTTGATGGTTCTTCTAGGGGTAAGCCAGGGCCAGCCGGAATGGGAGGGGTTCTAAGGGACTCCAATGGCAAGGTGTTGTGTCTCTTCTCCTCGTTTTTGGGCATTCTTGACTCAAATGCTGCAGAATTATGGGCTATAAAGAAGGCGGTGGATCTGTGTGTTTCGAATCGGGACCTTTGGAATCGTGAGATCACAGTGGTTAGTGATTCCAAAGCAGCTGTCTCTTGGGTTAATGCCACCGATTTTGGGAATTTAGAGCATATTAACACAATTTATGACATTAGGAGTTCGTTGAAAGATTTCAGTGGTATTAAAGTTGTTTTTGATTTCAGAATTTACAATTCTTTTGCGGATAGTTTGGCCAAAATGGGGTTGAATAATAGGGGGGATTTTGTTGAGTGGAGTGTTATTTAAGGGGGTGGGGTGTCTGTCTTGTTTCGCTGTTGGTTGTGGTGTTTCTGGTGGGGCTGTTTGTTCCTCTGTTTTTGTTCCTGCTGCCCCTGTTTGTGGGTTTTGGCTCTCTCAATAATATTGCCCTTTCAAAAAAAAATATAGCATTTCTTCCCACTTTGGAGGTCAAACCAAAAGCTCTGTCAATAAAGCAATTAAACAATCAGAGAAATTCCAATCACACACCATGAACCAAATTGAATCAATCACAGAACATACATATATACATACAAACACAAAACCCTAAATTTATTTTTTTCCAAACTTTGAAATTACCATTCTGCTCTTGTGAATGAGATTGTGACAGGTGCGGAAGTAGAGCTCCTTCTTCGACAAGGCCGACCACGTAGTAGTAGTAGAAGAAGAAGAATACGAACTGGACGAGTATTCAGGAGGCAGGAAGCAGTCCCAAACGACGTCGGAATCGGCAGCGGATCTGAAAGTGGTTGAAACGCAAGCCAAGTGGCAAGCGTCGCGAGGGCTGGTGAAGGAGATCACGGCCGCTATGCAACCCTCCGGTAATGCTAGCATCCCACTCATCACTACCAAAGCAGAAAACGAATGGACCCTTGTGAGGTGCTCTGTTATCGATGATAGAGAAGGATTTCTTGGGGCTGATCTCTGTCCTCCACAACGCCAAGGCTTCTCTTCGACGGCGGCTGGTCTCTGCCGTTGCTGTTTTTTTATTTTATTTTATGTTACAGATTAAAGAAAGGCAATTTATAATTTGTTGCACATTGTAGAAAGACGCTTGTAACCTTAATGGGTTAAAAAAAGACACCTGCATGGAAGAGTTTGGTTAATCCATACAAACAGCCCTGCATTTAACGTTACCTAACCATTCCGTTAAGTAGATTTAGTTTGACTCGTGAGAGGTCCAAAATACCCTTATATATATATATATAAAAAGAATAAAGAAAATTTAATAAATAAATAAAAATAAAAAAGGGAAAAGTAGAGGGCAACTGCTGCAGTTGGCCTCCATGAATCCACAACAGTTCTATCATCCATATTTAATGGCGTGTTTACTGTTTATCCTGATTTGTTAAATATAAAAACATTAATATATATATATGGGAAAATTAAAAAAAAAAAGTTTATTTGAAAAATTCTCAAATTATATTTATAAGTAGATTTCAATGAATTTATCATCCACACACAAATTCAGATCAAAATTCATACAAATCGATCTGATTTCATCAAGATCTTTAACGTAATTAAAGTAATAGATCACTAACTTAATAATTACTATATATACCAAGTGACTTAAAGAATAAATCTTTAGTAGGTCTGATCCTGAAATTTGTGGTCAAATCCTAAGAATTCTAACCAGTTGGAATTATAAGGATCCATAACTTAAAATGATATATATGTCATTTAATGTTACAATTAGGGATATATATATATATTATTTTTTTTGCAATTTGACTTTCTACCTTTTTATTATTTGTTATTTGAAAGAAAGAAACGTGGACGATTATCAATTTACTCGTAACTTTTGTTTTTAAAATATCAATTTTTTAACCGTGTATTTTTTTAGTATCATGGTCTCAAACTTTTCGTAAACACATCAAAAAGTTATTCTTATCAAATTTTAAATAGGCAAACGTTATAGAAAAGCTAAAATGACATTTTTGCCATTGAATTTAATTAATTGAATTAAAAATACAATTTTGTCCTTAAATTTTTTAAAATTTGACAAATTTACTTTAACTAATTTCCATTAAAAAGTTTACATTTGTTACTAGGTTTGGTTACCTTGAATTTGCAATGATGGGGTTCAATATTAAACTCTATTACTCTAATCTTTATTGCCATTGTAAGTCTACTTTCTTATTGTTGTTTTTAACATCGATCTATGAAGACCAAATTTAGAGAATACCTGAAAACTTTGTTAGGAAATTTACGGACGTTACATATTTGGGTATTTTTGAGACCGTAAACCAAAGCATATATAAGTTGAAATTCCAGCCGATATATACATACAAAATCTACATATACCTATAATTAGCTAGCTACTACAATGTTAACTCTTGAGAAGAAACCCGTAGCTGACCAAGATTTAACATTCATTCTTTATTACATGCTTTTTTTAGTATTGAAACTTTGAGTTTCTTCTCACTAAGAAGCTCAAACACACAGATATCTCCTTCATCCAAAATCTTTGAAAATCCACCCAATCTTGTTATAAAACACTGAGGACTCCATGAGATTTCAACAGGCCACTTTCTTCCATCACAATCCACTACTTTGATAGACTTGCTTCTACTGAAATACCTGTGACCAAATTCGGCTGACACGTACTACACAAGCAAACAAACATGATCATAAAACTAACTAAGCAATGTTTGTGTATGGTTGATAAAAACTTCGATATCAAACTTACAATGCGACGGTTGTGCATGTCAGCTGACCGCAAGATAATCATGAATGAAGGATTTTTAGGCTTGAACAATCTGGCAGCCGCGATTGCTCTTTCTTTTTCTTCAGTTGAAATGTTTCCAAATTGCTTATTAACACATATTCCCATGTCTGCAAGTAAAACCAGAATCTCATCTTCATCTGCAAATTGAGAGAATTAGATTTTGAAAAAGTATAAGTTACGATAAAGACTAGATCACAGAACAAACTTAAAATGAATATATATATATATATATAGAGAGAGAGAGAGAGAGCTTACCAAATTTGGTTCTTGTATTTGCTTTATCCGAAGAATGTGTTGATTTTTGATCTTTCTCCTCTAGTTCTTCCATTTTGCATCTTTTGTCATTGCCACACTTAAATTCTGCTGCGAATGAAGGCTGAGGTTGCACTTTGCTAGATGATCTCGGAAAATGATCAAAAACCTTGTTTTCGAAGGACTTTAAAGGTGGGACAGAGTCTTCATTCTCCATTTCAACCTTGTGTAATGAGTTTTGCTTTTCATTTTTCATTTTTTCATCATTATCATTGTAGGGGTATTTAATCTCACAAGCAGTTGTATCAAAGATGAGAACATTGAAGCTTGAATTCTTTTGATATTCGAAAACTAAGAAGTATCCAACACCTATTGAATGGTATTGTATGAAATCATGCCAACCATGATCAAACCAAAACTTTGTCCCATCTTTTGTCAACTTTACTCGAAAAACTTGACCGTTAGGAACTGTGAGTGTCACTACAGCAGCAGAGAGTTCATCCCCAAATATTCTTACGAACTTTTCTGGAATTTTCTGTAGTATGCAAATAAAGTTAAACATCTATCAGAAAACAGGTGATAAATCCATTAACGAATAGGCTCGATAACATGACAATCGTAAAATTTAGTCAGTATATATCAGTGTTGCAGGATCAATAAGAGACATACATACTTGTACCACACAATAAAACCAATGATTTTCCATGTACCACACAACATTAATGTAACATTTTCATTGGAAAGAATTTGACAGAATCTGTTCAACAGACAAAATAGAACCAATATATAGTTTCTGCAAAGCAAGAAATGTATATAAAAAAAAAAAGCAGCTATGGAGAATAATTACCAGCTTCTTGTCTTCAAGTGTTGAATTCAGAATAACCTTGAAGAAATGTGAGGGTTGTTTTCTTCTCTTTGAAGCCATTTGTTGAGTAGTTTCTAGAGAAAATCTGATGAGTTTTAGTTCTGCTATACAAGAAAAGTGAAAATTATTGTGCGACAGAAAATGGTCTTGTTCATTTATTAACACACCATTAATTAATTTTTTTACTTGTTTTGGTAGATGTGTTTCTACTTTCAAGTACATGAAAGTAGGTAAGTAGAGCTACCACCATAAATTGCAATGGAAAATGTTTGGGTACTGACCGGTCAGTACCCAAAGTATACTGACCACCCATAACCACTCAATGGGGTGTTGCCACATGGCAAAACTCTTTCACTTTTTTTCAATTTTCTTCTTGTTTTTGGATTATGTGGCTATCAATTAATGGATGGTCAGCACCTTGGGTACTGACCGGTCAGTACCCAAGTGTTGTCCAATTGCAATTGAATTCCAACTAAGAACCATTCAAGTTTCTGAAATTAGAACATCAAAATCAAGTTTCAAGATCCAATTTGACTAAAAACATTTATGCACCCATAACTCATTAATCGGATTCAATTTGACAAACATTTATACACCCATAACTCATTTATTGGACACTTGAGTCTCTTGCCAATGTGGTCGGACTCTCCCTTGAGAGCCTCCACCACCACGGTTCAACACCCAATGTGTGCGTGTATATATTTAGATAATTTGTCCCCCTTGGCCATTAATCCCAAGGGTGGTTTGGTGTCCCACCAATTGTGGGTGCTCTCTCCCCGCTTATGGGAGTTGTAATCCGGGCTGTTCTAGTAGAGTCCAATCTCGCCAGTCCCGGCAGTTGTTAAAATTAGTACATCAAACTCAAGTTCCAAGATCCAATTTGATTATAAACATTTATGCACATATAACTCATTTATTGCATTCAACTAATTTGCTTTCATTTATTAGGCCTGTTTAGATTTTCACAGAGGCCATAGATTTGATATTAAATACATTATTGCCTTAATTTTAGTTGAATTCAATAAATGAGTTATGAGCGTATAAATATTTTTGTCAAATTGGATCTTGGAAATTGAGTTTAATGTTCTAATTTCGGAAACTTGAATGGTTCTGAGTTGGAATTCAATTGCAATTTATGGTGGTTCAATTCAAACCTTACCTACTTTCCTGTACTTGAAAGCAGAAACGCATATACCAAAACAAGTAAAAAATTAATTAATGGTGTGTTATTAAATGAACAAGACCATTTTCTGTCTCACAATATATAATGTTCACTTTTCTTGTATAGCAGAACTAAAACTCATCAGATTTTCTCTGGAAACTACTCAACAAATGGCTTCCAGGAGAAGAAAACAACCCTCACGTTTCTTCAAGGTTATACTGAATTCAACACTTGAAGACAAGAAGCTGGTAATTATTCTCCATAGCTGTTTTTTTTTTTTTTTTTTATATATACATTTCTTGCTTTGCAGAAACTATATATTGGTTAATAATACGATTTTTTTTTTATTTTTTTAATATTACAACTAATTAACAATACATAAAAAATTAATTAATAAGAATTTATGGCTTGTTGGCAATAATAATAATAATAATAATAATAATAATAATAATAATAATTATGGCTTGTCTTTTAAATTTTAAAAAATAATATAATACTTTAAAAAAATAATTAAAAATTAAACATCAATTATGAGATTGGTTTAAATAATTTATTAACTATCCTATCAATTACGTGATTGCCTCTTGATTATGTATAATGATTAAAAATTATTACAATTAATAACTACTTAGTAACTTTGGCAACAACAAAAAAAAGAGATTTTATTTCTTGTCTTTTAAACTTCCCAAATAATGTAATACTTCAACAACAAAATATTCAAAATAATAATAATAATAATTAAAATATCCTTTTGATTACCTATTGATCTGATATTTACGAAAAAAAAATTGGCAAAAAAAATAAATATGGCTTGTCTTTTTAACTTACCAAATAATGTAATACTTCAAAATAATAATAATAATAATAATTAAAAATCAATTATGAGATTGATTAAAATAATTTATTCACTATCCCAATAATTATGTGATTGCCACTTGATTATCTATAGATTTTTGATGTAGAAAAAAAATTAAATTATTAAAAATTATTACAATTAATAACTACTTAATTGCTTTGGAAAATAAAAAAATAAAATAAATTGTGGCTTGTCGTTTAAACTTCAAATAATGTAATACTTCAAAATAAAATAAAAAAATTATTCACTGTCTCATTGATTACGAGATTGTCTTTTGATTACCTATTGATCTGTTATTTGCAACAACAACAAAAATTGACACAAAAAAAAATAATTATGTTTTGTCTTTTAAACTTAGCAAATAATGTAATTTTTTTTTAAAAAAAACTTATTAATTAATGCTCAATTATGATATTGATTAACGGAATTTATTCACTAGCCCATTAATTATGGGATTGCCTCTTGATTACTTATATATATATATATATACTGATTACCTATAGATATAGATTAGTGTATTTTATTAACTATTAATGGAGTGTCTTTTGCAACCACGAGCTGTGGTACGGTTGGTCACCGCACTCCCAATGGGGCGAATGGTTCGAGCTCTGCCCGAGTTCAAACCCCACTGGAAGCACCTCGTGGCTAGGCTTTACTAACCTCCTGGCCGAAGCGGGGATTAGTCCCACTCATTAACGATCGGTTGCTAATCGGAGTGAGGGATATCTTGTGATCTAACCAAAAAAAAAGGAGTGTCTTTTGCATTTTGAAAAAAAAAAGAAAAAAAGAACTAATGTAGTGTCTTTTGAATTTATCAAATTATTAATTAATTAATTCAATATAAGTTTTTTATTTTTTATTTTTTTTAAAAAAACTAATTAATGGACAAGACTTTTCACACTTGTGCTCCATTATAGAAATATTATATAGAGAGCAAGGGGGGGAGCGAATTCTTTTTTTTAACCTTTTCAAACAAATAAAAAATTAATCTAAGGGCGCGTTTACTAATCAGGAATGGAGGGAATCGGAATCAAGTTCCAATGGAAAGGGAATGGAGAGGAATCGGAATTAAGTTACTAAATTCCATCTTAATTCCATTCCAGTGTTTACTAACAATTTAGAAATCAGAAATGGAATCAAATTTATTCCATTTGTAGTGTTTACTTCAACTAAGGAATCGGAATGATATATAGTTGATTACAAAAATACCCTTGTTTATATAATATGTTGAAATACTTTTTTATTATTATGAAAAACTATTTTTTATACTGCTTATAACACTATAACTAGTAATTAACATCTTTATATCGTAAACTTTCAACTAATTAGTCAATAATAATTAAAATTAGAGGAGTAATTTATATTTGAAAGCATAATTAATTTGATGTCGAATTAATTTCTCACATTTAGGTGCTTTTTTCCCTTCTCTCAAAAATTAAAACACAAAATAACTCGACATATGCAGCCATTAGCTTACACAAAAAACAAGTCTAAAATATCAAAAATATAAACATGTCTCAAAAGTACATAAATGATCTGAAAGGTTATTAAACATTAAAACATTGCCAATAAAACTAAATAATGTATATGAATGTAACAGCTTTATGCTGCTTTAGTAAAAAAAAAAAAAAAACTTAAACTAAACAAAATATATACATATCAATGGAAATACATGCTTCACGCCTTCACGTAAACTAAAAAAAATAAAAAAATAAAAATACCTTAAACAAAGAGCCATCAGATTGACAAAAAATAAAGAGAAATAAAACATCTTTGCAAATACAAGGTTCACGTGTAAAAAAATAAAAAAAAAATAAAAAATAAAACATTAAACAAACAACCATAGTAGATTGACAAAATTAAAGAGAAAAAAAAACACCAATGAGTCAAAGATTTCTTTGTATAGTCAAGAAATTTAAGATTAAAAAAAATGCGTACCTGTAGCAAGATTCGGAGGAAAACGATGAACAAAAAAGAATGATAGAGAACAATCCCTAAAATAGAGATACAATGGAAAGAATACAGCTTTTTTTTTTTTTTTTAATAATTATTATAAGTGAGGATATTTTAGTAAAAATATATGAATTCCCTTTTTTAATCAGGAAAGGAAACTTGATTCTTAGGGTGGGTGGGGGGAATCAAATTCTCTTTCCATCAGTAACTTAATTACTGATTTCGGAGTGGGGTCCACGTAACTTAATTCCCTAAAAATTTAGTAAACACTGGAATTCACATATCAGTAACTTAATTCCCTTTCCTGAGTTTGATTACTGATTAGTAAACGCGCCATAAAAGAAAATAAAAATGAGAAAACATTTGAATTGGGATTGGTTAATAGAATTTAATCATTATCCCAATAAATATGGGATTGCCTCTTGATTTGTGATTTAGAGGATTACCTCTTGATTGCCTCTTGGTTTGTGATTTATGACAAAATCTTTCCCACCTAATATAAATTTTCAATTAACTGTGAAACCTATTCCGATTAGTGATCTTAATATATGTAGAATTTGATTTTGAATTTATCAACTTATTAATTAATTAGTTAAATAATAATGAGTAGTGTTAACTGTTAACCTAGTTTAGGAAAGGAAACATTTATCTATTGTTTGATGAATATAATAATAAAATAAATATACCAAATATTTGATAGAATTTTGAGGTTGACTTTCGATATTATGGAATAATCCGTCAAGTTACCAAGTCTGGATTATAAGAAGTCCAAAATAGCTTTGCATTATGTTAAATAACAACACAAAAAAATAAAATAAAAATGATGGAGGATGCATCAAAATGCATTAAAAGGAACACAGAAAAATCAATCTAAATTTTTTTTTTTTGGACATAAAATGGACTCATTAACCTTTCACATTCACAACAAACTCCAATGAACAAAACACCCATAACCGAGCCCTTATTTACAATAAGCTAGACACTAGAATTGGTAAATGTTGCTTTTGGTAAATGTTGCTCTTACTCAACATCAGGTTAACGAAAGGGTTCATGAGTATGTGAAGAGTAGGGAGTGGGACATTCAGAAGTTGGCTGCGGTTCTACCATGGCATATTGTCCAACGCATTTTTAGCATTCATATTAGTGGCCACTGTACCGGGGAAGATTCTGTCATCTGGGGCCTTGCTAGGAATGGGAACTTCTCTGTGAAGAGTGCTTATAATACCCATTTCAGTTTGGGAAATGACAATTTTTGGAGATGGAATTTTATATGGAAGCTCAAACTTCCGCCTAGGATCTTGCACTTTCTTTGGATTCTTCTTCATGGTAAGTTGTTGACTAATGTTAACAGAAACTCTAGAGGTATGTCGATGGACTCTAGTTGCAGTAGATGTCTTGTTGGTTGTGAAGATGCTGAGCACATGTTCAGAAGTTGCAGTAGATATTATAGAGTTTGGGAGGATATTTGCATGGGTCTGACCACAAGTGTGTCCTACAGAACTGAATGGAAGGAATGGCTGTTTGAGAACCTTAACTATAAAAAGTTGTGCTGGAATAAGGTGCCGGGTTATCTTTTTTTCACGGTGTCGCTTTGGTTCATTTGGAAGTGGAGATGCGAAGAAATTTTTAATGCGAATTTTCAGTTTCCTCAAATCCCTGGGCAGATTATTTTACGCTATGTGACTGATTGGCTGTCTGTTAATATGGATATAGAGGCCACTAGTATCAAGAAGGTTTGTTTTGTTGGTTGGAAGCCTCCTCCACCAGGCTGGGTGAAACTTAATGTAGATGGTAGCTGGAGTTCGGATGTGGGTTCAATATCGTCTGGTGGTGTGATCAGAGATGAGAGGAAGAACTGGTTGGTGGGTTTCTCCCTCAACAAAGGTGTTGGTTATGTTCTGAAGGTAGAGTTGTGGGGGGTTTTTGAAGGCTTGAAGCTAGCGTGGAGAGTTGGGTGTAGAAACATTGTGGTGGAGTGTGACTCCAAATGTGCTGTGCAGCTTGTGACTGGTCCTATTCAACAAAATCATCTTCTTTTCAACATTACTCTGGAGTATAAGTGCATGTTGGAGAGGAATTGGCACTGTTCTATCAACCACATTTACAGGGAAAGCAACAAGGTTGCTGATTTCTTGGCCAAATTTGGGCATTCTTTAGATTTCCACACCCCCCCTTAAAATTTCTAGTCTTTTAGCTGATGACGCTACTGGCTCTATTGTTGCTAGGGTAGTCCCTAGCTCTTAGGTTTTTTTTTTTTTTTTTTTTTTTTTTTTTTTTTTTTTTTTTCGGGTGTTTTTTGCCCTCCTCTCAACCAAAAAAAATATATAATAATAATTATCAATAATATTATAAAGGATATATATATAGGGGAATGCTATCCACCTTTCCCATTTGTCTTTCCTATTTACCTTTCCCACTCATTGCTTGACGCATGTACACTTTTTCATTTAATAAAAAGCTCACACTTTTTTACTGCAAAGCTTGTTTACGTCTTTACCCCTGATGGCTGCTTCTATCATTTAATTAATAAGAGGTAAAGACGTAACAAACTTTGTAGTAAAAAGTGAGCTTTTTATGAAATGAAAAAGTGTACATGTGTCAAGCAATGAGTGGGAAAGGTAAATGGGAAAGGCAAATGAGAAAGGTAGATAGTATTCCCCATATATATATATATATATGATAGGATCAACACCCCTAAAAAGTACACAAATCTTGACTCTTGGATTATGATTGTTTCAATGGTATATATTTGGATCCATCAGGGTACCTAGGTTTTGACAGTTCGGATATCTACTCGGAAAAAATCTGGATTTTGTAATTCAGGTACTTGGCCTGGAAATACCCAGCCGGATATTTGGTATCCATACCCAGATTTTACCCAAGTTCTAAATTTTTTTTTTCAATTTTTATAACAGAAATTTAAACTAGTTTACCCCCTTAATTTTTCTATGACCGATCTTCTTTAGGGAATATACATAGATTTTTTTTTTTAAAGAATTTAATTTCTTTCTAAGTTTAACTTTTTTCTTTTCTTTTCTTTTTAGTTTGGGTGGTGCTATTGGCAACCCACTAATGATCTACTAATGCCCCATTTTTTTAAATTCAAAAATTTATTTGATTTCTTTCCTAAATTACCTTTTATATTTATCTTCCAAATTTAACTCACCCCATAAAAATTGCTTTCTCTCTCTATATATCAAAATTGCACAGTTTGCTTAAAAAGTCATTATTGTAATCCATTCATTTAAATTGTATTAGATTTAGGCATCATATTTGGGTAAAATAACATTACTCTTAAAAAAGTTACATTTTTTTAAAAACAAAAACAATACAAAAGCACTAAAATTGTTTAAAAATACAATAAAGAAGAATATGACAAATAATATAAAAGAATATATTTTACAGTTTGCTGGGTCTTAGAAAGTTTGATTTTTTATTTTTGTTAAGATGAATTTTTTGATAAAATATCTTCTCCCTTATCTCTCATTCATCCTCTCTCTCTCTCTCTCTCTCTCTCTCTCTCTCTCTCTCTCTCTCTCAATCGGTGTTTAAAAGGATATAATCTATTCTCTCTCATCTCTCCTCCCTCCCCTCTCTCTACCAATAGGTGTTTGTATTGTTTTCATTTTAAAAAAAAAAATTCTAAATGATTTTAGTGCTTCTGTATTGTTTTAGTTTTTTTTAAAAATGTAACTTTTTTTTAAAAACCCAACAAAATCTAAAATTTAGTTATGGGGAGAGAGAGAGAGAGAGAGCATTTTTTATTGAGTGAGTTAAGTTTGGAGGATAATAAAAGGGTAGTTTTGGAAAGAAATCAAATAAATTTTTGAATTTTAAAAAATGGGGCATTATTAGATCATCAATGGGTTGCCAATAGCATCACTATTTAGTTTTTTTAGAATGTATTTAATATGCATTCAATACATTATAATTATTTTCAGAAATAAATGTTTTTTAATTTTAACTATTATTATAAATGATATTAAATATTTTTCAAATAAAATAAAGGAAAATATCAAATTAATGGGAATCTGTGTTTTTTAAGGAGTTAATGGTAAATTTTACAAATATATAAATGTCAATATATTAATAATAAGATAACAAAAAATTTAAAAGAGGGGAATACTATCTACCTTTCCTATTTGCTTTTCCCACCCATTGCTTAACACGTGTACACTTTTTCATTTAATAAAAAGCTCTCACTTTTTGCAGCAAAAAGTGAGAACTTTTAATAAATGAAAAAGTATATACGTGTCAAGCAATAAGTGAGCTGAGAAAGGCAAATGGGGAAGGCAAATGAGAAAGGTAGATAGCATTCCCCTTTAAAATAATAGTCATAATAAAATATTAATGGTAACAAATTAAAAACATTAATTATTGCATTCAATCCAATAGATTTTTTTTTTTTTTTTAATGTATGAAATTCATTCTTAATTGGATAATGCTTGAGTACTAACTGGTCAGTACCCAAGATATTGACCCACTAATGAGGTG
Source organism: Acer campestre (assembly GCA_954870605.1). Classification (NCBI taxonomy): domain Eukaryota; kingdom Viridiplantae; phylum Streptophyta; class Magnoliopsida; order Sapindales; family Sapindaceae; genus Acer; species Acer campestre. The sequence continues at coordinate 35,572,786 of OX940802.1, read as the reverse complement.
TTGGCACGTGATATTTTTTCTTTCACTTTTTACATTTATCTCATTGTATTCTTCCAAAATGTATCACGTGCCAATACCCCATTGGTAGGGTACTAACTAGTCAGTACCCAAGCATTGTCCTTCTTAATTAATTTATAAATGATAAGAAATAAATATATTTTTTTAAATACTACAAAAATAACTCCACTACTATTTGAATCTCAATAAAAGTTTTCTCTAGCCGCTTTTTTCCCCCTTCAAACTCTCATTTTTTTTTTTATAGAAACACGTGATATTACCCAATCAATTTTAACTCTACTACTATTGGTATCACATGGTAAGAATGTGATTGAAGAAAAACATTGATGACAAATGATTCACAAATATTTTACTTCTATTAGTGTTGATATCTTAGTAGAGATTTGAGATTTTTTTTATTTTTTTTTATTTTTGTAATTTTTTTTTGGAAGAATGGTAAAGAAAGGTTTGTAATAATTAATGTTTTTAAAGTGTTACCATTAATATTTGATTAAAACTTATAATTTTAATTTTTTGTTATGTTATTATTAATATATTACCATTAACAATTGGTATGTTTTTAAAATTTACCATTAATTCCATACAAATCTAATTACGATTATTTTGATATTACAGTACAACTTATATTTTAATTTGTTTTGAAAGATATTTTTTTTTATTATCATTTATAAGAATAATTAAATTCAAAAACATTTATTTCTGAAAAAAATCATAGTGTGTTTAATACATATTTAATAGAAAAGATAACATGAAGGTTAAAATAGAAAGAATAAAAAACCATAAAAAAGAAAAAGTTGTTTTTCAAACCTCTAAATATACCCCAATTTACTCCGAAATGCTATTTTTATATAAAAAAAAATTATAAAAAAGTTTATTATAAAAATATTTGTGGGGGTATTCAATTTTTTTTTTTTTTTTTTTATATATAAAAAAAAAACTCCATGGAGGTTATTGTCATAAAATAATTTATTTTTCCACACTTATTTTCTAAAGATATTCCATCTTTTTTTTTAATATACTCATATTTCTAGAACTTTCTTTTTTTCATGCGACGTTCTCATAGATGATTCAATAATAATAATAAAAAAAGTTAAAGACTTTTATAAAAATGCAAAGAGTAGTGGATTTATTTTTTATTAGCTTACAAAATATTTATTTATTACCATTTATAAAAAATATATTATTAGTGAATTTCATATATTTAGAAAAAGAATCCATTGAATTAATGTCTTTAATGTGTTACCGTTAATATTTGATGAAATATTATTATTTTAATTTTTTGGTATTACATTAATATATTACCATTGATATTTTTTAAAAAAATTAACTATTAATTCCATAAAAAACAGAGTACCATTAATTTGGTATTACAATTGATTAGGGGTGGGCACGGTTCGGTTCGGTTCGGTTTGGTTTTGGGCAAAACCGAATTGAACCGAAAATATTTCGGTTCACCCAAAATTGAACCGGTTTGAATCGAATAAGAAATGGTAACCGAACTGAACCGAATTGATTTTAATCGGTTCGGTTCGGTTCGGTTCATTTCGGTTTTGAGCCTAATGGGCCTTATTGGTTTGATGAGTTTAATTAGTCTTTTTTTATGTTTTTAAATTTGATGGGCTATTGGATTCTAATTTTAGGCCAAAGTTTGATAAATTTTAATAGCCCAAGCCCAAAAAAACCCAAATCAAACCTAGCTAATAATATTTAATTTATAATTCATTTAAAAAAATCACAAATTGAATAGAAAGTAAATTCAATTTTCGACGGCTAAGAGAGAGAAGTAAAGAACATTAGTGTTGACGGTGATTTTTGGTGGTCACCGAGTCAATGATTTATCTTTTGACTTGTTGTAAATTATGAACTTGGATGATTGAAAACAAAAGAAATAAACTATGAATCACAAACAATTACGTGGTAAAACTCCAAGGGTTGGAGAAACATCCACGGTTTGTTGCCTAAGCAACGAAGCCAAATCCACTATGAAGAAGAATTACAAGAATGCTGTATTACAATCTCTCTCTCTCTCTTTCTAGCTATTTCACCCGTGTCCCCCTCCTTTTGCGTAAAGAAGGGGTATTTATACATGTTTTATTAGGGTTTTGGTATGTGGTGCCCTAATTGTGAGTTGTAATCCTTAACGGATTCGGACTCTCCTTCTTTTGTATATTTCCTGATTTGGTTGAATCCAAGTCTGATTCTGATTCCTCCTTCTTCATTCACGGAAAATCTATTTGCTTCCTTATTTGGACTCTGCGGCCACTGTCGCTTATCATGGAGTTGCTTGTTGCTGATTGCACCCAAAGTTTGGAATATGGGCGCTGGTGACTATCTGTTTTCATTGATTCCCGACTACACCGTGTCCTTGCCCGAGTAAGGTTTATTGCCCGAGCAACTCGCCTTTGTTGGTGGTCGGGAAACTTCCTCTTTTTCCGAGCAGGTTTTCATGGGGGAATTCTTGCTCCATTAGTTGACTTTCTTTTGAACTTGCTTACGTGGCTTTATATTGTGATGACGTGTCTACCACGGCTATTTTTTCCTATAACAATACCCCCTTAAATATTTGTGCCGATCATGCTGAGTCAGCTCCACTTGGGTCAGATATTTAACCTCATGTTCATTTGCAGCTAGTCTTCGTTTGTCTTTTTCTGCATTAATGTATCCTTGTTTGCTTCAAAGCTCTTAAATGACGTGTTTTAATTACGACCGCACGCATTCGATTTATCAATCATTTCAGAGATCTTTTGATGGTGGCGCTTCTGCTCACTGGCGGCTCAAGGCTTTCTTCGATCGCCACTTGTCCCTTTTTATTTGGCTGTGGTACTGCGGTGGTGCGACGCATTTATGGGACATGACCTTTCTGCTCGCTCACGTGTGGATTACGTCATTGCCCACGCCCCTCTGTTTTCCCGCTCCTTTGTGTTTCTTCTAGGGTTTCGTGTTTTTCGAAATCGGTGTGCTGCTTATATAAGCTGGCAGTGGTGGCGTTTCTCCTTTTTACTTTACTTTCCGCAATTTTTGTGCATTCTCTGAAGAACTCGCTTGCATTTCCTATTTTACTGGGTTCATCTGCTGCAACCTGATCTTCATCTGCTTCAACTACATCTCCAGCTTTTTCTGGGTTCTGCTTCAAATACATCAAGGTTAGTTCTCATGGATTCTGCAACTAGGTATCGTCTTTACACTGTTGGCATGATTGCTATTGAGCAACATGATGCACACACTGCATCTGTAGTCCACAATTTATTGAAACCACCTCTCTTTGATCAACCGCATTTCATTGATGCTGACGTTTCTGCAATTTCCCGTGAAAATTTTGCTCCTTCAGAGGCTCCATTTCCTCCTGAAGTTCATTCCGTTTCCTCGGATTCATCACCTCCCGAGTATCAGCCTGCAGATTGGTCGGATTCTTCTTCTTCTACAGCTGACATTCGGCCTTGGAAGCGACCAGGAAAAAAGATGAGCGCTCGCAAGGTTTACAAAGATTCCCACTCGCTGGAGAGCCGAGTCGGGGCCCAGAGGGTTATCGAGAACGACATCGAAGAAGAGCATAGGGCTGCTCGCATTCCTTTCTCTCCCGAGCGCATATGCGCTTATGATGTAGAGCCGAATGTGGTCGGCCCTGAGGAGGTAAGCAAATATATGCGGCGGTTCGATCTGGATGGCGACGTGATTTCGCTAATCCCCGCTGAAGGTCGGGCTGCTTGGAACCCTCCTCCTGGCCACGTGGCGGTTTACGGGGCCATGCTCGCCTGCGGCGTCACTCTTCCTTTCCAGCCATTCATCACTTGGTTTTTGGCTGAGGCCCGAATTGCTCCGGCTCAGCTGACTCCGAACAGCTATCGGATTTTGATGTGCATGTGGCACGTGGCACAGGATGAAACGACCACCCCCAACTCCTCGTGAAATCCGACACTTCTATTCTCTGAGGCCCGTGGGGAAGTCCGGAGTCTATTTTCTCCAATCGACTCAGCCCGAGTTCTGGATCCCCAAGGATGTTGTGGTCAAGGGCGAGATCGAGCCGACCACAGAGGAGAAGATGAAGGGATTTGTTTGGGGCTTCCCCACCTCAAACAAATTTTGGAAGAACAGCTGGTTCTTTGTGGGTGGACAATGGGGCCAATCAATTATTTTTGATCTAGATGGCTCCCAAATGACTTGCAGGGTTCCTCGGTATTTTTGCTCGCCCCAATGGAACCACGTGACTTCCTCCTTCACCGACGAAGAGCTGAAGACCTTGGCTCGGGCTGCCGTCCGCCCCTTGGAGAAAAGGGGTAAACCCTATCTGTATAATGAGGGGAAGATGATTTCAGCTCGCCTCTTCCCTCAAATTTCCGCACGCCGCAGACGCCGTAAGTTGTGTTGTAGCCTTTATTCTGCCTTTTATTCTGTCATTTGTCTTTGTATTAATCTATTGACTCGGGCTCCCTTTTTCTTTTTGAAGTGTATGACGTGGACATGGTCTGCGATGCTCTGGCACGCCGAATGAAAGGAGTGGTGGAGGCCAGTCGGAAGGAGGCGCTTCGCCAGCAAGACGCTGGGATTGCCCCCCCCGATGATAAATCTGAAGGGAGCGCTCCTGAGGACCTTCCAGCGGGTGATGATGAAGAGGGGGTGCCCGAATATATGCCCGAGGAAACCCATGGTCGTGATGTGACTGCGTGTTCGGCTGAAACCGTGGGCGACCCGGGACTCTTTGGAGCAAGTAGGACCCACGCTGATCAGAGCAACCGAAAGGGTCCTTCTACTTCCAAGGGGAAGGAAAAAATGGGGCACCCCTCTGAGTCTGAGCGGCCAAGTTTCCCCAGCGGGTTCCGTTCTCCTCGTTCGGCAGCACACAAATTGAGTGATACTTCTCAAGGTATCGAAGCCGCCGGGGGGCATTCGGGCGAGGCCGTTCCAGAGGTCCCATTTTCTACAGAGCCGACTGCCACTGCTCCGGAAATCCCAACTCCTGCCGATCCCACTCCTACCCCCGAAGGTAGCGAAGTCGAGGTAGGGCAGCCTGGCAATTTTTTTAAGGACCAGGCGGTTGACTCGAGCTCTCGCGGGAAACAGCCTGGGAAACGGAAGGCTTCGTTTTCCCCTGGTCGCCCAACACCCAAGATACCCCGAGTGGTTGCTTTCGTAGATTCATCCTCGGATGACGAACGGGAGGGTGTGGCTCGAAAGGATGCAGACGCGGCTCCTCCACTGGCTCAAGTCGAGGAAAGTGTTGAAGGTTTAACCGATTCTCCTCGGGTAACCTCAACCGCTAAATTCCCTGAGACTGGTGTTGACGGTTCGGACCCCTTCCCCCAAACCGATGATCCTACCCCCGAGATCATGCTAAGGGCCATGGCTTCAGGTCAAGCCTACATCGGGGAGGATCGTTGGAGTCAGTTCCGGGTAGGGACTGTGTCTGACCGACTACGCAACTTTTTCAACAGCGCCTCTTACGTAAGTATAAGCTGTGGTTACGTGCGGCATCTCGTATTCTTTTTTCGTCTTTCGTTATTTTTATTTACTGTTTGACTTGCTGCAGATGGTGGCTGAGATGTCTGGGGCTTGTCAAGCTGGTGAAGCCCAGGCAGAAAGAATAAAGTGGCTTGAAGCCTAGTTGAAGGAGAGCGAGGACCGCTGTTCTCGGGCTGAGCTGGCTGGCCGGGAGGGGGCTAAGTCGAGCCAGGTAGTCTTGGATCAATGCTTGGCTCAGCAGTTGGAGGCTGAACAGCGAGCATCTTCTGCTGCCGAGGAGGTCAAGGTTCTCCGGGATCAGTTGTCATCCACTCAGGATGCTTTGCTCCAGGCTGAGCAGTCTGCTGAGGACGCCAAGTTTGCTTATGAGCGCCGAATCGAAGACTTAGAGCGTCAGGCCTTGACAGTTAGGTCCCTATCAAAGGAAGCTAGGCTGGAGCTGGAACTACAAAGTGTTGATCGGTTCAAGAGATCTCCAGCCTATGATGCTTTGCTTCTGCGTGAGTTCCAGCGGGGGATGGTCTCGGCTGGTGAATTTTTCAAGCAGAAGAATAGGGCGACCGATCAGGCTAGGGCCAACTGGAGCCTATCAATCAAAAAGCATGTGGATACCTCTCTGGAGTCTCTTCGGGCCCAGATGAGGGAGTGGCGAGCGTATTGCAGAAGTAAAGGTAAAGCGCCACATCCCATGCACCTTGAGGTTCCTTCTGCTGACTCCTTCTCCACGTTTTATGCCTGTGAAAAGGCCGAGATCGACAACGAGACGCCCGATTTGGGACCTGTTCCCGGGGTTGACTATGCCGACTGGATGGTCGACGAGGAGGAGGATGTCATTATTTGGCCTTCGGACGACAGCCTGCTGAACGAGTATGTGATGGAGCCTGACCCTGATGTCGGCGGAAGCAGCTCCCGACCCCCGGCGCCACCCTCCTGAGCTTCATGACTTCAAGCCCCTCTTTTTTGTAGCGGTGTAACCAGCTATAAATATTTGTATAACTATACCTGTATAACTGTACCTGCATATTTGTACACTTTTATCATGTATAGACGAATTTTTTCATATATATAAATGGATTTTTCCTCAGTTTTGATCTAAATTCTTTTATTTGGAATTCTGAATTTAGTTGGATTTCTTCGAACTTGTGGATCTTCAGGGGTTTAGTCCTTCGGGAATCCCTGAACTTATCTTGACTTGGTGCCTTATTTCCTGGCATTTTAGTCGGGTAGGCCGAGTATCTTATTTAACCGGTAATTAGTTTCAGCCGAGTATCTCATGTAACTGGCTTTTAAACAACTTTAAACCGCGTATATTATTTAACTGGTAGTTAGTTTCAGCCGAGTATCTCATGTAACTGGCCTTCTCGTTTGAGTTTTTGATTTCTTGCCTCAACGTTACGCCGAGGCTCGCCACGGCCATACGTCAAGGTCCTTGCACAAGTCACCTAGGACGTCTCCCGGTTTTATCTGTGCAAGGTTTTGCCGAATCGTTGGGGTACTTTATACAGGCCAACACGGCTGCGCGTCTCACTAGCCTTTCTAGCGGCGCTCCGAGCAGTTTTCCAGTTTATTCTGGTGCCTCGGTTTTGCCACTCTGCTAAGGGACACGTTTTTATCGCTTTAGCAAGGCGGGCATGCTACTACAGCTTTTCCGCCCTTCGGGCGCCACTCGTCCACTCTTTCGTGGGTTTATGGCGCCCGTATTTTCTGGTTTATTCGACCAACTTTTGGTGGGCTGCTGTCGAAGTTTTTTGCTCATGGATTATCAATTATGTTGGATTACTCTGTACTAGCAACTGAACTTTATTGAATGATCAACATGAATTTTGTTAGATGAACATAACTATGAAACTAAGAAATAGACCTGATATAATAAAGGCAGAGACTAAAAACAGAGTTTAAAACAGAACAAGTCTTTGGTAATAAATGCGGTCGGGCCCTTTAAGGATAGAAGATCTTTAGATATTGTGCGTTGCATGGTCGGGGTACCAGACTTCCCTCTGGTCGGGCTATCATGTAGGCCCCATGTCCTATAACCCCCTTGATGATATACGGCCCTTCCCATTTATCGGCAAGAGATCCCGAGGACTTATCTTTGGTGTTTGGGGACACTCTTCTTAGCACCAAGTCTCCGAGTTGGAATCTCCGCTCACGAACGTGTGAATTGTAATACCTCGCAGCCCTTTGCTGGTACGCGGAATTTCTGACTTGTGCCGTATCTCTGATTTCCTCTAGTTCGTCTAAGTTCTGCTGCAGCATATCTATATTGTGCTCGGGGCTGTATAACTGTATCCTGGGGGATATGAAAGTAGTTTCTGCTGGGATTACAGCTTCTGTCCCAAACGCCAGCGCGAAAGGAGTCTCCCCCGTGGACGACCTCATTGTTGTTCGGTATGCCCATAACACCTCGGGCAGTTTATCCGCCCAGCCGCCCTTCTTTGCCTCTAATTTTGCTTTCAGTGTATGTTTGATCACTTTATTCACAGCCTCTGTCTGACCATTGGTTTGAGGGTGAGCAGGTGATGCGTAGTAGTTCGCGATCTTGAATTCTTCACACATTTCTCTGAACCTTTTGTTGTCGAACTGGGTTCCATTGTCTGTTATGATGATGTTCGGGATTCCGAACCTATATATGATGTTCTTCTTGACAAAGCTGGTGGTGTTTGCCTCTGTAATATGCACAAGTGCTTCCGCTTCTGCCCATTTGGTGAAATAGTCCACCGCCACAATGGCGTGCTTTGCCCCTCCCTTTGTTCCTGTGGGCATTGGCCCTATTAGGTCGAGTCCCCACATGGCGAAGGGCCATGGTGAAGTTAGACTTCTGAGTAACTCTGGGGGCTGTCGAATATCGTTTGCTATTCTCTGGCATGTCTCGCAGCTCTCGGAGAATCGCTGCGCCTCTGCGAAAAGGGTCGGCCAGTAGAAACCTTGTCTGAGTACCTTGTGTGCTAGGCTTTTACCCCCAGTATGGTTCCCACACACTCCACTGTGGACACTTTTTAGGATTTTTTCAGTTTCTTCGCCGGTCACACATCTTTGCAGTACTTTCGAGAATCCTCTCCTGTATAATTCCCCCCTCAGGATTGTATACCGGGTTGACCTGTATCTGATGCGTTTCGCTTCCACTGCATCCTCCGGTAATATGTTTTCCTCTAAGTACTTCCTGAGTTTGTATGTCCAGTCGCTTGGGCTTGGCCGGATCTCTGCTACCATGATTTCCTCTGATTCTGCTGTACTCGGCTTAGTCAGATGTGCCACTGGTATTGCTTTGGATCTGATGCTCGTGATGGCTGAAGCTAACTTGGATAAAGCATCTGCTTTTTCGTTTTCTTCCCGAGGGATCTGAGAGATTTTGTACACTTTGAACTTTCTGAGTAGCCTTTTTGCCATGTCCAAATAAGCTATCATGTGCTCTTCCCTTGCCTGGTACTCGTCCAGCACTTGATTAACCACGATTTGTGAATCGCTGTAAATTTCCAGCTCATCTGCCCCTAATGCTATGCAAACCCTTAGGCCGGCCAACAAGGCCTCATACTCTGCTTGATTGTTGGTTGCTTTGAAATCGAACCTCATGGCACATTCCACGGCATCCCCCTCGGGGGTTGTTATGACTATTCCGGCCCCGCTGCCGTGTGTGTTCGATGATCCGTCCACATGCAATTTCCACTGAAGTTTTTCAATCCGTTCTCCCTCCATTGCCCTCCTTACCTCGGCATCGGGCTCGGTGAATTCTGCTATAAAGTCTGATACTGCCTGCCCCTTAACTGCCGCTTTAGGTGTGTATTTGATGTCGTATTCGCTCAGCTCCACGGCCCATTTGGTTAATCTTCCCGACACCTCCGGCTTCTGAAGGATTAGTTTTAATGGACAGTCTGTGTATACTTCTATTGTATGCGCTTGGAAATATGGCCTCAGTTTCCTGGCCGATGTGACCAGTGCTAATGCTATTTTTTCTGCTGGAGAATACCTGGTTTCTGCCGGTAACAATGCCTTGCTTGTGTAGTACACTGGCTTTTGTACCCCCTCTTCTAACCGTATTAACACCGAACTTGTCGCCACCTCCGTGACCGACAAATACAAGTATAATGTTTCTCCTACCACCGGTTTTGAGAGGATGGGTGCTCGCCCCAAATATTCCTTCAATTTCTAGAATGCTTCTTCACATTCTGCACTCCATTCGAGCCCTTTTCCCTTTTTTATTGCCCTGAAGAAGGGAGCGCATTTGTCTGTTGACTTAGCAATGAACCGATTGAGCGACGCGAGAATCCCGTCAGCCTTTGTACGTCTTTCAACGTCTTTGGTGAAGCCATTCCTTCTAGTGCTCTGATCTTCTCGGGATTCACCTCAATTCCTCTTTGGTGAACCTGAAAACCCAGAAACCTCCCCGAAGGTACTCCGAACATGCATTTACTGGGATTGAGCTTCATCTTATATTTCCTCAGAACATCGAAGGTTTCCTTCAAGTCCTCCGAGTGTTTTTCTGCCGTAGTGCTCTTGGTCAGCATGTCATCCACGTAGACTTCCATGTTTCTCCCAATCTGCCGAGCAAACATCCGGTTCACCAACCTTTGGTATGTCGCTCCAGCATTTTTCAATCCGAAAGGCATCACTTTGTAGCAATACAGCCCTTGATCCGTGGTGAAAGATGTTTTTTCTTCGTCTGCTTTATTCATCCGAATCTGGTTGTATCCCGAGTATGCATCCATGAAGCTTAGCAGTTCGTATCCTGCCGTTGCATCTACCAGCTGGTCAATTCTTGGTAATGGAAAACTATCTTTCGGGCAGGCCCTGTTCAAGTCAGTGAAATCTACACACATCCTCCATTGATTGTTCTTCTTCTTGACCAATACTACGTTGGCTACCCACTCCGGGTATTTGACCTCCCTTATTGATCCTGCGGAAAGTAACTTCTCCACCTCCTTCTTAATTGCAGCGCTTCTCTCTGGATTGAACAACCTTCTCTTTTGCACCACTGGTCGGGACTCTGGGTTGGTAGAAAGACAATGTGATATCACCTTTGGGTCTACTCCTAGCATATCCTCGTGACCCCAAGCAAAAACATCCTTGTAACCTCTTAGCAATGTGGTCAGTTGGGCTTTGACATGCCCACTTAAGCTTGCTCCTATCTTCACTGTCTTGCTCGGATCCGCCGGATTCAGGACTATTTGTTCGGTCAACTCATCCTTTCTGACTTCGGGTTCTTCTCTGGGATCCAATTCAAACTTTTTTGGCACTTCTGCCTGCTCTTCAGGTTCCTCCACTTTTTGTTGGGTTGTTACCTCGTACATTTGGTGTACTTCCCTGTCTTTGTATACTGACAAATTTGCTCTTCGGGCCATCTCTTGTGACCCCTTCACTACTCCTACTCCATACTCAGTCGGGAATTTCATCATGAGAGCATAAGTTGCCGTCACTGCTTTGGTTTTATTCAAAAACGGTCGGCCTAATAAAGCATTGTACGGCCAGTTTTCCATATCCACCACCACAAAGTCGAGCAGCACAGTCTTTTGGCAGGGGGTCGTCCCAATCTTCACGGGCAATTTCACTGTTCCCAGCGACCTTACTTCGACTCCCCCGAATCCTCTAAGGGGTGTGGGAAACGGCTGTAGGTCTTTCCTGTCCAGCCTCAGCTGGTCATATACCTCCGCACTTAGAATGTCCGCTGAACTCCCATTGTCAATCAAGATTCGATGAACCTCTCGGTGACCGATCCGCGCTCCAATTACCAAGGCATCATTTGGCTTAACATCCACTCCATGTGAGTCAGCTTCTGTGAATATGATCGGGTCCCATCCCTCTTTGATTCTTTTCGGGTCGGGTTCAATGGAATTGACATCTAAGTCTCTCCGTGCCTCCATGGCCTCCCGAATTTCTTGGGTCCTTTCCCTGTTACTCCTGCCAGTTGCCGGTCCTCCAAAGATGGTGTTAATTGCTCCTTCATCCTCAGCTTTCTTTGGACTGAATTTTCTTGCCCGCCCGTCCTGCCGGCTATCCTTTTGTCCATCCGTCTTGTCCACCTTCTTGAGGACGATGTCTTTCAGGTGTCCTTCCCTGATGAGGGTTTCAATATGGTCCCTTAATTGGAAACATTTGGATGTCTCGTGCCCGTTCTCCTTATGGAAACGGCAATACTTGGTGGTGTCCCTCCGGGCATATGTTGACTGCCTAGGAGGTTCTTTTGACATGTTCTTCTCCTCTAGGATTGCCAAGATTTCACCTTGGTCTTTTTTCAGTGGGGTGTAATTCGTATACCTGCCCTGGAACTTCTGTCGCGGCTGGTCGGTTTTCGGGTCGTATGCTCGCCGCCCATCCCGACCATCCCGTGCTTTGTTCTTCTGTTTGTCCGTTTTGCCGTCGGGCGCCTTAGTTTGGTCTTTGGTTTTGAATCCTTCTGGGCGACCGCCATGCACGAAGTAACCCCCTGTGGCAATTTCTTCCTCTTCAGCCAGGGCGTACCCCCCTGCCATGTCCATCATATCAGCATAACTGGTTAATCGGGCTCTTCTGAGGTCAAATGACAATTGGCCATTCTGAAGGTTGTTGATGAACGCAGCAATTATTGCCTCGTCATTTGCACTCCCAATTTCGGACACTTCCTGACCAAATCTCCCCAGATACTTCTTTAGCGACTCATCCTTTCCCTGTCTGAGTTGGGATAAGTGAGCTACCGATTTTTTCCTATGCACATTCCCGAGGAACTGTCTTGAGAAAGCTTTGCTCAACTCGCCAAAGCTGCTTATGCTTGCTGCTGGTAATCTACCAAACCACCGGGAGCCTAGATCTCCAAGGGTTTGAGGAAAATTCAAACATAGCAGTGCGTCATTGTTGACATATTGTGCCATGGCGCTCCTATATCTTCGGACGTGTTCCTTTGGATCTGTATCTTTCTTAAATAGTTCCACGTGTGGCATCCTGAATCTCTCCGGGAAAGGTGTTCTTAGGATCCCACTAGTGAACGGGCTTCCGGATTCGTCATCCGACAGCTCATTACGCCCATATCGCCTGACTAAAGCATCCATTTGTCGACGATTATTCTGTACCTCCCGGGTTAGGCTCTGTATGAGTATATCTCTATCTCCTTCTGGCTCCCCTATCGCATTGAAAGTTTGACTTATGGTCAATTTTTGACCCCTTTCCTCCGGATTCAACTCTCTGCGATCTCGGTTTAGGCCATGCAACCGTACTGTGCCCCTTTGGCGCTTGCGATGACGATTCTGCTCACTCCCTTCCGAGGATGAAGATCGGCCTCTCCGGTGACTGCGCCTCCTGGGGTGATCCCGATTTACGACTATTTGATCTTGACCGTAACCCATGTCAGGATCACTCCCCTCTCTATGCTCCCTTTCGGATAATATTTCTGGCACAGGATCTCGTCTCGCCTTTAGGGGTGCATCTGGCGTTGGTATCACCACTGCAGAACGCAGCCTCGCAGCCTGCTGGTTTGGGACGGGCAGACTGTGAGGAGATATCAAACCTCCCGTGGTGGAAAGGTCAACTCCTTGCTTTGCCGCGTCTGATATGAGTTGTTGCAAGGAAGCATGAAATCGTTGCGTGATTTCTTCATTAGTTGTGGGGAAACGTTGAATACCAGCTAAGGCGGCTGACTGGTCTGCCGTCATTAGGGTGGCATCCGCTGTATTGAGCGTGGTGTCATCCCCCAGCTCATTACTTGGCACGCCTTGACTGTACCTGGAATCGCTACCATCTCCTTCACCAGCCATTGTTATCACAAATTTCTGGGCTCCCCCTTCCTCTAGCGCCAATTGTTGACGGTGATTTTTGGTGGTCACCGAGTCAATGATTTATCTTTTGACTTGTTGTAAATTATGAACTTGGATGATTGAAAACAAAAGAAATAAACTATGAATCACAAACAATTACGTGGTAAAACTCCAAGGGTTGGAGAAACATCCACGGTTTGTTGCCTAAGCAACGAAGCCAAATCCACTATGAAGAAGAATTACAAGAATGCTGTATTACAATCTCTCTCTCTCTTTCTAGCTATTTCACCCGTGTCCCCCTCCTTTTGCGTAAAGAAGGGGTATTTATACATGTTTTATTAGGGTTTTGGTATGTGGTGCCCTAATTGTGAGTTGTAATCCTTAACGGATTCGGACTCTCCTTCTTTTGTATATTTCCTGATTTGGTTGAATTCAAGTCTGATTCTGATTCCTCCTTCTTCATTCACGGAAAATCTATTTGCTTCCTTATTTGGACTCTGCGGCCACTGTCGCTTATCATGGAGTTGCTTGTTGCTGATTGCACCCAAAGTTTGGAATATGGGCGCTGGTGACTATCTGTTTTCATTGATTCCCGACTACACCGTGTCCTTGCCCGAGTAAGGTTTATTGCCCGAGCAACTCGCCTTTTGTTGGTGGTCGGGAAACTTCCTCTTTTTTCGAGCAGGTTTTCATGGGGGAATTCTTGCTCCGTTAGTTGACTTTCTTTTGAACTTGCTTACGTGGCTTTATATTGTGATGACGTGTCTACCACGGCTATTTTTTCCTATAACAATTAGAAAAGGTTAGGGTTTTTTTTTTTTTTTTTTACTTATATAGGCGGTTTATTCGGTTCAGACCGGTTTTGAAAAATCAAAACCGGTTTAAACCGAAAACTTTTCGGTTTTTGATTTTTTAAACCGGTTTAAACCGAATTAATCCTATGAACCGAACCGAACACCCTTTTTTCGGTTCGGTTCGGTTCCGAACTTTGTGCCCACCCCTATAATTGATAATTTAATTTGTTTTGAAAAATATATATTTATTACCATTTATAAGAATAATTAAAATTCAAAAACATTTATTTATCATTGTGTATTTAATGGGTATTTAATACATATTAAAAAACCAAAAAGAAAAGGAAACAAAAAGGTTAAAAATAGAAAAGAAAAAAAAAACTGTTAAAAATATATATGTAAATTTCATTTTAAAACGGAATATGCATGAAAAGAGACTTTTTGGGTTTATAAATTAAATTTAATGGTTTAATTAAAAGCCAAATTATCAATTTTTAATCTCAATAACAGGTACACTTATCAATTGAAATATAGACACATATTGAGTAATTTCCAACTCAACGTTTTAAATCTATTTAATTCTATATTAAATTTGAATAAATTTCTTCAAAAAAAAAATTAAATTAAATTAACAAAAAATAAAATAAAATCATGTGGTGTATTAACTACCACGTTTATCTCACTCTCTCATCATCTTCTCAATCTTGTGCCCGTAACTCTTCATTCCTCATTTTTCTACCGATTATTTTCTCATTGATTTTAATTTGTTTCTCTCTCAAAACCTCCATCTCTCTTTCTCTTTCTCAAGCCTCTTCTCCCCATATATCTTCTCTCTTCCTTTGTATAATCTCTATTCATTTTTTCATGGTGGTGGGCCTAGTGGCCAATGATCGACGACGTGAATTGGTTCACGGCTAAATAAGATAACCATCGGGGTGGTGGTTGGTTGTCGATTCACCTAACAACTTCTATATACATATATATATATATATATATATTTAAAATTAAAAAAAAAAAAAAAACAACAAACAATGATTTGAACATTAACAATATACATAGTGATTCTATCAAATGGATATGACAATTTTTACATACCTATGTGATGGACATGCTCTATCATCTGTGTAGCAATTGAGAGTTGCATAAACAGAGCCTTGCTACTTGGTGTCTAAACCTACCCATAATAATTGGGTAGCTTTTTGTTTCTCTACACAGCCATCATGCTTGTCTTTATATATAGGAATTGTTTGGGTAAAATCAAAAGTTATATCAATTTATTGGTATTGAACACCCAAAAGTTAAGAATTTTTCAATTTATTAAAAAAAAAAAAATCGATATTACTAATATAGAAAATTATATAGATTAATGTATTTAAATTCAAAAATTATATCAGTTTATTAGTATTGAACACCCAAAAGTTAGTATTGAAAAGCCAAATGCTACCCCTTCAATTGATGATACTCAAAACAATTATTATTATGTATTACTTCTTTAATAAACAAATTCAATTTATTAAAAAAAAAATCAAAATTACTAATATAGAAAATTATATAGATTAATGCATTTAAATTCAAGGCTCCCTAACGGCGACACGTGTCAATGTGAGGTTCCATTTTACTATATTATATAGATATATAGATATAGATATGGTTTGATGATTCATAAAAACATTAAAACTTACATTCAATATTCCACATTCTGTGAACTTGTATCTCATATGCCACAAACTTGCATTGAATGAAATTGATATGCAAAGAGATTATCAAGATATCGTTGAAGATTTTAAAAGTATTATTGTAATTAATATATATTATTTTATTTCCATTTATTATATATTTAATTAGTTGTTTTTTTTTTTCCTATTTTTAATTAGAATTTGTTTTTAGCTTTTTATTTGGTATTCTTTCCCGATTTTGTTTAGGATCTTTAGGAGTCTAGGAGATTTCAAATTTGTTTCCTTTATATTGGGGTTTGAAGAGTTAGGCCCTGTTTGATTTTTCCACTTATCACTGAATGACACTTAATGTGTTCCGTTCAGTTATTTTGTTTGATTTTTTAAGTGGTAAAATCACTTAATGAGCATCTAAAACCACTTGTTTTGAAAAGTGAAAAATTTTCACTTTTCACTTAACACAAATCTAGGAGAATTTAATACAAAGTTTTACTTCCAAAACTATCCTCACTAATTTATTCTATTTCCAATCTTGTCTTCTATTAAAGCCCTAATTGTATTTATATATTTTTTTTCTTATCACCGTAAAACACAAACCTAGCTGCTTCAAACAACTGATTGAAAACAAAAACAACTGGAGACAGATTTTGGACAACCTAACATATTTTGGTAAAGACTATTTCTTTCTTTTTCTATAATTTGATAATTAGTTTTATTTATTTTATTTTAGACATATTTTGTTATGAGTTTTTTTTTTTTTTTTTTTTTTTTTTTTTTTTTTTTTTTTTTTGGGTTTTGAGATGTTAATTTTAGTAAGAAAAAAAAAATTATATTTATAGCCATCAATTGATGTATTACATGATTCCTTTTTTTGGGCTTCCCCTTTTTTTCTTCTTGTTTTCACTGTGCTTTGTCTCTGTTTACTGTTTTCTGTTTTGTTGCAGGCGTTGGCCCCTTGCCTTTTGTACTTCTTGCTTGAATGAATTTGGTTGTTCAATTTTTATTTTTTATTTTTTGATATTTTTTTATCTGATATACATGATATTTGTTTTAATTTACTTAGTGGCAGTTGTTATGTTGTTATTTTATTTGTTTTCTCAAATATATATATATATATATAGTTTGTGCATTTCGTTGTTTTGTGGCTGGCTGCTGTACATTGTCACTCAAAAACTCATATAAAAATAAGCAATATATATATAGTTTGAATGATTTTGCTTGTATTTAATTTCATTGGACACAATATTTTGCTTATTTTTATATGAGTTTTTAAGTGAATTATATTATTCTCTGTTACACTTATATATTTCCAAGGTTATTATTATTATTATTATTATTATTATTATGGTTTGTCTCATTTAACATTATTGGTGGATGCAAATCAACAATAGTAACCATTTCAATGAGAAATTAATCATATTGTTATTCATTGATAATGATATTCAATTTAGAACCCAAAAAAAAAAAAAAAAAAAAAAAAAAAAAACCAGTCTACAAACTAACCAATCAAGAATAATATAAATTTAAAATATTCGTAATAACTAAATAAATTTATTTTATAATTAATTTACATGTTAGAATTGTCCTTAATATATTAAAATGTAAATATATAAGAAATAATAGTTATAAGGGTATAGATGTAAAAATATTTATTTTCAGATATTTATAACTTAAAAAAACAAACAACTTATCACTTATATTCAGTTTTCAGGGAAAAAAAAACAAACATGTTTTTCAGTTTTCAGTTTTCAGTCACTATTCAGTCTTCAGCAACATTCAGCACTGTTCAGTCTTCAGACAAAAAATCAAACGGGGCCTTAGTTGTTGAATTAATACATTTTTTAGAGTTTTCTCTAATTATCTCCCAATTTCAGTATCCTGCGTGGGTTAACGATCTTGAAACCTGATATTCTGGCATCCGTGCACGGATCAACAGAATATTGGAAGGCTGCTTTTCGAATTTGTCATGCTAGTTTTTCTCGTAAACGCTTCCGCTACATTAGAAACTCCACACCTCAACCATTAGGCACCATAAGTGTAGCAAATAAATTTCCTAACAAAGTTTTTAAGGTATTCTCTAGAATCACATAATGTTGGATGATCTATTCAAAAACAACTGAAAATTAATAACAGAAATGCTCCCATATGATTGCAGTCAAAAATTTAAGTCTCCAAAAGATCAATGTTACAAACAACAAACAAAGAAGTTTACAATACCACAAAAAAACTTTTCCATTAGATTAGAAATTTACAACTTAGAAAGCAGACTCATTAATCATTACAATGGCAATAAAGATTAGAGTCCCACCATTGCATTGGCTTGATTATATCACAACTACTACAATGTATATACTTCTCTGAAAGCATATCATCATATTTGTAACACAAAAAGTTTGACAAGAAACTGATAGCTGACAAAGTTTTTAGACCTTTAAACACTGGAGCTTTGATCACTACAATATTTCGATCTTTACACTCTTTAATACCGAAACTTTCAGTGTTCTCGGTCTAATAAGCTCGAAGACACAGACATCTCCATCATCCAATTGCTTCGCGAATCCACCCATTTTAGTCATAAAGCACAGAGGCATCCAAGTGAGTTGGACCGACCACTTTCTTTCTTCGGAATCCACTATTTTGATGATCTTGACGCCTCTACTAAAATATCTGTTAGCAAAGTTGGCAGGCACATACTGCACTAGCAAAAATGACCACAACTAAGCCCATATATATATATATATATATATTGAGAAAAAAACTTCAAGAACACATTAAGGAAACTTACCAAACGACGGAGACTAATGTCAATTGGCCGCGAGATGACCATGAATGAAGGGTTTTTAGGCTTGAACAATCTGGCAGCAGCAATTGCTCTCTCTCTTTTTTCAGCAGAAATATTTACAAATCTCTTATTAACACATATTCCCATGTCTTCAAGTAAAGCCATAAACTCATCTTCATCCGAAGAATGTGTCCCAAATTTATATGCATTTGATTGATTTGATCCCACTGCTTCTTCCATTTTACTTCTCTTGTTTTGTGGCTCATAGCTTCGCTTAAATTTTGAACTCCTAAAAGCAGAACCGAATGAAGTCCTAGCACGTTTCAGCTGTGTCGGCATTGTGCTAGATGACCTTGAACATTTATCAAAAACTTTGTTCTTTGTGGTGTGAAAAGTTGGGTTTGGAGTTGTTGTGAAATCCATTATCTCAACAGAATCTTCATTCTTAATTTCTGGTTCTTCTTCAACGTAAGGGTATCGTATCTCACAAGCAGTCAGATCAAAGATTAGAACATTGAAAGTTGATTTCTTTTCATATTTGAAAACCAAGAAGTATCCGGTACTGATTGAATGGTATTGTACGAACTCATGCCAACCGTCATGAAACCAAATCTTTCGTTCTTCTTTTGTCAACCCCACTTTCCAAACTCGACCATTAGGAACTGTGAGTGTCACTTCATTAGAGAGTTCATCCCCAAATATCCTCACAAACTTTTCTGGAATCCTCTGTAGTATGCAAATGAAGTTAGACTTTTATTGGAAAACAAGTGAAATTCGATAAAAGTATAAAAAAAAAAGGCTCGATGAGATTGCAGTTGTAAACTTAATCAGTCTATATCAAATATTACAGAAGAAAGAAGAGACATGCTTGTACCATATAACAACAATGGCAACACTTTACATGTAATTTCTTGTTAAACAAGAGCTACAATACAATAATATGCAGTAGCTACTGACAAATGAAACAAGACAATGCTTCTAATAATGAAATTCATGAAGATTGCTGCAATTGAAGCAAAGACATGCAACATATTTTTATCAAAACTTTTAGCCAAGTAACTCATCACAGCACAATATTGATACAAAAAAATAAGAAGCAGATTAAAAATCATAATTTATGCTATTCAGTGCCTTCTCTACTCTATTATTGAAGTGATTCCCTTCTAAGAAAAATTTATATAGAAGTTTGTGGAAATGAATACCAGCTTCTTGTCTTCAAGTGTAGAATTGAGCATAACCTTGAAGAAATGTGAGGGCTCTACTCTCCTCTTCAAAGACATTTTGTTCAGTAATCTACCGGTGAAAATCAGAGGTTTCTTTTCCTGCTTTATCGAAATGGTGAAAATATAAGCAATTGTTGTGTCAGGTAATGAGTAGTACGTGTCCATTAATGGGATGTTTTGGTGGTGTGTGTTTAAAGCTTTCAAGTTTTTGTGCAGAATGGTAGGTGAGATTCAGATTATCTACAGACTTCTTTTAATTTTGCAATTGAATTCCAACTCCGGTTCATTTAAGAGATTCTGACTTCAAATCTTTTGAAATTGGTAGATCAAGATTCATGCCCTACAGCCCTAGTTCCAACTTCCAAGATCAAAAAAAAAAAAAAAAATTGACTACTAATTAATTTATGCCATTTAATATAATAGATTCAACGAATCGTTTTCAAGTATGGGATCTGATTAGTTTTTCCACAAATGTCATAAATTGATATTAATTACATTCTTTCCTTCTTTATCAAGAGTCAGTATCATAATCGTTGCATTCAACTTAAATATTAGTATGTATTATTTTTTACCGATCAATTACACATAATTCGGGATTTGGGGATGTGGGATACGTCCCGAACCCACGATCTCAATGGAGTAGATGTGAAGGGCATACCACTGTGTCACCCTTGTCTTGTCATCTAATGCACGGACCTGTATATGTGACAAACTCGTAAAAAACTTAACGGAATTTGCATTATTAATTATAAATTCAACGTTTAAATTTACAGATATAATGTGGATATGATTTTCAATAGATTCACGTAAAACTTAGTAGACTTTGCAATCTAAATTATAAATTCAACGTTTAAATTGTTTACCATTAGCACAAATACGTTAACCCCAACGGTGTAGGTGTGAAGGGCATACTACTATACCAACCTCATATCATAATATTATAATGTAAATGTATATGTATATGTATATACGTGACAAACTCATGTAAAACTTAATAGACTTTGCAATTTGAATTATAAATTCAACATTTAAATTTACAAATTTGACATGGATATCGGTCTCGATCCCCTCATAGAACATTAACAAAGGTTTTCTAAATTAATCCACACTCAATTTATGCTCTCATTTTTTTTTTATTTTTTTTTTTAAATTTTATTTATGTTATTAAGCTACAATGCTACATATATAGCTACAAAGAGATGAATATCTTAAAGCTTGTGAAATAAGTTACCATTGAATCATCATCCAACCAAACAGACCATAGAAAACACTAATTAAAAAGAAATTGGAGAAGAAATACAACTGAATAAAAAAACAAATACAAAACCAGTTAATTAAATTTACTCTATAGTTTCATGAAATACTGAAACTTTCAAAAGAATGTCCTCCTTCATCCTAACAAGCTCAAACACACAAATGTCTCCTTCCTCCATGTTCATGTCCCTTGAAAATCCAGCCCATCCCTCTCTAAAACACACAACATTATTCTGTTTCCATATAATTTGAACAGGATATTCTCTTCCATCAGATGCTTGAAGTTTGACATACCCCAAATCTTTACTCAGATACTTTTTTGCGAATTTCGTGGGCACATACTGCAAATAGAATTGAAATCAATAACAACATATAAAGGACTAAATGTTAAGAAATTAACTGAACAAGCACATGATTTTCAAAAGGCTCACCAAATGGTTTGTAAAACTAGATGAGTGATATGCCTTCAAGATAACCATGAATGAAGGCTCTCTAGGTTTCAACAATTTGGCAACATTTAGTGCTCTCTCTCTTTCTTCTGCTGCAAGCGATCTAAATCTTCTAGCGAAAGAAATTCCAGCATCTTCCAACGCAGCCATCAACTCAAATTCATCTGCAGTTTACGGTATTTAGAATGAAAAAGGATGTATTTGTGTGAAACAATGTGATATAGAGAAAAGATTTATTACCTACTGTTTGATGATCATCCACCTCATTATTATCCGATGTTGCCTTCGATTTAGTCCTATCGATTCTAAGGTCCTTGCGATGAACTACTGGACTTTTTGCACATGAATTCTTAGAATTTCCATGAATGGCTGGATCTTTTGCACTTGAAGGACTGGATCTTTTGCGGCGTGAAGATCCTTGTGAATAATTGTATATTTCATTGCTTACCAATTTGCCTATCCTGGATTCATCGACAGCATTCGATTCATTTTCCTCCTCCGGCTCTTCCACTTTACATCTCTTGCCTTGCATCTCACAATCGTTCTTGAATTTTAGACTCTCAATGGAAGTACTGGTACAATTACAGCTCCTATTAATTCCATGAACAGAACCAATATAAGGATTTTGCTGCAATGGAGAAATATTTATATAGCTAACTGGCCTTTTACCACTACGTTTATCAGGAAAGTTTTTTTCAAAAGAGCTAGAAGTTGGTTTTGGAGTTCTCAAATGAACCAACTCAGCAGAATCCTCACTTTCAATTTCTTCCTGGTGCATTGAGTACTTGTGCTTGTAATTTTCTAGCTCTTCGCGATTATAATACGAATAGTTAATCTCGCAACCAGACAAATCAAACATAAGGACATGAAAGTTGGAGTTCTTTTCATATTTGAAAACCAAAAGGTATCCAGCAGTGATTGAATGATACTCTATAAAGTCATGCCAACCTTGATCAAACCAAGTCCTTTTCCCATCTTTCGTCAACCCCACTCGCCAAACTCGACCATTTGGAGCTGTTAGTGTAGCAAAAGCAGACAGTTCTTCCCCAAATTTCCTCACAAACATGTCTGGTATCCTCTGCAGTTGTTCAAACAATGTAAGAAGAAGAATTTATGAAAATAAAAAAGTTCTGAGACATAAAAGTTGTGAGAATTACCAGCTTCTTGTCTGAAAGTGATTCAGGAAGAATAACCTTGAAGAAATGAGAGGGTGTCTCTTCCGTAGATTTTGATACGAGGGGTTCTAATCTCCTGCTGGAAGCCATTTGTTTAGTTTTCTGAAAATCAAATTGTTGTTTGTTTGTTTGTATCTGCTTCATGTCCTTTCATATACTCTCAGGATTAAATTGTAGCGAATTTTAGGGTGATCTTTGGTCGTCTAATTAATTTATCATAATGCTAATCCGGGTTCCGTGTACAATTCCAATCCAGGTTCCATGCACCAAAAGTTTCACAACTTTCAATGGCAAAGTCTTTAATCAAACGTTTAATGTCTTGATTATATTATACCAGAAGTCAATTACTGAATGTATTTGCTTGAAATTTCTTAGTCCAAGAGTGCAGAACAAATAAAGAAATAAATGCACGTAGGGACTTGAACCAAAAACTCCTCGGACAAGATACCATATTAATAACTATCATATCCAAAAACTTAAGCTGGTAGTACTTAAACACTCCGACACCAACTATATTTTTTTTGAAATACCTCTTACGATTAAAAAAAATAGAAAAAAAAAAAAAAAAAAAAAAAAGCTTTCTATGAGAAGTACTTCTAGTCATAAATCACATCATGAAACTGATTATAAGCCCACATTATATTTTCTATTTTTTCTTTATCCCAATGTTGCATTGCTTTCATTTTGATTATGAAAAGCCTTGCAACTTTGAACACAACTACACAGAGATTTAGCCTTGTAGAAAAATTATCTTATGATTTATATATGAATGTCATCTGCTAATGCAACTTCAATGATTTCTTATATGACAAAACTACTCAGTGGTTGCCTGATTAAGATTATCTTCACTGTAACCCTAGTTTGCTATGAAATCAGTCTCATCCCATTTGACTTGGAATGTATTTTTTTATTTTTTTTTTATTTTTTGGTAGAATTACAATTATAACCAACAAAACACAATGATAAAGAATGAAAAACTTTTGTTTATGAAGAGAAACTGACAGGACCAAAGTTTTATGCTATATTAGGTAAAGGACCAAACAATGATATAGAGCACTCTTCTAACACACCTCTCACATACCAGATGGATGATCTCCTGGGAGGATTCAAACCCAGAAACTCCTAAACCAAACCAAACTCTAATACCACGTGAGTAACTACTAAACCCAAAAGCTTATACTGTCAAGTAAAGGCCCAAACAATGATATATAAAGAACTCTAACAGTTTCCGCTCTTCCAAAACTACAATCCACCATAAGCTATACAAGTTAGTATAGCTTACCATTTGCAGGCACTGAACTACACTGAGAATAAGAAACAATCATCCAATCACAGAAAAAAACGAAGAAGAAAAAAACTAAGTTTTCAATCATTTGTGGATCACATCCTCTTGCTTTAGATGAAGTTTTCAATATATGTATATATTTGTTGAAGGTTTGAAAGGCTGTAAATGAAAGAACATATGCAGAAAGTCTAACCAATCCACAAACAAAACCAGATCATCCTGATCCTATTTCGAATCATGATTTATACATGATCTACATTTTTAGCCTCAAACCAACATTGAGTCATTTTTCGGTATAACAAAATAGTGAACAAAGATTGAACTACATGAGTTTACGTGTAAATACTGAAACTTTAAGAAGTTCTTCCACCTTTATCAGCTCAAAGATACATATATCTCCTTCATCCAAATTCTTCTCCCTTATAAGTTCAGCCAAATTTTTTATATAACTGCACCCACCATACCACGTCGTTATACCAGGCCACTCTCTTCCAACAGAATCCTGTATTTTGATACATTTGGGATCTCTGCTCAAACAATTCTTAGCAAATTTGATTGGCACACACTGCTCAAGCAAAAAAAGAAGTGCAACAAAACATATTTTAAAGAATACTGAGAAACCTCATGATAACGTTTTATATGAAAACTCACCACACGAGTGCTCTTTAGGTTATCCGACTGCAAGATAACCAAGAATGAAGGATTTTTAGGCTTAAACAATCTGGCAGCAGCAGTTGCTCTCTCCATTTCTTCAGCTGCAATATTTCCCATGTCTTCAAGTGAAGCCAACAACTCAAGCTCATCTGCAATTGATGGAATTATTATTATTGTTGCAAAATTATAAATGATTTTTATCAGCTTATTAGAGAAAGGACATATAAGTGAAAAGAGCTTACGGAATTTAGTCCTTTCGTTCTTTTCATCCGAAGAATCTGCCTCGGCTTTAAGTTTAGCTTTTATAAGCTGACTGTCATCAGATTTATTGATCTCATCAAACTCTTCTATTTTACATTTCTTGCTATGAATTCAGGACGCGAAATACAGTAACTTGCAACACAAACACAATATCCCTTGATCTAAGTACCTCAAACACACAAACATCTCCTAAGAAGAAGATATATATATTTATTTAAAGCATTTGTCTTATGTGATCTTTTAAGTCTTAATAGATATATATATATTTTTTTTTATAGCAAACAAGAAAAAAAAAATTTAAAATTTAATTAACACAAAAAGTAAAGAAAGAATTATAGAAAAATAAATGGAAACGCAAGAATTAAACTCACTTGGAGTGGATTGATTCCCTTGCTGCAGAAATTTGCGAAACCTAGAAACACATATAATAAGATCAATTTGAAGCACAGAAATGAAAATTGAAAAGAGAGAAGGTGATTACTGGGAGAGTTGCAGATCCAGTCGAGAATAGGTCGCGCGTCGTCGTCGTATTCAAAAGGCCATTGGAAGAGTATCTCCGCCTTCGTAACCTAATTCGCTGATTATTGTCGTTGCTTTCCATTGAATCTCGGGTCTTGTTTCTTGTTTGTCGATGATTGAATTTTGGCGCCGGCTGACCTCTATTACTATTTGTTTGTGAGTCGATATTACGTCAGCCACTACAAACGGGAACATTTTTGCTCCACGGGAGGTAACTATTGCCCCTCTACCAAATACATGACATGTATCTTGAGAGGTAATCATATGCATGACATGTATCCAGAGAGGTAATCATGTTTGGGCAAATTTACCCCTCCATAGACACATGTCATCCATTTGGGAGGGGGTAATATTTAGAGCATCTCCAATGCAAACGTGACTTATGAAAAAAAAAATGCCACGTAGAATAAATAGACGTTATGTTAATAATTGTGTCTCCAATGCAACCGTGCATATTCAACCTCAAGCTGACATGATAAAAAAAATATTAGACATTGTCAACATGACCGTCCACTTTCAGACGGTCTGTTGCACAACTATTTTTTAGGTTGATTCAGCAAACATTTAAAACTGACATTAATTTTTCATATATTTTTGATAAAAAAATAAAATAAAAAATAAAATAGGAAAAAAAGATGGACACGTTATTAAATAAAAAATTATGTTTTAGATGGAAGCATTGGAGACCAAATTTTGAGTTGATTGTATATCGAGTCTATTTTTATGCTATATAAGAAGCAAGTCTCTTGACATTGTTGTCATATCAACAATTATTGGTATGCAAGTCACTCTTGCATTGGAGATGCTCTTACCTCCCTTATAAGGGGGTGAGCAAAAATGGACTCATTACAAACTGACGTGTGTGTGTGTGTGTCCACGTCACTCAATTTGGTCGATCTGGCTTGTCTCAAGCTGACGTGGATGGCCACATCACTCGATTTGGCCAACGTGTCTTCTCACGTCATACAACACTATTGCTTTGCACCTATTTGTTTGTTTATTAAGGACAACACTAATGCTAATCAATCGAAAAATTTAGTCCAAAAATCAACCCAAATAATAAGACAATTTATTTTTTCTTACCATATCATTCACCACTAATTTGGTATAAAAGCACCAATATGATATAGAAGCAAGCTCCAATGCAACACCAAATTTTAATTTCCAAGACAATATTTAGTGTTTAAGGTGTAACACTGTTCACTCAAAACTATTTTTTTTTTTAAATTTCTTTTATTAAATTATCAAATCAATATTTTATATATATTACAATTCCTAATTTAACCCTCACACACTTATTTATAACAATATTTATTAAAAAAATTATACCGTTTGAAAGATTTCGTTGAGATCTTTAAAATGACACTAATATTAATATATATATATATATAAATTATTTATTTTACTTATTAATTATGCGTTTAACTAATGATAAATTTTTATATTAACTTAATTTAGTGCAATAAATGACAAAATACTTATAAAAAAAAAAAATAAAAAAAAAAACATGACAAAATACTTCAAAAAAAAAAAAAAATACATGACAAAATTTATTGTTGGATAAATGTAAATGGATTTAAAAAACTTTGGTGGAGGGTTGTATGATGAAATATATGGAGGTGCTTTGCCTTTTATAGTAGAGAATGAAGAAATAATTAAATGAAAAAATTGGATAAGAAAATGAGATGATAAATTAGATGGAGAAAATTAAATTGATAAAAATTAATGTGAAAAAAATTAGTTAAAAAAATTAAGTGAAAATTAGTTGGATAAATAAGTTGAATAATATTATGGTGAAAAATTTGGGGTATAATTATGTGAGTAATTATATATATATATATATTATGCAATTAATTATTTAAGAATAATATTTTTTTTATGTCAAAAGAATTAATTAATTTTGTTCAAGTTAACTAATAGAAATTAATTAGTATTGTATAAAGTTGTATTGAGAGAATATTCCTGTAAAGATGATATTTTACACCAAATTAGTGTTGGATATATTGGAGCAGAAAAAAAATTGGTGTAAGAATATTCCTAAAAGATTCTCTTTTTACACCAATTTAGTGTGATATTTGGTGTTCTCAACTGGAGATGCTAGTTGACAACTTATTTATCTGGGTTGTATAGTATTACTCTTTAGAGTTAATATTAAAGATCTTTCCTCACCTTTGAACTATTATTGGATATCTTGATAAAAATGCTTTTATTTTAGAAACATCCCTATATACTAACCGACAATGGTTCAATTGATTGAGTTTTGATGTTAAAAAATCTAAAATGTCTCTATTTAAACTTCAATTATATGAATTGAATATTATACCTTCTGACTTTTACTAAATAAAGCGTTGTTTGTTAGTCCACAAGAGTTGTTTCTAAAATAAAAGTATTTTTATCTAGACATCCGATACTAGTTTAAAGGTGATGGGATAATTTTTAATATTAAATATACTCTTTTATCACTACGTTCACCGAGTTGACTTGTGAGTCAAATCGGGGACTGAATCGGCCCAAACTTTGTATTAATGGACCCAACTTAAAGTGGGCTGGCCCAGGCCCAAATTGTAAAAATCCACACGGCCCAGACTAAATACATCAAACGCTGCGTTTTGAAGCACTTTAACAAAGAAACACAGAGAGAGAGAGAAGATGACGAAATGTCGAAATCCAGTTATGGGGTACCATGTCATAATTGCAATCCAGATTCCATGCACCAAAATCTTCACAGCTTTCAATGGCAAAGTATTTAATCAAAACTTTAAGCAGCAACTAAACTCAAACTTGATTATATAAATTACCAAAAGTCAAGTCTTGTCTTTGCTTTAAATTTCTAAGTCAACATAGCTTTTACTAGTAAAATGGCCCGCGCACTGCTGCGGGAGTATTATACCGTTTAATATATTATTTTCAATTTTAATAAATTTATTGATCTAAATTATGAAACAAACAAAATTAAAATATAAAAAATATATTAATCAAAAATAAAATGCAAATATATTTTCAAATGTAAATCCATCGTCCTCTATCTCTTCTTCAACTCTTGACCATCCACTATCTCTACCAAACAATTTTTTTTCTCTCAACAATCAACTCATCTCTCATCTAAATCATCTTTTTTATCTTTGCCTTTTTTTTTTTTTTTCTCTTTCATACAGAGAGAGAATAATTATTCATTAAAAAAATTTTAAAAGTAAATAAACCATTTGAAATAACCAACCGCTAAGGCGCTGTCACAATAATTCTATGAACACATCATGTGATTTGACAAATATAAATAACATATAATTACTTTGGTGGATATCTATTTAGTTAAACTCTATCAAAATGGTCATTAGATTGGAAATTTGTTTCAAAATGACTATTTTGGCAAACAATGACCATTTCCATCACACTATTTGTCAAAATAGCCATTTTGATAGGTAATAACCAAATGGGTGGTCACCAAGGTAATTATCCCTATAAACAAATTAAGATGAGCACACCACATATATCAAAAAATTATCAGTAAACAGCAAATCAAAATATCAAACATCCAAACGTTATAAAAATCACTCCATCAGTTGACAACTATGAAAATATTCCACAAAAGTCTCGTAACAAAGAGAAAGATAATGATAAGCTTACAGCTTAGAGTTGTGAGCTTTAGTGTCCGGAAGCAAATATCATATAGGGCTTTATTGTCCAAAACCATATATTCATCTACGTTTTCAACCAACTGGTGAACAAAGAGGGTTGCATTGTATGGTTCGACAACAATGTTGGAAACCTTCAAGGATGGGAACACCAAGAAAATGAGTATCATTCAGTTTGAGACAAAAATTTCCTCACTTCGTTTTTTCCCTCATAATTTTTTTTCTCGCAAATCGAGACTTATTTTGTAAATCTGAGACTTATTGGGTAAAATTCGAAACTTATTCTATAAATTTGAGACTTACTTAGGCAAATTCGATACTTATTTTGATAATTCGAGACTTATGGGGTATTTTTACAAATTTGAGATTTACAGAGTAAAAATAAGAATTTTTTTAAAAATATATTTAGGTCGTCTTCTTCATCCATCAATGGAGGATGACACTGTTTCCAGATCGACGATGAAGGCTTGATTTTTTCTCTAGATTTCAACTTCTCGAGTGTTCGTCGAATAGTTTCTTATTTAATTTCAAATTTTGTCCAGCGAGAAGGCTACTCGCCTACTCGAGCCTTTGTCTCCAAAATAGCTACTCGATCGACAAAATCCAGCGAGAAGAAGTGACGAAGGCTCGATTTTGTCTTTGTAGACTACTCGTCTAATTTTGTTGTGCCTTCGTTTCAAGCTAATTTTGTAACCGGATTTTATCGCGCTAACCAACGAAGATGATGCCGTTTCTAGGCAATGACGGAAACTCGTGAAGCTGCTCAACAAAGACGATGAAGGCTCCGATTTTTGGAGCTCCTCCATTGATGGAGCTTTGAACTCCATCGATGGAGGTTTTTGAAAAATAAAAATAAAAAAGGGACTAATAAGAGATAATTATTGAAAAGTGGGGGTATTTTTGTCCAAAATCAATCTTTGGTGCTATTTAAACTCGAGTTATTAAAGCGATGCTAAAAGTCACTCTTTAAAATGTGCTATATTATATATATATATATATCACATGCTATGAGATGACTTGAATCTGAGACATTGTTAGGCTGAATGAGCGTTCTAATCACTAAGCCACATTGGGTGATGGTATATTAGAAAGTTTTGATGGTTGAGATTTTATCTTATATATAATTTTCATATTACATTAGTTATTTATTTTCGAATGATTAAGAAAAAAAAATGATAACTAATTAATAATTTACATAGAAATATATTAAAGTTGGTTAGTATTAAAAAAGATGGAGAGATTTATTCAAAAAAAAAAAAAGATGGAGAGAGATTGAGAGAAAGAGAGTGGGGGAGGTGGTGAGAGTACACTTTTTTTTTTTTTTTTTTTTTTTTTTAACAACACATCAATGGCATTTTTGTAAATAAGTTGAAATCCCCTCAATTTTACTGTTCACGTGAACAGTGCAATTTCATCTTGAGTTTTAGTATATACTAGAAAAATGGCCCGCGCTCTGCTGCGGGAGTATTATACCGTTTTATATATTATTTTCAATTTTAATAAATTTATTGATCTAAATTATGAAACAAACAAAATTAAAATATAAAAAATATATTAATCAAAAATAAAATGCAAATATATTTTCAAATGTAAATCCATCGTCCTCTATCTCTTCTTCAACTCTTAACCATCCACTATTTCTACCAAACAATTTTTTTTCTCTCAACAATCAACTCATCTCTCACCCAAATCATCTTTTTTATCTTTGTTTTTTTTTTTCTCTTTTAGACAGAGAGAGAATAATTATTCATTAAAAAAATTTAAAAAGTAAATAAACCATTTGAAACAACCAACCGCTAGGGCGCTGTCACAATAATTCTATGAACACATCATGTGATTTGACAAATATAAATAACATATAATTACTTTGGTGGATATCTATTTAGTTAAACTCTATCAAAATGGTCATTAGATTGGAAATTTGTTTCAAAATGACTATTTTGGCAAACAATGATCATTTCCATCACACTATTTGTCAAAATAGCCATTTTGATAGGTAATAACCAAATGGGTGGTCACCAAGGTAATTATCCCTATAAACAAATTAAGATGAGCACACCACATATATCAAAAAATTCTCAGTAAACAGCAAATCAAAATATCAAACATCCAAACGTTATAAAAATCACTCCATCAGTTGACAACTATGAAAATATTCCACAAAAGTCTCGTAACAAAGAGAAAGATAATGATAAGCTTAAAGCTTGGAGTTGTGAGCTTTAGTGTCCGGAAGCAAATATCATATAGGGCTTTATTGTCCAAAACCATACATTCATCTACATTTTCAACCAACTGGTGAACAAAGAAGGTTGCATTGTATGGTTCGACAACAATGTTGGAAACCTTCAAGGATGGGAACACCAAGAAAGTGAGTATCATTCGGTTTGAGACAAAAATTTCCTCACTTCGTTTTTTCCCTCATAATTTTTTTTCTCGCAAATCAAGACTTATTTTGTAAATCTGAGACTTATTGGGTAAAATTCGAGACTTATTCTATAAATTTGAGACTTACTTAGGCAAATTCGATACTTATTTTGATAATTCGAGACTTATGGGGTATTTTTACAAATTTGAGATTTACAGAGTAAAAATAAGAATTTTTTTAAAAAAATATGAATTTTTTTAAAAAAATATTTAGGTCGTCTTCTTCATCCATCAATGGAGGATGACACTGTTTCCAGATCGACGATGAAGGCTTGATTTTTTCTCTAGATTTCAACTTCTCGAGTGTTCGTCGAATAGTTTCTTATCTAATTTCAAATTTTGTCCAGCGAGAAGGCTACTCACCTACTCGAGCCTTTGTCTCCAAAATAGCTACTCAATCGACGAAATCCAGCGAGAAAAAGTGACGAAGGCTCGATTTTGTCTTTGGAGACTACTCGTCTAATTTCGTTGTGCCTTTGTTTCAAGCTAATTTTGTCACCGGATTTTATCGCGCGAACCAACGAAGATGATGCCGTTTCTAGGCAATGACGGAAACTCGTGAAGCTGCTCAACAAAGACGATGAAGGCTCCGATTTTTGGAGCTCCTCCATTGATGGGGCTTTGAACTCCATCGATGGAGGTTTTTGAAAAATAAAATAAAAAAGGGACTAATAAGAGATAATTATTGAAAAGTGGGGGTATTTTTGTCCAAAATCAATCTTTGGTGCTATTTAAACTCGAGTTATTAAAGGGATGCTAATTCCAAAAGTCACTCTTTAAAATGTGCTATATATTATATATATATATATCACATGTTATGAGATGACTTGAATATGAGACATTGGTAGGATGAATGAGCGTTTTAATCACCAAGCCACATTGAGTGATGGTATATTAGAAAGTTTTGATGGTTGGGATTTTATTTTATATATAATTTTTATATTACATTAGTTATTTATTTTCGAATGATTAAGAAAAAAAAATTGATAACTAATTAATAATTTACATAGAAATATATTAAAGTTGGTTAGTATTAAAAAAGATGGAGAGATTTATTAAAAAAAAAAAAAAAAAAAGATGAAGAGAGATTGAGAGAAAGAGAGGACGGTGGGTGGGCAGAGAAAAAGAGAGTGAGGGAGGTGGTGATAGTACACCCTTTTTTTTTTTTTTTTTAACAAAACATCAATGTCATTTTTGTAAATAAATTGAAATCTCTTCAATTTTACTGTTCACATGAACAGTGCAATTTCATCTTGAGTTTTAGTATATATATAATATAATATAATATAATATGAGAATTACTTCTACTCAATACGACAATACTTCAAGAAACTCATTTTGTTTTCAGTGAATGCCAGATTAAGATCATCTTCATTGTAAGCCTCCTAATTTCCACATACAAAACCAGATCATCCTGATCTTTCATATCATGATCTACATTTTCAACCTCAAACCAGCATTTGAGTCCTTTTTCAGTATACAAAATAGTGAACAAAGACTGATATTGATAGGTTGATCAACTTAGGAGATGCAACAACAAACTATATGCAACATGACAACGTTCTAACAACACACCGGTTCACTTTGAAGACGTGTAAAATACTGAAACTTTAAACAGTTCTTCCACCTTTATCAGCTCAAAGATACAGATATCTCCATTTTTCAAATTCTTCTCCGTAATGAGTTCAGCCAAATTTATTATATAACCACAACTACCATACCACGTTGTCGTACCAGACCACTCTCTTCCATCGGAATCCTGTACTTTGATACATTTAGGATCTCTGCTGAAACAATTCTTAGCAAATTTGCTTGGCACACACTGCTCAATCAAAAAAGAAGTGCAACTAAGCATATTTCAAATACTACCGAGAAACCTCATGATAACGTTTTATATGAAAACTCACCACACGCTTGCTCTTTAAGCTTTCTGACTGCAAGATAACCATGAATGAAGGATTTTTAGGCTTAAACAATCTGGCAGCAGCAGTTGCTCTCCCCATTTCTTCTGCTGTAATATTTATAAATCTCCTACTAACAGAGATTCCCATGCCTTCAAGTAAATCCAACAACTTAAGCTCATCTGCAATTCATGGAATTATTAGTGTTGAAAATTATAAATTATTTTTATCAGTTTATTAGAGAAAGGACATATAAGTGAAAAGAGCTTACGAGATTTAGTTCTTTCGTTCTCTTCATCTGAAGAATCTGCCTCGACTTTAAGTTTAGCTTTTATAAGCTTACTGTCATCAGATTTATTGATCTCATCCAGCTCTTCTATTTTACATTTCTTGCTTTGCTTGTCAATGCAATGCTTGAATGTTGGAGTGTCATGGGAAGCAACACATTTCCGGGACCTGTTACTTCCCCGAGCAGAACCAAAAGGTAGTCGGTTCACAAATTCTGCACGTTCCAGGACGCGAAACACAGTGACTTGCAACACAATATCCCTTGATCTAAGTACCTCAAAGACACAAATATCTCCTTCCCCCAAATTATTATCCAATATAAATGCACGCCATCCTTGACCGAAAGTAGCTCTTTTTCTTCCATAAAAACAGCGAACAGACCACTGTTTTCCATCAGAAACCTGTAGTTTAATGAATCTCGAAACCCCATTTAAATGCTTTTGAGAAAAGCGAGATGGCAAATACTGCAGAAGCAAAGTTAATGCATCTTAAGCCAAGCATATATACATATAGAGCACACAAAATTCAATAGCTCACCAGAGTAGATATATAAGATGGCTGCATGACAATCCTGCAGAAAGGATTAGATGGCTCAAACGCATTGGCTGCGTCAATCTGCCTTTCTCTTTCATTTGTCCTCACTTTTCTCTTTCTCGCTGAAGCACTTCCATCAAATCTAAGTTGCATTTTTACCTCTTCTTCATGTTTATCTTGATTTGATGAGCCCGGATTATCTGCACATATATTGTATCATGAAGAGAAAGCTCAATTCTTAAGATAGAGCAAGAATAAACAGGAGTCTCAGCTCAAAGAACTTACTAGGATACTTAAAGTTCGGACTTTCAAAGGAACTACCACATTTTCCGCACCTATTGATTCCCGGAGCCTGACCAAAAGAAGGCTGCGATGGAGGCGTGTACAATTTGCTAGATGACCTTGGATGTTTATCAAAAGCCCTGTTTTGCAAGGAGTTAGAAGGTGAGTTTGGAGTTGTGAACCCCACTATCTCAACAGAGTTATCATCTTTCATTTCATCAGAGTGTACAAAGTTTTGCTCATCAGTTTTCGGTCCTCTGCGATAATATGGATATCGAATCTCGCAAGCAGTTTTGTCAAATATAAGAACATGAAAATTTGAATTATTTCCATATCTGAAAACCAAGAAATATCCCACACAAATTGAAAAATGGTTGACAAAGTCAGGCCAACCATCATCAAACCACATCTTTCTCCCATCTTTTGTAAACCCCACATGCCAAGAATGACCATTAGGTACTGTGAGTTTCGCAACAGCAGAGAGTTCATCCCCAAACTTTCTCACAAACTTTTCTGGAATCATCTGCATCAATGCCAGATAAAGTCAGGTGATCTATTGGAAAATCAATAAAGAAATGGCTTTCATGAGTTGTTGACATTTCACCGTACAAAAAAAAAACATACTTGATAATTTCTATATAGATCAAGTCAAAAAATGAAAAACATATAACCTTGTAACCATTACCCAGATGCTATTCAGTTTCAAAGCAGACTTTGGAGGCCATATATGTATATCAAGCTTACAATCAAGAGGAACAACAAAGATTTAATAAATAAGATTAGACTAATTAAATTTCTAGATTTTGTCAGAGCTCTTCATTAACTCATACAATTTATCACTTTCAACATTTATTACTAATTAAACAGATTATTACACACATGCATGCAATGCTACTAAAATATTTGCATAAAAAATATCTGGAATTCTAACAAAGAAAAAAGGGAGTAAAAGTTGAGTGAATTCAATTACCAGCTTCTTGTCTTCAAGGGTAGCAGGAAGTATAACCTTGAAGAAATGTGGGGGTGTCTCAGTTGAAGGATTTGATGAACTGGGTTCACCTCTACTGCTAAAAGCCATTTTTTTTTAGTTTACTAGAGAAATTGAAATGGTTCTTGTTGTACTGACAGAGGTCTACCTTTTATGTCTTCTCCGTTGTTTGGATATACATATTATATTATTATACACCCCTCCATGGAATCAACTGTCATTGATTGGAGTGAACTTTGGTACTCTCTCATTGGATGGTGGATTGAGAATCATGGACCCACTTCTTCATTTCCAGACAAAGATTCTCTTCGGCTAGTAGATCTTTCATAACATCTGTCTTTTTGACACATGTTCCCAAAGTCTGTTTATAAGTACATATAAGCATAAATAGATTCAAGATAAGAACCAAGTGTCGGTTCCACATGTTTTTTTTTTTTTTTTGTAAGTATTTAATAGATATTGTAACATTAGAGACTCAATCTATGACGTTAGGGGTTTAATCTACAATATTAGAGATTATTTAATCAATCCTTTTTTTCATTTTAATACAAGTCCAGTGACAAAATCCAGAACATAATGTCATCCAACTAAATTGAAATTTTTACTTGCTTTTAATGAGAAATTGACAGTTTGAGATTGTAATTCAATTCCAAAACCCTTCCATGGGAATCAAACTATAGCAGCTTGGAATTGGAAAACATCATCATGACCATGCCTTCATCAGCTCACACATTTTCTTCATTTCTTCTTGCATTGCTTTAAACTGCTGCAGTTCCTCTTTCATTCTTTTAATCTTCACCTCCAATGCTGCACCAACTCTTGCACGCTTACGACTTCCTCCAGGACCATACACATCCCCAGGTTTCATGCCTCAACCCAAACCAACAACGCGACCATGAGATGCCTCTCCAACTACTTCAAGATATATATATCCCAATCATCTGCTTCGTAATCTTGATTCGCAGCAGCCGATCTTTTCTTCGATTCCTTTTTTTCCTGCATTAATAATGTAACTATCCATATGATTCTGTACACACTTGAATTAAAATTTGAAGAAAGATTGCATATGTAACATTAATGGACATACATGCAATACTTTTGCCTTCTCACTAGACCACTTTGCTTCACCATTCTTTGTCTTTGACATGTCAAACTTTTTAAAGCAATCAATTGGACTAGGTTCAACTCCGGTTTGTTTAACCTACAATCATACAAGTAATCAAAATAAGAGTCTAACTTGTCGAAAAATTAACATTTAACATTAATGATTCAACAAATATATGTGTATATGTATACCTGTTCGTATTTATACTTTGCAAAGGGAACTGAACCTGTTGTATGATACATTTGTACACTTTTTTGACTATTCGAACTTTTCTTGCTTTTGTTCTACACAACATTTTAGAATGTAAACTATCAATGTATATAAACTTATAAGAACATATAAGAAGATAAATTTTATTATTTCTAAATAATACCTGCCACTTTAGGATGAGCAATGCGGTGTTTCGGAGATTTGTACCTTTCGAAAATAGGCTTTCTCAACCGATGCATCCAGTTTCCATACAAATTTGAAACTGTTTTCAAGAATGCAGCCTTAAGATCCTCCTCCGTACATGTATAATGAAAACACTGAATCTGTTTGCAGCGTGCAAATAATGCTTCACGCTCTTCCTCTAGGTATTCTTTATATTTTATCCAAGGTCCTGTAATGTTTTGGTAGAAGATTATTGAAATTTCTCTGACTGCTACTGGTGTAACTATCCTGAAAAGTTTAAAGGCTGTTTGTAACATGAATTTTTCTGGCAATGTATACAAAAAAATAGAGATAGCTTTGATCAGTCTGGAAGTTAAGTAAAATTTTCTCATTCCCATTTCAAGAGAATACATATTATTTAATAGTGTGCATACACATTGGCAATATAAAAGTTCAGGCATTTAGACAAATTGAGAATTTGAGAGTAATTCCAATTAAGTCTACTTTCCCGACACATGTTAGATATCGACTCGAAAGTTTACCTTCCCTGATAAATATTCACTTCCAAGTCATGTCCATGAAAAGCAACACCTCTAGCTTTTCCTCTACCTTTCCTTTTTGCACCAGTTGAGCCTAATACTAATTCAAATGAAAAACATAATATTTCAGTCATTTAGTGTATTACATAATGATATTTAAAATTTTTACCATTTTCGACAGCTTAACTAGATTCTGCAGCATATTACTTCAAAAAAAAAAAAAAAACAAACAAACAAGATTCTGCAGCAGAATAACAGTATCCTTATTGCTATCTAGAACTGACAATCTCAGCAGAGTACTTACTTTCTATTTCAGGTTGGTGTACTGAGTTCTGCTTGTAATTTCCAGGCTCTTCACAATTACATGGATAGAGAATCTCGCATGCGCTCAAATTAAATACAAGGACATGAAAATTTGAGTTATTCTCATATTTGAAAACCAAAACATATCTAGCAATGATTTTATAATATTCGATGAAGTTGTGCCAACCATCATGAAACCAAACCTTTATCCCATCTTTCATCAACCCCACTGGCAAAACTCGACCTTTTGGAACAATGAGTCTAACAAAAGCAGAAAGTTCATTCCCAAATTCCTTCACAAACTTTTCTGGAATCCTCTGCAGTTGCGCAAACAATGTCGAAAGATCAATTCATAAAGAAGAAATCAAAAACAGAATAAAATAAATACAATGAGATATGTACTTCCTTTAAGACAATAATACATGGAAGACAAGAAATGAAAGTTGTGTACTTGTGTGAACTTACCAGCTTCTTGTCTGCAATTGTTTCAGGGAGAATAATCTTGTAGAAATTATGAGAGGGTGTTCCAGTCATAGAATTTGATATAATTGGTTCTATTCTCCTGTTGGAAGCCATTTGTTTAGTTTCAGAGTTCTTGTTGTGATAGGAGTTTAGAGTTTGTACTTCAGAAAATCTGTATCTACAATTCATCCACTGTTTACTGGGTGACCTTTGGTCTTCTAATTAATTAATTAGTCATAAAAGATAATCTATGGTTCAATGCACCAACTTTTACACAGATTTCTGAGTCATATTATATTCTCTGGAATTCTCTTCCACTTGAATTGGAATTGTGTTCTGTTAGAATTATAACCATTACCAACAAATGAAAAATGAGTAGAGAAATGTAATAAAAAAATATAATAATAACAAAAAAAAAAAAAAAAAAAAAAAAAAACATTTGTTTTGGAAGAGAAAATGGCAAGGAAAGTTCCTGTCTATTCCGAAACAACTATTCAGCAGATATTTACAAGTCAATATAGCTAACCTTTAGCTGGCACTGAACTACATTGAGAATTAAGAGACAAATAATCACAAAAGGTGGTAAAATCCTAAAGATTTCCAGCCTCTTGTGACTCGTTTTCTATTAAGATATATCAATGAAGACATATGTGTAGAAAGTCTAACCAAATCCAAGTTCAACCCCAGATCACTCTGAAGTCTGAACCCGTCATTCATATCATGATCTATCCACAATCTGCAAAATTAGCCCAAAATTTAGTATCAAATCTCTTTTAAACAGAACATAGTAGTGAACAAAAACTGAAATTGATAGGTGATAAAAAGGCTAACAACTTACAGATAAAACATCACAGGCTACACAACATTCTAAACACTACAAATTTGCTTTGAATATTGACACTTTCAGAAGAGGTTCATTCACCCTTATCAGCTCACAAATACATATATCTCCTTCGTGCACATTCTTCTCCCGATAAAAGGCAGCCCATTTTCTTATACAAAACCAACCGCGCCAGAAAATTTGAAGAGGCCACTCTCTTCCGCCAGAATCTTGTACTTTGATAGCTTTGGAATCTTTGTTGAAATACCTGTTACCAAATCCAGCTGGCACATACTGCTCAAGCAAAAAAAACTGCAACTAAGCATATATTGAAAGGCTAATAAGAAATTTCAAGATGACATTTCATTTGAAAACACACCACTCGATAGTACTTAAGGTTGTCTCGCCGCAAGATAAGCATAAATGAAGGATGTTTTGGCTTTAACAATCTGACAGCAGCTAATGCTCTTTCTTTTTCTTGTGCTGTATTATTTATAAATGCCCTACTGACATAGATTCCCATGTCTTTAACTGAAGCTGACGATTGAAACTCACCTGCAATTCATCGAATTAGTGTTGAAAAATATAATTTTTCCAAGCATTGTACTGGGGAAAGGATATGTAAATAGAAAAAGCTTACCAACTTTAGTCCTATTATACTTTTCATCCAGCACTTCTATTTTACATCTCTTGCTTTGACTGTCACTTTCCAGGACGCGAAACACAGTAACTTTAAGCACAATATCACTTGACCTAAGCACCTCAAAGACACAAACATCCCCTTCCCCCAAATTATTCTCCAATGTAAATTCATACCATCCTTGAACGAGCTTAGCACTGTCTCCCCTATATACACATCGAGCAGATCTCTGCTTCCCGTCAGGAGTTTGTAGTTTAATGAATTCTGAAACCCCCATTAGATGCCTTTTAGCAAAGTAGGATGGAAAATACTGCACAAGCACAACGTAGATTAATCTTATGCCAATGCCAAGCATATTATGTTGATGTAAAACAGAAACACCATGTATTTAGCACATGAAATTCAATAGCTCACCATAGTACACCCCTTTTTGTATAGGTAAGACGGTTGCAAGACAACTCTACAGAAAGGATTAATGGGCTCAAACACTCTGGCTGCATTAAACGCTCGTTCTCTTTCAACATCCATCATGGATCTCTTTCTTGGTGAAGCACTTCCATAACATTTTCTGTTCTTTTCTTCAAGTTCATTTTGAGTTGATGAGTCTGGATTATCTGCCACTTGTTATAGTGTTATTAAGAGAAATTTGAAATCTTAACATATGGAAACAAGAATCTGAGTTCAAAGATCTTACTAGGATGCTTAAATTTTGGAGTTTCAAAGGAAGCACCACATTTCCCATGCGATGGAACAGTGTGCACTTTACTGGATGACCTACATTTGTCAAAAGCTTTGTCTTTCAAGGAGATGGAAGGTGCGTTTGGAGTTGTAAAACCTGTTATCTCAACAGAGTCGTCACTACTCATTTCGTCATGGTTTGAATTTTGCTCATCATGTATCGGTCCTCCATGATAAATTGGATATTGAATCTCACAAGCAGATTGATCAAATATAACAACATGAAAATTTGAATTCTTGTCATATTTGAAAACCAAAAAGGATCCTGCACAAATATAATGATATTTGACGAAGTCGTGCCAACCATTATGAAACCAAATCTTGTTTTCATCTTTTGTCAGTTTCACATGCCAAGTCCGACCATTAGGTACTGTGAGTGTCACAATAGCAGAGAGTTCATCACCAAACTTCCTCACAAATTTTTCTGGAATCCCCTGCATCGATGTAAATAAAGTCAGACGATCTATTCGATAACAAATAAACATCAATAAAAGTAATGCTCCACGAGTTATATAGAATCATTTTTAGAAAGCATAGATAAATGTCAGAAAAACAACAAGATACATTCTTGTTCCAACATCACAAAGAAGATTCTGACATAAAATTTTCAGAAACAAGATCACCACCGAGATATTAACAATGCTTTTAATAATGAGATTAGACCTTTTTTCAATGCTGTCTCCAGCAAAGAAAACTCTTAAAGATATATATCATATTAATAAGTGGGAGGAGAAACAAAGGGCTCTCAAAAGACCAGAATCTAAACTACATAATACATAAAGCACAATTGAATGAAATCTAAAGAATTAAGAAGAAGCTCTTTGTATTTCCTGAGGTAGACTATTACACAATTGCAAAAATTGAAAAATTTAAGCCCCAAGCTAAGCCAGCAAATCGGCCACTGAATCTCCTTCTCAATAGATATGAGAAACATAAATTTTCAGGTGTACATACCATCCAAGCAAACGAATAAACAAGAGAGAAGCTGCTAAGGAGTAGATTAGTGCCACTTAGAGGGACAATAAACTACTGCTAATGAGTTGCATTCAATCCAAAGGTGATGAAAACCTTTAAAATGAGCTTTCAATAGCAAAAATAACAGTCCTCAATTCAGCATAGAAGGCCGAATGAAGACCCAGAAACGATAAGTAGCTTGAGAAACATTGACAGGGTATTTCTCAAACTTTAATCTGTTCCTGGCTTTCCAAATGACATGGATTACACTCTTAAGAAAAATATAATCCACATATTGAGGCAGCTAATAAAGGGGTTGTTGTAAATCAAAGGCATGGAAGATCATTAATTCTAGATTCCATCAGAACTATTCATCACTTATATAACATTTTTGCTAATTGAATAGATAATCAAGCATTCTAGTACACAAGCATGCAATGCAACTTTTTGAAGAAATCTGAAAAACATAAGAGCTAAAATGGAGTCTTTGCTACACTAACTAGCATTCTAGAGTGACGGAAATTTGTGAATCACCTAAGTTCTACATGCATGCAAAACCAAAACCAAAACCAAATTCCTTATATTTTCAGTTTGTTTACCGGGAAAGTACTGTGCATGAAACTGAAATATGTGGGTATGTAGCTTACCAAAAACAAAACTCAAAGATTATGATTTTTCTTGTTCAAACCAATAATAATGTTAGCAAAGCAAGAAAAAGAAAAGGAAGGTTGAGTAACTTACCAGCTTCTTTTCTTCAAGGGTTGCAGGAAGGATAACCTTGAAGAAATGGAAGGGTGTCTCGGCCAAAGGATTTGATGAAATGGGTTCTGTTCTTCTTCTACTGGAAGACATTTGTTTGGTTGCTGAGAAAATCATATGCTTCCTTGTTGTGAGTGTGACAGAGGTGTAGAAACAACAATGCTTCAACAATTTTTTTTTCTTTGTTTATGTAGTGAACTTTGACATGTCACCGTATTAAACACTCAAGCATCTCTCCAATCAACATTTCAGGCAAAAGGATACATGACACTTTTCAGACACCATAAAAGCTTTTAACTTTTATTATTATTATTTTTGGGAATATGATACCATGTTCTTTGTCCGCTGTCCGAACAATATGAGGAAAAAAAAAAAAAAAAAAAAACAAGCATACGGTGAGACTCGAATCCCTACCGCTAACATAAAATGAGAGGTGAATTATTGAGAAAAAAAGACTCACTCATAAGATAATATATGTTAATCAAAATGAACATATGTAATTTTTTGAGTGGCAATAACATCCTATCCGGATTTTTCTCTCTTAAGACAAAGCAAGCATGTAATTAAAAGGGAGTTCTTAAATTTTGAAAGTTAGAATAAAAACAAAACTTGTAGTTTTTTGATCATATAAAAGTTTGTGAAAAGTTTATTTGTATTTAATTTAGTCTCTCCTCACACATTAACATATGGGAATGTTTGGTCTTCGAACTGGTCAAAAATCATAATATAATTTTGGGTTCCAACTTCCAAGCCCACAAAACAGAGTTCACCAACTTTTACACTGATATCAATGCCAAAACCTCTTTGAATCAAACTTTATGCAGAAAATGAAATTAAAGTTACAAGTGGACCTCACCACGGTCCCGGTTCGGAACCGGCGGTTTCGGTTCCAGACGGAACTAGAACCAGAATCAGGGTGGACTGATTCCAGTTCCGGTTTTTGGTTCCGACCGATTTGGTTTCCTTTTTTTATTTAAATTTAAAATAATTAATAGAAAAATAAAATGGGAGATTTGAGAGAATTTGAAATAAGACATTTACTTTTAAAGAGATAATGATCAGGCAAGATTGTTTTTGCTCTTGCAAAACAAAAATATTCACTACCTAATATTTTCATAAACTCTAAGCCAAGAGAACATAGCAAGGCCATGCATACATTATCTTTCTCAATTACCAAGCTTATAATTGGTACTAAGGTGGAAAGGTCATTCACACCAAAACCCAATTTCATAAATAGTCTACACTACACACCCACATCAATTGAGGCCACAAAATAATATGAGTAGTAGGCAAACACAAACTAATCAAGTAAAAGAGACTAATTTCGAATTGAATTAAAAGGTAGACTAATTAATTACATAGAGTAGTCCAATATGGTTACATCAATCTCCTAGCTAAAGAATTAGTTACACATCAATGGAAAAAGAGAAGAGAAAAAGAAAGAGTAGAGAAAACC
This sequence comes from Acer campestre, assembly GCA_954870605.1. Taxonomy (NCBI): domain Eukaryota; kingdom Viridiplantae; phylum Streptophyta; class Magnoliopsida; order Sapindales; family Sapindaceae; genus Acer; species Acer campestre. The sequence goes on along the minus strand of OX940802.1, from coordinate 35,529,327 downwards.
CATGTGGTGAGAGCTTCCTCTAGAGAATCCTCTTCCTCTTGCTTGCAAAACTTCCAAAGATGGATGGAAAATGGTGTGTAGAGGGAAATATGTGGAAGGGATGATGAAAGAATGTAAAAAGGTTGGAACTTGGGTGATTTTTGTATGTGAGAAGATGACGGAATGTGAAAGGATTTGGGTGAGGAGATTCTTGGATCTAGGGTTTAGAGAATTATGTATGTACGAAAGAGGTGGAAAAGGTGTGAAATCTGATGTGTGGGTTAAAGAGGGTCTGTTTGTTCACAAAGAAAAGGGGATATTTATATTGGGTGCCAAAAAAATGGGGTCTGAATTGTCACTGCTGAGCTGACACGGAAGGTTGCTGCCAAGTTGGCTGTTGGGTGGCGACCACTTGGATAGCGAAGATCACTACCCTTGCGATAAGAAAAGGTCACCGGCATGTTGGTTGGTTGGTTGGTTGGTAGTGACCAGCAAGGTAACGAAGATCTCTGCCCCCTTGGTGCCAAAAAGGTCGCTGGCATGTTGGCTGTTGAGTGGCGACCTTGGCAGCGAATATGGTGACCTGGAAATGGTAGCAAATTAACTAGGGGGAGGCGCGCCGTCGTTCTAGGTGGGGAACCACCAGGAAATAGGCCTAAAAACGATTGGACGATGAGCTTGGTTGGCCATGGACGTTTGGAGGTTTGGAGCTTCAGAGAAATGTCGCATGAAGGCTTGGAAATGGTGGGAAATGGACCAGGGGGAGGTGCACCGTCGTTTTGGGTGGAAAACCGCTGGAAACGACGCTAGAAAATGGCCGGACGAGCTTGGGTTGAAGCCGGGTCGCGCGTCGGGTCTGGTCTGGTCGGGGCGACGGGTCTGCAAACCGGGTCTCAGTTGGTGAAGATGACGTGACATCACGCTGATGTCAGCGCCCACAAGCCAAAATGCACCATTTCACTTATGACATGGCATGCTGCGCGTTGGCTGGAAAATTACAATCAGCACCCCTCAACTCTTCCCTAATCTCAGAATCTTCAATATATTCTTCATATTTTCACTTTGACCCCTGATTCTCCAAAATTACGCCAATGCCTCTGAACTCCAAAAATACATGAAACACTTATTGGGATAATTCGATAGAATAGCCACTTTAGTTTTCCAATTTTTACATATAACCACTAGTTTTTAAAAAACCAAATATAACCGATACCATCATGGATCATGGACTGTGTGGTGGAAGGTAGTGGGTTCTTTGACAAATATACCCCTGGAGAGTTGTCAGACGTTGTTGATGTAAGAGGTCGAAAATGACCCTGTCATTATATAATCTCGTTTCTGGGTAATCGATCCCTCTTCTCCTTCTTATATTTCAGATGAAGGCAATCCCAAAACCCAAACCCTTACATTTCGAAATGGCCCCCAATTTGAAAATAATTTACCCGCAATATTTCGTATCTCCGCCATAATCTTATCTCCAGTTGTCGATTCATTGCCGTGATTGAATCGGTCGTAATCGATCCCTCTTCTCCTTCTCGTATCTCAGATGAAGGCAATCCCTAAACCCAATCCCTAAAATTCGCTGCGGCTTCCAAGTCTTTAAACCCAAACCCTTAACACTTCGAAATGGCGCCCAATTTTTAAAAAATTTACCCGCAATATTTGGTTATTGTATATCCGGCATAAACTTATTTCCAGTTGTCGAAGCGTTGCCGTGATTGAATTGAATCAGTCCTAAACTGTTTCAGCCATCCCCAATATCAGAGAAGGTATGTATCCTTACTTAGGAACTCGAACTGTAACTGCAATTATATTTGATTGATTTATTTCATAATTTTCATATAACATTGTTGAAAATGATTGGGGAGGGTCATCTCGTTCTTCGTCGCGGCGGCCTGTGTGTTTATGTCAGTCTAATACATATTATCCATTTGGTGCGTTTCATATAACATTTGTTCGAGAAGTGTGTCTTTTACTTCGTCGTGGCGCCCTTTTGTGTTTGTTTATGTCAGGCGCCCTAATTGGGGGTTACACGCTTTTTTAACTTTGGTACGACCTAGCAGGTTTAAGCCTTTGGTACGACCTACCATGACAGGTTTAAGCCTTTTGTACGACCTACCATGGGATGTATTGTCATGATGCTGCCATTTTCTTCCATGACAGTACATCCCATGATGCTCCATTACATCCCATTATCATCCATTACATGCCATGACGCTCCATGACATGAAATTACATTCCATGACCCTCCCATGACGTGACGAAATTACATCCATGACATGAAATTACATTCCATGATCCTCTCATACAACAAGATATTACATCCCATTCCATGACGTGAAATTACATTCCATGATTAAATTACATTCCATGATCAAATTACATTCCATGACGAAATTACATTCCATGATCCTCCCATTCCATGACGAAATTACATTCCATGACATGGACTGATCCTCTCGATCCTCTCATGATGACAAGACGAAATTACATTCCATGACATTCACGAAAATACATTCGATGATCCCTCCTCCATTACATGAAATTTCATAAACTTACACGGAATTTAATTCCTTGATTGTCCGTTGTCTTTGATGATGACATGTATGGATTTTAATTCCATGATTATGGAACTGATTACAACTGTTGCATACAGCTTCAGGAATATGGTTCTATTGATAGTGAACTATGATGGACAGTGGGAAGATGGACAGTTCAACCCTAAAGCTGTTTTCTTTTTGTCAGTGACAGTGAAGGAGACTTTAAAAACATTGGCAGAGAAGATATGTAGTCGGTTTGGCTTAAATTCCAATGAAGTTGACTTCAAGATAAGTACTAGAATTGATGGGTCCATTGTTGAAATGATTTATGACTTAGATTTCCAGATCTTCGTTTCGCATAACAAAGAGAATCCTAAATATTATGTGTCTGTGTTTCACAAACAGCTAAGAAGGCAGGTCGAACAGTTAACTGTGCCACCTGATCTGAAATCCAAATCTATGTCCATCACCTTTGGTTCCACTGGTGATCAGGCATGTACGCCACCACCCATGATGAAGTGCAAATCTAAACTCAGCCCTGTTGTGAGTTCATCCGGATACAGATCCAAAACTGGTAGCAATGAATGTGTTCCGAGTGGTTCCCCTGTTGATGAATCAAATACTCCGCCATCAATCAGGAAGTCTATATTTCCCCGAAGCCCACTCGCTACAGCCGGTAAGAAATCTACTAACGGCAGCAATCCTGGGGGTGTGAATCTTGTCATACATCCGCTGTATGTGGTTCAATCAGATTTTGATAATGCTAATGACGACATAGTTGATTGTCCAACTGTTGTTACGGCTGGAGAAGACGGCATGGGTCAGTCAGCCAACATCAAGTCATCATTGTGTCCTTGGTCGAATGATATCTGTCCACAAAATTTACCGCTACACCCTAGACATCATCACAATCCACTGCACCCTGTTGATCTGATGAGCCCTTCTACCGCAGGTATAAACAAGAATTTATCAGGTGCCGAGCATGAGCTCAAATTGCATCGACGGTCTGCAAGACAGAGAAAGTCCATTAAGAAGTATGACCAGGAGACTTGTTCAAATTGCTCTGAAAAGGGACACAGCAGATCAGGGTGCCAGAAACCAACTTTTGTTGCATCTCGACCAACCAAGCCTCCACGCACCTGTAGTATATGTCATAGACCTGGACACAATAGACAAACTTGTCCCTCTGCCTAATAACCCTAATCCCCTCCATCAGGTGATATCATGACCCAGTTTTGAAAGCCGCACCAACAAGGTCTACCAATTTGAAAACCTCTTATCTGCACTCTTAGGTTGATTCACGGACAATGTGCCATTCTACTTTGGTTGTAAGGAAAATGCGTGTAATATGTGATATTCTTTCATTCAGTTGTTTGAGTGGTCCCTGCTTGTAATATCACCTTACTATATCGGTTCTGAACTGTTTGACGTTATGTGCAAGTGCCCGTTTATTTACAAACCTCAATTGGGTAGCTAGGTACTCCTTAACTGTGGTTGCTTCCCAAAGAATTTGGAGGCTACTTATCCCCCTTATAAACATCGCCTAAAAATTGACCGATCTACTTACAAAGATTTTGCAATTTTTAGATGGGTAATCTGTGCTTATATTTACAAGGGATGTTCACGGGTCTTTCTTGCATAGCAATCCCAGGTACGCACATCTATGTGTGTGCCCAGCAAGGGTATACTTTCATGCGCTAGCCATGTCAAAAAATCCTTTTCCTGCAAGGTTTCGAGTGAGGTAGGAGAGGGTGTAAACCAAACATTCACTTGCATGAGAAAGAAAGAAAGCAATAAATCTTGACCATCTATTTTCATTTATGATTAGGTCTAAAAAATGTAGTGCAAATCTAAGGGGAACAAAAAAGCAGAGGAGAGAATTCTGATCAGTTAACAAGTACGAAATGACAACTTCGTGTACACAGTCTTGTACCAGGCATCGGACTACGTTGTTACCAACGCTGTGAATTGGATAAAAGCAGGCTTTTTTTTAGTTAGCAAGGCAGTAGTAATTTTTATTATCGCCATCCCCTTTAGGTTGCGGTCCTGTAATCTGTTAGCGCAAAATCGTGCAAGTTTACTGTGCATGATGAATGTTTGTCTGAATCTTCGCGTGGTATATGATCGTGTAATCTATTATTGTAGACTTTTATCGTGTAAGGATTTTTGTTCTTCTATCGTGTTTCGCATCAGTTGTTTGTCTTTTCTTAACGTAAAGTTATCGTGTCAAATGTTTTCGAACAATGCATACACATTGGCTCCAAATACAGACGATGATATCTTTGATTAAAGCTTGTAACTGTTATTCACATAAAACCATTCTTTTCGAAACTAAGAATGGGAACATGAACAAGGAATTAAAGAATATATATTAAACATTTTTAACAATCTCCATTCCATGAATAACCTAACTTTTTTTTTGAGTTCCAGGTACTCGAGTGAGCAAAGTTTCTCCTTGCTTAGAAGCCTTTGCTGACCCGGTGACCGGTGAATGTTTGATTCTTAAATAAAATGTCCACGACCACAAACTCTCTGTAATATGGATTCTTGATGCGTCGTATTGGGCCTGTTTTCGTTCGGCAAGAATATTTAATTTCCCACGTACACGTGTAATTTGTTCCATGGTTATTGTCGAGTAAAACCTTTATTTAGTAGTATATTATATATCGATTACTGTATTGGGCTTCGTTTGGTGAAAGACCTTTTCTTTTAGTAAGATGGGCTTTATCCACCTTCAGGACAACAATCGTATGTAATCCATCCGTTTTCTTGTCAATAGCAAGTGTTCTTTTCAGAATCTTTTTGATACATTAGGTTTTATAGTATCTATATTCACCAATATAGTCGTGGGCCTCGTGGCTCATGTTGCATTTTAATTTATTTTAATTTTAGGGTTCAACTACTATATTCTAGTATAGGCCGATTATTAATTGGCCATTAGATTTAAATTTTTTATTTTTTTTATTTTTTTTGAAAGAACCATTAGATTTCAATTAAAGATTGAATAAAAACTAAAGATTTAAAAAGCTCAGGCTTTTACTTCTCTTCTTCTACTGATCTCTGTCAAAAACCCGAAAGCAAAACTTATCCCAAACGAAACGAAAAAAAAAGAAAAAAAAAAAAAGGGACCGACTCCATGTCTCTATCTCTTCGCCACTAATTATATGGTCAGTTTTAATTATTAACCCTATCTAATGGTGTTATGTCAAATAAGTAAGACAATTTTGTTCCATCGAGCCAACCCCACACAACCTTTATGCCTTCAGTGGTATGTCGCAAATGCATCGTTGTAAACTTCGGATTCTGGATTATTTTTGCCCATGATGGGATACTGAACTTACCATTTGCACACGATAGGTGTGTATCACCATTCCCAGGAGCAAATTATTTTATGATGTGTGAGATATCTAGTTTGGATGCACTTGAGATTTGGTAGAGCACACATATAAATGTGTAATACACACTGAAACCTTTGAATCCGTATCATCCGTTGTTGAAGAACGGTGAAGGTGAACCTGACGTAAAAAATGAAAACATGATTGACGACTGATGATGTATTTTGTTGTATTGGAACACAACGAAAACAAAAGCAGTAACAAGGGAGATGAAAGTGCAAGTAGTAAGAAAGTTAGGAAAGTCTGCACATATCTGGGATTAAAGCACACACAATTCAAAAGTATTAATCTAAAGATGGAAACCACAGCAGAGGTATCGAATCCACAGGTACCAAGGTTTTGATCGCAGACCAAGCAAATAACCAGCAAATAACCATAAAAAAAACAACAAAAAGAAACGGCAAATAACGTACATTACACAATAACAACCATATTCTAAAATCTTTAACTGGATTTAAAATAATTCCTCGAAGTTGATGTCAGATCTCTTTCAATGAAAAAGGTCGGCGTCGCCGGTTGAAACGTTCGCGGAGAGAAACAACTTTCCGTGGTTTATCTATTCTCTTCAAGGCCTCCACATCTGTCTCCAGTTGATCAACGCGGGCCTCTAAAGAAATCCTTCCTGCTCTGTTCCTTGAAGCATTTTTTTTCATTACTTCGTCTAATGCTATGAACTCGTCCAGCAGAAATTTCATAGCCTCGGAGCTTCTACTTACCTGGGAAACCACTCGATCCCACCTACGTAATTTGTTCTCATCGTCCGACTCCATATCTCTGGTATATAAACTTTAGTAGCCAAAGGTAGATGATTGTGACCCACAGACGTTTTAAAGGAAACTAGTACTAAGCTCATTGCGAGTGAATATAAATGCAGTTACATGAGAAAGAATCTGAACGGACAAGCGGACTCAAATAAACTCTAAAAAACGGAGTTCAGATAAAGTGTTTGGACAAATTTACCCCCTCTTGTACACACGTCCCAATTTGGTTGGTTACACACAAATTGGGACACCATTTTTGGTCACCTATGAATTGTCCGACTGAAAAGAGTATGAACCCGATATAGATAAACCTAAATTCCTAGTGAATGGGAGCATACCATGTGGCATGGATAATTCATTTGATTGGTTTTATTTCCTTCCCACTTGGCATAGTCCCTTTCGGGCGATGGATTGGTTGTGTTAAATAATGTACTATACATATATATACATATATTTACTCATATATATATATATATAGAAATGTTGAAGGCAATGCTCACTGATGTAAATATACTGTCCAGGATACTGAATGTGAGTCACTAGTTTTACATGCATTCAAGAGACTGCGTATGCAATTTTCAAAACTAGTCGGTGACGTTCAATATCCTCATGAAGTTATATTCAGCGTGCAATGACCAGATCGGAACTAATATATAGAAATGATCAAGTGAGTGCGTGCGCGGTGATCTAAATATATGATCGAGGATAATGAATGTGAGCCACTAGTTTTACAACTTTTCACTTGTTTTGAACAAGTGGCTCAGGTTCAATATCTTGATGATGTTATATCAGTGCGCATTTACCAAATCTCGACTATATAATTTTCGGACGTCCAACCACAGCCACACATTAACAGTGAGCCCACAGCCCCACATTAACAAATACCCACACCCAATATGAATGTGTGGTTGTGGGTGGTTGTGGGTGGACGTCCTTAACTTATAAAGTCAAGACTCTCCTACTTATAGAAGTATTATATATACAGTCTCTATGTCATGCGGACGTTATGATATAACATCGTTAGCATATTGAATGTGAGCCACTAGTTTTGAGAAAAGTCAAATAAGTTAAAACTAGTTGTTGTCGTTGAATATCCTCATGAAATTATATCAATACGTCCTCATTTCAAAATTTGTTATGATATAGTTGTTTGTTTTATAAGGCATGTTATATTTTATGGAAATAAATATTTTCACATGTATGCCCTTTTATCTATTATTTGTTATATATTTACATTTTAATATATTATGCCGAATAGCATATTAGTCCCCATAGTTTGCCTTCATCCGCGTTATACGATTTTTTGGCATTGAAACTTTCAGTCTATCATTATTCTAACAATATGGATTCTAGTCCCTACTTAACAAATATAACAAATTAACTTGATCAACCCATTCTAAGCATAAGTGGCCTTAAGTATTAAGTGGATAAATCAAACAGGGCCTTAGTGTAAATTTCAACCCAAAGAAGTTATTATGATTGATATAACAAAATATATATATAGGTTAAATTACACTGCACCCCTTGAGGTTTGACCCGAAGTTAGATGGATAAGTTTCGCTATTCTACACAAACATCCCTGTTTTACCATCATAAGGTCCAAAATGGCCTTGGGTGTCGGTGACAAAAAACTTTTCTCTTTGTTATTAATTATACAGGGGTGTTAGTCTAGAAAAAGGAAACTTTTCCATCTTAGTGTGTTAAGCCCAAACCTCAAAAGGTGCAGTGTAATTTACCCTATATATATTTTGTTATATGATTTGATTTAAATTTGATATATAAAGAAATAACTAATATGTTTACATTCAATTCTATACTGTACATGTGTACATACACGTCTTATAAATAACAATGCAATTTCAGAGAATCAGAAAAATATAAAAATAAAATAAGGGTAGAATTTCACGTCAGTTTGACCTTTTTGACGATTTGTCACCTTTTTAAATGTCTTTCCATGTTAATCACTTCAATCCTTATATTTTGTAAAACTCATCACTTCAGTTCATTTGACCAAATATTTGAAAGTAAACTATTTTAAATCCTATGAAAGTACAATTTTACCCTTATTAATATTTAATTTTTTAAAATGAAAAACAATAAACTTCTCAATAATAAAATCTTAAATAAATAGGTTACAAAAAAGATAAACAACAATCTTTTAGCTAAATAATAATTTATAGCTAAGATAATCAATTTAGCTAAATAAATATCCATTACGATAAAAAAATACAAAATAAGAAAAAAAAATGGATTTGTTTATTATTTATTTCAGTTTTTTTTATCTATTTATTTAAGATTTTATAATTGAGATTTTTATTGTTTTTCTTTTTAATTTAAAGCTCAAATAATCATTTTAGCTAAATTAAATAGTAATAAGGGTAAAAGTTGACTTTTCTAGGTTTGAAATTAGTTGACTTAAAAATATTTGGTTTAATGGACTAAAGTAATTGTATGTAGCACAGCCTTTTGAAAAAAATAAGGAATACAGTGATGAATATGGAAAGACATTTATAAATGTGATACATCGCTAAAAAAGTGGGACTTCTGTTAAATTCTGCCTAAAATAAGGGTAAAAGAATAAACATAGGGTGTGCCGCCCTCGTCAGAAAATACTTCAGTGGGTCAATATAGGCTAAGGGTACTGAAAAAAAGAATTGTATCGTGTATTGCTGTTTATGTAAATGTTTACGATTGTTACACGATGGAGTCCGTTGAGAAACAACCATCAACATTAATGTTGGTTCAAAGCAGTAATGGTTAAATACAATTTGTACTACTCCCAGCTACTTAACTGTCAAATCAATCAGTATTATCATGTCGGCCCAGACCCCATGACCAATTTTCTACTTTTCATCATTACCCATACTGAGTCGCAATCCGGGCAGTGCTTGTACAGCCCAATCTCGCCGGTCCCGGCAGTTGTTGTGGTAATAAAAAAATAAAATAAAAAAATCATTACCCATACCCTATACTTAGAGAACGAAATCTTGGAAATGTGATATGGAAATAGGGTGGGTAGAGTACAGGCAATGATGGTAACATGAGAAAGTGGGTTGAGGGTGGGCAGGGGTTTAGTTGAATGACCAAAATTTAATTGATACAACAGTTAAAATCAGTTCAAGTCAGACGTCAAAATCGGATGGGATATCCCACAGACGTAATAAATGCTCATCCATCCAACGGCGGAAACCCTCCAGTTGTCATCGGTCCTCCTCCGGCTGCCGATCTTTCTGTTCTTCTTGGATTAAAGCTGAGTTGAATTGGTTGTTGAGGATAACACTTTTCTCACCCCCTTCAACGGAGGTAACCATTACCCCCTCCTAAATGGATGACATGTGTCTACGGAGGGGTAACTTTGTCCAATCAATTGGATAAATTTACCCCTTCGTAGACACATGTCATCTTATTGGGGGCTGAGCAAAAATGTTCTCTTGTTGGGTTGTTCGACTTAGTTGGATTGATGATGTGTCAGAATTTAATTTCTTTGGCATGCTGAGTGTTGCACCCGGTCCAGCCAAGTTTTTTTCGTAATACAAATCCGTGTCACCGTAACGTATATCAAGGATTCAAGGTTGACTTTACACATCTGGTTCGATGGCAAACGTTATTGTTGATACATAAGTTTAAAGTAAGCATAATGTAAAGGGTTATACAATAGACATTGTAAACCATCATGTCCAACCCTATAACCTAATTTGGTGCAACCGTTGCCCTAAAACGATGCAATTTCGTCAGGATATAATTTGAACATCTCAAAGACTCAAATTCGTTGGATCATCCAATATTTTATTAAATTTTAGGGATGAAATCATAATCAACAGTTTAATGCCATTGTTGCGGCAACTGAAGACTGTTGTGCCAGGGTTCCCTTTACAATGTGGATGAAGCTTGAATTAAGCGCATAATATTTATGCTTGGAGGGAGACCAATTCGTGTTCTTTGTTATGTTTGTTAATTGATGTAGTTTGCCTATCCGTTTGAGTAGGCCACCCATTACAACATTTCGGACATATTCCCACTTCCAATATGGGGTGACATTTTTGGATTTCATCGAGATTTACACGGCTATAGATAATAATTAACATTATTCTGAACCAACAGAAAGTTAAGCTTGCTTGTTTTAGAAGATTATGAATGGGAGCATTTTTATGAACATCGACACCTCCCTCAATTAACAAGTGAAGTTGGTGCATGGTGTTCTTGTACATGTTAAAGGTAAGTGGTCAAATTGGTTTGAAAACTAAGAAAGGTTTTGAGTACATACAAATTTTCTGTTTTTTCAGGATTGTTCTAATAGTTTGTTAACTGTTGTGAAATGTTAATACGTACAAGTTTTTTTTTTGAATTTGAACTGCAAGGTTAGTTTCTGATTCCGAACAATAAAAAAGGGACATAAGTACTTCGTTAAGATTGTACAGCACAAAATCGGCAGATGAGTACACACATAAACGAGGTCTGACTTGAAATTTTTAACATGGGTTATAAAACAACAGGCGTTTGTCAAAATTGAAAACAAAATGGCAACAGCAAACCCAACATAAAACGCTACTTGCAAGTCCTAGAATGGATTCTAGGAACAAAACAACCATCAATTGCAAATGCATGTTTGGTGGCGCTATGGATGTGAGTGTCTGAACGTATTAATGCCTTGAACCCGAAGGTTGATTCTTAAATAACGTACAACCCTCTTGACGCCGAAGACGGTCGACTAGAGACGTCGACCTGGGATTGCATGCGCTATTTTTTAACCTGTAAACATCTCTCTCCAGTTCCGCCACGCGAGATTCAACAACTGTTGATCGAGAACGGGACCGTGCTTCGTGTTTTTCCACTATTTTCTTGTATTCAATGGTAACATCCAGGAGGTCTTTCAGAGAGTCGAAGCACCTGGTTACGCAGCAAATCAGTCGATCCAATGCCGTGGATTCGTTCTCATCATCTGACTCCATCTCTATAGACCGAAGTAATATTTTTTTTTGCTTCAGAATCTGTAGAGACCGAAGTTATCCTGTTAACGAAATCCGATTGTGAACATATGCTTTTATAGGGGGGCATACAGCGGCACAGCGCACTAAACGGCGGAAACATATCAGACATTTTCCCCTTTAATTTTAACTTTATTGGAAATTAGTGTAATCTTCAAATAGTCATCACCAATGTCATATGTATTTAACTATTTATGTATATAACAATGTCATCAATCATGTAAAGGAAATAAATTTGCTGGTTGTCCACATGATTTCCATAATTTTACATGGTATTACATGTCCATAATACTGATATTATGTATTTTTTTGTTTTCCCTATTTTAGTTAAATTATAGTAGTTACCTTGCTCCCCACGATATGTTTGGTATGCGGGACGGGACAGGAGAGGACGGGACAACTTTTTGTTATCCCACATTTGGCGCGCCATTAGAATGGTACAGGACAAGACAATGTGGGACAACAATGTAGGACAAAAACCACCATATTTTGTCCCTTCCAAGTACAGATGCACATTTTCCCCCGGGACCCCAATTCCCTGCGTCCCCATCCCCATTTGGGGATTTTTTTGTGTGTGGGGGAAATGGGGAAATGGTGAGGGATAGGGATGAAAATCATCCCCAAATTGAAATGGGGATGGGGTGGGGAGGGGGGACCCCTCCCCATCCCCATTTCCCCATTTTCTCCACAATTATATTCAAATGGGGATGGGGATGGGGATGGGGATGGGTGGGAGGTCCCTCGTTCCCATTTCCCCATTTCCCCCAAACATATATAAATATAATTATAATATATATATATATAATATATTTTTTATTCTTTGAAAACCCTAAATCCCTAAGTATATATACACATTTTATAAAAAATTCATTAATGAATTTTATTTTGTATTTGTAATGGAATGTTTGTTTGTTTTAGTTATATTTTGTAGTTTTTAGTCAAATGGGAAAATAGGAGAACCGGGGAAACGGGGAAATGGGAAAAAACGGAGAAATATGGGGAAAATGGGGAATTGAGGATGGGGATAGATATAGGTCCCCCCAATATTTCCCATCCCCTTTTTCCCCGAACAGGAAAACTGGGCGGTTTTGTGGAAGGGTTTGGGAAGTGGGGATGGGGATGGGGATGGGGATGGGGATGGGGGGACAAAATTTCCCATCCCCAATTTCCCTAAATTGGGAAACGGGGGGGTATTGAGGAAGGGTCTGGGAAGTGGGGATGGGGATGGGGGGACCTATATCCATCCTCATTCCCCAAATGTGCATCTCTACTCCCATATTCCCTAGGACAAGGTTGTTCAATGACATGGGACAAGTACAAAAAGACTATTTTACCCTTTAAATTTTCTATAAATTGTTAAACATGTTTAATAATATATTATTTTAAATTATATTATATATTATGTATAATATGTATTTAGATTATTTTAGTATATATATCAAAATAATATATATTATAATATTATATATTATATATTATTATCTGTTTATATAATATATTATATATTATTATATATATATATTTTACCTTTATATTATATTATATTATAATATTATATAATTGTTAAATTATAATATATATAAGAGGGGTACTATAGTAATTTGAACTTCTTATCCCGTCCTGTCCCAGCCATACCAATCGCATAACATTACAGTTAAGAGTTATGTCCTAGACCTTTCAAACACAATATAGAACAGCTTATCTTGTCCTGTCCTGTTTTGCCCCATCTCCGTGCCAAACGCACCCTTAGGGTGCGTTTGGTACGCGTTTAGGGATAGGATAACGTGGGACAGCTTCTTCGTATCCCACATTTGGTGCAACTTTAGCATGGGAGATAACGGGACAAGGTGGGATGAAAATCAACAAATTTTGTGGCACCCAAGACCCTAGCCCAGACTAGTCCCATACTATATACAAGAATCGGAACCACCTTTTAACCCTTACAATCTTTAAAAAAGCACTGACTTGTGCAATATTATATATAACTCCCGATCTGGTTAGTGCATCCTCCTAACCAGAATTTTCCTAATAAAATCTTATAAATATTATTTTATTAATTATTATAATATTTAAATCATATTATATAAACATATGAGGTGCACTGTGGTCATTTCGACCTCTTGAATATGACAGAATCTTGCATGCACCCAGTGCATTGCACCCATCCAATGGGTGCATGCCATGTGGCAAGGACAACCAATCGAATGAGTTCTCCCTAGGGACGGCAAAAATCCCCGACCCGCCCCAAACCCGCGGGGCCCCGGTCCGTTTGGGTCGGGTTTGGGGCACATTTCTTGACCCGGGCGGGTTACCGGGTCGGGTATGGGGCAGTCCCTTTTGACCCGACCCGCCCCGTTTGACCCGGAATATATATATATTTAAAAATATATATTTTTTAAATATAAAAGGAAAAGAAAGAAGGAAACCCTATGTTAGCCGAAAAGAAAACAATTTAAAAGAAATAAAGTGATATATATATATATATATTTCAAGTTTAAACCCAAGAAGACAATATATATATATATATATTTAGATATAAACTCGAGATATATATATATATATATATTAAATATATACTTGTTTTCAAGAAGACAAAGTCATGGTGAAGATATTGGATGGATTTAGTAATTGAAATTTTTTAAGTTTAAACTAATTTGGTGAAGATGTTGAATGGATTTTATTGATACCGAAAATGTTGTATGTATTTTGTATTTTTGTTCAAGTCATTTTGGGATTTATATTTTGTACTTTACGGATGAATTTAATATTCATTAAACTTAGTTATCGTGCTATATTAAATTTAAATTTACGTAAATGAATCGGGTTATTCGGGTCGGGTTTGGGGCACCCTTGACCCAAACAGATCGGGTTTGGGGCGGAAATTGAAAACCCGTTCGGGTCACGGGTCGAGTTTGGGGCAACCGTTGAAAATCAGGTTTCGGGTTTGGGGCGGCCTTGACCCGCCCCGACCCGCCCCATTGCCATCCCTAGTTCTCCCAGGCACATCGTATGCATGCAAGATTGTCTCCATACTGTTTAGATAGATACCGTGAATTATACCCTAATAATGATTTCAATTAACTCCAAAATTAAAGTTTAGCTTTAGGTTGTGGAAGCCCCGAGGGTAATAAGGATTAGAGCAATTTGAAAGTTTCACAACCAAATGATGTGAAATTAAAATAGCATGTTTTCGAAATATACACCGACACCGATTGTGTTTACATTTCGATGAGATCACTTTTCTTGTGTGCTTACGCATGCACCGAATTGTTAGGGCTAAAGCTCTCCTCTCTCCCAAAATAACTTATAAATTTTGTAATAGTGCAAAACTTATATAATTTTTTCCGCTACCTTTATATTTAACAAATTTGGTTTACATAGTTATAGTGCTTGCAAAATTATCAATTTGGATTTCTTGGTATCTTTGAATGAACTTATTATCCACACAAAATTTAATATGAAAAGCCATATAAATCGATGTGATTTCACATACAGGTGTGGACAGAGGTTTAAGCGAGGGATCCCTCAGTTGACGGTAGGGGTGTGCAGGATCCAAACCAATCCAATACGATCCATTAGATCAGATCCAATCCATTGGATTAGATCGGATCCAGAGAGGTGATTGGATCGGATTGGATCCTAAATTCTAAAATCCATTGGATTAGATCGGATCAGATCGGATCTTGGATTTCCATTTGAAAATCCGCCGAATCCGTCAATCCGCCTAAAATATTAGGCCTTATTTTTATATTGGGCAATTTAGTTTATCCACTACTTTCTAATGTAAAGACCTAACCAAAATACAATTTTCAATGTTAATATTTTGGGTTTTCTTTCTCAATTTCTTTATAGCCAACAATCCACCATCTTCTTTTCTTCTATTCTTCTTCATCAACATCACGGCTTATTAAGTTTACATTTGGACCTGATGAATAATGTTTATAAACTTTTTGAATTATATAAAGTTTACAAGTTATGTCATGTATTTTTTTAATGTTAATTTTATTTGAGTTAATTAGTAATGTTTAAATAATTTATTTGATTTTATTTATTTCAGATTATAACTTTTATATATTACGATTGACTTTATATTAATTCAATCTATCGGATCATATTGGATTGGATCGGATCGGATTAAAGTATTTTATAATCGGATCGGATCGGATCGGATGAAATATTAATTGGATCGGATCAGATCGGATCGGATCCAATTAATAAAATTGGATCGGATCGGATTGCAATTTCTTTGATCCAATCGGATCGGATCGGATCATGGTAAATCCATTGGATCCGATCCGCCGCACACCCCTAGTTGACGGTTAGTTTAATACATCGATAAACACTGGATTTGGTCAACTTAGAACCTTCCATAGAAAAAAGAAATTGTTTAATGTAGATATTTGTATTGGGAATTTTACATGCATGTAAATACATGTAGAGAATTTACAACATTGTAGATACATATAATAAAAACAATGAATTATTTATTTGTTTATATTACGTTTCTTTTTTTAATTTCTTCTTAATATATAATATTATTTAGTTCATTTACAACAAATGTTTTTTTTTGTTTTATTTTATACAGTAAACATTGCTATAGTATCGATTTTTCTTAACATAAGTTTAATTCAAATACAACTAATAAAAATATGAATTATAAACTTAATTATTACTTTGTAAACGATAATACAATACATATATAATTTACAATACGTTCATTTATTATAAAACTAATACATGATAAAAAATGACTTATATCCTTATTTTTTAAATACAATTTGGATAAAAACAAGGTGATAATTAATCCTTTCAAATTTCCAATGTTTATTATTCAAGTTGAATCTACAATTCAACCTACCGCGCGGATCATCTTTTCCAAAAGTTTAATTCAAATACAACTAATTTTTAAGAATATACATGGGTAAGTGAGATAAATTATGGAGTCCATTTTTCTCACCCACACTATCTACGCCTCTACGGTGAGCCATTACCACCCATCCCAGTTGTTGACACCTGTCCTAAACTCAACCCAAAGTATGAAGTTACCCCAAAGTTAACTCAAGTTTTGCACCCTCTCAAAAAAAAAAAAAAAACTCAAGTTTTGCACATGTGTCAACACTTGAAGTGGGTGTTAATGGCTCACCCTAGTTAGTGTGGGTGAGCAAAAATGCACCCATTTTTATGATACATGTGTATCCGGTCATCAAATGACAACTCACCTGCCACGTGTTGGCAACTGTCTTTTGTTTATGTCTAAGTAATGACAACTCACCTGCCACATGTGTTGGCCACTGTCTTTTCTCGATATTGCCTTGCAATCTTAAAATTTCTCATCACCACTCCTGATCCTTATTTGTAATGTTATCTTTTTAACCATTTCATCCAAAATATTTGTACTCATGGTTATATTTGGCTGTTTATATGCGTTGAATATTTAACTTCAGAGAAAAAGAAAAAAACAATAAAAAATAAATATAAAAATAATAATTTATATATATAATTATCATTCATTTCCTACCTTTCCGACATGGTTAAATCGTGTAAACTTGTAGTTTTTTCCTCATCGTGTGATGAACCATATAGTATTCCTTCTCAACTATTCAACTAACACACTATATTGTTGAAAACGTAGGGTAATTACGAATTACCTACTATCATGTAATGATGTTGCCCCTTGTACAAACCTATGAAATAAATAAATTAATTAATCAGTTCAGTTGAAATAAAAAACAAGATGGAAACTCGGTTCGGTTCCCTATTGACAATGACCGAAGATATATTATATCCCGCTTCTGCACGTAATCGAACTGATCTTGACGTCTGTAGTTGACGGATGTGCCGACCCCAGTCCATCGCCCTTTCAGGTGAACTGTAAATTGAGTGTTCACATCAACGAACTATTCACACTGTTTCACAGGAGTGGGTGCATTGAGCTTTAAACGTGTTTGGGAATATTTCCTATATTTAATGACAGTTGACTTTCGGATAATATTTAGTAATTTATGAAATTTTTTTACTATTGCACAGTGGCCTACATGCTTATCGAAACCCGTCACATGTGAAATTGTTTGCCTACATGCTTATCGAAACCCGTCACATGTGAAATTGTTTGTGTTTATCGACTAATTTTTTATTTATTTGGAAAAGCTCTGTTATTGAGCATGCTGGCTGGACTTCCTCCAGGCACCCATCAGTCCCATCAACCTGTCCCCTCTCCAACTACAGAAACTCGTCGCAGCTAAATGTGTCAAGACCCTGCGAGCACAGCCCGGAAAACTGCTCCCACTAAAAACTGCTCCCACTAATAAAGGGGAGACCGGAGAGAGCACCCTCACAGCCTCACACTCCTCACTTGATAGCCAAGGAGGGACAAAGAATATATGTAATATATACATGGGTGCCATGGGAATTGAACCATGGTGGTGGATGCTCCATTTGGAGGGTCCAACCACATTGGCAAGAGCCCAATAGCGGATTTCATTGTATATTACATAAGTACAATGGTAATTCAGAATATGAATATAGATGATATCCAAAAAAATGATTTCTCATTAGATCAAGGAGTTTTACGCACCCTTACAGTACAGTATGACACATTCATCTGTAATACGAGAAACACTTGCATGGGACGGTCTCATTGATGTCGCATCGGGACCGTCCAATGAATGTATGTCATATATATCTTGGGAGTAAAAATATATTTTAAAGTCCCATGTGGCATACATTCATTGGCCGGTCCCATTGCCATATCAATGAAACCGTCCCATTCAAGTTTTTCTCCTTTACTACAAACAATGAGTATTTATTTGGTTTTTAGAAGTGGCGCGACTGTCTACTGAGGCCTTCATTGCAATTACAAATATCAAAACCAAGGTCATACCAAATTGCTGCTGTATCAAACCTAACGACCATACTATGGCGACCGTAGGTCAAGTGGATAGCAAGGGAGGGAATGATAAAGGTTACCCCGTTCTCGCTGCCATGTCGACACACATCCGAAAAATGGAAGAACTGAGAGATGTCATCATAAAATTTCAACATACGGCTCCGGCGGGGAGACACCGAGTTTACAGCGATTGTCCTATGGACATAGATTCGTTACGGATACAATTATTCGAACTCATTGAAGAGTCACGCCGTCTTTCAGCACAACTCGATGAACAGTTTGGTTTTCCTGCAGGACCGTCATCCCTTCCGGCGAACTGATCAACCAAGTCCTACATGTTATTTCAATGATCTGTGCATATTTTAGTTTTTTATCTTTCATCTGGTTGTTTTGTTTATAATGTCTTTAAGTTTAAACGAAGGCGATTGTATTTGCATCCACTAACTAAACATAACTCCGTTTCATGTGTTCACTATCTTAGGGGAGGTAATGAGTCGCCGGATACACGAGGCATTGTACTTACCTTATTTTCAATTATATAAATTTATGATTAGTTTATCAAATGATAAGGATTATATAAAAAATCGGTTGTGAACGTGTTGTTACCTGTATCCATCTATCTTCACGCTATTGTCTTTTGCATTATATATTCATTTGAAGTCTACACCTACAAAAGCAAAGGGAAAAAACAAATAACACACGATGACACGTCGTAATCAAATAACACACGAGGGCAGATTAAATGACGCAATACATAGTGTAGGAGAAGATATCAACTATGAAGAGAGGTATGTGTAAGAGTTGTGACAAGGGTATTCATGTTCATCAGAGATATACCAAATTTATAACTATTCATCCCTGCATCATGCAGGGCCTGCATAGTAGCCAAACCCCCTCATTTATCCCAAAAAAATTATCCATTACCATAAATTAGGGTACCCGTAATCAATGATCTTAAATAATTAGATAAGATATATTTTGGTCCTAACTTATTGATTTCTGATTTTTATTTGAAAATAAAACCTTTTTGCCATTGTTTTAAATAATAGTTTCGGACACGTGGTAGCATTTTGGGATGGAGGTTATGCTTACCTCTAGTTAAAGTGGGTAAGCAAAAATACACTCGTTAAAGTGGGTGAGCAAAGTTTTGCACTTGTACTACAGGGTTCCACCCTTACAATAGAGAGTACAACTTTGCTCACCTCCTTTAACTGGAGGTAACCATTAACCCCCACCCCAAATGTTGACACGTGTCCTAAACCTGAGTTAACTTTGAACATTGGGTTAAGTTTGGGACACGTGTTAAACACTTGGGGTGGGGCCGTGGGGGTAATGGTGTCCCAAACTTAACCCAAAGTTCAAAGCTAACTCAAGGTTTAGGACACGTGTCAACATTTGGGGTGGGGGGTAATGGTTACCTCCAAACCTTTGTAGGTGAGCAAAGTTATACTCCCCAATTAACCCTTCAAATAGTCTCTCCCTAAACTCACACCATCCTTATTTCACTCCACCCGTCTTTATTGTGAATCAGCCTTCAGAAGTATTTTTTGGCCTCTAGCACATGCTTCTTTCCTCCCGTAGTTTAAAGTGTTTGCTTCCATGCAACATCTCTTCCCAATCACCCTTAAATTAGTATCATCCCCTCTTCCCAATCACCCTTGAACTAGTCTCTCCCTAACTGACATCCTCCGTTCTTCGCTCCACCTGTGTTTATTATTAATCCGCCTTCTCAATCTCCTGTTTCCATTGTTCACACCCAACTGTTTCTTTTGCCTGTACTGAACATGGTTCGTTCCTCACGTAGTGTAAACTTGTTGCTGCCGTGGAACATCTTTTCCCAATCACCCTTGAAATAGTATCTTCCCATCTTCCCAACCCACAACCTCGTATCACTCCACACGTGTTGTATTTTGGGTTGCTGTTTAAATTTTTTGTTTCACCTCTGATTCTGAATATTGAGTTAGGTTTCTTCGATTACCCCGGTAATGGAGCAGAAATTGTCGTTGGAAGAGACTGCGGGTCCTATCTCTTCTAAAGGAAGAATACCTCAGGGGAGGCCAGGCTATGAAACAATGGGCAAAAAGTGCGTATTCAAGGCGAACCACTTTCTAAAACAAGTGGCGAACAGAGAAATCCATGACTATGATGTTGGGTGGATGAGACATTGATATTTCTGACGATAGCCCTAGGTGACGACGTGGTCAATTACTTGG
Source organism: Acer campestre (assembly GCA_954870605.1). NCBI lineage: Eukaryota > Viridiplantae > Streptophyta > Magnoliopsida > Sapindales > Sapindaceae > Acer > Acer campestre. Next base: position 35,508,568 of record OX940802.1, on the reverse strand, counting down.
AGAAGGTTCGGGCCATCCAAAGCATTGCTTTGATCACGGTGTATCTGGTGTATCTGCAGAACCGAGTATATATATGGATATATATTTACAATTTCAGCAGATATGTTGGGAGTATGAAAATAGTAGGAGGGATTACTCTGAATAAACAACAGAAGGTTTGAACATACGATTTGTAGAGGTAAGAAAAGCTGAAGTTTTAAAAACAAGTGTTTAGCGTCGCCGAATAGCAGACTTCAGCTCTGAACGGTGCTGTCTGAATCTGTATCTGTGTTTTTTAACTGGAAAGGCACCGTTACATAACGTCAATAGGTCTATGTGATATCAGTTTACCTACAAGATGGTCTCAATTTTTTATTAACGTTTATATCGAATTTGGTTATCATTGTTCAGTAATATTGAATATTACACATGTTTCGGCAATGGGCAATTTTTATTAGTACATTTGTGGCGGTCACGCAATTCCTATATTATGGTTCAATATTTGAAAATTAATGTGACGTCGTTTCATTTATAGAAAAAATTGAGTACAAATTTGCTCACCTCCTTTAACTGGAGGTAACCATTACCCCCCACCCCAAGTGTTGACATGTGTCCTAAACCTTGAGTTAACTTTGAACTTTAGGTTAAATTTGGGACACGTGTCAAACACTTAGGGTGGGGGTAATGGTTACCTCCAGTTAAAGGAGGTGAGCAAATTTGTACTCAATTTTTTACAGCAAATAATTGTAAAAATATTGTTTCACAATTTTCAAAATTTCACACTACTGGAGGTCTGGAGTACTTGGGAGGTGGACGAACATATTTCATAAAAATTTTGTACGGTATATAGAGTTCGTTCATGATAGACAAATATTGTCTGGTTTCGAATTTTAAAATGTTAATAGTTGTGTAGAAATAAAGAATTATTGTATGTAAGTGCACTGAACACAGAAGGGTCACCATGTGGAATCAATGTTATATCACCGTTTCAATTATTTAATACCTACTGACTTACTTATTTATATTTATTAATTTCATTATATACTACCTATAACCTACTGACTTTTTTGTATTTATTCATTTCATTATATATGAAAGACGAAGAATACCAACAACTCTTCACAGGAATGTTTTTGAAGAGATACACACCACTCTATTTATCTGTTGGTAACCCAAACAATTGATTAATGTAAGTACAATTAAAATGGATTTAAAAAAAACAAATTAATGATCCAAAGTTCCAAACCTTTTCGATTCACAAAACACACATTTACACCTGACACAACTCCCGCTGAAATTAATTAATAATAATAAATGACCATTCGGAAATGAGTAGCCACACCCTTTAACAGAATGACAATATCTATGCTTTGGGAGAAGATGAGCATATTAATGCTAATTGACTATTTAATTGTTCATTTAAAAAAAAAATATCATATTTCTTAACACGTGGGGTCGTGGGTAGATAAGAAATTGCAAATGTCGGAAATCAATTGAAGATGAAAAATACTATAAGAGGAAACAACTGCAAAAATGTCAAAATTACCGTCATCAGTTGATCACCACCATCACTTCTTGGACTTATTACTAACATACCGTGTTATGACAGTAATGTATTGAATATTGATCGTGTAAGGATTATCTTCGGAATGGTTTTATATATTACTTAAATTCATCTATTTTCCGAATTGATTACACATTGTGGCCCATTACAAAAAACTACCACATCACGTTATATCATTGAGCTGTGGCAATCCAATTCCAGCACAGTCAATCAATCATTAAAGAGGTTAGCTTACGAAATTCATTTCAAACAATTTTCTGATTCACATTCTTTTTGAGGTTCTCTTACCATATGTACCCAACTTAGTATTTAACACATCAATCCGGTTTCAAGTTCGACATCAGTCATTTTGTTTGGTTCAATCTGAATGCTTTGTTTTAATCTTTCTATGTTCGTGTCTTCTGGATAGGGATTAAAGTACCGAAAATCGAAATTGCTGCTGACATAATTGTTTTTTGCCTGCCTGTTGACCATAATGACGTTTGATGTGATGGGCCATTGTGATATTGACAACCCAAATCTAATGGGCACGCTATTATGGGGATACGTAATGCCGGTCTACAAGAATACTCATTACCTCTTCGTGTAGCGTTACAAAACAGGAATGGACGGTTGAATCTATGTTACGCAATATAAATTGCCTCACCAAATCCTTAAGCTCCCAACGCAATATCTTGCAATAATTATCTCCTGTACACTCGTACAGTTCATCCAATCCCAAACTGTTCATTAATTTACACATAACATGTCATTGTCCGATAACTTGATGTTACGGCCATCAAGTTTTAGATGATTTGGACCGTCCCAGGCAAGATCTTCTCGTATTGGACATGTTAATTTAAAAAGGTGGGATTTTAGGTGGGATGTTTAGCATTATTGTTTAAATAATAATAACAATTTAGTTATGAACTCGTTCCGGATGATAAACGTTAATTACAAATTAAAAGTATGAGGATTTCAAAACACCATTAATCAACTCATATAATCTAAACGATTGGCTTATGCATTCAAGGTGTTAAAATTTTTTGCCCATAATCAATAGAAACGCTGATGTAGCATTATTTACAAACTCGAAAAGCCATATTTGCCCATTGCCGATGCTCTATATATATATGTAATTGCCTAAAAGTATTTTCTACCGTAATATTGGATTGACATTACACATTCTAACTGAACTTTTAGTTGAAAACTTCAAATACAGTCAGAACAGTAACCACACGGTTGTTTGACGCCATCTTTTTTCGGAATGGATAGGAATTCGCAAGGTGAACCAGCGGTGACCCGAGATCGCATATACTCCTTCCTCGACGCCATTTTACAAGTATTCAGTGAATTGGAGGACGTGCGAACTCAATTTTCAGGGAATTTCAACACTGACGTGGTTTTGTTATGGACAAAGTTCATCCAGGTAATTGATGACACACAGAGACTGATCGCGGACTTTGAGAGGGAGATGGGTCGTCCTGTAAGCTCAGTACCGTCTCATCCTTCCCATTAGGTTATGCACATTTACTGTAAAATAACACATGTATGCTTTTTGTTCTCACCGAGTTTTCAACTGTTACGTATCAAAATTTTGACTTCTGGGTTGAGCTACTTTATATTACGGTGGAAGTTGGGATGCGATGTTTATAAGTTTCGAATATGTAAAAAAAATTCTGAGACCTTGTGTTATCTATGTCCTGCTCTTTGAATTATGTGCAGTGGTTTAGAAATGAAATGTCGTACATAAATGTTTGCATCCGTAGTCAAGTTCTTGTATGAGTTTACGATTACATGAGGAAGACAATTCAAATGACACGACGCATGCGTTTAAACTGTCTTCACGCTTCCATTTACTACCAGGCAGTTCTACTCATTAACAGAATTATTGTTTGTTTTAATTTATTACTCACAGGGATTTTCTGGTATTGCATTCCCAGTATATACAAATTTTAGGGGACAAAGGCGTTACACTTGGTATCGGCGATTCATTAAACGAAGATTATATATTAGTATTCAGTGATAAGATTATTAAATTAATAACAATAACATATTCATTTTTGTCCATCAGTTTTTATAAAATTAATTTGGGGTGTAAATAAAAGTAGGGTTGCCATAACCTTTTTATATGGGTGCAATAATCTGCACTGCTTTTTGAATACTCCAGAGTCCACGACCACCTCAACAAAACAGCATACCATAAACAAGTTAGTTACGGTTATTGGAATTTGAAATGCGGACATCGATAAAGGTTTTTGAATTAGAATTTTTAAAATATAAAAGAAAATGAAAATTTCAAAACTAAACCATTTTTAAAAAGAAAATTAAAAAATAAGTTCAAATTCAAAGATAAGTTTGATTAGTGGACTGTATTCACTGTACAGATCAAATCAATAGTCTGCATGACTGCATTAATGCATGGCTTCATTTCATATAATAATGACATCATTATCTGTGAATATTTCATAGGCAACCGAAACGGTCTATTTCTTTTATTTTTTTATTTTTTTTTTTGAAGGAATGAAACGGTCTATTTCACTTTGTAAATAGTTATCTTTCATTGGAATTTTATCAAAACTAGTCAGCTGTATTATAATCCATTACGTGGACACTGTAATTGCGATTTATTCGTGTATCACCAAACCTTAGAGAGGTTAGTTGTAATTTGGTCATAAAGCCCTAAATCACAGACTGTGACCATTCGTGTATACTTACTTACTCAAGAACCTATACCGTGTAAGCATCAAAAGGAGGTACTCTTCGGAATCCGGCACCTGGAAGAACTTCTTTAATCGACGGCGCACCCAATCGTGTCGACGGTATGGTGTTTTCTGTTGTGATCCTAATTTTTTCTGTTACCATATTTTTGTTTGTTTCGATTTAATTATTAAGGGTGGGTATGTATAAATTGGTAATGGGTTTCAGTCTGGGTATGGCCTGTCGAACATTCAAGGAATAAAGTTTACCCAATTTGTTTGTTGTTGATGGGTTTCAGTCTGTAATTTTTCACAGCAGGCTGATGATTGAAATGAAATCTCAATTACTCTCTCGAACGACCGTGATAGATTATATATTGAATATTACTGTAGTGTTCGACTGAAATACTCGTAGTCGGAAAAGAGTTCAAGGATGGGTTTTGTTCTGTTAAATACTGAGTGTGGATATATGTTGATGCTGCCTCAATTCTTAGTTCGTTTACTCTTGCAATTGTAAATTTTATGAACAGATGGCTGTGGAGGAAAATTTGGACGATTTGTTGGTACACCCGAGGGCCACTTGGAATTATAACATCACCATCAACACACACTGTTTTCACAAATTGATTTCCGATATAGACAAGATTCTTGACCGTGCCGGAGAAAGGGCAGAATTCGAGTCAGGATGTTTTGGCCACTTCTTGGATTTCCCTAAAGGGGGTTATTTTCAGGCACAGTTCATCCACAGCTTGCTGCTGAGACAGATATGCATTCCTGGAGGTAGTGAGGACGAGTTATGGTTTGCCTTAGGAAAAACTAAGGTCAGATTTGGGAAGAGGGAGTTCTGTCTGTGCACTGGCCTAAAATTTGGCCGCCTGTCAGACATACCGTCAAGAGAGTATGAGGTTGTCCCGGGTGGTATTCACGCAAGGTACTTTCAGGGAAGGAAAAAAGTTGTGATCGCAGAATTAAAAGCTCCCTTCATGGCGGAGGGTTTCGAACTGCCCAACGATGCACTTAAGTTGGCATTGCTCCTGTTTGCCAACAGGGTCCTCTTCGGTCAGGACGACCGGAGCCAGGTGGCGTACTGGACGTTCTCGCTAGTGGAGGATGTTCAATCGTTCAACAACTTTGCCTGGGGTCACTACGTTTTCAAGATGACCCTCCACTACATCCGTTAAGGTTTTAAGGTACCGGCAGACCCTCTCGGGCAGACTAAGAGATACAACCTATACGGATTCATTTGGGGATTACAGGTTATTTTAATAAGCGTTAATCCCTTTGACCTTTTTTCATATGTTTGTAAATTCGATTATTCGTTTTTCCATGATTAGTAATGCTAATTACACCCTCTAAAACCGATCCCTCGGTTTGACACGGTACAGTTTTGGGCTACGGAGGCTATACCTGTGATGCGCGACAAATGTGGTAAGCTAACAGGGGATCCCAACGGAGCCCCACGGTACAGGAAGTACTGTTTCAAACAGAGGGGATCGGACATGGTCAACGCCTGGACCAAAGCGGAGACAAGCGGGAAGGTAATTTACAATTATCTCATTTTGGTATAGTTTTGTATCTTTTTGGTTATGTAGACAGTGGACAGTTATATTAGTTCCACCGAACGTGAGTTGCAGAAACATTACTGGAGGGATATTGATGTGGACCTATCCGAGGGACCCCAGTGGAAGCCAAATGGGAGTAACGATGCTGAGGAACCCACCAAGAGGAAGCACAGGCCAAGTAAGAAAACTAACGGTGGGCGGAGAGGATGTGACCGTGTAGATACAACGGACCTCACAGATACGGTCCTTCCAGATATACAACCATCCAGCGATGGACACGGATCTTTCCCTCCTCCGGCTGACCAAGGTGCAGCAGCCCCGGTTGATGATACCATGCAAGAAGACTTATATCAGAGGGCAGGTTCAAACGGTGGGCGACATTCGCTTGGTCACACAACCGATGAGGTAAACTGTCGAAGTAATATTGGATCAATGGTTTATACGTCTATAATGTTGGTTGCCCAATTTGTTTGTGTATCTATTGTTTCGCACCGTGTCTAACGTTTTAGTGTTTTACGTATACCGTTTACATAAACAGTTGGAGGTACCTCGACAGTATGTGGGACCAGAAGTACTGGAAAGAGTGCTGCACGCGGTGAATGCCATACCGGAACGTGTACGCAGTATCGTCCATGAGGAAATGGGGGTGGACCGTGTACGTAATATCGTCAATGAGGGTTTGAGGCGGGAGATCGAAGGGCTACGACGGATGCTGGGGTTTCAAGTACGTATATATCCATAACTGTCACCGTTGAAGTCTTCTTTATTTGATTTAATTTGTATTCATGTCCATTTACACTGTGACACTTTCATCCCCAAGGGAAATGTAGGGGACGGTAATTCTGGAGATCAGTCGCAGCGCGGGGAGAGTGTGGAGCAGGAGGAAGAAGGATTGGGGCATGATCAGGCTACCGATGATCGTTATGATGTGGGCAACGATGAGGACAGGCAATACGACCAAGATTGGCAGGATGATAGGGGATGCGTTTATGAGATGGTCAATGATGAACCACATCAATATCAAAAACTTGTCCCTGGTGATGTCATCCCGGAAGTTGATGAATCAAACCTTCCCTTAGTCTTGTGTGAGGATTCATCATCCTTGCAACGGGCGGGTGGACTGGAGGTGGCTGCAGCACCTTCATTGGCTTCGCGATCACCCAGTCCAGTTGACAAATTATTTTCTCATATGCCGTTATACCTCTGGCGCCGAGAAGTAGGTAAATTGTTGTCTGTGTTTGGTATACCAGGTCTAGTACATCCAGGAGCACCTGGAGCTGAGGACCCTGATGTAACTCAATGGTCGCTGGATTCATCAAGTCCTTTTAGCATGCGAGAAACATGTCTGCTGTTGGTTGCACCACCAAATACAGATTCATGTCCAGTTTCTGAACAAGGGAAGATAGATACCGATGGCAAGGAGGAGGAGATACCGAAAGAAGATGAATCCTTGGCTCCGTTAGTGTTGTGGCAAGATACTTCGTTGCACGATCATCCTTGTCCAGTAGAAGGTAGATAATCAGGCACAGATGATCCGTCTGAGGATCCAACATCTGATGTTGGTGGGAGCAAATATTACAGCGTCATGTCCAGTTTATGATGACGGGAACTTGGAAATATATGGCGACGATGAGGGCATACCCAAAGAAGATGCCTCCTTGCTTCCGTTAGTGTTGTGGGTAGATTCTTCGTTGCATGATCCGCCTTGTCCAGTAGTGGACACAGAATCTGGTCCAGATGATCCGTCTGAGGATCAAACATGTGCGACGTTGATGTTAGCCCAAATTACAGAGTGTTGTCCAGTTTCGGATGTATGGGACTCGGAAAACAATGGGGTAGATGAGGACAAATGTGAAGCCTCACAGGCATCATCTTCTGCGGTACAAAGTCCATCACCACATCCACTGTCACCATCACATTCAGATTCACATCTTAGTGTGCCGATTAAGTCAGACCCAGATCTTGGAGTCCCTGAAGGTTCACCTCCATGGGCAATGGCCCATCCACATAACAGATGCAAACGTAAATGTAACAGAAAACAGAATCGGTTAAGGAGAGTGTCACAGATAGTATCTCCGACCCTTCCTGTAGAGGAACCGATTTCAGCACGAGCGTCGGTGTCCGCTTCACGTTCTTTAGGAGAGCAATCGACGTGTACACCCACAAATCAACGAAAACGGAGACTATCTGCGATAATCTCCGAAACACTTCCGAACTGGGAACCACCTGTAATTGATGTGCATACCAATGACACGGGTGATTCGTGCCAGCAGGTATTAGATGATACCGCTTTAGCAAGACAGCGTCAACGGGAGTTATGGTTCAGCAGTCCCTATAGCAACCCGTTGAGTAGAGGAATTCTTTCCACTGGCCCCAGCCGGGAGATATATGCGTAGTTCAAGATTGATTCGACAGTGTTATAGTAAGATGATTACTAACTATGCATTTTAGATTCCATCGCCCGTATACAATCAATTACTAGTTATAATATCATTCTTGTAATGTAATGGGTGCAGCCGTAACGTTGGCCTGGAGGTGCTGCAGACAAAGGAATTTTTCATATCATTAGAGGACATTAATAGCCTTCTGTTGGATACACACGTGGATGCCTACCTCAATTTGTTAAACAAGATGAGAGGGAGCAAGCACAGCCCTTACAAGTTCAAGGACAGAATGGGGATCGTTGATTGCAACTTTTTTGTAAGTACGTCTGTAACTTTCAGGCTATGTTTATACTAGGCATTGTGCAGTTGGGTAAAATGCAAATGTCCTTTGCAGGACGAACTGGCAATGGCGTGGGCAGGCTGGCAGCCGAAGTTACATGCGCCTGTAGTACGACCCTTCTACCCCTCCGATTATCGTGTTCCTCTAGAATGGAAACAATATGTACACGGCGACCGACCAGACTGGGGTAGTCCATGGGATTCCTGTGATAAGGTTAGTAACGTTCTGGTGCGCAGACATGGGTTCCAGCTTGATTTTTATATAAATATTTGATATAACTTTTCCTTTCCAGGTGGTGGTCCCCTGTAAGGTTGAAGACGGCCACAGGGTTGTTTGTGTCGTTGATCTGCAGGCATGGGAGATCGTGGTATATGATCCCAACGCACACTGGACACCCAAAGGCACTCATTTGATCCTCCGGCAGATTTTACCACTCCGACGTCTGTTCCCGGTTATTTGCTTGCAGGCAGGTTATTTTAACAGAACGGGGAGGAGTAGACCGGATCTCGCTCCTATGAAGGCTCGTCGGATGGATGTTAACAAAGTTCCAAAACAAATAGGTCCGAAAAGTAATGGAGTCTTTGTCCTGTTAATGATACGTTCCCTGCTGAGAGGTTTGAAAAGCATGAAGCCCTTTGAAGCGGATATCCGGAGCCATAGGCAGGAAATCGCGTATGAACTTTTTACAAACAGCTTACCTGAGGAAAGTTAATTAACAGAATGTTTGATGTTCATGTCATTAACCTGGTTATCACTTATGACATAATGTGGACCTGGTTATGAAATATTGAGGTGTTTGCCCTATTTGAAAACCGATTAATTATTGTTGTATATATCACATGACAAACTCGTGCATATTTTTCTAGGGTACGAAATCCTGTAAGTAAGACGGTGTTGGAACTTCACATGTGAATCCTCTAAAACATTTTTATTATGATGTTGATGGGCAACACTGTTTGGACAAAGTTACCTTTAGGAAGACGGTTTCAATTAATGAGACTTCCACGTGTCAGTACTTGTTAAATTGTTGTGCAGGGTAATCAACACACGATTAACTGACCAAAATATAATCGTGTATATGGAATATCCTCCTCCTAATTAAACCAATACACAATGATCTGGATATAAAACTTGGACTTCATACACGAACATGGGGGAAGGGTCCACATCTACACGATTAATCCCACAGGGAGAAATCGACCTTGGACTGAAAACTCGATTACAAGTATAGATGGATACCAAACATTACATTAACACACTATATTTTGGCAGAGATAGGTTACCTCTGTTTTTGCACATTGTGGAAATTTTATGAGTCGGTGTCTGTGTCGGTGCCGGTGTCGGTGTAAGCCGAAGCCTCACAGGTTAGGTCAGTGGATGGCCTATCCGGGCACGTCTGTCTGTTGTGTCCCTGTTTGTGGCAAACACTGCAACTGCGAGGATGCTTGGTTTTGTTAGCACCATCAGACGGTGGTTTCCTGTAGCTCCTCTTGTTGTGTCCCTTTAGGCCGCAGTTAGAACAGTTCTTTTGCTTAGCCTTCTCGACGCAAGAACGGTACCTTGACTTTTTCGGTCTTCCGGGCAGAACACGCACCTTCCAAGGAAGAACAAGTAGATTCCGGACTTGATCCGGTATGACCTAGTTCTCTGCATGTGGAAGCCGGTTGATTTCTCCCCGATATACCTGTCGCAGCGTATCAGAGGTGTAGTACTCGGAGCACATTTCTGGAACAGGAATTGATGCGTATCTGTTCATAAAATTAATTCCTGGATGTTAGACATTGAAAATAGATGTGGTCACTGACGAACTTACGACAGTATACTTCCCTTGCATACCTGGCACAAGCAAGGGCATGGTGACAAGGTAACTTTTCAAGATCCCACCCGCGACAGGCACACGTCTTTGCTTGAATATCAACAATAGAATTATTTTGATTCTCCGTGACGTTGTACCTGTGGTATGAAATAGGCTGAATGATGCATTTATAAGAAGCTTCAACTCTATTATGTATGTGATTGTCGGCTGCAGGAGTCAGATCAGTCCTAAGACGATTTGCAATAGTACGACGCTACTGGAACCACTTCTGCATCATATCCCTAATCTGCTCTGCAAGGGCTGCGATAGGCAACTTCCGGAGATCTACAAGAACTGAGTTCATACACTCGGCTAATTGGGTAGACATCATCCGGTACCTATTTTTGGGGCAGTAAGCTCGTGTGATCTTATCTAACCCAATTTCCATGACGTCGTTGTAGTACCTCTGGTTGCAAGCAGCCAGCTGTTGAAGGTAGCTATCACAGTTATCGCGACGGTATTTGGAACATGCTTCGTAAAACAATTCTCTTGGCATACATCGATTCTTGGATGACCGTCTAAATTTCTGTGCAATGTGGAACACACAGAATGCGTGATGTGCATCTGGGAAAACCTTTATCATGGCTGATATAATACCTTTGTGACGATCAGAAAAGATAACCAGATCCTGAGGAGATCCAATGCCCTTATTCAATTCAGAAAGGAACCAAGTCCAGGATCCCTTACATTCCGAGGGAGCGAAACCAAATGCCAATGGGTATGCTTGTTCGTTACCGTCTTTGGCTGACGCTGTAAGTAGCACCCCTTTGACAGATCCCGTCAAGTGGGTTGCATCGATGGCAATCACTGGTCTCATAACCCGGCTAAAACCTTGGAGACAAACACCAAGTGCCATGAAGCCGTACTTCAATCGGTCTTTCGAGTCTGTGACGATGTTTGTTAGGGTCCCGGGATTGCATTGCTTCAGCATGTAAAAGTACGCCGGCAACGTTTGGAAAGACTGCAGTGGATCCCCGTACTGTATTTTCAGAGCATGGAGTCTGGCCCGGTTAGCTTTGTTATACAACAGGTGCACCCCGTGCTGAGACCCCATTTCCGATATGATATCTTTAGCTCGGATTTTGCATCCCGGATCAGCGAATCTTTGGGCATACAGTTCCCCAACGATATAGGCACTCACTTGGGTAAAGTGAAGACCATAATTTTTGACTTTGCAGGTGTGTGTATCTCGATATACAATGACGTACCAGTAGGTTCCATGCCGCTTCTTCACCGCACGTACCAACCATTGACAATTTAAGTAGGTACACGATGCCTCATACCGCGTTGTCGTCGACCGCTTAACCCTGTACCAGAAATGGTTTTGCATTGCGTATAGACCCAACTCCTTCTTCATTTGACCCTTGTGTTTGAATATCTTGCCTTTATGAATGGAAGTGTTTCCCGGGTCGGATCTGAATGCGCTGCATTCGTTTACATTTTGAAAACATACATGGTCAAACCCTTGCACTTTATGCCTTGAGGGATTATGGTCAGCCAGGTCAGGAGGGGTGTGAACGTAAGTCCTGTTATCCAGGTCATCATCTGGTAGATTGTTTGTAATACATGATACAGAAATGTTAGTCGTGTTAGGCACGGGCAAGGGATGGACCTCTCTGTCAGTATCCCCATGATTGTGATGATGCTGTAAAGGATGTCGATGTGTTTCCTTTTCAGTAATGGGAACCGTTGATGCACTGCAATGTGTTCCACAACCTCCGGCATCATCTTCACCAGTGTGTACATTTGTACAATGAACATTGTAATTTGTAGAATGCTTTGAATCGGACTGAACAACCTTTGCATTACTTTTAGGTAGATCTCCGCAAGACAAAGGATGCACGCTATCATTACCAGCCATTCGGTGGGTACCGCTTGATATTGTGTTACAACCTATGTCCAGTGGTATGTCGTCAAAAAAAAGCCGCTTGATAGCTATATGAGACAAGGACTCATCAACGGGACATCGATTTGGGATTTTTTTTTTGCCTCCATAATCTGACATAACTGTTAGCGGTGAACAACCAATTGGGGTATCTGTATATTTTGCCTTCTTATTTATCTGTTCCGTAACCGACTCATACACCGTTGAAAATGGTGTGGTCATGTGAATAGGTGAACTGTTGGGTTGATTTGGATCCAGTGGCGGTTTTACCGTTGAGTCTTCATTCTGGTTTAGAACCTGAGCGAGATTTCCAGGGACATGTTTATGCAAAACCGAAACATAACATTTAGGATTATGTTTGTTATGCGAAATGAAGATTTGAAAATCAGCGTCAAAACTCATTTCAACAACGGTGCCAGAAAGTAAGGTACTGAACTTCATATCCACTGCATCGCGCTTCAACCCAAACCGACCGCATATCTTATCCGCCAACGTTTTGAGTGTATCGTTCGGTGTCACAGCCAAAAAGAATACAGATTTTGGGTTGAACTGTACATCTTCCCACACCCCATCATAGTTCACTATCAACAGAACCATTTCCTGGGCTTAAACCAAAGAGGGTACTGAAGTATACTCAGCAGAAAATCTTTCAATGGTGATTACATGTTTCTTCCCTATTATTTAAGCTCGATGTTAAAATTGGGCTACTGATCGGCTATGTACAGCAACCGTCAGTATTGGTATACCTAGTTACCTACAAATAATGGTAATGATTCAATGTCAACGCACGATCTCGTTCCTCCTCGGAGAAGAATATAGCATGCACCCGGTGCATTAAAACCCATCCAATTGGTGCATGCGCAGTAGCAAGGATTCTACGTGGCATGCACCCATTGGTTAGGGTGGTTACAAGTGTACAAGTGGAAGTATTTTATTTTTATTAGTTTATTCAATATTGTACAAGCAATGATGGTCTGCAGTATGGGACTATGGGAGTGGATGGGTTTGCCAGTGTCGCTTTCATCCGTATGGTTGTTGACGATTTTTTCGGGTTAGGTGCATGACGTATAGTTGTTGAACCGGAATGCACTGCTGTGGTAATGTGGTATATTGGCCATCTCCAATACTCCAGCCCAAAATCCAAGACTCCAACCCAAAAAGTCAAAAACAGTAGGGGGTTGTGGCAGTCTTGCACAAAAGTGGTGCAAGTGTTTTTTTTTTTTTTTTGAAGAAAAACATACCAACAATATTCATAAGCTTGCAACCCATTCAAACCTACGTATACACTAGTCACTAACCGGATATTCCCAACAATATTATTTGTGTTCCCATTTAGCAAATATCTCAGAACAATTAACATTTCCCCACATGATATATAATATTGCAATATATTAACAGATGTTAGAAATTAAAGGTGCTCACTTAACAAACTACCCTTTAACCTAAGTGAGTTCAATGAACAGATTGATGTGAATTACATAATTTGTATGGCTGGATTTTAGAACTTTGTTAAGTTCAAATTTTCTGTAATGTTATGTGTTATTTCGAATAAAAAAAAATAAACCCAAATATTTAAATGATTACAATTATACACATAATTCTAGTTGTAATGAACAGGTTATATAATATATATATAAGTTACACAAGCCGAGTTGCAGCTGGGTTGGAAATTTATTGTTTTACGCACAGTTAAATATAAGTTAGAGCATAGGATTCACCGTGATACCAGAAATTAAAAGAAAAACAGACTATGAAAGAAGCAGTCGATCCCTTGCAAACACACAGTGGAACAATAACACACTACGCTTACTAGCTTCTACAAAGACCCTTCATTACCCTTGTTTACAAAAGAAAACATGAAAGCCCTAGTATCAACTCATACAAACCTAATCCATAACATACATATAACTTCAACTACTCCTGGTCCAGACAAACCACTGTATGGACAAACCCCTCGTGTTGGACCACGTTTCGCATCTCCTTATAGGTGGACCACAAATACAACCCAATGGTATAGATTAAAAGGGCTACGCAGACAGTTCCTACCAAGAGGGTGGCAAGCCCTAGCCACATGCTATCAGTCTGCTTGGGATATATTACCTTGGGGGTATTCTTGTAAGTGGCAAATGTATTAGGATCCAGAGGCTGTGAATGCATCCATGGTGGCCAAACCCAGCACTTAAAGGTCCATGCATAGACAGAACACGTCTGCGTAGTGTTGCCATTTGAAGAGGTCAATCCAACAAAAACGTCGGTGTCATGCCATATTGTCGACAAGTCAATTGAGTAAGATAGGAGAGGATTCACAGGTTTTATATTACCAGAATAGCTCAATCTTACCTCTAATCTCTTTGCACTAGCATCATAATCGATCCATGAATCCAATTTCTTACCACTATTAAGGGAAATATTCTGAGATGATATGTTGCTACATTGAACCGATAACAGACTGTAGACGTCAATGCCGACGTGATTTCCATTCAAATCACCATACTCGGGCTCTAGAGAGGTGTCAAATTCTACGACCACCACCCTACAGTTGCTTCTGTTAAATCCCATCGTAGATAGACCAAATGACCTCTTACCCACATGAGTAAAACGATAACCCTTCGAAACCATAAAAAAGGCCAAACCATCACCACTCTTGTTGGACAACGCAAACGAGAAAAGCGTAGAAAAAGATGGAAATGTCGGATGCTTACCTTCCACGACCTTGATGGGTTTTTTGTTCATCAGTCGTCCAGCGCTTGAACGATCCGAGGTTGTGAGCTGAACAGAAGACCCACCATTCACAGCCATTGCATCTCCATATAAAGATATTTCTGACCGGCACCTTGGGACTTCATCAATCCTGCTGAGGACCACAGGACAACTTGGCTCACCAGAAAGGACCATGAAGTTGATAATCAACAGAGTTACGGTTGTTAAGTACGTCGTCATGGAACATTTTGCCATATCTGGAATATTGGGTTTGAGTTGTATCCGGAGTTTGTCTGAATATTTAATTGAAGTGGTTGTCCATACAGAGAGAATCTTTCATGCACACGGTGCAACCCACTCTAACCAATGGGTGCATTGCACGTGGCAGAGATAACTCATTGTCTTGTTCATAAAATTGTTCAATAACATTGTTCAATACGAAATTCCGAAATTATATTTCGGAATTTGGAATTCGATCGGACCAAACTTTTGTTTCATCATCTGTCAATATCCAATCCAATAAATAACAACATATACAATATAAAAAATATATAATTGATTTAATATAATCCAAAATCAATACAAAATAATAATAATAATATAGTGTTACTGTATTACACTATTACACAAAAAAGTTTAGTCAGATTTAAAGCTTTCGATCATTCCAAAATATGAGTAATAGAGTAATAGAGTTAAATAGGAATTTTTTATTTTTTAAGAAAATCAAATTAAAATTATATAAATAAATAATTAAAAATATATGGGGGAATGGGGTACTTGAGGCCCCACCCCCACCAACATTTAGTTTTTGGGGACATATTTTGGCCCCAGCCCCACCCCAAAACACCATTTGGGGGCGGGGCCCCTATGGGGGAAATTTCCATCCCTATGCACTGATGCTACTCCAAAAAATCGGACCCAAATTCCAAACCAAATGTGAGGTGTGTGTGATGTTCACAAGGAAAGTGTCATTGGTGGGAATTTGGGTGGAGTATGAGTACTCTTTTAAAAAAGGTCAACATAATTGAAATTTGTCAGAGTCCATAGTGCGGGGATGCAGTAACTTAGGTAATTCTATCGTGTAACATTTTTTAGTTCGTGTATCGTGTCAGCGAGGGTCCTTTTTATGATCGTACAGCTGTAAACGTGCATAACAAATATAAGTGAGATACTGAGATGGGAAGAATAGGTTAGCGGTAAGCCGGTGATTCAGAGATATGTGGTTAATTAGATTTGGGTACAATGGTACAGTTTCGGAGCAAAACATATTTCCATGAAATTATACGGTCTAATTTTATTTCTTTATATCGTAAACATAAAAACGTGAATATTAGACTCGTTCATCCAGCAGTTGCCCGACTGTTGTTCTCACCCAAAATGTTGGTTTTACTCTTTCAATGTGATACCGCGCACATTCTTCTGAAAGTGCCTGTTCCATGTATAAAACAGTAAATCGATTATTACATGATAATATAGTTTTGTATTTTAACTATTATTTTCCAAAACATATAATTTATATTTTATATATTATTATGTCACATATATTATATATAATAACATATTTGATATAATATACATATGCATATACATATTTGATATAATATACATATGTATATATATATATATAACATGTTATATATATGACAAATATTTCCCCAAAGTTTATGTAATTGAAAATAAAAATTTAACTATAACTTTCTTTTTTTTTCTTTTTTTCATTACTTTAAATATATATTTACTTTCAAATATCTTTGGTTGGTTGGAATGGAAAGGAATGGAAAGGAATGGAATTCATTCCATATGTTTGGTTGGTTAAAATTCAATGGAATGGGCATTCCATTGGAATGGTGATTCCACCATTTTGGTGGAATGGGCATTCCATCCAAAAACCAATGGAATGCCCATTCCATTCCACTGTAAAAAATTTATTCCACAAAAGCCCTCATATGCACAAACAACATTCCAAAAATACCCTCTTTTCCAAAAATAATATATTATCATTATATATTATATTAATGATATTATATATATATATATGTATTATATATTATATATAATATTATTATATATAATATATTATATATTATAAATATATAATATTATTCGGTACCTTGCACCGTCTAACATACAGTCTTAGAGTTTTCCCCACACAGCGGCACTCCCATGGCCTAAACAGGGTACTCACTGACCTGACTCGAGGGATAAAATCTCTGATGTAATTAACAATTCCAAGGAACTGTTGAATCTGTTTATGTGTGAGATTTGAATCTGGGAAATCTAGGAGTTGTGAGGCTAGATGAGGACCAGGACGGTATTGACCATTAGAAATGAACATACCAAGAAATTCTATTTCTTTGAGGCCAATCATACTTTTCTTTTCTGAAAGCATAATACCATACTGGTTGAGTAAATCATGAAATAAATATATAATTATATATAATTTAATATATATTATTTTGGATAATAATAATAAAATATAAAAGTATATATTAATATTAATATTATATAATATATCATAATATTAATATTAATATTATATATACTTTTATATTTTATTATTATTATTATCCATAATATATCATGTTATTATGAATGTTTTATAATTAGGGGTATTTTGGTCAAAATACAGTTAATTCCATTCCATTCAGACATTCAGTTGTTAACCAAACAAAATAATACTGATTCAGATGCTAATTCTAAAGTCCCAACCAAACAAAGAAATTAGCTTTCCATTCCATTCCATTCCCATTCCCATTCCCATTCCCATTACCATTACCATTCCGATTACCATTCCGTCGTTTAACCAAACGCCACCTAATGTTTTGTAATTAGGGGTAATTGTTCTGTGTCTAATGAATTCCATTCCAATGGGTTGTTTTGTTTTGTTTTTTTTTTAAATTCCAATGGGTTGTTAACCAAACATAACAATACCGATTCATATAATAACCAAATAAAGGAATCAGCTTCCCATTCCTTCATTTCAAATGCCCATTACCATTCCACTAACCAAATGCCACCAGTACTTATGAGTACAAATTTGCTCACCTCCTTTAACTGGAGGTAACCATTACCCCCCATCCCAAGTGTTGACACATGTCCTAAACCTTGAGTTAACTTTCAACTTTAGGTTAAATTTGGGACACGTGTCAAACACTTAGGGTGGGGGTAATGGTTACCTCCAGTTACAGGAGGTGAGCAAAATTGCACTCCAGTACTTATTGGTTGGGTTCCTTATACAGTACTTAATGCAAAGTCACCGTCCGTCAAATCAGTCAATTCACAGTTCAAGATATCGAAATTATCCAAAGCGTATGGGCGGTCCAGGGCGGAGACGTCAAAAATTAATTACCCTAAAAAGGGGGTTGATGTGACCAGTTGGCGCAGAATGACTATTATGTAAAAGGTGTATCAAAAACCGAATGAGGATTTTTCCACGTTTCCCGAAGTTGCAGTTGCATTATTCATTGTAATTGTCAAACTAATATAAAAGCAAACTACTTAGGACGGTAAGAGTAATACATCTTAGAGCATCCCCAAAAGGCTCTTCAAATGAGATATTTGTTAAATTCAAAAGAGCTACATCAGCATATTTTGCTCCAACAGACTCTTCAAATGAGATTCTTCAAATGAGATTTTGCTTATCTCTCTTCAATATTGAAGAGCAACTTCTCCCTCTTCAATTATTATTATATTATTTTTTATATCATATCATCATTAATATTTGACATCTATATCTTTTTATCTTTTTAATTAAATTCAATTAATATATAATAAGTTTTAATTTATAAATTTTATCATTATAAAAATTATACCATTAGAAAGATCTCATTTAGATCTTTAAAATGAGACTAATATTGAATATTTAATAATAACATATTATTATATCTAACTTGAAAAAAAATATGAAGGGTAATTAGATTTGTTTGGGGAGGAATTTGAGTGCTTTCATTAAAATAATATAAACCTATTTCTAATTGAATAGTCTTTTGGAGGGGCTTCTCTTTTTTCACTCTTCAAATTGCCACATAGATAAACCAATAAACATTTGAAGAGTGAAAATAGAAGAGTCTTTTGAAGATGCTCTTAGCAAACTACTTAGATGTATTACTATCTCACTTGTTGATCGACAACAATTGAACAATTATAAAGCCTATGACGTGCAGGGTTCGAATTCTTGGAATTGTTGTCTATGGACATTTAAACCGAATTGTGGCACTGGCAATGTTTGGAGCCCTGTATCGGAGTGTATAAGAATTATGAACGTTGTACTCTTTAAAATGCTGAAGTATACTTGTTAAGAGAGCAATGGCTGACCGTCAGTTCTGAAATACTACAAGTTCCACTTAATTTCTGGAAATTGGTACAAGTGCTTTATGTGAAATATTCATGTACAGTTGCATCAAACTAATAAAAAACACACATATTGAGACACAAAAGCATAACATGTTAACAAGCATCATCATCTTTTTTCCACTTACAGTAGTTTCCAAATTATGCATTCGTCCATTTAAATTTGTTTCGAGGTAGTGCATCCTTGCTTGTAGCATTTCCACTTCTTTGTCGATGGATAGATCTCGACCAATAGATGTAGATTCTCTACTGGCATCACCAGTGGTTAGGGAACGTCCCTGCAAAATTGGTGAAACGGCCTCCCACCAACTAAAAAATTTGCATTGGCGTTGTGCACAAACAAAATACAACTTACCAGGATTTTCTCCGGATTCAGATATCTTCACAGCAGCCTTCTTCCCACATCTGCATGATTTGTTCCTGAATATTCCCAATCCACCATTAATGTTGCTTGCTGACCCTGAACTACCTTCCATGCCTGTTGATTGTAAGAGAATTGTGTGTGACAGTTTAATTATGGGAAACAGATAGGGAACCAATGCAATCTACGATTAAGATCAGTAGCAGAATAGAAGATGTCTATGAACGTGCACATCCAAATTACAAACAGCAGGTTTTAATTGACAGAAATATAGCCGTTGGAGTCCCAACGGTTGTATTCAGGGGCTGTAAATTTGTAGTCGGAACAACGCCAACACGTGTTCAACTCAGATAACTGTCTTCGAATATCAAAAAGGACATTGTACTTGGGTAGTGACCAGTCACATCCCTAGGAATGACCCCACCAATGGGGTGTTGCCACGTGGTCTTTCAGGAAATGCATTCGCCAGTTGACATTGTACTTTCAACCAATACACGATTTATGCATGGCAGAATAAACAATACACAAAGAAAAGGTTGATCTGACTTGAAAACGTGCCCAGTCGTCACCCATTCACCATTTCACCGATACATGGACATAAATATGAAGCACGATTATATTTATGTTAATCAAATTTATAATTGAAATTTTATTAATTATTATACAGTAATTTAATAGGTTGCGAAAGGGAAAAGGATATAATTTGGTACGCTATTTTTTTGGAGAGCTTCTCCTTACAATCCACAAATTGTCTATTCACACTCCAATTTAATTTTTCTAAATTTTAATTTTAAGAATGAAGTGTTTTTAGAAAAGAAGTGTAAAAAGAAAAAATTGGATTGTCAAAAGAAGCTCTCTTTTTTTGTGACATGTTAGAAAACCGCAAGGGTATTGTTGTAAAAAAAAGGGAAAACCCAAGTGTTATCGCCATCAAAACTTGGGAATATGCAAAGTTGATTTCATTTTCCAACAAGAACTGAAAAGGTTATTCATTGATGGGACAAGAGGGCGCCGAGTGCATTTTTGCTCACCCCCCTTCAAGAGGGGTAACCATTACCCCCCTCCCATACACATGACATTTGTCTATGGAGGGGTCAAATTGTCTAAAAATTTACTCCTCTATGACACGTGTCATCCATTTCGGAGGCGGTAATGGTTACCGCCCTTTAAGGGGGGTCAGTAAAAGTGTTCTCGAGGGCGCCGGTCTGGATTAAGTGAAAAGATATTATTTTTTAAGTGACGGTGGGACCGTCCAAGTGATTCTTATATACAGTGGTTTGTGGTGCTTGTCCTCTGAAAAGTAGTAGTTCTCATAAATGAAAAACTTCTTTCTATAAATGTCTTTTGCTTTGATTTTTAATCTATTTTCTTGTAGTTGTTAGTTCTATATCAACATTTACCAGACTTCAAATTCGACTAAGCATTCTCATGGTCCATCCGAAGGCGTCTTGGTAATCAATTTTGATTTTTATTTAATCTATTTTGCTTTGCTTTTTAGTTGTTTTCTGACGGTGTTAACAATTCCCTTTTTGATTTTTTTTGGGTGAACAGGAGAGAAATCTCAGGCCAACTAACGAAGAACTCATCGGCATTAGTCGACTTGACCCTGATTGTTCTGTCCAATTATATAGCAGTTGTTGACCCTGATACTTTTTTGGCGGAGAGGTTTCAGCGCCGGGGTGATGCTTTAAAGTTGGCATTAGTGCACCCAACGGACATGAGGCAGAACAGGATTATTGGGCGGACATTGACGTTCATATATCCAAAGGTCCCCAGTTTTCCCCTTCCGCACGGCGTTCCCGACAACCATTTCCACCGATTGAAACAGATACAACTGCGTAGTCACTCCCACGTTTCCCAAACAAAGTTCATCATCGTTTCCAAGTGGAAGAATGACGTCTAATTCATACTCCCATTTTTAACCAACTTTCTACGTCCATCATCTTCCCAACTTTGCCATCATCTTCAGTATATGCGTTGTAATTACTAGTTTTATATACGGAAATGTAAAGATTCTCAGTCATTCCTTCCATGTTAGGTGTTATTACTTTGGATGTAATGGAAGCGGTTAGAATATTATATTATGTCCAGGTTGGTATATACATTGAATTAATCATTCAGTCCATGTTAGATGTTACTTTGCTTGCTGTGCTAGATGCATAGAAGTTTTTTCCATCACATAAAAATGATGAATGTGATTTTTTTTATTAAAAAAGTAATCAATTAGAATGAATGAAATGTCAGAAATTCAAATAAATGTATTTTTCATAAAATAAATAAAAATATTACGAATCAAAAGTATCATAGTGTAATTGCATTATGGTTTATGGATATATATGTGAACAAGCAACTGTGTGAATAAGGAAGTCTCTATGAATACTTTTATGTATTGACAAAAGTAAAAAACATAATGAGGAAACAGAATGATTAGTTTAATTTTATATGTTTTCTACATTGTAACCTGTAAGCATGTAATAGAAACTACTGGAATATATTTTAAAGGTATATAATCATTTTCATATAGTTTGCCATATTCGAAACTTGACCCCCTCTAGTTTCAGTAATGGCCATTTCCTCCCCTGAAAACCAAAATATTAGGCATTATGCCTCCTCTAATTTCAGTAATGGCCATTTCCCCCCTAACCGTTAGGAAGTCCGTTAGTCAACAACTTTGTCCGGAAAAAAATCAATTAAATGACCTGATTACCCTTGAACACATTAATTATACCTGCTAATGACACCACTAATTGTTTTTAACGAAAAAAAAAACAAATACTAAAAAAATTAAACTAATAAAAGTTTTGAAAAAAACATAATTGAAATAATAATTTGTAAAATTGAATTAAACTTTAATAATAAACAAAAATAAATATAAAGAATAAAATGTACAAATAAGAAATTTTTTTAAAAATTATTAACATGAAGAATGGAATGTAAAAATGAAAATTTCATTTAAAAAACATTAATATCAAGAATGAAATGTAAAAAGTCAGTAAAATTTGTAATTAATGTCAATATATTGTAAAAAACATTAATATTAGGTAATTGTAAATACTAAATTGTTTTTATTAAAGTGAAATTAAATTTTATAATTTGGTTATTTCCAAAAATGTTTTTTTTTTTTATAAAATACTTGTAATAGTTTTAATATTTTAATTTATTTCAAAACAATTACTGGTGTCGTTAGGGTCATAACTAATGTGTTCAAGGGTAATAATGTCATTTTATTGATTTTTTGACTATCATAGTTGTTGACTGACGGACTACCCTAACGGTTAGGGGGAAAAATATCTAATAGTTTGGTTTTCAGGGGGAAAACTGACCATTACTAAAACTAGAGGGGACAAAATGGTAAATATTTTGGTTATTAGGGTGGGAAATGGTCATTACTGAAACTAAAGGGGGCAAAGTGTCTAATATGGAAAACTATAGGGGAGAAAATGATTATTTCCCTGTATTATTAAATAGGTATAATGGTAATTAAGAATATGAACTCCTGAAGTAATTAATATTGAAACGATCAAGGAGTTTTCTTCTTTGACTTTCTGAATAGTTTGGCATAGAGTATTTTAGTCATCCATGAATGCATCCTTCGTTATTGAATGAATTAATATAAATTTATATTTACTATCGTAATAAATATGGACATTTGGTTGGAATTAGAACTTCGCCTCATGTGTGATTACAACGGTAAATGAGTAGCCACACCTTTTATTTATTTTATTTTTTTGATACATGAGTAGCCACACTTAATTGTTTTTTATTTTTTTTTTTATTTTTTTTTGAAAGCCCACACTTAATTGTTAAGAGAATGACAATATCATTGTTTTGGGAGAAGAAGAGTTATTAATGCTACTTTCTGTTTTGGGGTTTTATTTTTTAATTTTGAAAATAATATAACGTAATACAGAACCCGTGCCACATAAGAAATGGCAAATGATTAAATCAATTACATAGTTTCTGAATGAGCCACATGGCTGGACTTTCCATCCATGGTTTTTGTTTCACAATATTTTATAATAAATGTTTATAGATAGATAGATAGATAGGTACATATTATACCTAAACTACCCCACCCTGTTAAGTCATTTCATTGTTTTATTCTATCATGTAAATATTGTAGACCTGTTCTCAAACTTTCATAGTTATACCTACAGTAAATGGACTCCTTTAAAAAAAAAAAAAAACAATAAATCGATACATCTGAACAGAGTTTAGCATTACAGCATTACTCCCGCCTACAAACAGTACATGTGTCCAATGCTATGCTAAATTCTTGTGCCAATGCTAAAATTTAGCACAAAGTGCAAAAACCATCCTCCAATGCAATGTCAAATGATGTGACAAATTTGACATATGCTATATTGTGTGTCAAATTTGACACACAATATAGCATATGCCAAATTTAGCACAGCAATAAATGCTTCTTTTTTAATTACAAAAATGCCATTATATGTATTTTTAAGAATGAAATAATAAATGCATTAATGGAACTTTACATTGGAGTATTAAAAGAAATAATAAATGTATTAATGGTAAGTGTTTACTTTTACAATTGTAATTAATAAAATAATAAAAATAGCATTTTAAATAGAATTGTGCATTGGAGCACAAGGCTAAATTAATGTGCCAAATATAACATTTTACACTTTTTTGTGCTAAATTTGACATTAGCATTGGCATATGCATTGGAGATGGGCAGGAGGCAATAAGAGGCATTACAACGAGTCATCTATGAGACTGTTTTTCGAATGTATAGTGGGCCCCTCCAGTACTGGTCTCTAGTGAAAAAAATTAAATATCCAAATCATTTACTCTTGTAAGACGAGGGGTTTCTTTATCTATTGTTTCGACGAGGCTCAACCCTCAAGGTGTCAAGGGGTTTGGCGAGTAAAGATGGATTTAAAACACTGCATCGACATTCGATCAGGCGTGACTATTGATATGACCATGCGGTTGGATGATTATAAACTTCATCCAACGTATTAATTAGCATTAATTATATAGAAACACGTACGTAATAGTAGTAAATAAGCCAGTTGAACCGGTTCTGTTATTTGACTATATAAATGTCTCTTACCTCTCTGTTGAGTTCCATCTTTTTCCTTACTGTATTCTAAGGTTCTCACGTTTTTCTGCACACCCCCTCCTCTCTCGCCGCCACCACCACCACCACCACCACCACCACCAGCGGTTGTAAGTTTAAGTGCTTTATATTTGTCAAATCGCCTATACCAAGTTGTTCGATTTCTCTGTCATGGTTTCTGAAGAGATAGAAAGGGTCATTTTCTTCTACAGATTGAAATGAAAATGATCGTTGCTATCTCTCTCTCTCTCTCTCTCTTTGGAAAATTGTATAAACATTGAAAAGGTCATCAGTAATAAATTGCTCTATGTTACAGATGGAAGAAAGTCACAAATCGCAGAAAACCACTTCCTCATCTCCACATGAGGAAAGCAAGCAGGAACTTTTGGAGAAGATCAGGCTGGTGGAGGACAGGATTCAGCAGTTGGAGGATAAAGGACTGGCTCTTACACATCAAGTTGACAAATCTTCGAAAGCGAAGTTGAAAGCTGTAGAGCTCGAATTTAAAGCCGGTCATACTGCCGGATTCAACCTCATGAAAGCATATGCCAAAATGGTTTACCCGGAAGGCGAGTGGGACGAAGTTAATCGGGAGTTGGCTGAAGCAGCAGTGGGTTCAAGGGCCGATTAAATGAACCTACTAAGGAATGCATGTTTGTTCGTTCAAGTATTACTTATTATGTTCTATGCGTGTGTTTTGTTTGTCATCTTTGGTTGTAATCAGTGTCGTGTGTGGTACTTATTCTGTTCTGGGATTGGTTTTTTAAATTAAAATTCCAAGTTAAAAAATATTTACATTTGTTTCATTGTATTTGAGTCTTTCAACAATTCCCATACTACCAATACAACCCAACTAAGAACAGTATAAGAATTCAAATAGAGCATCAAACAAATAGAGTAGACAGCGAAGCAAAGGATCGAACAGAAAAAAAAATAATTCAGAAGCAAAACCTTAAGTCGTTCCAATAGCAAGTCAACTTAATTGTTAAACATTCTCTCGAAGCTTGTCCCACTGTCAATATGTCTAAATCTTCTTGAATTGATTGTTTATATACAAATACTACGCCATTATTATTTAGGGTTTAGTTTTCCTAAGTAGACACCCTAAATTGTATTGTATTCTTTGATTTGTTTCCATTCATTCGGTCAAATTTGCAGAAGTTCAAATAAAATTATACTATAATTATAATGTTGACTTATTTTAGAGCCAATTCGTATGTATTAAAAAATAATAAACCGAAAAAAGCTTGTTGGGCTTCTCCAAACAGACATAAAATGGCATTGTAAAGGTTAATTAAGACAATTTTAAAAAAAGGTTTTTTTAGTTTTGCCAAACAACCTAAAACAACTTCAAATTTCGCTTATAACATTTCAACAATACGGTTTTCATCCTTTCAAAAGCCATTACAACTTTGATTTCAAAGCTTTGTTGGTTAAACAATTATATGTACAAATAGGTTGGGACATAAAAAGTATTACAACCTTGCATCTGAAAAATTTCATAACGTTGTAATAAAATTAAATAACAAAATTAAGATGAACAAGGATTAATTAAAGAATAGATAAACAACAGTTGAAAAGTGAATAAAATAGAAGAAGAGAAACAAGAGAGATAGATAGAGAGAGAGAGAGACGAGTGACGAGAGATGAGAGAACACAAAAGAGAGAGTTTATCATTTATATTGATATTGGATGGAAACAGCATCAGCTTCAGATTATAAAAATTACATCATGTTTACATTTAAATCCATCCATATATATAGGCAACAAAGTGAGGGATGGACGTTGTAATATTCCACCACCTAAGCAGCTTATGCATGCAGGCATGCAGCAATACAAACTCAAATCTTCCACGTGTGCCTAATAACTTGTGAAGGAGAAAATCTTGGCTGGGACGGTCCCATACACTTGGCCGTGGGACCGTCCAATGAAAACGTCCCACGAGGGTGCCACATACTCTCACCACAGTTACACCTTGTGAAGAGGAGAAGGTGGAAGGTAGTTTTATATTAAAGTATGAAAAGAGGTTGGCCCCGGGGCCCCAAATCCCCACTCCCCCATCCCCATTTGGGAATTTTTTTTGGGGAAAAATGGGGAAATGGGGGGGGGGGGGGGGGGATGGGGATGAATTTTATCCCCAAATTGAAATGGGGATGGGGATGGGGATGGGTCCCCCCATCCCCATTTCCCCATTTTCCCCAAAAAGTTATGTAAATGGGGATGGGG
Organism: Acer campestre; assembly: GCA_954870605.1. NCBI lineage: Eukaryota > Viridiplantae > Streptophyta > Magnoliopsida > Sapindales > Sapindaceae > Acer > Acer campestre. Next base: position 35,481,598 of record OX940802.1, on the reverse strand, counting down.
ATGGGGGAAGCTACCCCCACCCCCATTTCCCCATTTCCCCTAAAAATATAATATAATATAATATAATATAATATATTTTTATATTTTTATTATTTTTATTATTTCTATTATTTATATTTAACTAACTATAAATATATATTTATAACTGAAAACCTAACTTATATAGGCAAAAATGGGGGAATGGGGGAAATGGGGAATCGGGGAAAAACGGGGAAAAATGGGGGAAAACGGGAAAATGGGGATAGGGGTGGGGAGACCTCCCCCCAAATCTACCCCATCCCCATTTTCCCCAAATGGGGAAATGGGGGGGGGGGAGGGGGGATGGGGGAGGGTTTGGAAATTGGGGATGGGGATGGGGGGACCTATATCCATCCCCATTTCCCCATTTGCCATCCCTAGACTACTGGTGTATACAATTGGTGGTATATCCACAAAATATTCACAATACATAAAGTGTCCACTTCCAAGTTTGAAAGAGCAAAAAAGTCTTCCTATTGTTTTCCTTGCAAAACTGTCTGTTACTGAAGTTTACTTTACATAAAATGTCCCCTGTTGGACTAAACTACCCTTCCCTCTTCAAGGGGGTTGTAATGTCATAACTACCCTTAAGCATTTAACTTTCCCACAATTACCCTTCTCTTCCCTTCCCTCCCTTTCTTTCAACGACCCCTATTGAATTCCCTCCCCCATTTTCGAACATATCCTGAGTCCTGACTAGGGATGACCATTTTCCCCCGGGGGCCCCAAATCCCCGCTCCCCTTTTTTTGGGGAAAAATGGGGAAATGGGGGGGGGGGGGGGGGGGGGGGGGGGGGGGGGGATGGGGATGAATTTTATCCCCAAATTGAAATGGGGAGGGGTCCCTCCATCCCCATTTCCCCATTTTCCCCAAAAAATTATGTAAATGGGGATGAGGATGGGGGAAGCTGCCCCCCATCCCCATTTCCCCCATTTCCCCCAAATATATAATATAATATAATATATTAATATATATTTATTTTTATATTTTTATTATTTTTATTATTTTTATTATTTCTATTTTACTAACTATAAATACATATTTATAACTTAAAACCTAAATTATATAGGCAAAATAGGGGAATGGGGAAATGGGGGATCCGGGGGAAATGGGGAATCGGGGAAATATGGGGAAAAATGGGGGAAAACGGGGAAATGGGGATGGGGGTGGGGAGACCTCCCCCCAAATCTACCCCATCCCCATTTTCCCCAAATGGGGAAATGAGGGGGGGGGGGGGGGGGGGGGGATGGGGGAGGGTTTGGAAATTGGGGATGGGGATGGGGATGGGAGGACCTATATCCATCCCCATTTCCCCATTGGCCATCCCTAGTCCTGACCCGACCACAGTCCTCCATCTCCGTCTTCTTCTTTTCCTTCTTCCTTCCCCATCTTCAGTTCTCCTCATCTTCAGTCCTCCCCATCTTTGGGGCTTCAATATTCCTCCTATTCTGAAAATCGTTCTGAACTGTTTTCAACTGAACAGGCGATGGGGGAAAACCATTTACAAACCCTTAAAACAGAGAGATAGAGAGAGACAGAGGCGACGAGGATGATGAGGGATAATGTGTTTGTCTGTCCAGTCTTCACAAGTTTGCAATTGTGTTTGGGTTTCTCTCGAGTTTGAGTCATGGCGTCGATAGATCGAAGGGAAGGGTCCCTAAGCTGTGGGTTATAAATCGAAGGCAACGAAACCGGTTGAGAAAGGAACGATTGGATTCTTCTCAAGGTTCGAATCGTCAAATCAACCCATCTGCTGCAGGTTAGTGTTTCTTTTAATCTGTCCATTGGAACCTATGAAAGACGATTCTTTGTTTATTGTGCTCCCCAATTATTGCTGGTGTTGTCTTTTGTTGGATAGAGAAATTGCTTGATTGTGATGAGTATTTAGTTGTGATGAACGGGTGTGTGGGCTGTGTGGACTGTTTAATGAATGGGTGCATGTATTTTGGGGTTGATAAGTCTGTCCATTCCTTGATTTCTTGAAATGTCTTCATCATATGGTGTGAAATTTGTTCTAGAGATTCAGAATGCCAAATTGGGGAAGTGCTGCTGGTGTGAGGCATTTGTTCAAGTTGTGGTAGTTGTGTGGCCTTTTTTGTTGTTTTGTTTTCTATGTCATTTGGTGAAGTGCTGCTGCTGCTGTGTGGCGTAGTTTTGTTGGGATTGATAACTCTTTCTAGGGCTTGAAGTTCGACTCTGGGGCTTGAAACCCTTGTGATTAACAGGGCTTGAAATAGTTTTACAGGGCTTCAAGTCCTTTTACAGGGCTTTAAAAATAATTGTCCATGGGAGACAAAGGAGAGTTGTTGTTTGTATAATTAGAGGTAAATGTCTTCATTATATGCTCTAGATGTCTTCAATATAGGTTCTGAAATTTGTTCTAGATTTGTTCAGTAAAGGTTATGAAATTTGTTATAGATTTTCCTAATGCCATTTTGTTATATTTCTTCATTTGCATATCTTGATTACTTTAACAGCACTTACAAGGTCTATTTGTTAGTCATTTTTTATTATTTTTGTGTTTTGTATCAGGCTTAAAGGTATGCCCATCAACTCATAATGTTCTGACTTTTTCACAACCGGATGGCTAAAACTGGCATATGACATGTCTGTGAACCCTGGTCCAGAACCTGAAGCGTCGGACATTGGTGATGATATTCGTAATCGCGTTGTCTTGCCATGGAAAAAAAAGCGATTGACAGGAAGACCAAAGAAAAATCGGATGCCTTCTGTTGGGAAGAAACCAAAGCAACAAACGTGTGGGAATTGTGGCCATAAGGGACACAATTTTGCAAAGTTGCTCGAACCCATCATGTAGCACAGGGAAACCAGAACCACGTGCTTGTAGCGTGTGCAAGAAAGAAGGACATAACAAACTTACATGCCCAGATAGGGATAACCTACTCGACCCTAGTTTGGCACCCCACCTCAGCTCGGATGACACTAACACAGACGAAAAAGACGTTGATTATTAGGTATGGGTGAGACTCATCCTTTCCTTGTAATAGTTGTTAAAAAATAAAATATTGGAGACATAGCAGTTGCTTACACTTTTGCTGTTGCATACACATACACCTTCATTGTAGGTTGAAATTCAGGACTGCAAGGAAGTTGTTGCTGTGCTGATGGTGCAGCCTTAACAATATGTACAACATTTTACAACATTTTAGGTGATGCTGTTTATGTTGTTACAACTAACATTAACTTGAAAAATAGGAGCCCCCAGCCCAGCATGTGTTTACAATAGTTTTTCAATTGTTCTGTTGATGTATGATAATGGAATAATTGTGTATTCAGGAATATCTGTTGTGGCCTTGCCCTGTGATGGAATAATACAATCTTGTAATTTCTAGTATATATTGTGGTATACTGTTCGTTGTAGTATATACATGCTGGCCTTGTCATTATTGATCCCAGGCAATTCATTGTCTGTTTCGTGCAAGACAGGGCTTCAATTTATATAGGATATATCATTATTATTTTCATAAGCCCTGAACTAACAAATGTTAAGCCCGTTAAATAACATTGATGTGTGAAGCCCAGGAAATTTGTTGTCTGTTTCAGGGATGACAGGGCTTCAAATTTCTTTATTTATATTTCCATAAGCCCTGACCTATGAATTGCAAGCCCTGGAAGAACATTAATTACCCAGACTAGACTGAAGAACATTGATTTGTTAAGGCTTACGGGCCGAGGTTTTTGTTTTGGTCGTTAATGTTAAGGCCTAAGCCCATGATAAATAAACTCAAATTGAATGTAATTAACTATTTTAAATCCAAAAGAATTGATTTCTGAAAGTAAATTAAATGGAATAAAAGGAAATTTTAAATTTAAGAGATATTAATGGTGTCTTTTCCATTTGAGAAACAGGATAATCGGTGCATTGGGTAGTGAACAGGCATCCAGATGCAATTATGCAGAAGACTTTTACAGTTACCAAAACAATCATGACTGGTAGGTTACCATTGTGACTTTTCAGTAATGGTGAACGTTTGCATCCCATTATAAATACCTTGTCCCTGTTACATATCCTTTTCACTGCTCATTTTTATTTGTTCATCTTTTTTTTTTTTTTTTTTTTTGTCATACAATGGCAGCAAACAATATCGGTAATCATGTTGGCAGGCAAGTTCCTGAGACAGACAGGCTGGAATCAATCTTTGACTGTCTGAGGCAACGAATTGCAAATGCAGAGAACACCATACGTGATGAGCGAGCAAATGCTGGACGCCTGACTGTTGACAATGCAGTTTTTGATGGGAAAAGTTGAAAACCTGGAAGCAGAAATAATCAATTTACATGTTCAGATGGATGCAAGAGACAATGAACTTAACGGTCTTTACACTCTTGTTGAAAAACTGCAGAAGAAGATGTTGGACTTCAATATTCCACCATCTCCCTAGAGAAAAGCCTCTTATCATGCCGTTCACAGACCCTACAGTTTGCTGCCCTTGTTATGTCCTTGTTATGCTATGCCCTTGTTATGCCCTTGTAATGCCCTTGTTAATCTTAATGTCATATTTTTTTCCGTTTTAAGTTTGTGTTAATTATTTCTGCCCTACAGTTTACTGCCCATGCATTTCCGTAAGAAAATATATGACGAACATCTACAGAAAAGGCAATATACATAACAATGAACCAGAAACACCCTCAAACTTATCTTTTATTCATATTAAAAAAAGGCACAGAAAGCAATCTACATAACCATCAACCAGAAACACCATTTAACATACCATTTCACATAAATTTACCCACTGTTATTCCAATAACAAACACAACAATTAGGTATAGTGGAAATGGAAGGAAATTTCTTTGGGTTGTGTACGGGTTCGTTGTTTTCTGACCTAGCTGGAGTATGAATACAAAGGTTCACGCTGAACGTCACAGCTTAGGAGAGCTTGATATGCTTAGTTGAACCGTACTAAATTTCCGGTAAGAAGCACCCTTGAATCCATCAATTTGATCATGACATTCCGGCCATGAGTTGAAGACACCGGTTTTCGTCCCTTTGAAAACGACATACACCGATTTCTTCGCCATTTTAAACAACACACTGTATGACACTTCAATAAACAAACAAACAACCAACAAACGAAAATATCAGATGAAAATCTTTTTTTAATAATGGCAAAACAACAAAGTAAATCTTTCGATAACAGTCCAAAACACAAAAATTAAACAGAAACACTTCAATGCACTGTTAATAGGGCATAGAAGTCTTTCAGAAGAAATCGGAGGTATAAGCTATATTTGGTTGTAACTTCGATTTCTTCCGAAAACCTCCATGCCCATCGACAAAATTCACATAGCCTGAAAAATTAACCTCCATGCCCTTTTCTTTACTTAGTTGGGTTGGGGTTCATCATCTCAAATGTCATGTGTTATTCTCATATTGTTTATCGGGTTTGTAATGCAAAGGGCCCAGACCAATAAAAAAATGGTTCATGGGATTTCCTATTTCTATGAAAATGTGTTATTCTGTTATTGATTTCCTAGGGTTTACAATCACGCCATTAACGAAAACGTCAAGTGCCATTGCGTTCCTGATGCTTGGTATATTCTTTTGACCAAATTCGTGAATCCACGGTAAATCAACTACAGATAGTACTAATTCAGCGAACTTTAACATGAAAACTCCGCAGCTGCTACTGCACCATATGAAAATAACGGTAAGATAATGACGATTACATGTAAAAAACACCAAGTTATATAGCAATGTAAATTAACTACCCATCGCCCTGTTGAGGAATTAAGAGTGAATCCACGTTTTCGGCAATGAATGGAGTTGTGGGCACAGGTAAGTTCAATTCTTCGTAATAATTTGATGCCTTCAAGATGGAGGGTAACAAATATAGTAATGGTCGGATTTCCCCTATTCGATTGTTCCTTCGTTTTCTTCCCCACCAGGAATCAAACATCCTCACTTGTCCTTCTTTTAAAAACACTTCTGAAATAACCCAGTGGTTTCCGACGTTGCAAGGAATCAAAACCTGCAAGGAATGTTCCGGAAGTTCAAGCCCTGTAAAGCAATTTCAAGCCCTAGAAACGGGAATACAAGCCCTGCCAGAGGGAGTGAAACATAACATACCAAATCCACCGAATCCATATTCATGCAAAACATACAAACTTACCGAATTCATCTTCCACCACGGTTCATTGTAAAGCAGATCACTACCCCGCACGTGATGTAAAAGATCATTGTGAGGGTGGAAATCCAATGGATTGAACTCGGGGTAATCTTCCCAAACTTCTTTCGTTTCGCACACTAATGGTGGAGAAGGACCTTTCTTCTTTTTCACACATTGCTGTATAACTTCTTTGTCTGATCCATCTTCCCCAGCCTTTCCGGCCTCCTCTTGTCTTATCCTATCTTCCTTTTCAAACTCTTTTAGCTCCCTTTGGGTTCGTATTTCCAACGCTATTTTCTCCCACTCAATCTTCAAATTGAGCTGTGTAAAAAAAAAACCAACCTTGTTATACAAAAAACCAACCATCTTAAGCAAATACATATTCCATAATCCAAGAATAAAAGTGAACTTACGAAAAACGTGGGAGAGACCAATCCTATATCCTGCCGGTAATTAAACTGTAATCCCAAACGCTTCTTCCAAAGCACATCGAAGTAGCTGTCTATATGCTACAATTACATGTATCGACAGAGAATTAGAAAAGAAGTGTGCATGTTAACAATATAATAACAAAATTGAACAGTATAAAAGAAGTTACCGAGTTTGAAATCCATTGGTCCTTGTTAATGAAGTCCTTGAACTCGGAACGCGTCATGTCTTTTACGGGCTGCCCGGTATATATTCTGTTCATTGTCAACGAGATTTTTAAATTATGGCTTAACAAATCACAACACCATAAATTGAACTAGCAACGGTTAATGGAGGATAGGAAAAGAGCATTACCTGACTTCATTTTTGCCCTTCAAAAATGCCGTGAAGTCTTTGGAATGCTGATTTGCTTCTCCTTTCTTCTTCGTTTCCGGCATGGGGTCAACATACGGGGTGAGGAGGAACCTTGACCGCCTTCGACCCCTTTCCTTGTCTTCATTCTTGTAAACCACTGAGGGGTGAGCAGATTCAACCCATATAACACTGGGCATACTGGATGGAAGCACATTAACAGGCAAGCAATCCGGGGATGGGAAATCATCCACACAAATTGGCTTTTTAGCAACATCCGCATTGTCTCCTTCAGACTTCTTACCAACTACCTCAACTTCAACATTACTCTCATCCTCGGCCTTCTCAGTTTCTGTATCAACCTTGTCCTTCTCAACAACACTTTCATTGTCGTCCTTCTCAACCACACTTTCAACCTCTGCCTTCTCATTTCTGCTCTTATCCTCGGCCTTTTCAACGCCACTATCACCCTCGGGCTTCTCAACAACAATCTTATCTTCGACCTTCTGAACATCACTATCAACATCAGTCTCAACACCTGCCTCTCTGCCAACCTCAAGATCCTTCAGTTCATTCTCAACACCTGGCAGTCTGTCACCCTCCTAATCAACTTCATCATCATGAATGTCATTCACAAAATGGACCTTCTCATCCAACCTATTGCTATCATCCTACAATGAGAACAATATATTTTAAGGACTGCCCTGGCGAAGGACTCTTATTATGTAATGTAATAAATGTTAAGAGTAAACTAACAAATAATTGAAGCTTACCCTATCAAAACCTTTGTCCTTCAATTCTCTTGATTTGTTCGGTGAAGATGTATCTGGAACCTTGTTTTGTTTTGCAATCTTTGCAATTTCTTCTGCTATCCAACGCTTCATCCTCCCCTCGCTTTCTTTTATTTGCTGTGTAATCATATTTTCCATACGTGTATACAATTCAGGAATTGTATACGGAACCGATGTCTTCAATTTTGACTGCAAATCCAATTCAAAATCCAAAATGAATGATTACATCATGCAAAAGAACTTAGTAACATAACTTAGGATAACAAAACTTATGTATATTATGAATTTTTACCTTCGCAGTTTCTACATCTCCATGGAAGAGCCGCTTGTTAGACGGCGGTTGATCTGAGTTTTTAGATCGGACAGTCTTGGTGTGCTGAATGGAAGCACCACCCTCTTCCATTGCATCTGCACGGTCCTCCAGATCATCCAACATCAAAGATTTGTAGTAAGCACTTGACTTTTCATGATCATAAACCTTCCAGGGGAACAATTCCATCTGCATGTATAGTCCCATCAACATTGAGGTTAATGAATATTTTGAAACAGAAACCAAATAGCAGGCAAAGGCTTTTCAAGCCCTACAAAGGAATTTGAAGCCCTAATAACAAAATTGAAGCCCTAGTAACGAATTTCAAGCCCTAGTCACGAATTTCAAGGTCTGACTAAGATATTTCAAGCCCCCCCCCCCCCCCCCCCTACAACCCAGTATAATATTCAAGCAACCATTCATAATAAGAAAGTGTACCCTACAACCCACTATAATACAGATTTGGAAATGACCTTCATAGACAATTCATAGACAATTCATACAGTAATAAGTAATATAACACATAACCGCAAAATCTAATGTATCACAGAAAACAAGACAAATAGGCAACACATCAAAATACAAGTAGACACCAAATGGTAAAATACATACCGTTGAACTGAAATAGGATTCAACTTTTAGAACCCTTGTATTGAAATTCCAATTCTTAAATCTTGGGAACCCTGTTCCTATTCATATCCCAATTTTACCTTCTAAACGGGTAATCCGTTCAACAACCCAAACCTAAACAATTAAGAAACAAATCTTGTAAAAGTAAATCCATAACAGAAATCCTAGCATAAGGTTGATTTACACATTCATTTATTGACAATACCTGAAATGCTAGCAGAAATCCATAACAGTGGAATGTGTAATACTTCGCCTCAGCATTGTTCTGCGCATTGTCCAACTCCACCTGCTCACTCTGATTGTTTGTTTCTTCTTCTCCATATTCTACTTTAGTTTGCCTCTTCCTCTTCTTCGACTTCTTCTTCTTCTCCTCTTCCTTCTTCTTTTTTTTCTTCTCCTCTTCCTTTTTTTTTTTTCTTATTATCTTCCTTCTTCTGGCACTTTTCGTCAATCTCTCTATTCTTCTGGCCATCACCTCCATTCTTCTGGCCATCACCTCCTCTGAATTTATTGAGGTGTGTATCGGCTGCATTCTTCAGGCACCACAATGTGACATCAAAAAGGTATGATCCCCAACTAAATGTCTCAAAACCATCGATGTCCTCTACTAAAGAAAACAGCCAACAAGGTATGGCTGTCCGTGCTTCATCAATCCCGAAGAACTGGGACACCATTAATATGTATCCCATCTTCAACGCATCATCACCAGCTGCGGGCTCCATCAGCCGGTTAAAGGTTGCCGCCAACAATTCCATAGATGGCATTTCATCATTGAAATATCGTGTCAAGATAGATTGCTCACCGACTTCTTTCTGTTCTTTGAAGCCTTCGGGGAGTGTGCCCATGTTGAGGCCAGTACACAAGCAAAATTCTTCTCTCCCAAACCGAGCCTCCTTTTGCCCCAAACCGAACCAAATCTCATCCTCCTTTGAATTCGGACGAATGAGCTGTCTTTTCAACATATTGTAGATGAGCATCCCGTGCACTGTAATCGGCTGTACCATTTCCAAATACTGCCCAAAAGGGCCTTCCTTAAATCTATCCAACACGCTGCAACGTGTTAACACTAACTCTAGCTGTTGAAGACAAATACTTTTGTTGTGCGAGTTTATTCTCGCGTGTACCCAGGTTCCGTCGTCTAGATACCTCCATTGTTTTTTGAAACGATCAGCCGGCATCTGGTACAAAACAAAAAAATAAAAATTTAATTAAAAAACAAAATGGGATTTCAAGCCCCACAATGGGATTTCAAGCCCAGATTTGATAAACAATGAAATGAAATGGACATCCCCACCACTATACATGATAGATAAGATATACCCAGCATGTGAACACAAAAAAAGACATAACAAGGCACCAAAAAATCCACCGATTCCAAAATGATCACAAAAACCATTAACTAAAATACTATCACAATCGTTTACAGGGCTTCAAATCCCTTTGTCAGGGCTTCATATTCAGACAAATGGGGCCACATTTCAAAACTTGAATACACAAAATCCAACACTTCATAACATAACGTCACAATAACCATTAACAACTACAATACTACACTTCACAATCGTTGACAGGGCTTAATATTCAGACAAATGGGGTCACATTTCAAAACTTGAATTAACAAAATACAACACTTCATAACATAACATCCCCCAAAAACCATTAACTACAATACTACGCTTCACAATCGTTTACAGGGCTTGAAATCCCTTTGTGAGGGCTTCATATTCAGACAAATGGGGCCACATTTCAACACTTGAATTAACAAAATCCAACACTTCATAACATAACATCACAAAAACCATTAACAACTACAATACTATGCTTCGGAATCGTTTACAGGGCTTGAAATCCCTTTGTGAGGGCTTCATATTCAGACAAATGGGGCCACATTTCAAAAGTTGAATTTCCCTTAACATAAAACTAAACAAAAGCACCTGTTCCCCGCCATTGCATGAACCCCTAGCAACATAACTACTCATTTCTGAAACAAATACTTATAACTTAATAACACACTATCCATGCACAGTCAAACACAGATGCAAACAAACATATCAGAGGTTAAAACGCCACAAGACAATGAGAATACGAATGAATACCTTTACTTGCGAGTTAAGACAAAGGCGTCTTCTTCGGGGCTGGGTCTCGGTATTCGACTGACTGTTCTTCTTCTTCAAGAATTTTTCTTGTCAAACCTGGTTTGTTCTTCTTCTCCTCTCTCGTTCGCTTGTTCTTCTGTTCGATGCCTTCTTCAATTCTTCTTCTCTCTCTTTATGTTTTGGAGTTCTTGATTTGGGGGATGGATTTCAGTTTCGCACGACCCTCTGGTTTTCAATTTAAATATGTTAGGGGAAATGCGTAACGACGCTTAATGGGGTTGGGGTTTTAGGACAATTTCGGAATTTCGTCTTTAAAAGTTTTAACTCTTAAAAATCCAACTTAAGGGTATTTCTGGAATTTCATGTTCCCAAGGGTACAGAAATGCAAGAAAAACAATAGGGAGACTTTTTTGCTATTTCAAACTTGAAAGTGGACATGGTGGGGACCTTTGTTCCCACCAGGGTTGGGGACCTTTGTTCAAATTTCCAACAATATTTGAAATTGGACTTGACAGGTCGTGACTTTCAAATTTGACAAATTATCTTAATTTGTGCAGCGATGAAAAATAAGATGATGAAATTTCATTGTTGAAAGTTAATGTTGTAAATAGGTGGCTTCCACCATTATGCATGGCTTGGCAAGTGTCTATAAAGTGAGAAGTCGTGTCACATGGTGGCATAATTTGTGTGGAAAACTACAATAACTACCCCTTGTTTTGTTTGCCTATATATATGCTCTCTCTTGTAAGAAAAACTAGCTGATGCTCTAAAATTTCAATAATAAAATGTTGTTGAAATCTGGAAACTCCAAAATTCAATATAAAGGCAATGTTCTCCTCTTCTCTATCTATCGCGTTCATCTCTTCTTCTTTGTTCTTTTGTTTTATTCTTTATTTTGTTAATTGATTATTATTCCCTATCCTATTTTCTATTTAATTTACAACAGTTAATAAGTTATCCTAGTATTTTTGTTATTTGTAAGAAATATTTTAATTATTAACACTTAATGTATAAAATAAAAATTTGAAAGTTTATTGGATTAATTTATACAACTGTAAAACTTGAAGGAATATAAAAGAAGGGTACAAACATAAAAATCTTAACAAGTAGGGGATAAATAACAAATATTGTAAAACTTACTGCCCCCTCTCGTCCTCACATGCCTCTCTCCCTGGACGGTCCCATATAGGCAGCGGCGGACCCAGGAATTTTAATCAGGTATAGGCACTAAATAAATTAAACTCGTAATTATAGAAAAATGAAGATCATACTAAAATAGTTGTTTATATATATATAATATATATAAAATATATATACAGATAAAATAAAATAAATAGAACACTTACTCAGATGAATTAAATAATCTTACATTCAAAAGAAAATAAAATAAAGAAAAAAATTTAAAAACTAAATAATAACAACAAAAACAACATAAATAAGGAAAATAAATTAAAAGAATAAATTACAATATACATTTATAAGAAAAAATTTTGTTTTGCATTTATAATAAATTCAATTTAAATTTATACAAAAATTATTTAGTAATAACTATTAGTAGACATGGTTTAAAATTTTGTAATCTTCAAATTATTGGTAAATTTAGATTACGCGAGGAAAACTTCATTGAACATGAAAGAATGTCGAATAATTACAAGCAGATACAATGTAAAATATAACACGATGGAAAGTAATCCTCCTTGCACGATACATTAAGTTTAGCAAGGAACCATGGTTACTTTGCATCGTGTATTTGTTTACGTTGTTCGTTTTGAATAAATAATACTTTTTCATCGTGTTTACTTTTCCGCTTTTTGTACAAAAAAATATAAAATAACAATGGTTTGGTACTCCATGCTGTACATCCTGGATATTGACCGTCAAAATGCAATGACGACTGACACACACTGTTAACCTAAAGGCTTGATGTGACGAGTAGGGACTGTAAAGAAAAATATATTTAAAACCCCTACGTCAATGTCATGTCGAATCGATATGTTTACTGTTTCCCATTGTTGCAGTTGCGTTTAAGACCGACTGTCAGATTCGTAGGACGAGTTGACGTGACTTAATGACCAAAAACGTGAGTTCGTCAACCTTTAAATTTTCCACATCTTCATATTTTATAGTAGAATAAACTATTTAAGCACAGGAAACTTTGTTTATACAATTATACTTGTCATCAAGAAAAATAACAAAAAAAAAGGTCTCTTAAACGGCTGACGTAAAAAAGTAGGTGAATCTATAACAATCTTCATCGATTATTTGTTCCAAATCCAAAAAAACACTACTCTATAACTCCATAACAATAACCGTAAAGAAAATCAACCGGTTGATAACTTCCACTGTTAGTGTAAGTTAAACGAAATGAATTTTTATTTCAAGAAAAAATAAAAATAAATAAACACTTAAACGAAATGAAATTTATTATATACATTATATCAAGACGTATATAAATGTAGATATATATACAGAAATATTGAAAAGCATACGAACGTCCTGAGTCCTGACATAACTTCTAGAGGATATTGAATGTGTGTCGCTGCATGTTTTGACAAGTGCACAGACAATTGAGTCAAAGCATGTAAAACTAGGAAGCACGGATACTTCATTTGGTGGAGGTAACTTGTATCGAACTCGTATCCAGTTCCGATACTTCCCGGATACTCCAGGATACGTATCCGATACATCAAATGGCGTATCCGTTGACTTTTTCACAAGTTTGACTGGAGGATACTTAGAGGATACTTGAGGGATACTTTGAGGATACTTGGAGGATACTTGAGGGATACATAGAGGATACGTTTGGGGCAATATTATAATTATTTTAGTATAAAACGGGGTCAAATTATAATTTCAAAATATTAGGGGTCAAAATGAAACTGTAAGGAAATTTTAGCTTTGATTCCATTAACATGGAGAATAACGGGATACTTGAGATTGCAAACCTTTCACTTGATGAACCAGAGTTAATTAGATGCTGAATTATTTAGATCCTTTAACAATGTGAATGATGATAATGAAGTTAATTAGGAATTTAGTATCTATTTTATGAGTTTATTTTATGTATTATTTGGATTTTGTAATATACTATAACTTATGTGACGTATGTTTTATTTGGATTTTCAATTTTGTAATATGTTACGACTTAATTTGGATATTGTAATATGTTACATTGTTATGACTTAGGTTGTTATGTGACATGTTTTATTTGGATGATTGGATATGAATATGTTTTGATTTTTGAATGAATTATTAAATATCCTTTTATATATTCTTATTTAAAAAAAATATAAACATATATTATTTTAATTGACGTATCCTGCCGTATCCTGCCGTATCCTAGTTTTTGGAGATTTACCGTATCCCCGTATCGTGCCGTATCCGTATCCCGTATCCGTATACGTGCTGCCTTGATGTAAAACTAGTGGGTCACATTAGGAATTTAGGATTATCCTAATATCCGTTGTATTAGGACGTCCTCGATCATCTGAGGAATTATATATAAATCTATGTATTTAAATGAACTGACCGCATACATGAATTGTATAACGGAAAACGATCTAACACGAAATATTTCAAAACTGCTAATTTCATTACAATTGCCAACATAAAGCCGAACAGTGAAGTACATTATTATAGAATATAGAAGAAAACGGCGGACACAAGGAGCCGACACTATTTGTTTCCTTTTGCCGTATATCTGGTTGCTCTGTACATTTGTTTGAACAACATAATCGTGAAGGTAAATTAGTTAAATGGTTACAGAACAAATCCAGCTATATGTTCCACAACACAGCAAATAAATAATGTGGTGCAATAAACAGTTGTAAAGCAATACCTTCGTGTTCTGATGCTCTATATACGTTCCCGTCTAGTGTTTGGACAGTGGAAGTGGGCCGGATTGGAGTGTCGCAACTCGCAAGGTCGGTTACAAATGAAAAAACGATATACAATCAAAGTTGGACCATAGGTCAAAAGTAAACACGTTCACCGTACGATAACTTCAGACATTCCAATGCCTCATCATCGTAAGTTATGGTGATGAGACATTGAAATTTCTGAAGCGAACGTTCTGTGAATGAAAAAAGTAGGAAAGGATGAAGGGAAGTAGCTAGCATTGATATGCAGGACACAGAAGATCGTGTGAATTACACAGTTTGATCAGCAGACGGGGCTAAGTCGCCGAAGTCCGGACATGGACACCAAACAGCCCTAAAACGGGAGTGAGAGCATCTCTAAGAGTCTCCTTTGGAGACCCCTAACCTTAATTAAGAATAAGGAGTATCATTTTTTGCAGCTCCAAGAGGTGCCTAAAATTTTGTTTTGGTAAAGCTCACTGCTGAGTGCTGAATCCATTAATAAAGGGGTGCATATATGTTTTCCCGTGGATTGAACCCCTATAAGTGGGCTCCACGGACCACAATTAAAATTATATATATATATATCATTTGGTGCAATTTCCTATATATATATATATTATAATTTATAAGTGAGCTCCGGCATTGACTACAACATTTGTCTATTAATATATATTAAATACCATTTTCCAATATAATTAAATATATAACTTCATGCTTCGTGAGGTTATTGAAGATTCCATTTTTGGTCACCCCACTTCGAAGCTTACCCCCTCCCCAACCTAACAGTTGACATGTGTCCAGGGAGGGGATATTTTTGTCTAAACACATAACAGTTTATGGTAAAAATACCCCTTCCATGACACGTATCAAGTGTTGGGGAGGGGGTGACCAAAAGTGAACAAGTTATTGAATGTGAGCCAAACCTCAGAGATCGAGGGTGACTGCAATTTGCTCTTTTTTATATATGAATTGTCTGAATTACCTTTTATAAAAGCTATTTTATGTCAACTAGGAGAAGCCGAAAAGTGTGGCTTTTCTTGACCTTTTATACAACATATGAATAACTACACTTTATAGATATTACACCATTTCTCTTTGATTATAAAGACATTGTGAACACTTTTTTTGTAATTCACTTACTCAAAAGCTATTTTTTAAAATACATCGCAACACCTTCTTTTTTGTGATTTCCCAACCAAAAAGTACCCTTTTGTATAAATTAAAGCTCGACTCATTATAAGCTCTACTGCTCTACTAAAAAAACATGCACTATAGCTGTACTTGAAAAGGAATACCAAACATACTCTTCGGTTGCGTTTGTTGCGCGGGATTGGATTGGACTAGTTTTATAGGATTGGATTGGATTGGATTGGATTGGATTGGACTAAATTAGTATTTAGACATGTTTGGTGCAGTACAGATTGGATTAAAATAATACTGTCTCTAGCTTGTTTGGTGTAAGTGTGTAACGTAGGATTGGATAAAAAATATATAGTTGAAAATAATTGTTTTATTTTGTGAGAGGTAAGTATAAATTTATATGTAATAAATAAAATCATTTTAATAAATTAAAAGAAAATAAAAATTTAACTATTTAAAATTAAATTTGGTCAAAAAAATTATTAAATTATTAATTTGAATAAAATAAAATATTTTTAAAAATAAATACAATTAATTTCAAATAAAATAACATTTAAGTTTTAATTAAAAAATATTTAAACATTTTATAATAAAATAGCATATATTAAATTGATTTATAAATCAGATTGAATATATTTAAAATTTGAAATATAAATAATATAATTTATGAAAAAAAAAAAAAACAAAAAAATAGAGGACTTGGAGAACTGAATTAGGGGTAATTCAGTAATTATGAAAATTTGAAATGGTTAAGTTTTGGAGTGAAATGATTTTTTGGAAGTGGAGGGACGCGATTGTGAAAAAATGGAAAGTTATTTATAGTTGTGTAGGAGCAAACCTCAGGGTCCTTGGTTGCAATTTCAGATTTTAATATATGTATATAACAGACTTTGCTTATTCGTGTATACTAGCTTAACAAGAACTTCTACCGTGTATCAAAAGGGGGAACTGTACGGAAGACGGTACCTGTAACAAGATCTTTAATCGACGGCCCACACATTCGTGTCGAAGGTATGGCCTTTTCTGTGTAGGTCCTAATGTTGTCTCTGAGCAGATTTTTGTTTGTATCTATTTGATTATTATGGCTGGGTATGTAGTCATTGGAATTAGTTTTGAGTCTGGGTATGGCGTTGTCTGTTTTGATACAAATTACGTTTTTTAGCATATTTTTGTTTGTTTCGCTTTCACTATTCTGGGTTGCTGTGTGTTCATTTGTAATGGGTTTCGGTCAATCAGTCTGGGTATTGCGTGTATAACATTCAACAAATTATCTATACCCGCCATACCGTTAATTTGTTGCTGGAATGAAGTGATCGATATTGTTTTACATGGGTTGTTTGCTCTAATTGATTAGGTTGTGTACGTTTGACGTTGTTAGGGCCACATTCCTAGTTTTGTTGTTCGTTTGGCCTAAGAGATCGAAATGGGTTTTTCTACAACAGATAGTGCAATTGGCGACCAATATTTTGTATAGGTTTGTGTGTTGTGCTGATCGATCACATAATTAGGTCATAATAACGACCACACCATTGTGTGTAACCGTTGGGTTGCTTTTTATAGGCATGTTTTTGGTTAGATACTGAACTTTATAAATTTGGTTATGATTATGTTTTATTGGTAGAGCAAGATGTTGGTAGAATTATAATGTTCGTCCACCCATTCTCGGACCGTAGGTCTTTTAGCCTGTTACGTATTTTTAAAATGTTTGTATGCTAAACTGAAATACGCGCGCAGGTTGTTGAAACAAAACGTTCGTTCAAAAACTACGCAGCTTTATATCTTATTTCTTTATGGCGACGACCGGAGCTCATCCCGTCAGGAATGAGGAGGAGGTTAATAATGTCTTGCTAGATCAGGTGCATAGGCACATAAAACTAGCCGAGTTTTTTTCTAAGTTACTTGAAGGGAAGGTAGCGTCTACGTCTTCTCGTGGGTCGTCGGTTGCGTCTACCGCGGATATGCATAAGATTGGGAAGACGTATATGCTGATAAAGCGAAATGGGGAACGACTTATTAAAGAACTAGAGAAGGCTCACAGATGTACAAACTGACACAGACTCAAGCAAAAGGATGGGAATGGAACGCTGTGTTAGGGAATCTGTTGTGTTAGTAATTAGTATATAGCTTTTATTTGGTAGTATGTTACAGTCAAGAAAATAGCGTACGTGGATGGCGTCTGCATGTTAAACTTGGGGGTGTGTTTCCGTCATCGTTCAATTCGATGACAGTATATTAAAGTAGGTATAATTATTTTGTGTTCCTTAATGAACAGAAGGAAGCATTATGGATCATATCATTTACTTTCTGCCCAGCTTTGTGTAGTAAACATATAGGAATTGATATATATCGTAATGCTGATCGTAAAATGACAATATGAAATGTCCTTCAAGGGTGGAAAACCCTAGCCGGATGGATTCAATCTTGGCATGGGACGGTCCCATACACGTGGCCGTGGGACCGTCCAATGAGAACGTGCCACATACACCTCCATGGGGAGACTGTGGTCAGAGTATGTGGCACACTTGTGGCACGTTTTGATTGGACGGTCCCACGGCCACGTGTATGGGACCGTCCCAGCCAAGATTTTCTCACCCGGATGATGTAATGAACTTATATGCAATAATCATACAGCCCAGGAATTTTTTTTTGTTGTGGAAACATATAACCAAAACCAATTATATACAATGGTTCATCATGACCTCATTCCTATTTCTACTGACAATAAGCTTTATTAGTGAACTCGATCCTCCGATTGAATTCTCCGATCGGATACTGCAATACCCGTTGATTGGCATTGAATTTCGGTGGAATTTATACGTACCGCTGACGCATAACATTTCACATTAAAATGTATTACACAGTCATCTTGACAAAGAAAGCAATACACGAGTTGAAGTTCCCAATGTAATCCAATGGAAATGTATGTTGACAAAGAAAACAATACACGAGTTGAAGTTCCCAATGTAATCCAATGGACAGATATTGCTGTCACGTTAAAGGTAATCTTCATAATTGCGTTGGGAAGAGAAGGATATCCTCCGTTCCTGACGGACGCAGTGTTGGAGACTTCGAGACTTGGAGATATAAACCGTCCTTTGACTTTTATCGATGCATCAACTCAATTTTTGAAAGGTGAAATATATATAATCGATTGTACAGGTTAAATATTTAACAGCACCGATCGAGTAGATGCCTAGATGGATCGTTTTGTTGGTTCTACTTGTACAGACTACAACTCTACAAGTACGTGTAATATATAGTAAAGGAGTTACCATGAAATATACTGTATTTGTAATTATTTTCAAAAAAATAGATGTTCCACATATATATATATATATATGGGGCAGGATCCATGGCTCCAAATTTGTTACACATATTGTGACACAACTTCATGACCATAGGATGTTGCTTCTTTTAATGGATAGGATTTATTCTCTTTTTCTTTCCTTATTTATTACAGAC
Organism: Acer campestre; assembly: GCA_954870605.1. Lineage (NCBI taxonomy): Eukaryota > Viridiplantae > Streptophyta > Magnoliopsida > Sapindales > Sapindaceae > Acer > Acer campestre. The sequence goes on along the minus strand of OX940802.1, from coordinate 35,462,383 downwards.
ATTGTCTCTCTCCTAATTAATACTTTATCCTTTACACGTTTTCTTTTTCTTTTTGTTTTTTTCTTTTTTTTACTTCTAAAACTAGATCACTCGCACTTTGAAGTCTTTTAAATCCCTTTATTTATTTCTGTAATTATTTACTATTCTTATTTCTCAAATTACTTCATCTAAAATAAATAATTTTATACATGTAATCAGTCTCGTCTTAAAAATTGCTTTGGTATGACTATTGTATACAGATTTAACTATCATAAAATCTATTTGTAAAAACAATAATGGTAAACATCCCACCTTAATTAAATCCCACTTTTTTGTGAGGTATCAAATTGTGAGTGGATACACATTAATGATCATTTATCTCACCTACCTCATGTATCCACTCACCATTTCACACCTCACATGGCCCATGTAGTGGGATGGAAAATGTGGGATTTTAGGTGGGATGTTTACCATTATTGTTATAAAAATAGATATCATCACATATATTCGAAAAGAAGAAAAAGTAACTAAATCAATTTGTTTCCAAAGCAAAAAATTTAAAAGAAATCTAACATGTCAAATCGTACAACGAAAATTTAATAAGATTGTAACAGTCTTATATAAACAAGTCCAAAAGAACCAAAAAATTTGTTCTTTCGATCTTTCTTTTATCATTATTATTATTAACTACAAAACAAGAAGAAACAAGATAACATAAATAATTAAATAAATATTATAATTCGAAGAATAAAAAAAATACTTTAGATAAACCATGAGCATCTGTTGACAAGTCATCTAATTCCAAAATTTTGGACATCTTTGGATATGATAAAAATCAATTGAAGCTAATCGAATGAAAGAAAAAAAAAATGAAGACAGGAAAATGAAAGATTTTAAAGATTGAAGAGTGAAAGTGATATTCTGATTTCAGGTAAAATAAAATAATCAAACAGACAAAAAGTTAAATAAGGTGACAGAATTAAATCAAATAATAATATTTTGGAGAGGTAAGCTATTAATTAGGTGACAGAAATAATATCTGTAATAAATAAGGAAAGAAAAAGAGAATACATCTCATCCATTAAAAGAAGGAAGATCTAATGGCCAAGAAGTTGTGTCAAAAATTGTGAAAAAAAATGGGGCCATGGATATCTAAATTATAAGGATTGTACGATTTCTCAAACCAAGCCATTTTCGATTGTATACTTTCAACATTGGTTGGTTAAACAATAATATGTAAAAATAGGTGGGGACATAAAAAGCATTACAACCTTGCATCTGAAATATTTCATAACGTTGTAATAAAATTAAATAGCAAAATTAAGATGAACAAGGATTAATTAAAGGGAAAGTATCATTTCCCCCCCATATTATGACCTATTAGTAAATTTACCCCCTGTATTTTCATTAATGGCCATTCTCCCCCCTGAAACCAAACATATTCGCCATATTTCCCCCTGCCAATAGCTTTTCTGTTAAAATGTCTCATTGACCGTTATCTTCTCATTGACTGCAAGGGTAATATGGTAACTTCAATGTAAATTCATTAATACACATTTATTTATGATTTAAAAAAAGTGAAAATAAAAAATAAAAAATAAAATAAATTGTGGAGCCGTGGAGATCATCATCTTCTTCATCAAAACTCTAGAAACCATCCTTAATTTATTTTTTCTTCCAAAAATCATTATCAAACACAAAAAGAATCATCAATTCCACCAAATATCAAATCTAGAAAAATAATTTCAAGGGGGTGGGGATGATTTTCGAATGTCAAACCCAGAAAAAATAAAAAGCAAAATTGAATCATCTATCCCTATCACAATAACCATCAAAATCCAAAATCCAAAATCCAAAATCCAAAATCCTCCTAGATTAGAAACCCAAAACACAAACACCAAAAACCCATAAATCCAGAGCCCTCCCACCATCAATTTTTTTTTCCATCATCACGATCACAGCTCAAGACCACGCGATCGTTCACTAAAACCCATGGAGCTGTTCGTGTCCAGAAAAAATAAGAAGCAAAATTGAATCATCTATCCCTACCACAACCACCATCAAAATCCAAAATCCAAAATCCTCCTAGATTAGAAACCCAAAACACAAACACCAAAAACCCATAAATCCAGAGCCCTCCCACCATCATCATAATCACATCTCAAGGCTGCACGATCGTTAACTGAAACCCATGGAGTTGTTCGTGTTGTCGACTTTGCCAAATAAGAGCTGTTGAGAAGACTGTCGACGGGAGATCGACACTATTGAGGAGACCGTCGGCGAGGAGATCAGCGTCGCTGAGGAGACCGTCGGAGCGGAGATCAGCGCTGCTGAGGGGATCGTTGACGTGGAGAAAGGGAGAGATGCGAGAGATGATGAGAGATTGAGAGATGTGAAGAGTAAAAAAAAAAAAATAATTGGCTTTTTGTTTTTGTTTTCGTTGGATTACACTGATGATGTTGTTTGCTTTTTTTGTTTTTTTGCCTTTTGTTTTTGTTGTGGATTATTGATGATGTTGAAACCAGATTGACTTTTAATTTTTTTTTTATTAAAAATATAAATTCGGTGATGATGATTGATGGTTATTGGATGGTGTTTGAGGATTATTATTATTATTTTTTAATTATTTAGTTAATTTTTCACAAGTTACCTATTTATCCCTATGTTATTTGATTGTTTTTTAGGGCAAGTATGTCTTTGTATTATGTATTTTTTAAATAAATATTTTATAAACATCTTGATGTTCAAATGGTCATTTACATAGTATATTGAAGGGTAAAGCTGTCATTTAATGTGAGAATTAACTTTTTTAACAGAAAAGCTAATGGAAAGGGGGAATATGGCGAATATGTTTGGTTTCAGGGGGGAGAATGGCCATTAATGAAAATACAGGGGGTAAATTTACTAATAGGTCATAATATAGGGGGGAAAATGATACTTTCCCTTAATTAAAGAATAGATAAACAATAGTAAATAAAAGAGATAGAAGCAGAGAAACAAGGGAGAGAGACGAGTCACGAGAGATGAGAGAACACAACAGAGAGTTCTCTTTATCTTTTATATTGATATTGAATGGAAAGAGCATTAGCTTGAGAGTTGAGATTATTAAAATTACATCATGTTTATATTTAAATCCATCTATATATATAGCCATATAGGCAACAAAATGAGGGATGGATGTTGTAATATTCATTATTCAAACACCTAATCAGCTAATTATGCATGCAGCAAAACAAACTGGAGCTTCCACGTGTGCCTAATAACTTGTGAAGAGGAGAAGGTGGAAGGTAGTTGTATTAAAAGTATGACAAGAGGTTGGATCAAGTGTTATGTGGTGTATACAATTGGTGGTATATCCACACAATATTCACAATACATAAACATTATATTATTCCAATCCACAATTTTTTGATTTCAATGTTATAGTGATTTCGTTTGTTCAAAATTACAACAATATTTCAAATTCGACTTGCCAGGTCGTGACTTTTTTTTTTTTTTTTTTCTTTTTTGACAGCTCAAATAGAGCAGAAACAGGACAGACAGAATAGAACCCAGACAAGCAGGGAACAAACAACACAGACACAAACAAGGAAGCCACAACTTAATTGTGCAGGTCATTACAAATAACAGTAGGAACATTGATGGAGCACCCAAACTTCCAAGCCTGATCTTTTCTAGTCCGAAGAGCCCTCTTGGCAAGATCTAAGGCAGCAGAATTTGAACCCAACTTCCCCAATAAAATAGCAGAGGAACCAATGTCATTCAGAAGGCCCTTAATATCACTAATGATGTGCCCCCTGCAAGAGTTGAGGTGGGAGCTCTTATTAGCCATATCAACCACACAAGCAACATCTGACTCCACCAAAAGAGGGAAAAGGCCACACAAATTGCCAAATTTCAAACCCCTTAAAATTGCCACCAGGTTAGCCGTGGAAAAGTGAAGCCCAGAATTCAGAAATAAACTGCAAGAGGAAATGACCAGACCATCATGATTTTCCAAGACAAAGCCAAAGCCCGTACGCTTGTTACGAAGGTCAGAGATCGCCCTACAGTTGACCTTGTAAGAGCCTGGAGCAGGAGGGGACCAAACCCCGGGAGGAGGCAAGACAGCAGCAAGGGAGGGCTTATCCTTGGCAAAATTACAGGAACTGAGGAAAGATTTGCTCCAGCTAAAAATAGAATTTGAGTCAACCCTTTTATCACCAAAATGGAAGAATTCCTGACAAACCAAGACCTCCCCACAATGACTTTCAAATTTGTACTCATCGGGTAAGAATATATATAAAGAAATAATTGTGTATGGGACAGTCCCAGGCAAGATTTTCTCCTGCAACGTAGGTAACCCATTATCTCCCTTGTTTTTAAGTGAGCTGCTATATTGTGAGTTCTGACCGTAATAAAAGTAATCATATTTGTTTTTATGATTACCTTTGACGTCAGTTGACGTAAGTTGTTGCCAAAAGTGAAAACCTTGTTATTAGCCTTTTTACAAGTAAGGTTTTATGCTAAAGGACTTCAAATTCAAATCATACCCAGTATCTACTGGGTCACCGATTATATATCGGTTTGAGGAGGCCGATCGGTGTAAATGATTGGAACCATACATAATTATAATATGACATTCAATTTCCAAACACATAACATATAGAACAGTTCAGCCATGTATTCAACACTTCAAACTTGATCAAACATATCATACCAAGACACAGTTACATGTGACCTCTATCTACCCCAAATTAAACACAATTCTAACAACATAACTTATAGAACAGTTAATAAAACCGATCTCAAAAAATTCATGAGGTATCGCCTCACCTCTGGCCGTTGCATGCCTGTGTTAACTCAACGGCCAACGACTCAAGGTTGGATATCCGATCCTCCACCTCCATGTACTTCTTCCTCCACATAGCGACCTCAATTTCCAGAACCTTCCGATCGTTCTTCAGGCGGGCTATCTCAGTCTTCATCGAGTTCTCTCTCGCACAGAACACAGACTCCACCTTTGACAGTTCAGAATCGCGACGAGACGACTGCAACGACCAATCAACGTTAGTTGTGGTGCTACTGGCATCTCCTTCTCCTTCAACATCCACACCCACATTATCCGCCATGTCTATCAATTGAGTATTTTGGACTTCGTGAAGGTATAAATACCCAACTCATTAAGGCGCATTAAATAACACCTGTTGAGGGTCACAACCGTTGAAATTCCCCACAAACGTAATAATTATTCAAACATGTGGTTTACAAAAACAAACGTTTGATTCCGATAACACTTGGTTAATTTGGAAGGGTAAAGAATATGAATGGGATTAATTTGGAGTGCATTTTTCGTCACCCCCCTTGCTTACCCCCCTTCCATACACATGACATGTGTCTATGGAGGGTAAAATTGTCTACAAAATTAATCCTTTATGACACTTGTCATCCATTTAAGAAGAGGGGTAATGGTTACCTCCCTTGAAAGGGGGTGACCAAAAGTGTTCATTAATTTGGAAGGGTAAACAAGTAAAATAAATAATAAACATTAATGATTTATTAAAACAGAAATTATTGAATTAATAAAATAAAACAAATTACAATAAGTGGAAATGAATTCCAGAATCAGTTCATCATCATCAATACAATCACCGGTTCACACCACCACCATCATCAGTTCATCAAACACAAACCCAAACACAAACCCAAACCCATAACACCACACCACCAGACCTTGAACCGTACCAGCACCACCAGAAACAAAAACGACCCACCACCAGTCAAACACAAAATCCAAACCGGTCTACCACCCACTAAACACTCAAACCCAAAACCCGAAATCCATCCGTCAAAAACTCACTCGAATCTATCTCTCGCGATCTTCCCTGTCGTAACCGACCACCATCATCCACTTGAAACCCACGGCCGCCGCCAACCGCGAAACCATCAGCCACTCAAATCTCACTCAAACCTTTCTTTCAGACAATGGAAAAGGGATGAACTGGTGAAAGAGAGAGATATAGGGATTCGATAGAGAGAGGGGGGTTCGAGAATGAACAGGGCAAGAGAGAAAGGGGTTCAAGAGAGAGAGAGAGAGAGAAAAGGGTTTTTTATTTTTTATTTAAAAAAAAAAAAAAAAGATTGGTTCAGGTAATCTGGGGAGAGGGTTTCATGATGATGATGTTTGTTCCTGGCATTTGTTTTGTTTAATTGGCACTTTGGCAGCTAATTAGGGAAATTATAATGCATGGAAGAAAATTAAAAAATCTAAGGAATGAAGAACAGAAGAAGATGCCATAGATTATAGGGAAGCGGGGAAACGGGGATCCGGGGGAAAATGTGCAACCCTAGACCCAGATGATGTCTCAGTTGACCCACTTGTCTTCTCCTCTGCAATCAAAAATTTCCCACATATTCAATCAATCAATCAACAATAAACCCCAGAAAACAAGTTCAAAAATAAGTAAGAAAACATAATTAAATTACCGGATGGAATATCCTGGTTGGGATTGGAAGCCATGACCACAAGAAACAGGCTGGAGCTCTTTCATTATTTTCAATTGAATTGAGAAAAAAAAAAGGACAAAGAAAAGAGAGAAAAGAGTGTGGCACGAGGATTGAGAGAGAGGAGTGAGTGTGAGATGATGAGATTATATTAGTGAAATGCAAAAAAGTAAAAAATAAAAAACAAAAGAAAACAAGCAAGAACAAGACGATTAGATTTGAATGGAGTTTGGTGAGAAGTTGGAAGAAGAAGACAATTGACTTTGAGTTTATTTATTTATTTGTTTTTCCAGTTCTTTGAGTTTCATGTTGTAATTTGTTAGACATATTTGAGTTTTTTATTTCGTTCTAGATATGTGAGTTTTTTTTTTTTCCTAGATCTGTGATTTTTTTTATTTTCTTCCAGATTTTTGTTGGAAAAGATTTTGTTGAAGAAGATATTACAAATGTAAGATTTAATTCAATCCAATCCAATCCTATCTCATGTTGGAACAAACGTGGGATTATTTGTATCCTATGTTACACCATAGGATAATTTAGTCCCAGCAAATCCAAGCCAATCCAATCCAATCATATCCTATAAAAATAATCCTATACTATCTCGCGCACCAAACGGACCCACAATGTTTTGAAAATGTATGTTATATCGTGTAATAGTAGTCATCGTGAGAGAATGATGTAAGCTGACAATGTTTTGAAAATGTATGTTATATCGTGTTAGGTTAGACTAATAGTAGTCTTCGTGAAAGATGATGTAAGCTGACAATGTTTTGAGAATGTATGTTTTGTTCGTGTTAGGTTGGAGTAAGGTGGTCATCGTGTTACAATGATGTAAGCTGAGCATGTTTTGAAAAGAGCTAATTACACAGAACCTCCTTGAGGTTTGCCCCTTTACAGCAAAAAACAACTTTATCGAAAATTGACACTCAACCCCCTTGACGTTAGTGTTTGACCGTTAACTTAACAGTTGACCACATTAAAATGCCAAAATGACTAAAATACCCCTATTACCCTTTATTTAATGAAATTAAAATTTAAAAGAGTAAATTAAATAAAGAAAAATTAAATAAAAAATAGATGATCTTCACAATTTATTAAAAAATAAATAAATTTTTAAAAATGGAAAAAATAAGAAAATAAAATTAAAACACGTTTTAAAACAAAACAAAAAAAAAACAGAAAAATAATGGAAAATAATTTAAATTTTAAAAAACAAAATAAAAAATGAATGTAATTTTAAATGAAAAGAAACAGAGACGGATGAGATCTGGTGGAAGAAAAAGTATTAACTTCATCGTACAAAACTTCGTTTTCACATCAAAATGTATATTAACGTCATCGTACAAAACTTTGTTGATACTTTTTTTGGTAAAAGAAACAAAAACGAAGTTTTGTACGATGAAGTTGATACTTTTCCTTCCACCAGATCTAATCTGTCTCTGTTTCTTTCCATTTAAAATTACATTAATTTTTTATTTTGTTTTTTAAAATTTATATTATTTTCCATTATTTTGAGTCATTTTGGCATTTTGATGTGGTCAACCGTTAAGTTAACGGTTAAACACTAACGTCAGGGGGGTTGAGTGTCAATTTTCGATAAAGTTGTTTTTTGCTGTAAATAGGCAAATCTCAGGGAGGTTCTGTGTAATTAGCTCTTTTGAAAATGTATGTTATATCGTGTTAGGTTGGAGTAATAGTAGTCATCGTGAGAGAATGATGTAAGCTGACAGTGTTTTCAAAATGTATGTTATATCGTGTTAGGTTGGAGTAATAGTAGTCTTCGTGAAAGAATGATGTAAGTTGACAATGTTTTGAGAATATATGTTTTTTTCGTGTTAGAATGATGTAAGCTGAGCATGTTTTGAAAATGTATGTTATATAGTGTTAGGTTGGAGTACTAGTAGTCATCGTGAGAGAATGATGTAAACTAACAATGTATAACAAATTTTTGTTTTTATCGTGTTAGGTTGGAGTAATGGTGGTCATCGTGTAAGAATGGTGTGTTGACAATGTTTTGAAAATGTAAATGTTACACAGGGGAGCACTCTCCCAGTGATAATATGTTTTGGTTAGGACATATGTGCAAATGGTAAATAATGAATGCTGGTCGATTAAGCTGCTCACTAACTACGTTGTTGCGTTCGTGTAAACCTCGTGTGCCATCCATGTCCTAATCAACGGCACGCCCGAATGGTATAATTTCCAAGGTGGAGGCGTTCTGTCTAATATAAATTCAGCAAACTGGCACATGTAGACGCCGCACTGGATACTGAAAAGTGAAAACATAAACAGAAAGTATGCAAATAAATACATATATTTGCAACCGTTGCAAAGGGATATGGCAGAAACGAATATTAATTACGTACCCATCCTGCTGGATTGGAAGATCTTGTCTGATGTACTCAAAAGGCTGGAATGGCTTCGTAAGTACGTCTATCCCCTTATGCTCATAGTACCCAGACTGCTGGAGAAGGGAGGGCATTAGGTAGCTAATACAGTCCATTTCCCTTACCCTCAGCATTGACTTGCTCTTGGCATGCAGTGAGTCATAAAAAGTGAACGCCCCATCTTCAGGGAAGAGATGGCAGAGAACCCAGTGGTCGTCCACGTTACAGGGGATTAGAACCTATGGAGGTGATCCAAAGATGAGAAACGGGTTTAGCAATTGATGTCATGAAACGTTAATAATAAGGAAAAGGAATTAGTACAGGAAAGATAGCCCACCGAATTCATATTCCACTATTCGGGTCGAACTACAATTGACCCACCGCCTCTCACAGCATCTATACACTGTTGGTCGTGGATGAAGGACATGACATCAATGTCCGAAAAATCAATCCAAGAATCCTGTGTTTTTCTACCCTTCTTTCGTACCGGTCTTTTCTTCAGTTGCAATGTTGCCTTCAACGAGTCCCATTTCTTAGCAAGGTAACACTGTTTAAAGGCTTCGTGTTACTTTGTCGGAGACAGGGATGTGTTATACTCATTAAGGTACTGAATTGGATACGCAGTTACTCAGATATACTTACGTGGAATGAACAGTCAACCATTGTGATGTCCTGCGCATACTCGTCATATCTGGAACAACGGCGCCTCCATAGAACATCCATAAAGCTGTCCACATGCTGATGGAATTTTGGTTTGTATTAAAAAGGATTGTTTAAGGTCTTCGGCCAAAACATAAAGGGGATAAGTAGCATATAATATAAATACCATGTACAAAAACAGTTATAATTACCAGGTTGGAGAACGGCACCGACGGGCTCTTCATGTCGAGAAAATGTTGCCGAGTAAATCGCTCTTCTTGACCCACATAAAGACTGTGGTAGTACACGACACGTATTAGATGCAAGTAAAAAGGATAGATAATAAGGGCATGAAGAGGTTACAAAAAATAAAGTTTAAATTTACGAAATATCTTCGCCGGTGCTTTTTAGGAAACCGGCATATTCGGTGTCCAATAAATCGTCATCATCACTAAGATCAAGGATCAGTCCTCTTTTTGCTCGCTTTCGCTTCTTCCTTTTCTCGGGATCGATCCAAACGGTGTTCAGAAAATCGGCTCTCTTCCGCTTCCTCGCGGTTTCTACATCCCTTATTGGGTAGTTGTCTGGCATTTTTTCCAACAGAATTATACTTCCTTCCAGTTCTCCTGGGACCATCAAGTTGGGATCCGGAGATCTGTAAGGTTCGAGATGGATCGTACCTTTGCGGCCTATAGGGGACCCTGTATGACCCTGTGTCAAAACTAATGCAATTAAGAGCATTGCTATATGATGAAAGAAACATTTCTATATGATCACATCAACTCGAAGACTGACTAAACCGTAACTTGTATGTACCGATTTCGATAACGCGGAATAGGTAATAAGAAAGCAAAAAATTATAAATGGGTAACGCGGAATAAGTATTAAGAAACCAATATAATATTGTACTATGTAAGGACTTGGATCAGAATATGTACGTTTACCTCAACTGCAACTTCAAATTCATCGACTTTGGGAGCTTCTTCATCCGGTTTTGGGGCCTCGGAGTCCTTATTATCCTCGGATTTGTCTGTTCTGTCAACAGGGTAGGAGGCAGCCACATGCACATTGTACCGATTCTCTTCAGATCCATTGACTTTGGGAGCATGTCCATCCAGTTTTGCAGCCTCGGAGTCCTTATTATCATTTGCCTCAGTTTTGTCTGTTCTGTTGGCAGGGTCAGAGGCAGTCCCATGCACATTGTACAGATTCTCTTGCATCGCCTTCTCCAGATAACCAGGCATCAACTTAGGCATAATGTCATTTAGTGCCTGAGGGAGGACCTTAGAGAGCACATCATTAAGTGCCTCAGGAAGCACCTTCGGTAGAACGTCATACAGCACCTTCCTTATCACCTCAGAAGTATTTTTTTCGCTAACCTCATTAGGCAACACATCCTTCACTGCTGCCTGGGGAAGCACCTTGGGGAGAACATCAAACAAGACCTTTGTCATCATCCCACACATACTTTCATATGTAACCTCTTTTGAGTCAGGGTCATCCATGCCGTTTGGATTGGGTGTAGTCTTAGGAGATTCGTTGTTGGCAAACAGTTTCCTCTGAACCGAAGGTGGAGCCCTGTTGTGATGGGAATCGATTTGTTTATTTTTATTTTCGGTTTCCTGGTTGTCCAACTCCGGAATACCACCAGACAATTCACACCCTAACTGATCATCAGTAATAAACTCAGTTCGATTCGGCTGGGCAGGCCATCCCATATAAATAAAACTGTCACAGACGAAGTCCATGTCGATTGATGTGAAGTAGGTTTGCTGTTTTTCAGCTGGAGTAGGTTTCATGTCCACCGTTGCCAACTGCAAATATCAGAGGATTACCGTTAATGTTAAACTGAGATCAAAATCTAACATTACAATTAAAGGCTGCAACTGCCATGGGTAATATATATACACACATACACTGCGTTTGTCGAATAAGTTTTCATCGAACCCAGTCGAAGTGTTGAAAAACTCCCAGTTTTTGAACCGTGGATAACTCGAACTGTGGCGCTTGCCAATTACACCGGTCAGAAAAGGAAATCTTTCAACGGCCCAAACCTATTAAGGTTTTCATTAAGTAGCGTTATGAAAATGTGTTAGGAAATGATTCCAGACAATCGGTATCTAAGCCATAGTGGTCGGTGTACATACCTGAAAACATAGAAGATGCCCAGAAAGGTTGTAAGTGATGGTAGTTTTCGTTTCTGGTTTGCTTTCGGTCTTTTTTTTGCCTCTTTTTTTTTGCATTCCCTTTCGAAGGACCTGCAGTATGTGATTCTTGTTCACCTTCACCTTCAACAACTGCTTTGTTTGATGGTTTGAGTTTGTCGCGGTTTTTGGGTATGGCATTTTTTATCCAGTGCAAAGTCAAACTATACACGTATGAACCCCATGGAAAACCTTTGAAAGCTACATCGTCATCCACTAATGCAAACATCCATAGCGGTACACGGTCACGTTCGTCAAGAGTGCTTAAGATATAGCCTATGACCAACAGATTTGCCATCTTCAAGCCATCTTCACCTTGATCGTCGGTGACTCGTTTAAAAGTCTCGAACAAAGAAATGTACGTAGGTTGGCTCAGGAAATGTCTTCCGTATAGGCTGTTCTCCGTTGGACTATAGTTCGCATTTATTAATCCTTCTGGCAGTTTTCCCATTTTAAGCCCAGAACATAGGCAAAACTCAACTTGACCGAAACGATGTTGTTGCATACCCAGCCCAAACCACATTTCGTCATCTCGAGGTGGTGATGCATTACCGGACCTACTGGTATATTCGATCTGCCTTTTCAGTATACTATGCAAAACCTTTGCATGTATAGTGACGGGCAATCGCAGACCTAAGTAGTGGCCAAAAGGTCCTTCCTTAAACGCCTCTAAAACTTGTAATCTGCCTAAAACTTTTTCAATGTCAACAAGAATGTTACAGTGATGCCGACTTCTGGAGTTTATCCTTGCATTTTTCCATCCCTCGTGATCCGGATATAAGAAGGTTAACATCTGAAAATAATGGGCAGGTCGTGTAAATAAAAATAAAAACATATTAGTCCTTTGGATATTCATCAAAGCATGGAAAATCAGAAAGGAGAAAATATAGGCTAACATGAACATGTGATGAAAAAGTAACTGAAAGGTTACCATTTGAAAATAATATGCAGGTGGTGTAAAATAAAAATATATTAGATATTCATCACCAGCTAACATGAACATGTAATGAAAAGTAAGTGAAGGGAGAAAGTCATGGAAATTCATGTACGGGGGGATCATGGAATCATTGAATCATGGAAAAGTCATGGAAATTCATGTAAGGGAGAATCATGGAAATTCATGTAAGGGAGAATCATGGAAATTCATGTAAGGGGAATCATGGAATCGTGGAATGTCATACCAACATCATGGAATGTCATGAGTGGTCATGGAAATTCATGTCAACTTCATGGAATTGAAAGCATCATGGAAATTGGCATCATGGAAAAGTCATGGACATTCATGTAAGGGGAATCATGGAATCATGGAATGTCATACCAACATCATGGAAAAGTCATGGAAATTCATGTAAGGGGAATCATGGAATCATGGGGGATATAAAAACATCATCATAAGGTTCATGTAAAGTCATGGATATACGCAACATGGAAATTGGCATCATGGAAATCATGGGGGATATAAAAACATCATCATAAGCTTCATGTAAAGTCATGGGGCACATCATGGAAAGTCGAAATCATCATGATCACATCATGGAAAGTCCAAGCAACATGAAACCAAGTCTTGGCAATATGTGATGGAAAACCCCAAAACCCCGTGAGAAATCCCCTGATGTGCTCATGGAAAGTCATATGGGATGTAAGTAAAGAAAGACTTTCCATGTAAAGTCATGGGGAATATCTACTTTCATGTAATCTTGGTCTTGGATCTATGGATCACATCATGGAAAACTTCATGTATCGAATGCATCATCAGCACATCAGAGGAAATCTTCATGAGCCCTATTGGGGTAAATCATGATCATGGTAAAAATCAAGACCCAAATGGGCAAGTAACACAAATTAATTCCATATTGGAATTCCAGATTTCAAGTAATTCCAGATATCCAAAAAAACCCTATTACGACATTAGAGATTAACATTAGGGATTAACACAACAGAAAAAGGGAATAGAGGACATAAGTCCCTTATATCAAGTCAAATGTTACGGAAATAATTCGGGATCGTGCCGATTAAGAGGATAGCTAATTCGATCCAACCTCGTCTTCGCACACTGTGGTCGTCGGGGTATCGCCTTTCCTGTTTTCCCTTTTCAAGGCTTTCCCCTTTTTCCTCACTTGCAGTCGTCGTTCTTCACTCCCGTTTTCCCTTGTCAAGGATTTCCCGTTTTCCCTCACCTGCGGTCGTCGTTCTTCAATGTGGCTTTCCCGTTTTGAATTTCATCCGTTTTGTTACAGACTCTGGCTTTCCGTTTTCCCTTTCAAGCGAGAATCCATTACAAGGGGTGATTTAGTCATTTAGAAGAACACTTAAATGTCAGGTCCGAACAGTTAAATAGGGGTACAATAGTAAGATCAGCTATTTAAATACAGTGAAGTGGTCAGAATTGGGTTTTTAATAACTTCTGGCTATATGACGTTTTGGCATCTTCTAAGTGGCTATATTTGAAAACCGCCCACACTTATTTTAACATATTAAATACCTAGTTTTACCCAAGGAGCAAACACAACAAGTAGGAATTGGGGACCTAAAAATAGGAACAAAAATAGTACAATCATCATCCCTCATGTAAGACCCAAATTCGGTTTTCTTTTAGTTCATTTGTTTTATTAGAAATAGAAGAACAATTATTGAAGGGAATTAATGATTGTTCAATATTTAATTAGATAGGGCCCAAATATGGTTTTTAATTATTATGCCACTTACCTTCTTTGACCCTTGCCTATGCCTTTCATATCATAACAATAAGGAGAAGTATACAAGAAAGGAAACGTGTGAGAGAGATGGAGGATTCGGCCAAGAGTGATAGAGAAAGAAGAAATGGTGTGAGACTCAAATTCTTTTTAATTTATTTATTTTAATGACTAGGCCTATTGTAGTAATTATTGTTGAATTGTTGGGTGAGTTAGTAGGCTTTTGAGAATTTTCCTAAGACTAAAGTAACTTTGTGGAAAATTTGAGTTAGTCATTAATTGAATGGGGGTGGTGTAGTTAGTGGAATAGTGAAACACCCAAATAAGTCTAATTGTAATTATTAATTGTTGGAATATCACATGGATTAGGCAAGACTCATTAGTAGTAGGTGAGAGTTTGGTTGTGGTGTGAATGCTTGACTTGGTTTTTAGACTTTCCTAATGAAGATAAATGAAAGGGGTGGCTAATTGTTCAAATGAAAGAATCGGTGGAGATAAGGTTGATTATTATTTATGTTTTTCTCCTTTGACTAATAACAAGCAATAATTCTCCCTCTCTCTACTTGTCTTGAACAAGTTTAAAAACAAAGTTGAAGCACAAGAGAGAGGTATACTAGAGAAATAGTGAGGAAAATGAGTTCTTTCTTTGGAAATCCTAACCTCTAGAGATTATTGTGAGAGTTTTTGAATTTCTAGAGCTAGAACATATTCGTACTTATTCAAGGTAAGAAAAATCACCCTTGGTTTATTATGTTTTCCAATATGTAGATTTTATGTAAGTATACTTAGATGCTTAGAGGATTCAAGTTAAGGTTTTGATCAAGTTGGAATCCTAGAAGCATATTAAGGTGATTGTTTGGTTTCATTTTTCTTATATTTGTTTACTTGAGGCTGACCAGTGCTAATTCAAAAAATATAGATAATTTATTTGTGAAACTTTTGTGATTTGGATCTTGAGATTTTGAACTAGACTGACTAAGGGTTACAAAGAAATTCGTTTCGGTTCAAAATAATAAGTATTGTATTTTTTATGAATTTTTGAGTTTGAAACAGTATTGCTGGAAATATCAGTTTTTATGATATAGTCCGATTTTGAAAATCGTTTTCACTATGTTATACTTATTTAAAAACTGTAATATTTGGTAAAGATGTTTAAAGGGTTTCTGAATTTATTTCACTATTTTTGGGGTTTTATTGAATTAGTTATTAATTTTTGAAATCATGTACTGCAATCTGTCCAATATAAGACAGATTCTGGAAACTAAAAGTATAAATACTTTAAAAATAGATACTTCAATGATTTTGCTTTGAAAATTTTATGTTGGAACCTTATATGTGTTATCTAAACTATTTTGAAGATTTCATATCAAATTTATATATGAATAATATTTTAAAAATTCAAATGGTGAGTAGTGTTCGGACTGTCCAATATTAGGCAGATCAAAATACTAGGAGATTTAAATCATTTTAAGGTACTTAAAATTTTTATTAAATTATGAAAATATTTATGTACATATCTATGTCTGTCTAAAGTGTATTTGCAAATTTTCAGAATTTTACAGTGTATGGACATTAGATTTAAAAATCTTACATCAGACACTATTCGGTTTTCAAAACAACATTGATTAGTTTCTAGTAATAGGATTTCGGTTCTAGAACCTTACAACAGCCCTTATTCCAGTCCTAGACATGATTAAGCCTTTGATATTTGTATTATTATATGATCTTAGGCTAAGGATTGGATAATTAGCTTTGTGGGCAATTGCTTAGATTTGTATTATTATATGATCTTAGGCTAAGGATTGGATAATTAGCTTTGTGGGCAATTGCTTTTATTTGGATTGCTAAGCGGTAAGTATACTATACCCATTTTTGAAACGGAATCACAATGTTATATGTATATGAAATTTGTTTATGAATGTTTTTGAAATGTGTTGTGAATGTTTTCGAAATGTGATAAGTATGCATTTTGAAATGTGAATATATAGTACCATACAATATGTTTTCGCTAGGCTACCTTGTTTATTGTTGCTAGTAGGCACCTATGTGAATTTGTGTGGAGCTCTATGTGATATGTGAAAAGTCCTACTAAGCAATAATAGATAAAGGAACCTAGAAAATTTGATAAGTAATGATTCGAATGATTTATGAACTTGTGCTTTGAAAGTTATGGCTTTTCGTATTTTTAGATATTTTTGTATATGTATAAAAAGATGTTTAGTATGCTTATTGAGTTTCCAACCTCACTTAGTACATTGTGATCCAGATTCTTGAGGTTGTGATTCGCTCTTAGCATGGATTGGCAATCTCAGCGGAGTTTAGTTCTTAGTTCCCTAGGCGATAGTAGTTTTTTGGTCTGGCAGACTTTTGTTAATATTCTTTTTAGATATGAACTTTGGGTATTTGTAATTGTATTGAAAATTTTGTTTTGGATTTTGTAAGATATTTGTTAGTGAGTAAGATCATGTCTTGACCTTCGAGTTAGGGCGTGACCCCTCCAAAAGCCAAAATCTGCAATGAACCTATCCCTGACTGATGCTAAAGCATAGATTTTAGGAAAAGCCTCCATAAGCTTGCCCGAATCCACCCTAATGTCCTACCAAAGCATGAAATACGTACCACGCCCCAACACCACCTTAAAGCCTTCATTACACACTTTTTCCGAATGCGAACCAGGCTTGAGAATGTTAGCTATAGCCCGAACAAACTGAGAAGTTACTTTAGAACTTTGCCAATCCCATACCAACCTATCTTTATTAATGCCATATTTAGATCGGATCACATTTTTCCAAAGAAAGGACCCTTCAAGACCAAACCTCCATATCCACTTGGCTAACATACCATCATTTTTATCCACCATCTTACCAATGCCTAAACCTCCCTTCTTCTTGCTTTTACACATAGTATCCCAATCCATAGTATGAAGTTTCCTCTTCACTAACTCATCTCCCCATAAGAACCCTCTTTGAAGTTTTTCTATCCTCTTAGCCACCCCAACCGGCATTTTAAAAATTGACATATAAAAAGTAGGGATGCTATTCAAGACCGCTTTAATCATAACAAGCCTCCCACTTTTCGAAATAAACTTCCTTTTCCAGGGCACCAACTGATTCTCAATTTTTGCAACAACAGGATCCCAAAAACTCCTGGCTCTAGACCTAGCACCTAGGTAATAGGCAAATCTACCGCCTTACATTTCAGTAAACCCGCCCATTGTTCCACTTTACGCTTGTTTTTCCCATCACTTGCAAGACAAGATTTATGAAAGTTTATTTTGAGACCGGAGGAAAGCTCAAAACAACGAAGAATTCGTTTAGATTCAGAATATATTCGATCTTGGGCTTAAGGAAAATCACCGTGTCATCAACAAACTGAAGGTGGGAAACATGCACTTCATTCCTCCCAAACGATTCACCTTTAATAAGATCCAAACTCACTGCTTTGTTAAGAAGAACACTCAAGCTCTCTATCATAATATTAAAGAGAAAGGGGGAAAGGGGATCCCCCTGCCTTAGACCTTTTTGAAAGTCGGACTACCGTTGACCAGAACCGAGATGGATGGAGTAGAAATGCACTCCCTAATCCAATGTCTCCATTTCGCACCGAACCCCATCCCCCCCCAATACCCTATCCAAAAAGTTGTGGTCCACACTATCATAGACCTTTTCAAAATCTAATTTCATAATGAACCGCCAACCTTATCTTTCCTCCACTTATCAATAACCTCCTCGGCAATCACAAAACTATCTGATAACTGCCTATTCTTAATGAACGCCATTTGGGTATTACCAATAACCGAGCCAATCACTTTCCTTAGACGATTTACTAGGACCTTGGCCAACACTTTGTAACTAGCATCAACAAGACTAATAGGTCTATAGTCTTTTAGAGACAACGACTTAAGAACTTTTGGGGTAAGAGCTATAAAAGAATTGTTTAAGTCTTTGATAATAGAGCCATCTTTGTGAAATTCCGTAATGAAATTCAAGAAATCCACTTTAATAGACTCTCAATTTATCTTGATAAAGTTAAGATTAAGTCCGTCTGGACCTAGAGCTTTATCCCCATCACAACTTTGAATGGCCTCCCAAACCTCCTCTTCTGAAAAAACCTCCTCCAAATTATGCACATCATCAACCGATAACCTCTTGAACCCACCACCTTCCATAGTTGGGTGCTTCCAATTGACATTCGCGTAGTGAGTTTTAAAGAAATCAAAAACACCTTGTCTAATGCGATTCGGGTCGGAGATCACCCCCCATTAAGATGAAGGTTCTTGATACGGTTTCTTATTCTTCTTTTGTCAGAAGCCACAAAATGAAAGAAACTAGTATTCTTAAACCCTTCTTTAAGCCATCTTACTCTCGACTTCTGATGCCATGATTGCTCTTCCTTACAAATGCACTCCCTAAAATTTAGAAAGCAATGACACACACGAGTTTCTATGGCACTCAGTTCAACCTTCTGTCTCAACTTTCTTATCTAAGGCGGCTAAACTCTCCTCTAACTGCTCTTGAGTACTAGACTGCTTCTTGTTCAAATCTAGCCACTTCATAATAGACAGTTTAGACCCCTTCATCTTCACCTTGAGAATCTTGCTTTTGGACTCACCCACCTGACAATCTTTCTAGCCACGTAAAGCTTCTAATATTAAATATTTGTTGTCCAACCACCAATTGAAAAAATGGAAGGGGACCAGATCCTAATCCATCTTCGACTCGCCTATACCAATAGGATTATGATCGGACACACGTCTATGAAAACCTCTTTGTCTATGAAAACCTCTTTGAAACAATTTTGGAAACCAGTTAAGAATTTCCAAGGAAATGAGAAAACGATCCAGACGAGCCCACGAAGCCTTCTTGTTAGGTTTTTGGTTTGTCTTGGCATATATTCCATATCAAAATAATGTTTTTCTTGTATTTGATTAGTGGTCTTAGAATGATGATTCAAAGCTTCAAAGAAAGACCTGGCCACAATATCATGCAAGAAGGTGTCTTCGAAGAAGAATGTGCTACATTGCATATCTAAGGTAAAATTGACCTCATTCTTTTTACAAGGCATAGGCATACACACACATGGCATTCATATGTGTCTCTACATGGTTGAACAACATTTATATAACACTTTCACACACTTAGTAATGTATGCACATGCATTAGATTAATATTGATAAACATTGTTAATTGCATGTTTTAGGATTATGTCTAGGAAACAACATACGTGTGTAACATTGTGTTTAGTTGTTTTAGTTTTATTGTTTTTGGACTTGAACATGATCTCTTATGATTTCTTATTGAGTCCCGGTTATTTCGGTTACTCATTCATTTGGTTTCGAGTCCAAAGTAGCTACGTTACTTTTCGTTCTCATTCGTTGAGTTGTTTTTATCGTCGTATTTCGAGATGAATTCTCAACCTTTTGTCAAAGTTTTGTAGTCGTTGTTGTGCGTGAGGGAGTCACAATTCGTAATCCAAAGACGGATTTAAAATCAGAGTTTAGAGGCCTAGATACAACTAAAGAACGTACGTAGAGCGCGAGAGAAGCAAGCTAGGCCAACAGCCAAGCTTGGCTCACCACATGTGGAGGTCGTGTGCCACACGGCCTGGGTAGCCCTCTGCCCACTATGGCACACGCTCCCCACACAGGCTGCTAACATGGCAACCCATGATTGGCGGCCTCCTTCTCTCTTTCTCTTCCTTTTAAATATTTCCATTTTCCTCCCATTTCTTTCCAAGAAGAAAAAGAAGAAAAATTCTCACCAGAATTTTCTCTCAACTTTTTTTCACCTTCCAAACACCATAACTTTCTCATATGAAGTCGGAATTGGTTGATTCAAGTTGGAGATCATTTATAATCAAGTTCTCTACCTTTTCTAAATGGTCTTGTAGCTGTTTGATCGATTTTTCTAGTGGTTCTACATAGAAAACCGAACCAACTCATGATTGCAAGGTAGTGTTCATATCTTTGTGATTTCTTCTTTTTATGACCTTCAATTTGCTTGGAGTTTCTTTTTCTATATGTATGTATATGTATGGTGAATGCTATTGAGAAAGATAGCTTCATAGTCAAACCTAATCAAAAGTCTAATTAGAGACATATGTGAACTAGTTTCTTAGATTCTAGGATTTTCACATGATTGAGAGTTGTATTGTGATTAGTTTGATATCTAGGATTATTTGTAACTTGATTGAATCATTTTATGATTAATAATATTTGTAACTTGATTGAATCATTTTATGATTAATAATCCTTGAAATGTGCTTTGATCCTTTGATTGATAATATCTAGAATTAATGCTTGTGTATGTATTTTTAGAGACATCTAGGATTGATTTATCATTATATCCTTACTCTAAATCTTTGTCTAGAAATTTCATTGTATACATTTTATGTTTCTAACATTTGTGTGTATTTTTATAGCATCTTGAATATGTGCTTCATGTTTATGATTTATTCAAGTGTTATTTGTGTGAATGAAACTAGGAGCTTTTGTGTTAGGTGTTTTCACATTCTCTAGGTTTAATTCATGTTTTTGCATCTAGACTTTTATTACTTGTATTCTCACATGCTTAAGTCTAGTTGTTCCATAGAATGTCTTGATCACATGTTCTATGTTGTATTGATTGTGATTTGCATTATTTGCATCACCTAGATCATTGTCTTGTGGAATGGTTGAAGTCTCTTATTAAAGTGAGTGAAGCTTTAATTTGAGCAAGGAGACTTAGCTAGGAATGAGTTTCGGATAGCCAAGCAAAAGTCTTAGCAAGGAGTTTGGTACTTCAGATAGTTGAGCTAGGGAAGCTTGATTAGGATCTTTGTGATCTAGATTGCTAAGCAAGGAAATCTTTCTAGAGGCTTAAAAGCCTTGGATAGGAAGTTGCTTCCTAAAGGTGTAGGACACATCTTGGATAGGGAGTAGGCTTAGTGGTTCATTAGCCCGAGGGTAGATTAGGAGATGATAGCTTGAGGTGGATATCATTGTGTTGATAGCCTTGAGTATGTAAGTCTTTTTTCATATAGTGGATTGTTTTGCCGGTGGTTGTGGATTCAACTGTGGATGTTTCCTTTTTGGAGGTTTACAACGTAAAAATCTTTGTGTCTATTGTCTCTATCTCTTTCTCTTTATTTTTGTATATGTGTATGCTTTTATCTTGTTGGATATCATTCACTTGTGATGTATATTTGAACAAGAATTTGTAAAGTGTGATTTGTAAGACAATCTACTTTGATCATATTTGTAATTGTAATTCTTCGTTTATAGTTATCATTTGTGTATAGTTATATTTGTTCATTCTTGTAATACATTGAACAATATTGATATACAAGTATTCTTTGATATTGTATTTTTGTGCTATTATACCTCATGCAACTAATTGATATATAGATGTTACCGGAAAATCATCACTGGGGTGAATCTCCAAATAACAACTTTAAGGGACCAAGATCGAGATCGATCCCAATCGGAGGGGTATCACGTAGTTTGATACCAACAATGTTCCTGATACAATGAGTGCAGTTTTAATGTAGAAAATATGGTAAATAAATAAGATCTTTATTGATTGTAGCTAAATATCATGAATACAAGAGTTATGTTTTTCTAGGCTAAAGTTGAGTATGGTACATCAATAGGCGATGGCGATGGTGATGGTGGTGATGAACTCGTACGTGTCGATAAGTAGAACTGAATGTAGGGTTTTTTTGGAGGTCCTTTTTTGGATCCCCTTTCTGGTGTGTATTATGCTGTTTATATTGGTCCCGTTGCTTGCCATGCACTCCTAAAATTTCGGTCTAGGGTTTGGCGATTACATGACTTTCCTTCTTTATAGGAGACAATCTTGTAGGAGCATTAATTGCTAGAATCAAGTCTTTCCTTCCTAGGAGGAGACAATCTCATGGGAGCTTTCAGAATTAAGTCTTTCCTTCTTAGGAGGATTCTAACAGAGTTGACTTATTTAAAATAGAACTCTCAGTTGGCGGGAAGAAGTCTACTCCTTCTTTTTTGGTTAAACGGCGGCGTTTCAGTACTTCTCTATGGAGCTTTAACCTGGTCTTCTTTGTTCTTTGGTATTTTCTTCATTAGGTATCTTCCTGCTTAGCGAGCTTATTCTAGAAGGTGGTATGAGCTTATGAGTATCCCGTTGCTACCTGAGGATCGAGATACCAACTAAGGATGTAGCGGGATATCTAGCTGATGAAATAGTGTGATATCTGGATGATACAGTGGCGGGGTGCTTGGTTGAACTCCGTATCGGGATACTAAGTGCTGAGCTGTGAATCGGGGTACTGCGTGCTGAACTGTGAATCAGGGTGCTTAGTGGAATTCCATATCGGGGGTACTAAGTGCTGAGCTGTGAATCGGGGTACTGCGTTGATCGGTCTTTTACGAGTACCAAAATTCCACACTTGGAATACACAAATCGAATGAGATGTATAATGGCAAGCGGGATCGTTCCTCAGGGAAAGGGAGGATATTTGGCTAAAACTAATTTATGTACACTAATCTAAACTATGTGCGGAAAAAAGTAAAATCCATTTTTGGTTTTGGAATTTGTTTTCACAATTAAACTAAATGAAACTACTAATCTAAAGCAAGTAATTGATATGAGAGATGTGATATATGATGATGGGTATTGGGGAATTGAGTTAACAACTAAAGGATTCTTTTTGTAATGAACTAGCTCAATTAAGCACTTTCATCCTACTCAATGGTTGTTCTTAAATTGATTTAACTTCTTAAGGTGCACTTTCAACCTTGACTCAAGTAAGCCCTACTATGAGTCTTAGTGTGAATGAATTCAAGCTTTTACCCAAGTGAGCCTCACTATGAATAATTGCCCAAATAATATTCTTAAGAACAAATTAAAGGTCTTGTACCAAATAATAAATGCATGCACAAATTCTCACTTCATATATGCTAAAGATTGGAGAATGAGTTGAAAGCCATTCAAACCCTAAACCACAACCTTCATATGTGAACCATTCTTACCACAAGCCAAATTGAACCCCAATACTAGCAAGTAAAGTAAAAATGGCAACTTCAAAGCAATGAATGAAAATATACCAAGAGAGGATGTATTAAATTTATAACTAGTTCAAATACATAGGATCATCACAATAGTTGTCTCATCAATTCCCCAATAACAAGGGTTTAGTTACACATAATGGAAATAGAAATGAAAATAGAAGAGTTGTAGAGAAAACCCACTAAAATCTTCATGAGTCTTCTTCTTCCTTGATGAGCTTGGAATCTCCTTGGCCTTGGTGATTCCCTTCTTCTATCTTCAATTAATTTCCAAAATGAGGTGGAAGGAAGGTTGATGGAGTGAATTAATGGAGGTTTGGAGTTATGGAAGTTAGAGAGAGGTTAGAGAGAGGTTAGGGTTTTGATCCAAATGGGGATTAATTGTGAAAGAAAGGGATAAGGGAGTATTTATATGTGGACCCAAAATGGTAGTGTTGAAATCCCGGTGCTGCTGATGTGGCGCGAGATCGGCGGTTTCAAACGGCGGCCAGGCCGCCGAATAGAAACCGTCGAATTGGAAATGACTTTCTGGAATTGATCGGCGACTGGAACGGCGGTTGAGCTGTGGCCGCCGAATGCAACCTGACATTTCTGGAATAAAACGACGGTTTGAAACGGCGGCCTGGCCGCCGAATTCAACCGCCGAATCCTTCATTTCTTGCCTAATGACCGTTTTGCCCCCAGATGCTCTCCTTTTGCCGCTTTTCGCCCAAAATCACCGGATTTCTTCATTCTTCCACCCCGAATGCAAAAGTACCTGTACAATCAACATCGAGCCATAAATTTCGTGAATTTACTCGAAAGTCAATCAAAAGTATCGGAAATAGGGGGGAATTTCTATATATATAATGGCTCGATCAAATACCCCCAAACCTAGCCTTTGCTCGTCCCCGAGCAAATTCAAAAACAAAACTAGGAAAATCCGATAACCCAAAAGAACATATCTAAAAACTAGAACTAAAGCCGCCGATATACACAATTATGAAAACAACCAAAAAGAGTGCGATTACCAAATGTGATGAGATACCATGAGAAATGTGCTAAAGTTAAAAGAACACAAAATCAATCCAATGAGTGCAATGCTAGCCATGAATCCCACACTAAATTGCCCTTGCTTTGGCGACCATCCGTACAGGCGCTTCGGCCATATTTCGCCTCGACTCTAGGTCCTTACAAGATTCACTCTCATTTTTCCTCTCAGAACCTAGGTTTACACTCATACAAGCGTATGCGAATGAGTTTATGCAATGGGAGCAAATTAAGACGCATACATGTATTTCAAAAACGAACACTCTTTAAGTGAATAAGTCTCATGAAAGGAACCAAAAGCCATGAACGTGGTAGAGCATGACAAAAGTTTGCATTCTCAAATGGAAAACCCACAAGATCAAATTGACTTTTCCTACCAATTGATGAGGCCGAGGGTGATGTATGGTGAATGGTGGATACGGGAAGTGTGGGGAATTTCCGATCAAGCTTACAACTCTAGAGCTATGAGCTAAGTTCGAGCTCACATACTACAAAAAATTTCCAAACAAGCTCATTTTGAGCGACTTGCAACAACATTTGTCACTCAATGAGAGCAACATCGATTTGGGCTTATACAAGGCTCAATTTATTTCTATTTATTTCTTTTTCTTTTTTTTTTTTTTTTTTTTTTTTTTTTTTTTTTTTTTAAGAACATACACATTACAAAAGCAAGCTTGAGTACGCAAGATCGGAAAGTTAGGTATGGCTTGTGTTTAAGTTCAATGGTGTTTGGGAAAGTGTTTGGCTTGGTGCTCGGCCACCATTGTTAGACCTTTGAGCACAATGGGTAGGAATTGAGTGAGAGTGTTTCGGTGTTTCCTATAAAAGTCATATCATCCTTTCAAGTAGGCAAACCACAAGAAATTGCAAACTAATGACATGATAACCATTATTGATGAATGTTCTATGGCTAGTGGTGCAAGTGATGTAATGAGACTTCAATGATGCACAACAAAATGTGAGACGTGTTTAGGAATACAAAAAGAGAAACATAACCCTCATGAAATCGCTTTTTAAGGCACGTGAACTTAGGGTAGTCTCCACTAATAGACCTCCACACTCACACAAATGGCCACCTCAACTTAGATCAAGAAAGTATGGGACTAACTCATAACATGCATGCAATCTTAGATTGTCAGTGAGCACATGACAAAGGTATCAAACCAAGCAAACTATGCTCAATCATGGCCTATATCGCACAAGTTTGGCAAAAATTTTGATCCCAAAAAATTTTATTTTTACAAAAGAAATAAAGTCAAGTTTTTCACATCCACACCCCTAAACCTATATCCAACATTGTCCCCAATGTTGACACTGAGGACCCGGCAAGGAAGGCGCCCAAAAAATTTTATGAATAAAAGTCATGCATAAAACCATGTGCAAAATATCCAATGAAGCACAACAAAATTCCCAAAAGTAGATAAGAAACAAGCATAAACAACTAAAACTAAGTCCAAAAAGTAAAACTAAAACCCAACTAAAAGTAAAGTTAAGTGCTAAAATGCCCAAAAGTAAGTGCTAACTAAAACTGAAAGTAAACTAAATCAGATGGACAAATCTCAGTGGGCATCCTCATCATGCTCTGGATGTGTCTGCTCATCCTGCTGCTGCTCCTGGGGCTCTGTGCTGGGGCCAGCTCCACCATGACGCTCTGTAGCTGTGAGTGTGCTCGCCCTCAGGACTTGGATCAGCTCAGCTATCTGATCCTGTTGAGCCTTCTGCCCCTGTATCAAAGATGTGGCCCATGATGGTGTCTGCTGACTGTACTCTGCCAACCATGTCTCAAACCATGCTGGCCTCTGCTCTGACGGTGCACCTGTATCAGCTGGAACTGCTCCAGGATCCTCCTCATCATCACTGCCCTCAGCTCCTCTGTGCTGCTGCAGCAACCTCTGTCTCTTCCTTGATCCCAGTGGTAGGAGGCGCTCCACATCCTGAGGCTCTGTCAAATCATGGAAGGTTCTGGAGTTGCAAGGGTCCCCCATAGTGAGCAAGTCATCTCCACGTCGCTCTGGAACACCGGCAGCCCTGCATAAATCAGCAATCAAGCAGGGAAAAGGGATCACCGACTTTTCTGTCTTTCCGGCTCTGCTAATGGCCAAACGGATCAGCCGCCCCACATCCATCTGCAACTGGTTCTGGATGCAGTACAAGATCTGAGCGATATCCAGAACAATCTTCGTCCTCTGCTGTGTCGGCTTCAGGGAGTGGGACACAAAAACAGACCAGAAAGCCATGTCTCTCTGTAGTTCGGATTGGTGAAGGTGATGGTCCGCATCCCATAAACCGCTGTCATTCATTTCTCTCCTAAGAGATGCAGCAAGACTCGGATCGTATAGCCGGAATTTTCCTTGATCCGGGATCCCATTCGGAAGGTCATCTTGCGAAGCGACCTCATAGTAGTCATTTATATCCTGAGGGCGAATGAACACATCTACATCTCGAACCTTCACAGACTTGCCCTCCAGAAATTCATCAGGGATCATTGAAGCGTAGAACTCCCGAACAATGCTCACATTAGCCCTGTCACGGGGTTTAGTGACATATTGGCGCCACCCCATTCCTTCCACTTGACGCACAATATCTGTTCCGGCGACGTCCTCCAAATCTATGGCCCTGTCAGGGTGTACAGTTCTGGTGAGAATGTTGCTGAGGCGACCCGCATACAATGCATTGCGAAGGCTATGCTCATTAACCCTCCGGTTACGGGAGCCAGAAGCCTTTCCCTTTCCCTTGCTCTGCTTAGGTGCCATTTGGAGCTAGAAAAATCTGCACATCACAAGCAAAAACCAAAACCAAAGCACATAGTATCCTGCCACAACATGCCACACATTTTTTTATGATAACATCAACATAGGCACAATACAATATCCACATGACAATTAATCAATTGTTCGTCATCCCCAAAATCAAATTTATGCCCACATTTAGTTACAACAATAATCTTTAACAAAGCAAGCATGTTAAACTCACAAAAATATGGCAAGATAAGGGATTTTCAACACATCAAGCAACAATGCCATCTTTATCAATTGATTTATACCCACAAAGTAGAGAAAATCCACCCAAATTCGCACTATAACAAAAATTGACAACTTAGGGCACATGCAAACATCAATAAACATCCTAGTAGCATTTTATTTCTACCACAAACAAAACCCAAGCATGCATCATCATCAATTTGTCCTCTAATCACAAAATCCCCAAATTTTCGAACTAAACCCTAACTCTACCTATTTATTCCAATTTTTTCGGCCAAAGAGAGATAGAGAGAGATTAATTAAGCAAAAATGAGTTTAAAGGGGAGGAGACATACCTTTCAAGCTTGAAATCGGAAGAAAGAGGGATAGAATGCACCTTGAGAGAGTTTTTGAGTGTTTTGAGTGAGAGTTTGTGAGTGTGCTCATGAAAGAAACGACCCTTTTCATGTTCTGATATCGCGAATTCGGCGGTTTAAATCGGCGGCCAGGCCGCCGATTTGTGACCGCCGAATTAGGAGTCTTAGGCAAAACGCTGTCGTTTCATTAATTCGGCGGTTTCATGTTATGCGGCCAGACCGCCGAATTGCCCGCCGAATTCTTGAGTGACATTCTGGACCTGATTCGGCGGTTTCATTCCAACCGCCGTTTTGACCGCCGTTTTGTGGTTTGGAGACCTGATTCAATCGGCGGTTGATTTATGCCCGCCGTTCCAGCCGCCGATTTTTGGCAGAACTTCTGTTTTTGATCGGCGGTTTTAATTCGGCGGCCTGGCCGCCGAATTCAACCGCCGAATTCTAAAAATTAGGCAATCTTCATTCTGCATCCTGTTATTCCAACTGCACACTACACCACACTCATCAAGCAAAAAGACACCCCCAAACCTGCCTTGAACATGGTACTCAACACATTTTGCTCAACATAAAAAATTTTGTTGTGACTCAAAATCCAATACAAGTTTGGGGAAACACTCCATATATACCAAAAACTTATTAATTGAACATAAAAGAAAATGCATTAAGTTAAAACTACCTAAGTGGGTTGCCTCCCACGAAGCGCTTGATTTAACGTCTAGGCAAGACGTGGTGGTGGGTGCTAAGGCTCTCCAAGCTTGATTTGTTCAATCATGAATGCATCCCTTTCTCCTCCATAGTATGGCTTCACCCGTTGTCCATTGACCTTGAAGGTGTCTCCGGTTCTCAAACTTTGCACTTCGATTGCACCATGTGGGAATACTTCCTTCACTCGAAATGGACCGGTCCATCTTGATTTCAATTTCCCCGGAAATAGCTTCAATCTTGAGTCAAACACAAGCACAAGCAAACCGGGATGGAGGTCTTTTCTTAAGATCAATTGATCATGGATCTTCTTGGTCTTTTCCTTGTACAATTTTGCATTCTCATAGGCCTCATACCGGAGTTCTTCCAATTCATTTAGTTGAAGCTTCCGTTCTTCTCCCGCCAAGTTCAAATCAACATTCAACTTCTTGATTGCCCAATAGGCATCAAACTCCAACTCAACGGGCAAGTGACAAGCTTTTCCAAATACCAATCGGTAAGGTGTGGTGCCAAGAGGAGTCTTGTATGCCGTACGGTAAGCCCAAAGCGCATCATTAAGCTTCATTGACCAATCTTTCCGATTAGGCTTGACCGTCTTTTCTAAAATTCTCTTGATCTCCCGATTGCTCACTTCAACTTGACCGGAAGTTTGCGGATGGTAGGGTGTGGCAACCTTGTGAGTTACGCCATACTTTTTCATCAATGTGGCAAAGATTTTGTTGCAAAAATGGGTGCCTCCATCGCTTATGATTGCACGAGGAGCACCAAATCTTGAGAACACAACATCTTTCAAAAATTTCACCACCACATGACTATCATTAGTCTTAGTTGCCACCGCTTCAATCCATTTGGAGACATAGTCAACCGCCACCAAAATATAATTGTTGCCATTTGAAGATGGAAAAGGACCCATGAAGTCAATACCCCATATATCAAAAAGCTCCACTACCAATTCTCCTTTTAGGGGCATCTCATTTCTCTTCCCGATACTACCCATCCGTTGACACCTATCACAATTCTTGCAAAACTCATAGGTGTCCTTGCTTAGTGTTGGCCAAAAGAATCCGGAATGAAGGATCTTGAGTATGGTCTTCTTGTGACTAAAGTGACCTCCACAATGCATTTCATGGCAAAATTTGATCACACCTTCTTGTTCTTCTTCCGGTACACACCTTCGAATCACTTGATCGGGCCCATGCTTGAAGAGGTAGGGTTCATCCCAAAAATATTGTCTTGCAACAAACTTGAATCGTTTCTTGGCTTGATAGGATAGGTCTTTGGGCACTATGTCTCTCACAAGATAATTTACAATATCGGCATACCATGGCTCTTTTCCACCAACTACCCACAATTGCTCATCTGGAAAACTTTCTTTCAAGGGAAGCATGTCTTCTTCTTCATTGGACCCATGTATCAATCGGCTTAGATGGTCGGCTACCACATTTTCCTTGCCTTTCTTGTCCTTGATTTCCAAGTCGAATTCTTGTAGGAGAAGAATCCAACGGATGAGTCTTGGCTTGGCATCCTTCTTTTGCATTAGGTACCGGATAGCCGCATGATCGGTAAACACAATTACTTTTGCACCCACCAAGTATTGCCGAAATTTCTCCAATGCAAACACAACCGCTAACAATTCTTTTTCGGTTGTTGAGTAGTTCAATTGAGCATCATTGAGAGTCCTTGAGGCATAGTAAATTGCATGTGGAAGCTTGTCCATTCGTTGCCCAAGAACGGCCCCAACCGCATAATCCGATGCATCACACATGATCTCAAAAGGGAGGCTCCAATTCGGTGGGACAATGATAGGAGTTGATGTGAGGGCTTCCTTGAGAGTATTGAAGGCTTTCATGCATTCTTCATCAAACACAAACTCCACTTCTTTTTGAAGGAGATTACACAACGGTCTTGAGATCTTGGAAAAATATTTGATAAACCTTCGGTAAAATCCCGCATGGCCCAAGAATGACCTTATGTCTTTGGTAGTCTTTGGTGGAGGCAAACTCTTCATAACCTCAATCTTCGCCTTGTCTACCTCTATTCCCCGGCTTGACACCACATGCCCAAGAACAATACCTTGTGTCACCATAAAATGACACTTCTCCCAATTCAAGGTTAAGTTCTTCTCTTCACATCTTCTCAAAACTTGAGTCAAGTTGGCAAGGCAAGCATCAAAAGATCCCCCAAACACCGAAAAGTCATCCATGAATACCTCAATGATTTTCCCTACCATATCCGAAAAAATGGACATCATACAACGTTGAAAAGTGCCGGGAGCATTGCATAAACCAAAGGGCATCTTCCGGTAAGCATAAGTGCCAAAGGGACAAGTGAAAGTTGTCTTCTCTTGATCCTCTGGTGCAATTGTAATTTGATTGTACCCCGAATAGCCATCCAAGAAGCAATAATGGCTATGTCCCGCTAATCTCTCCAACATTTGGTCAATGAATAGAAGGGGGAAGTGATCTTTCCTTGTAGAGGCATTTAATTTCCGGTAGTCAATGCATACTCTCCACCCGGTTTGCAACCTTTGAGGGAGAAGTTCATCTTTTTCATTCCTCACTACCGTAATTCCCGACTTCTTTGGTACCACATGGATTGGGCTCACCCATTTACTATCCGCAATTGGATAGATAATGCCCACCTTTAACAACTTCAACACTTCATTTTTCACCACTTCTTGCATGATGGGGTTGAGCCGCCTTTGAGCCTCTCTTGATGGTTTTGACCCTTCTTCAAGATTGATCTTGTGCATACAAATGGTGGGGCTTATCCCTTTGATGTCTTCTATGGACCACCCAATTGCCGCCTTGTGCATTCTAAGGACATTAAGGAGTCTTACTTCTTCATCTTGATCCAATTCCGAGGAGACAATAACCGGTCTTCTTTCTTCTTCATCTAGGTATGCATACTTGAGTGTTGTTGGAAGTTCCTTCAACTCTAACCTCGGTGGTGTAGGCACTTTTTCCTCTAAATCTCCACTCCCTACTTCTTCAATCTCATTAATTCTTCCTTCATCCACCAATTCTTCCATCAACTCAAGTCTCTCTTCCTCGTCTTCTTGTTCATCTAAAAACTCCATTGCACTCACCATTAGAGCCTCCAATTTCTTCTCCAAAAATTCTGCACTCTCCTCCTCAACAATTGTGTCCACCAAACTAACATTAAAACTATCATGTGCCCCAATAGGATATGCTCCCGACTCAAAAAGTTTGAATTCGATTACCTCATCCAAAACCTTCATAGTGAGCTTCCCCTCATGCACATCCACAATTGCTCTAGCGGTAGCCATAAATGGTCTTCCCAAGAGTAACATTTGGTCTTCTTCCTTGTGCCCCTCCATGTCTAACACCACAAAATCGGCCGGAATAATGAGCTTCTCTACTTGAATCAACACATCTTCTATTATTCCCATGGGATGTCTTGATGATTGGTCCGCCAATAAAAGTGACATGGAAGTGGTCTTGAGGTCATTGAGTCCCAATCTCTTGTAGATAGTGTAGGGCATCAAGTTAATACTTGCCCCCAAGTCTAGCATGGCTTTTTCTTGCTTTCCTCCACCAATAGAAATGTTGATGATGAAGCTTCCCGGATCTTTCATCTTTTGAGGCAACTTCTTTTGTATCACCGCACTAACATTCTCCCCAAGTCTCTCTTGTTGCTTAGGCTTGAACTTGATCTTGTCTTTGTTTAACTCCTTGAAGAACTTTGCATAGGAAGGCATTTTTTGAATTGCATCAAGGAGTGGACGATTCACATTTACCTTGGAAAGAATGTCATAGATGTCTTGAAAAGATTGCTCCAACTTCGTATTCTTCAATCTTCCGGGGTAAGGTATGGGAGGAATGTAAGGATGTGATGACTTGTGTAGGCGAGGAGTTTCTTTTGAGGAGGGTACCACTACATCTTCTTCTTGTCTTGTGTCTTCTACCACCACATCATTCTCTTGTACTCTCGGCTCACTTGCATCTTCTACAACGTCACTATTATTAAGGATCCGCCCACTTCTAAGAACCGTCATAGCTTTGGCTTGCTCGGGTTGGCTAGGGAATTTACCCTTGTCTTGTTTTTGTAGTGCTTCGGCGATTTGGCCCATTTGAGTCTCCATGTTCTTCATTGATGCCCCCATGTTAGTAACTAAGGCTTCAAGAGAACTTAACCTTTGCCCATCCGATAAAACGGCCTCCCTTTGTTGTTGCCTTGCTTGATTATTGTAGTTCTCCGGCCGGCTCCATTGATTGGCTTGACCACTACCCGATCCTTGACCTTGGTAGAACCCCCAGTTATTGTTGTACCCTTGATTATTGCTAAACCCTTGATTCACCTCTTGGTTGAGCAAATCCGAGTTCAAAGCATTGTTGTTTGAATAGGAAAGATTCGGATGGCCCCGCCATTTTTGATTGTATGGTTGAGAGTACATACCACCTCTATCTCTTTGTTGATATCCCATTGCTTGGACTTCTTCTTGGAATCCATCACACCCTTCTCCATTGAAAGACATATCGCCACTTACATCTCTTCCTTGAATATGGCTTGCATTCCCTTTGTTGGTGATGAATGATTGCATAGACAACATCGTGGCTTGCATGGATTGCATTTAATTGCTTGGCCAACTTCGAAACTTCAATTGCCGTCTCGGTTCCTCCCCCTATCTCATACCTACCATTTGCTCTTGTGCTAAAATTGCATTGTTGGGACATGAGAGCAAGCCTCTCACACACATCCATCACAAAAGCCGCCGTCTTATCCGCGGTTGAACCTCCACAAGCATTAGTAATCAATAATTGTGTGTGAGGCGAGAGGCCTTCTTGAAATGAAGATACCTTATATTCCTCGGGGAGCATGTGAGGAGGGAGTTGTGCTAGCGAGGATTGGAATCTCTCCCATGTCTCATGAAACGATTCACCCATCTCTTCTTGAAATCCCGTAATTTACATCCGCAACTCTCTCTTCTTGTTTGACGGAAAGAATCGGTTGAAGAATGCTTCACACACCGCATCCCATGATGCAAGAGATCCGGGCCTTTGGGTATTGAGCCATTTGTTTGCATTGTCCTTCAAACAAGTTGAGAAGCACCTCATTAGTAGTTGTTCCTTAGAGAGTGTACCCATCCTTGATGTAAAGGGGAAAGTCTCCACCACTCCACTAAGAGTCTTCATGAATTGCAAGCAATCTTCATTTGGTTTGCCAAGGAAGGATGGTAGTTGGGTAATGTGCATGGTCTTGAGCTCATATGACTTCGTGAGCTCATCAAGAACAATGGCCGGTGTTTCATTTCCAATAATTGGTCTTGAATATTGTCCCATGGTGATTTGTCTTGGAGGGTTGTTCATTTGTGGAAAAGGTTGCATATTTGGTGGAACGGGTTGCATATTTGGTGGAACGTTCATTGGTGGGGGTGGATCATTGGGTGGGTTTTGGTTTTGGTTTCCTCTTCCGTCTTCCATATCCACCCGTGCCCTTTCGGCGGCTCTTGCTAGTCTTCCAACTTGATTAATACGGTCGTTGAAGGGAAACAGAATACCTCCCCTAGAACGACGCCCGTGCATACACTAGCAAACCTGAAACATCAAAAACAAAAACTACCAAGAAGTAAAAAGGTAAAAATAAAACAAGTAAACTATTAAACTATGTCCTAAACTAGAATAGCCAAATATAGCGCTACCGATCCCCGGCAACGGCGCCAAATTTTGATCGGTCTTTTACGAGTACCAAAATTCCACACTTGGAATACACAAATCGAATGAGATGTATAATGGCAAGTGGGATCGTTCCTCAGGGAAAGGGAGGATATTTGGCTAAAACTAATTTATGTACACTAATCTAAACTATGTGCGGAAAAAAGTAAAATCCATTTTTGGTTTTGGAATTTGTTTTCACAATTAAACTAAATGAAACTACTAATCTAAAGCAAGTAATTGATATGAGAGATGTGATATATGATGATGGGTATTGGGGAATTGAGTTAACAACTAAAGGATTCCTTTTGTAATGAACTAGCTCAATTAAGCACTTTCATCCTACTAAATGGTTGTTCTTAAATTGATTTAACTTCTTAAGGTGCACTTTCAACCTTGACTCAAGTAAGCCCTACTATGAGTCTTAGTGTGAATGAATTCAAGCTTTTACCCAAGTGAGCCTCACTATGAATAATTGCCCAAATAATATTCTTAAGAACAAATTAAAGGTCTTGTACCAAATAATAAATGCATGCACAAATTCTCACTTCATATATGCTAAAGATTGGAGAATGAGTTGAAAGCCATTCAAACCCTAAACCACAACCTTCATATGTGAACCATTCTTACCACAAGCCAAATTGAACCCCAATACTAGCAAGTAAAGTAAAAATGGCAACTTCAAAGCAATGAATGAAAATATACCAAGAGAGGATGTATTAAATTTATAACTAGTTCAAATACATAGGATCATCACAATAGTTGTCTCATCAATTCCCCAATAACAAGGGTTTAGTTACACATAATGGAAACAGAAATGAAAATAGAAGAGTTGTAGAGAAAACCCACTAAAATCTTCATGAGTCTTCTTCTTCCTTGATGAGCTTGGAATCTCCTTGGCCTTGGTGATTCCCTTCTTCTATCTTCAATTAATTTCCAAAATGAGGTGGAAGGAAGGTTGATGGAGTGAATTAATGGAGGTTTGGAGTTATAGAAGTTAGAGAGAGGTTAGAGAGAGGTTAGGGTTTTAATCCAAATGGGGATTAATTGTGAAAGAAAGGGATAAAGGAGTATTTATATGTGGACCCAAAATGGTAGTGTTGAAATCCCGGTGCTGCTGACGTGGCGCGAGATCGGCGGTTTCAAACGGCGGCCAAGCCGCCGAATAGAAACCGCCGAATTGGAAATGACTTTCTGGAATTGATCGGCGACTGGAACGGCGGTTGAGCTGTGGCCGCCGAATGCAACCTGACATTTCTGGAATAAAACGGCGGTTTGAAACGGCAGCCTGGCCGCCGAATTCAACCGCCGAATCCTTCATTTCTTGCCTAATGACCGTTTTGCCCCCATATGCTCTCCTTTTGCCGCTTTTCGCCCAAAATCACCGGATTTCTTCATTCTTCCACCCCGAATGCAAAAGTACCTGTTCAATCAACATCGAGCCATAAATTTCATGAATTTACTCGAAAGTCAATCAAAAGTATCGGAAATAGGGGGGAATTTCTATATATATAATGGCTCGATCATGCGTGCTGAACTGAGTGCTTGGTAGAATTCCATATCGGGGTACTGAGTAGAGCTTCATGTCGGGATACTGCGAGGTTCACAAGAAGCTAGGGAATTGCAGGGCCTGATCCCTCTGGAGGGGGTATGTACTAGGATCAATCGGGATCCCTCCCTTCTTGGGGTAGCCGGATGGTATATGGATTCCCATGTCCTTCTTGTATCGAGGTGGGAAATTTTTCTTTGATCCTCTGCCAATTTTGGCGATTAACAATAGACAATGCCTAAATGATAAAATGTTTATCTTGTTTATGTATGAATGTTTTTGTTAACCGAAAGTTGCCACTAAGGTGGATTTCCAATTAACAATTCAAGTGACTATGATCGAGGTAGATCTTAGTCGGAGAGGTATCATGTAGTTCGATACCATATGTTCTTAGTAACAGATGTTCAAATAGCATGGCTATGATGAATGGAAATAACTAGTCAAACAGGGTCATATATTGTGCTTTTTATTGATCATAAAATAAAGAAAATACAATGGCAGTAGTCTAGAACTATCATGACGGAAATATAACTCAGATGGAGATGGTGGTGAAGCTCTCGTGCATATCGATAAGTAGAAAATACATAGTAGGGTTTTCTGTTTTTCTCTACCTCTCTCCCCCTTGTATAATATTAGGTTGTTGTATAATAGTCCCTGTGCTTGCTGAGCACTCCTTTAATTTAGGTCTAGCGACCTAGAGATTTTCGAGATTTTCCATGATCATTGGCGAAGAGGTAGTCACCTTCCTTTTAGGAATCAAGCGATCCCTTACTTGGAGGAAATCTGACCGAGTTGACTCCTCTTTCAAATATAGCTCTCTAGTGGCGGGAAGGGATTAACTTCCTTATTTACTGAAACAAATAACTCGAGGTGTGTTCTAATATATTAATATTAATCTAGAGGGGGGGTGAATAGATTTTAACGATATTACCCAATTTTCGCGTTAAGACAATATTATGAAAATACCCCAAACTAGTCAAAACAATAACAAGTGTAATATGGTGCGGAATTATAAACGACACTTGATATTTACGTGGAAACCCTCACGGGAAAAACCACGGGCTGTAAAGTGCGCCACACTCGAACCTCGAATCCACTAAATGTGAAATGATTACAACCTAATCCCGATCAATAATCAACACACCTACCTAATCCCGGTATAAGTGAACCTAGTCCAATTGCTTGTGTGACCACCTAATCCCGGTGTCCGACCTAATCCCGGTCTATCACAACAAGACTTCAATTGCTAGCGATCTAAGCAACCTAATCCCGGAAGCTACACGCAAGACTTACTTCTCAATGAAGAGATTACAACCTATGTGAATATATAATGATATTCAATGAGCAAACAAAGCTAGGTAACCTTAGATGCTTATCTAGGATGATTAGATAACAATAAATGCAATCCTAGATGTCAATAGCTAAATGACATGTCAAATAGCTTAGCAAATCATAGATTAAATAACCTAGATATTGCTATCAAAATACAACACACAAACATGTCAACACAACAATCTCTATTTTGTATCTAGAATATATTCTAAGAGCATACAAATAATATAAGAGATTTCTTTGATAAATAAAACACTAAACTTAGATGAGATTAGTGAAGAACATACCAAAGGATGTGTGTTGACCAAAACCCATGCAAGCAAGCATCCTAACTATGCTAGAAAATGCTAGATGATATTTAGATGCATATGTGAAAGGTTTTGAGTGTGTAAAAATGAGTTCTTGATTTGATTTTCTCTCAAAAATCTCTCTTTCAAGTTTAGGGTTATTTTAGAGTCAGAGAACTAAGTTAGAGATATGAGAAAGTATGATATTTATAGGCATCAAGAACAGGGCAAGTGAAAAGACCAAAATGCCCTTGAAATCACCGATCGGCGGTTTCATTCTACGGTCATGGCCGCAGAATGTAACCGCCGAATTGAACTCGAGAAGCAGGGGATCATTCGGCGACCAGATTCAGCGGTCAAGCGAAACCGCCGATCAAAACCCAAAAAGAAACCGACCTTAAAATATCTGATTCGGCGGTTTCAATTCGGCGGCCTGGCCACCGATTAAACCGCAGAATCAAACCCGAGAATAATAAATGCATCAGGTCTAATTCGGAGGCCTGACCGTCGATCGTAACCGCAGATACAGTCTAGAGCTTTCTGGAATCAAACCGTCGTTTCACCAATGATGGTGAAACCAAGGGAGAAGCCAAGGGCATTCTCCGAAGGCGATCTTCGCGTAAAACCAAGCACATTATCGTGCGAGCGCGGACGTTTCCGAACATATTCGGGAAACGAATTACACGACACAAACAAACACACAACAAGATATAATCAAACAAAGTGCTAGTGTGTAATGTGACATGTGAAGAGAATGCACACATATGCAAGTATGCTAAGTGTGTTTGTGCTTCTAAATCTCTTCAAAGAAAACTAAGCACAAGAAATATACCTTTGAGTGTTTGTCACCTTGAGGTCTTGAATAGGGCCTTTGTTGTTGATCTTCCATCACCTAATCTACCCTTACAATTCAAACCCCAACTTGTGGTTTGTCCACGAAATAAGCCAATCAATAATGGGAATCCTTACATTTACCAAAACGATGGCGTTTTACTGTCTTCCTACATGGCTTGATCTTGTCTTAGTACTTTCTATTGATTCATTTGGTCTAGGCGGGATCGGGATACATGGGTACCCCACTTCCTACTCGTTTGTACCTCGTATACATATATCGGGGTACGTGGGTACTAGGGTATCGGGATACTGGGGTAACTTGGTTTATGTGTTCTTTGGTATCCCGAAATATTTTGGAAGCTTTGACCTCTACCCTCGCTAGTGGAGGGCGCATTTCAGTGGCGAGGTACTAGGATCCTCGTTCTCCTACCTGGATTCTTCCCTTATATAGATGGAAAATTCTTCTTTGAACCCCTGCCTTTTTTGGCGGTTAACATAAGTCCCCTCTGACTTGAACACCAATACCTTGCTGGGGTTAGAGTCAGGATATTCGGATACATGAAGAGTTTTCCTTCTTCTGCCTGGCTAGTTTCCGTTGTCTTGGGGGAAGTCCTTCTTTAATACATGAATCCCTCTTCTACACGCTCGCAATAAATGGGCAGTCCACGTGTCACGTATAGAATGGTTCGCATATTTGAATTGGCCATTTTTTTCTTTTTGGCACGATTTACTCGAAAACTTCTCCTGCACTCTTTCCGTCACCAATCCCGGTTTCTGAGCTGTCTTCCTTCATTACAAATAGCCTCGTGAACCTCCTTCTCCCTTTACGCTACTTTCAAAAATTCAAAAGCCAAGAAAAAGAAAGAAAGAAACCCTAGCTTCCTCTCTCTGAAATCTTTCCTTCTTTCTAGAAGTTTTCCAAATTTCTTACTTCCTTCCTAAATGGCGACTCTATCTTATCTTCCTGCAACTTCCCAAGGTCCTCATCCTTTTTTCCACAGACTCCCGACCTATCATAGCTGATTCCCCAGATAGTTTGGATGCCCTTCTTGACATGGGGAAGATCGACTCGGGGGAGATCTCTTAATCATCAAAGGGGAGCAAGAGGGGTCATGAGGAGGGCGAGATTATTGATGGTGGGAATCCATCTCAACGATGTTGTACTCGTGAAAGTCCTGGAAACGGGTCGGGTTGGGTCTCGATGGCAATCATGAAGATCAAGTTCAAATGGTCGACGATGACGCTGGGGATGATTGGGGGAAAATTTCGGCCCTTACTTTCGTATGCGTACTTACCGACCATTTTTCTTCATTTTGGCTGGATCGACCCAGATTTGGTTTACATAATTGATACCCTGGCTGGACTGAGATAGGAGTACCAGATTCCAAATTCTATCACCCTATCTCTCCCTCACCGAGGTTACGACATGTACACCATGCCTCCCAGCGTGCTCTTGATTCATGCAGTAGCTTTTGAATGCGAGGTCAGGCTCCTCCTTCATCCTACCCTTCGCAGGGCGCTTATCACCTTGGAGCTTGCCCCACTACAAATATTGCCAGGGTTCTGGAAGCATCTAATGAGGTTTCTGGTGCTCTGGAAAGAGCAATGTGATTGGGATAAGGTGGAGAGGGAACCAAATTTCAACGAGCTCCGGTATATCTTCCAAATAGCAAACCTGGTACCCCGTGGCCAGTTCTACCTGAGGGCATTCAACCCGATGAAGTTCGTCGTACCTGGAGCAAACACAAAGTATGTTCTCCTCTAGAAGGAGGAGTGGATAGTGGTTGAAGGGGACTAGGGCCACTCGACCTTTATCGAGGGTACTGAATACCCAGTTTCTACTCAATTCACCACAAGGGACAAGTGTGATAAGAGGGTTCTTTCTATAGAGTCTCGGGGAATCCTTAGGAGGATCCTGGAGAGGAATTACACAAACATGGAGTTCCCTACCAAGGACGCCTATGAGGGAACCTGGTTGGATTGATACCTCAGGATCTCTATAGCTCATCCAAGTATGTAGCTCGATCTCCCTTGCATTCCTTTTTTTTTTTCTTTTTTTTTTACTGATCCTTCTTCTTATAGTCTCTACAGCTCCTCTTCTACCCACTTCTCCTTTTTCTTCTTCAGGGCCAGGATGCCCGGGTCTCCTTCCTCCTTCTTCTCTAGTTCCTTCCCCTACCTCCAGTGTTGGTGCTGGTGCTGGAGCTGCTTCGGGATCCAATCCTCCCACTCCTCATCCTGCTCTAACGAAGGTGCTTCATCATCCTGCTACTCCTCTCTCCATCCTAATCACGACACACCTAACTATGGGTGAACTGAAGGCCAGGGCTGCCAAGGCGCGGGGTTCTGATGAGCCGTCGTTGTGGTATTCAACAAAATAATGTTTTATGTGTGTTCGTTTTGAAAACCAATTTCACCACTTAAAAATCCACTTAGATAGAAAATTAGTAAAGCGGTAAGTAGGATTCGTTCAACAGGGAATTAGAGTAATTAGTTGAATTAATTAGCTAATCTAAATGCGATAAAATAAATCGTAGATAAATGGATGAATGAATGGGTTGTCAAGCCATCAAACATACAT
Organism: Acer campestre; assembly: GCA_954870605.1. Taxonomy (NCBI): domain Eukaryota; kingdom Viridiplantae; phylum Streptophyta; class Magnoliopsida; order Sapindales; family Sapindaceae; genus Acer; species Acer campestre. The sequence goes on along the minus strand of OX940802.1, from coordinate 35,421,653 downwards.
GTAAAATAAACATGATAAAACTAATAAAATGGAATGCTCAACAAATCTAGATAAGATATATGAAATAAATAATTAATAAGAATTCTAGGGAAATGATAGAGTAGCTAATGGACTATGAGCAATTCATACATGGCTTCTTTAATGCACTATCTACACAATCAAGGACCGATCTCATTCGAAAGTGTTGTTTAGACCGTCACTACGAACCCTAAACAACTTCCCACTGCAATGCCTAACCGATTAAGGAGAGGGGGTCACGGCGGGATCAGTTAGTGACAATCAAATGGTTTAGGCAATCGCGGTTGATCACCCCTCCAAAAGCCTATCCTATTCACTATGTGCTATAATCGATTAAGTGTTTCAATAACTCAACCAATTTTATCACAAATTAATCCTACAACAGATTGTAATCAACAAGTGTGTCAATACTCATTTAATCACATAAGTGCAAGAGCTAATTAAAAATTAAATAGAACTATAATCTTGCAAACATACTGTTACCGGAAAATCATCTCTGGGGTAAATCTCCAAATAACAACTTTAAGAGACCAAGATCAGGATCAATTCCAGTCTGAGGGGTATCACGTAGTTTGATACCAACAATGTTCCTGACAAATCAAGTGTGGTTTAAATGTAGAAAATATGGTAAACAAATAAGATCTTTATTGATAGTAGCTTTATATCATGAGTACAAAAGTTATGTTTTTCTAGGCTAAGGTGGAATGTGGAGCTTTAATAGGCGATGGAGATGGTGGTGGCGAACTTATACATGTCAATAAGTGGAACTGAGTGTAGGGTTTTAGGAGGTGATTTTTTTCGATCTCCCTTCTAGTGTGTATCATGTTGTTTATATAGGTCCCATTGCTTGCCATGCACTCCTATAATTTCGGTCTAGGGTTTGGCGATTGCAGGACTTTCTTTCCTAGTAGGAGACAATCTTGTAGGAGCTTTTATCGTTAGAATCAAGTCTTTCCTTCCTAGGAGGAGACAATCTCGTAGAGTTGACCCTTTGTTTAAATAGAACTCTCAGTTGGCGGGAAGAAGTCTACTTCTTCTGCTTGACTAAACAACAACATTTTATCCCTTTGTTTGGAGCTTTAAAACCTGTCTGCGAGGTATGTAAGTCTTCCATTCTATATGAAACTCTTTGTCTGATATCTTACTGCCTGATGAGCTGATTCTAGAAGGTGTATGTGTTCTTGAGTATCTCGCCATCGCCTGAGGATCAGGATACCAATTGAGGCTGCAGCGGGACAGCTAGTTGATGCAATAGCGGGATATCTGGATGATGTAGTATCGAGGTGCTTGTTGGAGCTCCGTATCGGGATACTGAGTGGAACTCCATATTGGGATATTGCGTACTGAACTGTGAATCGAGGTGCTTAGTGGAGCTCCGTATCGGGATACTGCGGGGTTCATGAGAAGTTAGGAAATTTCTGGGCTAGATCCTTCTGGTGGGGGTATATATCCGGATCAATCGGGATCCTGATCGAACCAAAATTGGTATGATTTTAGCCCTTATTTCCTTCTCCTTTTGTTTGATTCTCGGGCATTTTCCCATGATTTAATAGTGTAGATTAAGTGTTTTCATGTATTTTTGAAGTTCAGGGGCATTGGAGTAATTTTGGTTAGTTGGGGGAGTAAAAGTGTAAAATATGAGGGAAGATTGAAGATATGGTAATATTTGAAGAGAACAGAGGAGCATTGTGTAATTTGCCACGCAACACAGGCAATCGCGCCATGTTAGATTAATGAAGCTGTGTGTTTTGATGTATGGGCTTGGGCTTCCAAATATGCCCCATGCCTGTTCTAATTGCCGCCCATATGAGACAAAGAAGATGCTTCTAAATGCACCCCTCATTTTGCTAAATGCACCCCACTCAAGGCGAAAGAATAGTAGGCTACGCACACCCCTATTCCTTGCTAAATGCACTCCAAACTCCTATTCACCTTCTTTTTCCTCATGTGTGCAGCAGCCATTGATGGCTTCCAAACCTTAGGCTACCAACCGCCTAATGTCATCGGAAATCGAGCTATTGTCGACCGTTTTTCAACCCAATCGAACAGCGGTGATGACGTGAGTAAGATCGACCACTTCTCAGCTCCTCTGTTGGTCAGAATCCAAGCCGTAACTCCATGGCCGTCGCTCCCCACTGTCGCCCCACGTCCAAATGGCGACCACATAGCGATTTCATTGTCGCCATTTGTCTTTCGATGTCGCCATGGCGACAGGGAGTATTTTTGACACTTGATTGCTTCGCCCCGAGATGTCGCCATGAAGGTCGCCTGAAGCCAAACTGCGAACTTCACTATGCTCAAGTCTGATTGGCTGATTTTGGGTGGGAAAATTACAAGAAGGCCCCTTAGGAGGCCAAAATGGCAATTAGACAAGTTTAGGGGGTGTTTTGGTTATTGACCATCCGTGACTTAATTTGAAATGCCTATAAATTCATCACATTTTTCCTCTTTTAGATATCTCTTGGCCACCAAGAAACCTCCTTTCTCCACCACTCCTAATGCCACCATTCTCCTTTCCAATAAACACCTAGATTACTCCACATAAATCATTCCTCTCTTTCCATCTTCTCCACCCATTTCCTTTGTCACTTTCCATTTGACTCCACCTATCTAGACACCTCATCAACACCCAATCTTTGCACAAGACTTAAGCAAGGAAGCTCAAGGAAGGATCAAGCTTACAAGAGAGACCCAAGGGTGATTTCTCTCCATTTTACTTCCTTTCTTTGTTTGTGATTATGTGTAATTAAACCCCCTTTCTAGGGGGATGATTTGAGATACTTTTGGACAATGAGTATTTATTAAGGCCTTAAATATTATGTTTATTCAATTATAGTCTTATTCACTTTTTAATTAGATCTTGCACTTATGTAATTGATTGAGTATTGACACACTTGTTGATTACAATATGTTGTAGGATAATTTGTGATAAAATTGATTAAGTTATTGACACACTTGATTGATTATAGCACATAGTGAATATGATAGGCTTTTGGAGGGTAGGCCTACCACGATTGCCTAGGCCATTCGATCGTCACTAACCGATCCTGCCGTGACCCCCTCTCCTTAATCGGTTAGGCATTACGGTGAGAAGTTGTTTAGGGTTCATAGTGACGGTATAAGCAACACTTTTGAATGAAATCAGTCCTTGATTGTGTGAATAGTGCATTAATGAAGCCATTGATGAATTGCTCAAAGTCCATTAGTTACTCTATTATCTCCCTAGACTCCCAATTAATTGTTTAATCCATTTTCTTATCTAGGTTGTTATTGGATTCCTATCTATTCATATTCTCTTTACATTTTATTGCTTTTATTTTCTGTGTATGTTTGATGGTTTCTTAAACCATACACCATTCAAACTACCGTGATTTACTTTATTTGCATTTTTAGATTAGTTAAATAATTCAACTAATTACTTTAATTCCCCGTGGAACGAATCCTACTTACCATTTTACTAATTTTCTATCTAAGTGGTGAAAAATCGGTTTTCAAAACGATCACATTTAAAACATTATTTTGTTGCGCAAAACAACTGCATCAAAATTGGCGCCGCTGCCGGGGAATTAAAGCGATTGTTGAATTATTTAGCTTTTCTTGTAGTTTAGATTTTTCATATTTCTTTTGTTATTCATTTTTATAGTTAGATTTTTTTTTTTTTAGTTGTTTGTCATTTTTGTTATTTTTAGATTTTCTAGTCTTATTTTCGTTTTTCTTTTACTTTTCTTTTATTTTTCTTTTCAAGAACAATGGATCATTTTGACTTGCAATTGGCCATATTCAACCGGGACATGGAGTTATTTGCCTCAAGGCACTCGAAGGAAGAAGGAGCTCATGACTCAAATTCTTCCAATATGGGGCCGAAGGATGGGAGTCTCGAGGAAGAAATGCTAGAGATCATCCGAGCATCACAAATGACATACGAGCATACTTTGAATGGATGTTTGGAGGCAAGTGCACTTAGGTTTTCAGGATTAGAAGCTTTGTTGAGAAGAATATAAGTGCACATTGGAGCTATCATGGAAGCCATGCAAGCGTAAAAGATCCAAGAGTTCCCAAATCCACCTATGCTAGAAGAAGCTACCACCATCCATTGGAAGGATGAGAATGTAGAACACAATTATTTTCATAATTGTGCCATGGAGTCTTCTAGTGTTGTATGTGAAGAAGTAGGAGAAGAGGAGATGAATGAAGAAATGAAGGAATCAAAGCCTTATGTCCCTTCTACTTAAAAGCATTTGGTATAGGTTGTTTCCTAAACTTATCAAGCCACTTTTTCAAGTGAACATTTACTTGCCTTTGCTTTATGTGATTAGGAACACGCCGGCGGGCAAAAAATACTTCCAAGACCTAATCGCATATAGGCGCATATTCGAAGCCTTGGAATTCGGTTGACCGATCCAAGTAGCACGTCTAGCGGGGACGTAAAACCAAGTGCTTGGTGGGAGGCAACCCACCTCAGTAAAATTTCTTTCTTTCCTTGTTCTTTTTAATTTGTTTTATTTCTTGCTTTTTAGTTTCTTGTTTAGAATAAGGGTGTGGATTGTTTTTTATAGTGGATTTAGGCTTGAATGATAACATATTTTGTCCACATGGATTGTGATGTGACTCTTGATGAACTTACATTGCCATATCTCTTGAGTTGATGATGAATATATAGGATGTTAATGAATGCAACACTTGATTCTATTCTTGGGATAATTTTTAAATGGACATAAAATGTGTTTTTGAAACTTTTTGATTGTGGATGTGTTGCACCACGTTTACCGGTATATGCCCCGAAGACATTGATGACAATGTCTAATTTAGGTTTGGGGGTGTGTGCGCAACACTGTCTCTTGTTTGTAATTGTGTGCAAATGTTTTGAGCCTAAATTTTTTAAAAGAAATTTCAAAAATCTTGTGATAATGCCATGCTTGAGCATATTTTGCTTGTTGAGATTGTACCATTGTGTGTGCGAGTAAGGAATTGTGCATCTTTGCCATGCTTAGTTTAGATTAACTTCATGCCATTTAAGGTTGCATTGCTCAAAGCGCGCTAGTTCTTTTCTCTTGATGTTAGAGTGAATATTCAATTGTGCTTGAAGGTTAGGAATTATTAGTGGAGACTTCCCATGAGGTTCACAAACAAGGCCTTAAAAAGCGTATTTAAGGGAAAGTTTTCACTCTTTAAACACTCATGCAAACACATGTTATGCATATTTTAAAATGTCTCATTCGCACTTAAATGTTGTTTGCCATAGAACATATGGACTGCTTGCGGATGCCTTAATTGACTTTGTGGACAAACCTTTAGAAATGATTTTAGGCAATGCATGTGAAAAACCACCAAATTGGCCTATATACTTCCTATCCCTCTATGTGTGTGTTCCATTGCCCATTTGAAGCCAAACACAATTAAGCTTTTCATTCATGAACCACATTAACATAAACCATATAGTCTAAACACTTGACTTGCCTTGTACCAAATGGTTTGCTAAGGATTAGGGGTTGAATGTAAGCTTTGAAGAGTATTAAAATGTAAGGCGTGTACCTAGGTAAATATGTATGTGCAAACACATTAAAAGATGAAATGCAATGCTTGAAAAGAAAAAGAAAAGACAAGAAAAGAAAAGAAAAGAAAAGCATAGCAAAAGAAAGAAAAGAAAAAGAAAAAAAATGAATGAGGCACTAAGTGCCTAAATCAATTATGTGGAATTAAATGAGCTACTCAATGAAAATTAAGAGTAGAAAATGCACAAAGTTAATTGTAAGCCTAGATGCCAAAGTGTGGAATATGCAAGTTGTAATGAGTAAGTTGTGCTTAATTTAGAATGTATGCCTTAGTGTGACCTTTGGGTGTTTGCAATCAATTCTTTCCATTTATTTGACTCACCATTCACCTTTGGCCCTATTACAACCAAATGAAAGACCTATTTGATCTTTAGGAATGTCCACTTTGAAAATTTTGGTTGATGCATGTTCTTTCCGGTTCATGGTTTTCAATTCCATTCATGAGACAAATTTTTAGAAATTGTGTTTTTAAATGATCATGTGCAATTATATTTGATATATTGAGCATAAACTCATATTACATATGGATTGTAAGTGAAGCCTAGGAATCTGTGCGAAAATGAGAGAATCCGGTGAGGATTAGATGTCGAGGTGAATTACATTCTTTTCCCAATGGCACCCTAGTCTTGAAGCTTGAGCATCTTGAATGTAGGATCACGTTGCGTACAATGTGTACCTAAAGTGGCATGACTTTAATCTTTATTTAGCATCTCTTACATGCATTATTTCCTAATGAGCACAATGTTGGTTCAATCTTTTCGCTTTTGGTTTTCCAAGTCGAATATTGACTTTTGAGTCTTTCACAAAGAGTTGGTGCTTTAATTTTGATTATTTGATTTTCCAAGTCGAATATTGAATATTGACTTTTGAGTCTTTTACAAAGAGTTTGTGCATCTATGTCTTTTAGCGCACACACACACACATTCATTGCATTTATATGATTGCATTTGTGTTTCTATTAGTTGTGTGCTTATATATTTTTTTGTGAGTGTTTCTTGTTGATACATATTCATGGTTTATCTCTCTTCATGCATGACTTTTCTATTGTATACATTGGTTGTTTAAAATGCATGCTTTTTGTCTTGAGAGGTTTGAAAATGCATGAAACCGCTCCCATGACCGTTGCTATTTTCCAGTGGTTGAAGCAGCAGTTTCACGAACAGTGGGAACCTCTCCCGGAACGCTGCCATTTTCTCCGCAGCGGTTGGCTTGGCAGGGCGTACTGCTGCCATGACCGCTACGGCTTCGACAGCGGTCGTCTAGGACTTTTCGTTTTCAAGAGCCAAAACGACATCATTTCATCTAGGGGTCCTATATAAGTATCATCTTCTTCCTAGCTTTTTTTTTTTTGTGAGCTCAAAATCAAAACTTAGAGTGAGAAACTCAAACCCTAGATAGAGAAGCTCCCAAGAACTCACCTTTACTCAACCAAACCACTTCCCATGTGCATCTAGCTTCATCCTAACATCATCCAAGCATGGCTTGTCTTGAATTCTTTGACTAGGTAATCTCTACATGTTCTACATCTCTTTGTTTCATATTTATGACATGTTTGCCTAGGATTAGCATTTAGTTGTTAATTAAATGCATGACTCTTTACTTAATGTTGTTTATAACATGTTTGAGTCTTTGATTTTGGTTGAGATGAGTTGTTTGTTGATAGCTAGCGTTTAGGACTATTTTGCCCTTTAGCTAAGTCTATATGATTTTCATTTAGACATTGATGTGTAGGACTCATTGATTGGCATTTTGATTGACAATTCCTTGATTGCACTTGTTAATTGCATTTATTGTCATTGCCATGTTTATTGACAACTTGTGTTGAGTTGGCTTTGTTTGTTGACAATTAGGTTGCTAGAATCACTTTGCATCTAATTGAGTCCTCATGCATGATCATGTAGGCATTGTTGATAACTAGAGTGTTGATTTGCATTATAACATCTAGTTAAACATTTAGTGTAGCCTAGCATTATTTGCATTTAAAATATTATCATATTCATATAGGTTGTTGATCTCTTCATTGAGATTTAAGTCTAGGATAGCTTTGATTTTCTCGGGATTAGCCTCGATCCCCCTTTCATGCACCATGAATCCCAAGAATTTTCCTGCTGTTACCCTGAAGGCACACTTAGCGGGGTTCAGTCTCATCTGGTTCTGTCTTATCACTTGAAAAGTTTGGTGCAAGTCCTCTGCATGTTGTTCAACCTCCTGAGATTTTGTGATCATATCATCTATGTACACCTCTATAGATCTTCCTATCTGCTCTTTGAACAATTTGTTCACCATACGCTGGTATGTGGCACCTGTATTTTTAAGTCCGAAAGGCATTACCTTATAGCAGTAGAGGCCCTATCCGGTGATAAATCTGGTCTTGTCTTTATCAGAGGGGTGCATCATGATCTGATTGTACCTCGAGAAGGCATCCATGAAGCTCAGGAGTTTGTTACCTGCGGTGGAATCAATGAGCTGATCTATCTTAGGCAGAGGGAAACTATCCTTGGGGCAAGCCCGATTGAGATCGGTGTAATCCACACACATTTCCCACTTTCCGTTAGACTTGGTTACCATGACCACATTGGCGATCCATTCGGGGTATTGGGACTCCCTGATGAACCCGGCCTTTAGAAGCTTGTCCACTTCTTCCTGGACTGCAGCGTTTCGTTTGGCATTGAATGTCTTTGTTTCTGTTTTATTTGTTTGAAGGTTGCGTCTACTGCCAACCTATGAGTAGCCAAACTAAGGGGAATTCCGGGCATCTCTTCATGACTCCAAGCGAAGATGTCACTATATTCTCTAAGGAGCTTTACCAAGTGCTTATTGACTTCGGGGTCTAATCCTCCTCCAACTTTCACCACCTTAGTTGGGGCTTCACTCCTAATAGGTATTTCCTCCAACTGATTCGCGGGAGATCCACTAGCCCAACCTCGCTCTTCCTCTTCCGGCTCCTCCATAATTATATTTGGTATCTCTCCGTCCTCCAAAATATAGTGGTCATGTTCCAATATTCCTCTGCTAGGTTCACCAGTGATATGAGCACATTGTCTTGCTAGCGCGGCGGGATTGGTAGACACCGCATATCAGTTGCGGGCTGCCTGTTGGTCACCTCTGACTTCCCCCACATCCACTCCTACTGGGAATTTCAGGACTTTGTGGTAGATGGATAGTACCCCCCCTAATCCCGGATAAGAAGGGCCTACCCAGAATGGCGTTGTAGGCAGATGGGGTGTCCACCACAATGAACTCTGTCATCATGTTCTGCTGAAGTGGAGCTTCTCTGACTATCACTGGTAGGATTTTGGACTCCATTGGCATTACAGAGTCCCCTGTGAATCCATACAAAAGCGAGGTGCAGCTATTGTAACATGAGTTTTTCAAGTTAAGTTGTTCATGGGCTCCATTGAACAGGTTGTCAACATTGCTTCCCGTATCAATCAGGACGCGGTGTACCTGGCAGTTGGCGATCTGTATTGAGATTACCATGGGATCATCATATGGTTGAACTGTATTGTAGACATCTTCCTCTGTGAAAATAATCTTGGTAGAGCGGGGTAGATCTCGGGATCCACTACTGACTTTGAGCATCTCATGACCAGTATTGAGCCTGGGGATCTTCCTTGCATGGTTTTTTCTTGAATTATTGGAGGTTCCAGATAGAATAGGGCCTCCATTAATAGTGTGAATCACCTGGATCTGCTGCATCAAATCTTTCTCTCCTTCCCTCCTTCTTTTTGCTACCTTCTATATCCCGCTCTGTACCTGTTTCCCTTCCTTGATGCTGTCCCGCACATGCTGTAAAAATTTAGTTAAAATGCCTCCTCTGACCAATCCTTTAATTTGGTTATAGAGGCTGTAGCACTCAGATGTGTTGTGTCCTACGTCCTTGTGGAAATCACAATACTTGTATTGATTCCTCCTATCAGCTGAGACTTTCATGGGACCTGGCTTTCTGAGTAGGTCCTTATCCTGGATGGCGAGGTAGATGGTTTCTCCCAAAGCATTGAGAGGGTTGTAGTGATTATATCCATCTTCCTCTCTTGCTACCCTGGCTACCTCTTTCAGGGGGACCACCCTAGGGGGTGATCTCCTTGCTGGATATCTTTCCTGGTAAGAAGGAATAGGAGGCGGCTGGTATGTGGATCGGTTTGGAGGCTGGTTATGGAGTTTCTTAGCTGGTGCTAGTTTCAGAACCTCTTTCTTTTGAAATGGTACCAATCGAGCTTCATAGTGCTCGATCTTAATCCGGAGCTGTTCTTCCATATCCACTTGTTCCAGAGCTCAGTCGTAGGTTTTCTGGTAAGTTTCTGGCGGATGCTTAGCAAAGGAGTGAAATAGTCTGCCGGCCCACAGGTTTCTTCAGAAATTGGCTAAGGTTTCCTTCTCGTCGAATACTCCTATCTGGATGACTTCTTTGTGAAACTTTTCCACATAAGATCTCAAAGTTTCACCCTGCTCCTGGACCACGTATTGAAGCAAGATAGGTTTTTTAGGACAAGGCTTGATACCCTGAAACTGTGCGTAAAAAACTGTGGTGAGCTTAGAAAAGGAATCAACATTATCTGGTGGTAACTTTCTGAACCACGTCTTGGCACAGTCGGTCAGGGTTGAAGGAAACATCCTGCACATGGCTGACTGGATCACGTTTTGGACCTCCATCTGGTGGACAAAGCTTTCCAGGTGGCTGACAGGGTCCTTTGTCCTAGAGTACTTCTCAGAGGGCATCCTGAATTTGGTAGGTAATCTCGCCTCCCTAATTCTCTTGGAGAAGGGTGCATTCATCTCACCCAAGGGGTTCTTCCAGATTCCTTGGTGTTTTCCCTTCTTCAATTCCTCTAGCTCCTTTGCCATTTTGGCTATCTGATCCTCCAGGCGCTGAGATTTCTTGTTTTTAGATCGAGCTACTGAGCCTTCTTCGTCCGAAGTTTCTGAATCAATGACCACTTCCTTCTGCTTAGATTTTTGTCGTCTCCCTCTTGGGCTCTTTCGAGATTTGGCACTTCCTTCTTAATCAGGATGGGGATCCCTCTCCTTTGCCCATGGTTTCAGTGGAGATTGGGCTCTCCTAGGGGGAATCTCAATTGCAGACTTCACTAGTCTGGGTCTAAGATCCACCTGACGGGCTGGGAGAGGGGACCCTAGTCGGTCAAACACTGGTACCCGGGTACTTGGGCCAATATCTCCTAGGATCCCGGCTGCTTCAAAGGGGATTCCTAGGCTATCATCCGAAGTCGAATGGCTTCAACTTATGCAGTGTCTTGTTGTTCTAAGACTTCCCGATTGATTTCTTACCTAGCAAGGTCCTAAGGCGAAGGTCCCGTAGTTGGAGGAGGTACCGGTGCCAGATTCTCATTCTTGGATCCTTTACCCCGCCTTTGGGCTCTCTCGGTGGAAGCGGAGGACTGGGGTCCTGATGGATCGGGATGGACCTGGGAGGATCGAAGTCTCATTCTGAAGATTTTTAGGGTAAAACTAGGATGTTTTGAGATTGGTTGGGAAAATAAGGTTTCCCACAGATGGCGCCAAAAGTGTTACCGGAAAATCGTCTCTGAGGTGAATCTCTAAATAACAACTTTAAGGGACCAAGATCGGGATCAATTCCAGTTGAAGGGGTATCACGTAGTTTGATACCAACAATGTTCCTGACAAATCAAGTGTGGTTTAAATGTAGAAAATATGGTAAGCAAATAAGATCTTTATTGATAGTAGCTTTATATCATGAGTACAAAAGTTGTGTTTTTCTAGGCTAAGGTAGAATGTGGAGCTTTAGTAGGCGATGGAGATGGTGGTGGCGAACTCGTACATGTCGATAAGTGGAATTGAGTGTAGGGTTTTAGGAGGTGATTTTTTTCGATCTCCCTTCTGGTGTGTATCATGTTGTTTATATAGGTCCCATTGCTTGCCATGCACTCTCATAATTTCGGTCTAGGGTTTGGCAATTGAAGGACTTTCTTTCCTGGTAGGAGACAATCTCGTAGGAGCTTTTATCGTTAGAATCAAGTCTTTCCTTCCTAGGAGGAGACAATCTCGTAGAGTTAACCCTTTGTTCATATGGAACTCTCAGTTGGTGGGAAGAAGTCTACTTCTTCTGCTAAACTGAATGACGGCGTTTTATCCCCCTTGTGTGGAGCTTTAAAACATGTATGCGGGGTATGTAAGTCTTCCATTCTATATGAAATTCTTCATCTGATATCTTACTGCCTGATGAGCTGATTCTAGAATGTGTATGTGTTCCTGAGTATCCTGCCGTCGCCTGAGGATCGGGATACCAACTGAGGCTATAGTTGGATAGCCAATTGATGCAATAGCGGGATATCTGGATGATGTAGTATCGGGGTGCTTGGTGGAGCTCCGTATCGGGATACTGAGTGGAACTCCATATCGGGATATCGCGTGTTGAATTGTGAATCGAGGTGCTTGGTGGAGCTCCGTATTGGGATACTGAGGGGTTCATGAGAAGCTAGGGAATTGCTGGGCTAGATCCCTCTGGTGGGGGTATGTATCCAGATCGATCGGGATCTCTCCCTCCCTCCCTCCCTTCCTCCCTCCCTCCCTAGGGTAGTGATCGAACCAAAATTGGTATGATTTTGGCCCTCACTTCCTTCTATTTTTGCTTGATTCTTGGGCAATATCCCATGATTTAATGGTGTGAATTAAGTGTTTTCAGGTTTTTATAAAGTTCAGAGGTATTGGAGTAATATTGGTGGCAAAAGGGGTTGAAATTGTAAAAAGTGTGTACAGATTATTCATCTTCAAAGAGGCATATCTCTCTCCTCAGATCAAACCACATTTCCAATTACATATATTCGGAAAGCCCCGGAAGTCTACTTTCCAGCAATTTTTACGGAATGATATTCCGAGTCTTCTACAGAAAGTTATGCTCATTTTAGTATCTGCTACGCACTCCCTGTCGCCACGGCGACCAAATGGCAACCCCATGGCGAACTCCACTTTGTAGAAGCAGCAAAATGGACGTTTTCAAGCCATTTTTGAGGGGTATTCTTGTCCTTTCATGCCTATTTCTAACCCTAGCCTTCAAAACATATAAATACACCATTTTTATAGAGAATGGACAACTCTTGACAACTCTTGTTCATCAAGAAACCTCATTTTTCCACCATTCCTAATCCCTCCATTCTCCTCTCCAATAAACACCTAGATTACTCCACATAAATCATTCCTCTCTTTCCATCTTCTCCACCCATTTCCTTTGTCACTTTCCATTTGACTCCACCTATCTAAACACCTCATCAACACCCAATCTTTGCACAAGACTTAAGCAAGGAAGCTCAAGGAAGGATCAAGCTTACAAGAGAGACCCAAGGGTGATTTCTCTCCATTTTACTTCCTTTTTTTGTTGAACGGCTGAAGCGTTGTTTAGACATGGAGACTTTTAGGTCACTTCGCCGCCTTGAAGAAAGGGAGAGCCTGAAAGTCAAGAAGAAGCTGCTTCAGGATGAGAATCGGCTTCTGCTGGACACAGTGGATTCCTCAGAAGCCAGGGTGGATTCTTCCTTCGAAGATGGTTACTTCACGACCTCTTATGAAGCCATCCAAGCCCTACCTGCTGGCTTTGATTTGTAATCTACCCTTGGGTGGGACCGGAAGCAGATTTTGGCCAAGGCTGCAGAGCTTTCTAGGACTAACCCAGTCTAGGGGGGTCCTACTCCAGATGACAACATCCCGGTCCCTTTTAATCCTCAAGGGTCCGGTTTACTTGCTGTTGATATCCAGGATCCCATCGTTCCTCAAGAAGTGCAAATGCAGGATCCTTTGCTTCCTACTAAGGTTGCTTCAGTGGAAAATGATGATATTCCTGCTGGATCCAGGGTACCTGATGCAGGGGGTATCCAGACTGATGCAGCAGCCGGGTCAGATGGGGCAGGTGCAACTAGACAAGAGAAAGGAGTAGATGAGGAAAAGGGAGCATGACTGGTCGCCCCTCTCTCTCTCTATATATATTTTATTCATATACATTTTTGTAGCCCGAAAAATAGGGGTTGGGCTCCCTGTTTGATTAATAGACAATTTCCTCATTCTTGCAAATAAATTGTCTCACTTGCTTGAAATATGCTCTAATATAACTTAGACAAAACTGTTACCGGAAAATCGTCACTGGGGTAAAATTCTAAATAACGACTTAAAGGGGACCAAGATCAAGATTGATCCCGATCGAACAGGTATCAAGTGGTTCGATACCGACTATATCCTAGACATTGCAAATACGACGTGGAACACAAGATGATAGATAAGAATAAGCTTCTTTATTAATCAATATTTTGCATTACAAATTTATAAACTATGTTTTTCAGGATTAACAGTAAGGTATGAGATTCGGTCGATAATGGAGATGGTGGTGATGATGAACTCGTGCATGTCGATAAGTAGAACTTGATCGTAGGGTTTCTAGGGATGATTTTCCCTCCTCTCTCGGGTCAATCAATTGTTGTCTATATAGATCATATTGCTTGCTATGCACTCCTATAATTTCAGTCTAGGGTTTGGCAATTGCAGGATCCTCTTCCTTTTAGGAGATAATCTCGGAGCTTTACATGTAGAATCCAGTCTTTCTTTCCTAGGAGGAGTCAATCTCGTGATCAAATTGTTACCTTCCTAGTAGGATTCTTACTGTGTTGACCTGCTTAAAATAGGACTCTCTGGCGGGAAGGACTATATCTCCTTTGTACGGCAGTGTTTTAATGGGTCTTTTATGGAGCTTTTAGTTTCTGGTATGAGAATCTTGCTGCCTGGTATCTTCCTGCTTGGCGGGCTGGCTATATCAGAAAGTGCAAGCCAGTAAGCATCCTGCTGATGAAGTAGGGGGATGTCTAGCTGGTATTATAGCGGGATGTTTAGTGGAAATCTGTGTCGGGGTGCTGCGGGGTTTATAGGAGACCAGGGTATGACGGGGTTAGACCCCGCTGCAGGTTCTAACGAGTACTCCGGCTCTGGGGGTAGGCTGGGTCGGACCTCACTAGAGGGGGTGTGCACTCGGATTAGTTGGGGTTCACCTTTGTCGGGGTAGCCGGATGGTGTCCATACTCCTATATTCTCCTTGTGTTGAGGTGAAAAATTCTTCCTTGGTCCTTCACCAATTTTGGTGGTTAACAAAAACTTACTTGAATGTTTGTCATTTACTTGGTATCATCACACTCGCTTAGCTGCCCTGGGTATGAAACTTTTGATCCTCACAAGCAATCGAGCTTACCTTGACACTTGTACTTAGATTGTATTTGTCTGGGTACTAGGCATATCCTGCCTTGAAGCTCTTGATTTTGTGACAAGACTCCTTCTTAAGGGTCGGGGTACTATGCTGGCATTCTTTCCTTTCAAGATTTTGGTATCTGGATGGAGTATACCTAATAGGTATCCCAGTCCCCCTTTTAGCATCAAGGTTCGTGGTAGGGCAGGGTAACATGTATCTTGGCGAAGTATCTCGATCCTTAGACGATCCATACCTGGTATGCAATTAGTGTATTTTAATACCAAGTGTTCTTGCATTGATGTGGCGAAATAAGGAACCAGGTATCCTGATAAGGTATCATGGTCCTTTAGTAGCTTCGTAGGCGACCGATGTATTTTGGCACCAGGTCTTTCTTGCGAAGATATGGAGAAGTAAGGATCCGGGTATCCTGACAAGGTATCCCAGTCCTTCTATAGCTCATTAAGCAACTGGTGTATCTTGGCACTAGGTCTTCTTACGTAGATATGGAGAAGTAAGGATCCGGGTATACTGACGAGGTATCTCGGTCCTTCCGTAGCTGGTCCTGGAGGGGGGTATTCCCCGACCATGGCTTCAAGTTTGCTATATAGGCTTCCTTGGTTTGAAGGATGGATCTGCATCCTTAGTCTGGCTGGCAACTATACTATTTAAGCTTTCTTGCACCAGATCCTTCCTAGAGGAAGGTATACCCCGACCAAGGCAGCAGGAAAACCATATGGTTCTTCCTGGTCTTGAGGCGATATGGCAATCCTTATAGTGGGTATTAACCCGATCTAAGGCATCAAGATTGTGATCAGTCTATTTCTATATATGTTTTAGGCCCCTATTTTCTATTCTTTGTGCTTTGTTCTCGAGTGATTTAGGTTGTTTGATGTGCTTATTGAGCTGTGCAGGTCTCTTTAACAGAAGTGGTGCAAATATCCGATTATGGAAGAAAAGATGTCAAAATTGATGATCGTGCATTTCTACAGTGTACCGCGGGCTAGGCAATGCCTACCTAGCGGTCCTATGCTGCGATCAATTCAAGTTGCAGACTTCAAGAGAAAATCATGAAGGACCGCGGCCCAGGTATGCCTGTTCCTACCTAACGGTCCCATCTTGCATCAAACTCCAGTATTGTGTCGATCAAGTGACCACTCCCCAGGCACCATCCTATCTAGCGGTCCTATCTAGCGTTCAACTCCAGTGATGTTGCAAAAACATGACCGCGGGATAGGCAAGTTGTCTACCTAGCGGCACGTGCAGCGATCTTTTAAAAAGTCTGATTCGTTTAGGTCAGTGAGAGACGGAGTTTTGAGCGATTATAAATAAGACATCAGAAGTCTTTCAGAGGGAGGTTGGAGACTGCGAGATTGGGAGCCGTATTTCTTTCATCCTTGGAGGACACCGGAAAGCAAGAAGAAGACGAAGGATTCAAGACAAGATTAGAAGACAACAATGGGTTCTATCTTCTCTTCTTCTATGTTTTTGTTTCCTCCATTGATGTGTAACTAAATCCATACTAGGGATACAATGTGAACCTCCATGAATACTCTTTGTTAGAATTGACTATATTTTCGTAATTCAAGTTTTGATTTATTCAATTTGTGATTATTTCTTCTTGTTGAGGCATGGTTAGTGCTAGACTAGAAGTTAGGGTTTGCTATGTTAAAGGTTGAGATGCGCGTGTGTTTTCACCATTCTTAACTAATATGCAATTGAATGAATGAATTTATCGTAGCAGGATATCGCACGTTATTTTCGGTTCTCTTGTTCTTGTGCTTAATGGATTCTCAATCATAGTCTACACGCAGGGTTTGCTAATGACTGTGATTGAGAATACTTGATTGTGTGCTTTGTGGGTTTTAGGTTATAGTTTACACGCAGGGTTTGCTAATGACTTAACTGAGAACGCTTGGTGTATGGTTGATGTATTTTATGCTATAGTTTACACGCAGGTTTTGCTAGTGACTGCAGTAGAGAGTACTTGATTTATTCCAGGACCACATAGCACTAATTATATATAATTTAAGAACGAACCCTTAACTTGATTAACATTCTTTGTGAAAGTCAATTCGAAGCATTGAGTAAACGTAGTTGGGGATCATTGATGACCTAGTTCTCTCACCTCTTGATCACATTCACATATTCTTGTTAACTGTTTTCTTAGTTTAATCTAGTTTTAATCTCAAATCAATCAAATCAATCTGAAATCTCTTGGTTACTGTTAATTGCTTAACTTTAATTAGAATTAGTTTTAGTCGATAAATCACTTTTCCTCGTGGGAACAATCCCTACTTGTCGCTGTACTTATCTCACGATTCGTGCACTTGCGAGTTAGGTTTTTATAACACGATTTTACACATCAAGTTTTTGGCGCCACTGCCGGGGATTAGTGAATTTATTGGTTATTTCTAGTTTTAGTTTTAGTTAATAGATTTATTAGTTCAGGTAGTCGAGTCATTAATTTTTAGCTTTTTAGATTTTTCTTTTTATTTATTCTTTCTTTCTTCTTTTCTTTTTCAGAGTTTACTAGTGATTTGTTTGTCTCATTGCAGGTATTGACAACAGATGCAAGGTAGAAGATCTCAACAGGGAGAATTATTACCTTTGAACGATAACATAGATCGTATCAGAAATTTAACAATGGAAGACGAGCAAAATCAGGGACAGAATCAAGAAAGGGTGCGCCAGGCTCCTAACCTTGTTCCTAATCCAGTATTTGAGCCAGAACCCATCAGAACTATGAAGGATTACAGTAGACCAGTTGTGAGCAATGATCTTTTGTGCATTGTGCTAGAACCTGCAGCCAGGAATTATGAGCTGAAGAGTAGCCATTACAATCAGCTGCCCAGTTTCCATGGTTTACCAGATGAAGATATACTCTTGTTCTTCAGAGAGTTTTACGGAGCAATACAATCCCTTCCTAACTATAGGATAACTGAAGATCAGCTGCGTATGAGATGCATTCCGCATGCATTGAAAGGAGAGGCGAAAGCTTGGCTGTTAACTTTGCCTCCTACATCTTTGAGAACATGGGATGAAGTGCGAGAAAAGCTTACTGATCAGTATTATGCACCTCAGAAAACCAGTGAAATCCGAGCCAAAATTTCGAGTTTCATTCAACAAGACAGCGAGACTTTTTATGAGGCATGGGAGCGTTTCAAGAAGTATACCAGGGACTGTCCTCAGCACGGATTTCTGACTAATCAGTTGTGTCAATGGTTTTATGATGGTCTGACTGAAGTATCAGGACTTCTAGTGAACAATGCTTGTGGTGGATCTATGTATGACAAGCAGCCTGATGAGGTGTACGAGATCTTTGAGAAGTTGGCCCAGAATTCTCGTCATAAGAATTCCAGAAGGAAGAAAGGAATCTATACCGTGGATGCTAGCACAGAGAGTTCCATTTAGATGACACAGATAATGAAAAAGATAGATTCTTTTGCTACTGAGATTGGTCAATTAAAACAAAAGGTGTATATGGGAGAGCACCAGGCAGCAGGTCCTAGACCTAAAGAAGAAGAAGTTAATGTTATGAACAACTTCAACCCCAGACCTAGGAATGACCCATATTCCAACACCTACAATCCAGGGTGGAGGAATCATCCTAATTTTTCATGGTCGAACAATCAGAACACCGGTAACCAATGGGGAAACAACAACAGCAATCAGAGACAGATTAACATCGGTGCTCAGCAAAACTTCGAATCTCAACCAAAGAAGCCTTCAATGGAAGAATTACTGGAGCAACTGCAACAGCAAATCAAGCAGCAATCACAAGACATGCAGCAGCAACTGCAGCAGCAATCACAGCAAATGCAGCAGCAATCACAGCAATTGCAGCAACAAATGCATCAGAAAATCCAGCAATTAAACCAGAGGTATGATGTACAATTTCAGAATATTAATGCTTCAATAAAGAAGACAGAGATTCAAGTTGGGCAACTAGTTGAGGCTCAACAAAGAATGGAACAAGGAAAATTTCCAAGTTACACTGAGCAAGCTAAAGCTATGACAATTTTCTGAAATGGTAAGGTGCTAACTGATAATCAACCTGCTGAACTTTTTGATAAGCCTGTTACTGTTTCAGGTTCTTCAAAAGAAAAGCTCAAGCACCAGGAGGATGAGATAGTGGTGGAAAAATCCAAGGATTCACCACCCCTACACAAGTCAGCAAATCCTTATGTGCCACCCATTCCATTCCCAGGGAGACTGCAAAAGAGCAAGTTGGAAAAGTCTTACAAAGACATATATGACATCCTTTCAAAGGTCAATGTCAACTTGCCCCTGTTGGAGATGATTCAGAAGATGCCTGCATATGCTAAGTTTTTCAAGAGCCTTCACACTTACAAAACAAGATTTGTGGAGAATCATCAAGAGTTTATGATCGGAAGTGCTAATGCAGTCCTTCAAAAGTCATTGCCACCAAAGCTGCAAGATCCAGGTAGTTTCTGCATTAACATTACTATTGGTGGTACAACTCTGGAGAGGGCTATGCTAGACTTAGGAGCTAGCATCAACTTAATGCCGACAACTATCTATGAGCAATTGGGTTTGAATGATCTAAAAAAGACAACCATGTCGCTTCTATTGGCCGATGGTTCTGTAAGGTACCCTAAGGGATATGTGGAAGATGTGCTAGTACAGGTAGAAAATCTTATTATTCATGCTAACTTTGTGGTGTTAGATATGGATGAAGGTGCCAAAGATAGGAACTGCAAGCCAATTCTTTTAGGGAGACCCTTTATGGCAACTGCAAAGACTTTTATAGATGTCCATAATGGGAAGCTAACGATGACTGTGTTAGATGAGACTGTAGAGTTTAAAGTTTTTGAGTCCCTGAAGCAGCCGCCGATTGTTACTCTGTTGAGTGTAATGTTATTGAAGTGGTAAAGTTGGTAGTACAAGATGAGTTGTTAAAAGACATATCTGAGGAATTGTTAGATTGGGTTTGTGATGTACTTGGAGATGATGAAGAACTTCAGCAGATAGGATTGGCAAAAGAGGATTCTGATATAGAGGAAGTATGTACTGAAGTGACAGATTAGATCAACAAATCGTTAATCCCATCTATTAGTTCTCCCCCTGCATTGGAGCTGAAACAACTTCCTTCTAACCTCAAATATGCATTTTTAGGCGAGAATGAGACTCTTCCAGTGATTATAGCTTCAGATTTAGAGACAGAAAAAGAAGAGAGACTTTTAGCAGTGCTTCAAGAGCACAAAGCCGCCATTGGATGGACCATAGCAGATATCAAGGGAATAAGCCCTACCATTTGTATGCATCACATTCTTTTAGAGGAGGGTCTGAAGCCATCTAGAGAGGCTCAGCGAAGACTTAACCCGAACTTGAAAGAGGTGGTCAAGGAAGAGGTCCTAAAGCTACTCAAAGTGGGTATCATATACCCTATATCTGACAGCAATTGGGTAAGTCTGGTTCATGTTGTGCCAAAGAAATCTGGAATCACAGTGGTGGCGAATGAAAACAATGAATTGATCCCTACAAGGAAGACCACAGGATGGAGGGTGTGCATAGACTACCGCAAGCTTAACACGGCAACAAAAAAAGATCACTTTCCTTTGCCGTTCATCGATCAGATGCTTGAGCGTTTGGCGGGACATGCTTATTACTGTTTTTTGGATGGTTTTTCAGGATATAATCAGATTGCCATCGCTCCAGAGGATCAAGAGAAGACAACATTCACTTGTCCTTTCGGTACCTTTGCCAATAGAAGAATGCTGTTTGGTTTGTGCAATGCCCCTGCCACTTTCCAAAGATGCATGATGTCGATCTTTTCCGACATGCTAGAGAAGTATATCGAGGTATTTATGGATGATTTTTCTGTTTTTGGTAATTCTTTTGACCACTGCCTTGATAATTTAACTAGTGTTTTGAAAAGATGCATTGAGACTAATTTAACTCTTAGTTGGGAGAAGAGTCACTTCATGGTGAAATCTGGAATACTGTTAGGACATGTAATATCTGATAAAGACATAGAGGTAGATAGAGCTAAGATTGAAGTAATTGCTAAACTTCCACCTCCTACTTCGGTAAAGGGTGTGAGGAGTTTTCTTGGTCATGCAGGTTTTTACAGGCGTTTTATAAAAGATTTTTCAAAAATTAGTCGCCCCCTGTGTAATCTGTTGGCTAAAGAATCTACATTTGATTTTAATGATGAATGTATACTTGCTTTTACAACTCTGAAAGATAAACTGACATCTACCCCTGTAATTATGCCTCCTGATTGGTCTCTTCCATTTGAATTAATGTGTGATGCATCAGACTATGCTGTAGGAGCTGTTTTAGGACAGCGAGTAGATAAATTGCCACATGTTATTTACTACACTAGTTGCACTTTGAATGATGCACAATTGAACTATTCCACTACAGAAAAAGAATTACTTGCTGTTGTTAGTGCCCTGGAAAAATTTCGTCAATATTTGATTGGGTCTAAAGTAATTGTTTATTCTGATCATGCTGCTTTGAAATATTTACTAACAAAGAAGGAAGCGAAGCCAAGATTACTCCGGTGGATCCTTTTATTGCAAGAATTTGATTTGGAGATCAGGGATAAGAAGGGCAATGAGAATGTGGTAGCTGACCATCTTTCTCGATTAGTGGAAGAAGAAACTGGAGAAGGAAGTACCAAGCTCGTACCAATAAACAAGAACTTTCCAGATGAATAGCTGATGAATATGAGAGCCAAGGATCCATGGTACGCAGATATAGTGAACTATCTTGCAAATGGCATCGTACCAGCTGACCTGAACTCGCAAGCAAAACGAAGATTCATCTCCCTCACTAGGCAATACTTTTGGGATGAGCCATACTTGTTCAAATATGGTGCTGATCAAATCATTCGGCGATGTGTCCCTGAAGAGGAACAGCAAGATGTGCTGAAATTCTGCCACGACCTTAGCTGTGGAGGGCACTTTAGTGCCAAGAAGACTACTCTGGAAGTTCTCCAATCAGGTTTCTTCTAGACCTCTTTATTCAAAGATGCTTATACTTTTTGTATTTCTTGTGACAGGTGCCAGAGAACGGGGAACATTGGTAAACGAGATGAGATGCCCCTTTCAAGTCAGTTGGTGATAGAAATATTTGACTTGTGGGGAATTGACTTTATGGGTCCTTTCCCATCCTCGCACGGATTCACTTTCATCTTGGTAGTTGTGGACTATGTTTCGAAGTGGATTGAAGCAATTGCAACCAAGACAAATGATAGCAATATGGTGGTTAAATTCGTGAAAGAGCACATATTTACCAGATTTGGGACACCGCGTGTTATCATAAGTGATGGTGGGAGCCATTTTTGTAACAAGGTTTTTGCCTCGTTAATGAAGAAATATGGTGTCAAGCACAAAGTGGCAACCCCATATCACCCTCAGACTTCAGGACAAGTGGAGGTGAGCAATAGGCAGATTAAGTAGATATTGGAGAAGATAGTGCAACCAAATCGAAAGGATTGGTCAACTAAGCTTAATGATGCATTGTGGCCGTACATAACTGCCTACAAAACCCCAATTGGTATGAGCCCTTATAGGATTATATATGGAAAATCTTGTCATCTACCTGTGGAGTTGGAACACAATGCCTATTGGGCACTGAAGAAGTTGAATTTCAACTTAGATAAAGCAGGAGAGGAAAGAAAATTGCAGCTGAGCGATCTTGAGGAGCTTCGGGACAATGCTTATGAGAATGCCAAGATATACAAGGAAAGGACGAAGAAATTGCATGACAGCAGAATCAGTCGGAAGGAATTCCATCCGGGGATGCTTGTCCTTTTGTATCAGTCAAGGTTGAGGTTGTTTCCAGGGAAGCTGAAATCACGTTGGATAGGTCCGTTTATGGTTACTCAGGTTTTTTCGCATGGAGCTGTCGAAATTGAAAGTCCTGAATTGCAGAAGAGGTTTAAGGTTAATGGACATAGACTCAAGCCATACCTGTGTGCACCCATGCTAAGGAATTATGAGTTTTCCCGCCTCAATGAGCCGTAAGGCTCTTGTGCGTCTTGCCCAAACGTTAAATAAAGTGCTCAGTGGGAGGCAACCCACTTAGGTAACATTTTCTTATCTTATATGTTTGTCTATTTTTGAGTCAGTTGTTAGTGTGTCTCGATCATCCTTAAACCGCTTGAATATGATTTTTGGATATAGAGCTTTGAGGTAGATAATATTCAATTCAGGTTTGGGGGTGTTCTATTATTTATTTATTTAGTTATTTTTTTTTTAGAGAGAGAGCTGGTATGTTTATGTGTGTATTCTTTTTGGTCATGCGTTAGGTATGAAGAGTGTATTTAGCGCAAGGTAGAACCGCCCTCGGGGCATTGCCTAAGCAGCGGTAATTTAGTAAAGTCGACCTCTGGAGTTGACCGCTACTTGTTCCCGCTGGATGTACGCGTTCCTGGGCAGCTGAAAATCCTGCAGAATGTCTCTGGACTTCACCGCAAGGTAGGACCACCCCCTAGGCACATGCCTGGGCAACGGTCACTCTTAAAGGCCTCTCTAGAGATCAGCGCAAGGTAAGACCGCCCCCTAGGCACATGCCTGGGCAGCGGTCCAACACATAAGTTAAACGGTGTGTTTTGCACCACAGGTCTGCATGCAAAGGTGTGACCGCTGGGTAGGACCGCCCCCTAGGCAAGTACCTACCCCGCGGTAATTAAAAAAAAAACAAACCTGATTGCACTCATATTTAAAGGATCGTGCGCTGCCCCTTCTTCTTCTCTAGGCTGCGCACGTCCTCTCTCTCTCTCTCTCTCTCTCTCTCTCTCTCTCTCTCTCCTCCATTGTTGCTACTCTCTCTAACAAGGAACAAGATGGCAAAAACTCATGTTGGCAAGCGCCCTCGAATTAGTGCAGCAGATAAAGGGAAACGCCAGGCCACTCCGAGGCTGGCGAAACATAAGGAATTCCGGGATAGGGTGAACAGGTTCCAAGCACGGCCCTGGATTATTGAGAGGGGCATTGATCTGGCAAGTTTGGCGTAGACGCCCATTCCAGCCGCCGTTGCTGCCCGCCAGTGGGAGAGGTATGTTGCTAGGCCAACACGGCCTAATAGGAGTCTCGTGATCGAATTTTATGCCAGTACTATAGCAGGGAGGCTCCAGGATGGGGGTATTGTTGTGGTCCAGGGGGTTGAGGTCCTGATCAATCCCGAGGTGATCAATCAGTTCTTTGAGGTTCCTGATATTACCATCAGAGGCGGAGGAGGAGTGGAGTACCTTGATACTCTCGACCCGTTTCGAGGACGATTAGCTGCAGTCCTTAGGATGGATGGGCTTGAATAGTGGGATGGGTTGCTGAAGTTGTACCAGCGTGACACGCATATGGACGTAGCCTTTTGGAACATTTTTCTGACGTGTTTGCTGCTACCTTCTCAGCACCGCACCGCACCGAGATTTTCTATGACCAGGCTCGCGTATTGCACCGGTTGAGGACAGGTGGCCCCATCAACATTGGGAGGGTGATTTTTTATGCTATTCGTGAAGCCTGTGGCACTGATGAATTATCCATGGTATTTCCATGTTTGATCACGGCTTTCTGCAGTCGGGCAGGAATTGATGTGACTGTAGGTTTGGAGCACAATGACCCATCCATGCTCACCAGGACTAAATGGAACCAGCAGTTGGCTCTTCGGGGATTGCCTCCTATTGGAGATTATGCGGGCCGCAGACGTCGCAGAGAGGAGCGCGCAGCAGCAGCTGCCGCGATGGCATAGGAGCTGCCCGAGGAGGATCAAGCAGCAGCACAGCCCGAGGAGGATTCAGCTACGACACAGCCCGGAGGTGATCAGTTTCACACACTTTTACAGGCTATGAAGGCTCACATGGATTGACGATGTCGAGATGAGCATAGATGATTTGCGCACGATGATGACTAGTCGGTTTTCTGTGGCTAGTGAGAGTGGAGCTCCTTCTCAGCCTCCTATCCCTGATCAGGATCCGAATGCAGCTAGTGGATCAGGATTTGTGTAGCAGTTTGATGACCAGAGGACCCCGATCATGCAATTTGATGATGAGGAGCAGCAGGATGACCAGTTGGACTCCGATCAGCACACCGAGATCTTACCTTCAGATGAGGATGGCGGAGATTGACAGGATATGGTTTCTTTTGACTTTTTATTTTATTTTATTTTTCTTTTATTTACTTTGGATATTATAGTTTATTTCTTTATGTCTGTCCCTACCAAAACCGTCTTGACTGTCAACATTGGGGACAATGTTAAGCTCAGGTTTGGGGGTGTGTCGTTTTGGTTTTTAGTTTTATTTTCGTTCAGAGTCTGTCGTTCCTCCTTAATCTTTGATGAGATGCTTTGATGTGTGCTTTAGAACCAGTATGCCTTATTCAATGAGTTTAAACTAAAGTCTAGCCACATAGAGTATTGCATTGCATTTTTCAAAAATTATGACATGCTCTTGATATGATAGTGGATAGGATGCTTAGTTGGATTGCCATGATTAATAGTGGAGACTACCTGGGTGAGTTCACTAAGCCAAAAAGCGTACATAAATGACATGATATGAGTGATTAATTGTTTCTACTCTCTAAACACTTCATAGGTTCTTAGCACTAGACTTGATCTCTATAGGTTTAACATTGAGCATTATAGAACGTTCATCATAAAAGATTTCACATGCTATCTTTGATCTTGAGTAAGTTGAACCAATGGAAGTGATTTCAGACTATGTGTGCTTGATCTACTTAAAAGGCCTTAAATATTTCCTACCTTATGTGTGTGCTCTATAGCCCTGTTTGAAGCCAAACACTGATTAGCCTTTTTTTCTTTCTTCACCACACTAACTTTAACCCATGTAAGCATGTATTATAGCCTTACCTTTTTAACTTGGGATCATACATTGAGATTGTGAAGAAGACTTGAGATTTCAGCACAGGAATATGTGCGAAGGTAATGAGAAACAAGTGAAGAAGAGCTGCATTCAATCCAAAGCAAAGAGGAACTGTATTTTTGATTCATTAAAAAAAAAAAA
The DNA here is from genome assembly GCA_954870605.1 of Acer campestre. Lineage (NCBI taxonomy): Eukaryota > Viridiplantae > Streptophyta > Magnoliopsida > Sapindales > Sapindaceae > Acer > Acer campestre. The sequence continues at coordinate 35,395,894 of OX940802.1, read as the reverse complement.
TTTGCAACAAAAATATGCAAGATTTAATGAATTCAACCAGTCAAATGACTGGTAGTGTTGTATCTACTCGTAAAGGAGTTATCAAGAAAATTTGGTGAAAGAGGAGGTTTGAAATAAATGGTGAGTGGCGTCATTCCACTTGCCACTGGAAGAAAGAAAGGCCTAAAAGTTTAAGCAAGGCCTTGAAGACAAAGTGAAGGCTCTCATTGAATGATCCTAGGGTTTTTGAATTCCTTTTTCCTGTTCTTTCTTAACCTCTACCCAATAGCCCCATTACAACCATAATGAAAGTCTGATTGATCTGCTGGTTATCCTTGCGATGAAAAGTAGAAGGTAAGAGTGTGCTTAATCTTGTTCATAATGCCTGATTCTTTTCATGAGATCTTTTGCTTACAAATCAAGCGTTCTTTCAATGATATATTCATATGCGATATTAACTTGAAATTTCTTGTGCATAAATTCCATTCGCATATGCTTGATGAGTGTTATTGCCTAGGTTCTGTGTGAAATATGAGCGATATCTTGTGAGAAGTAGAGTTGAGGCGAATTATATCTATGGCATCTGGCAAAGGTGTTTTTGATGCTAGATTGTTTTGAGCATGGGCTTTTCATTTAAAACGAGCAATGTTTTCAGTTTTGTGGCTTAATTTTAGTCTTTACGTATTGGCTTTAGCATGCATTGTTTCGTTATGGGCGCTATTCGATTGCATCTCGAATGATGGGATTTTGTTGGATATGTTTGTGGGTGTCATAGCTGTAAACCCTCAGGAGAAAAAACTCCTCCTCTAGGGACACCTAGAGGTTTAAAGGCTTGTAGCATATGCTCAATGCTATCGCGCTCCCTGCGAAAGTAGCTTAGCTAGGATTTCGTTTTCTTTTTAGTGCAGTTAGTTGGTTTTGCTCAAGGGCTAGCAAAAGATAGGTTTGGGGGTATTTGATCGGTCTATTTCTATATATGTTTTAGGCCTCTATTTCCTATTCTTTGTGCTTTGTTCTCGAGTGATTTAGGTTGTTTGATGTGCTTGTTGAGCTGTGTAGGTCTCTTTAACAGAAGTGGTGCAAATATCCGATTATGGAAGAAAAGATGTCAAAATTGATGAGTGTGCATTTTTACAGTGTACCGCGGGCTAGGCAATGCCTACCTAGCGGTCCTATGTTGTGATCAATTCAAGTTGCAGACTTCAAGAGAAAATCATGAAGGACCGCGGCCCAGGTATGCCTACCTGGCGGTCCCATGTGGCGTCAAACTCCATAGATGTTGAGTATGAATTTGCGCGGCCCAGGCATGTTCCTACCTAACGGTCCCATCTTACATCAAACTCCAGTATTGTGTCGATCAAGTGACCGCTCCCCAAGCACTATCCTATCTAGCGGTCCTATCTAGCGTTCAACTCCAGTGATGTTGCAAAAACATGACCGCGGGATAGGCAAGTTGTCTACCTAGCGGCACGTGCAGCGATCTTTTAAAAAGTCTGATTCGTTTAGGTCAGCGAGAGACGGAGTTTTGAGCGATTATAAATAAGACATCAGAAGTCTTTCAGAGGGAGGTTGGAGACTGCGAGATTGGGAGCCGTATTTCTTTCATCCTTAGAGGACACCGGAAAGCAAGAAGAAGACGAAGGATTCAAGACAAGATTAGAAGACAACAATGGGTTCTATCTTCTCTTCTTCTATGTTTTTGTTTCCTCCATTGATGTGTAACTAAATCCATACTAGGGATTCAATGTGAACCTCTATGAATACTATTTGTTAGAATTGACTATATTTTCGTAATTCAAGTTTTGATTTATTCAATTTGTGATTATTTCTTCTTGTTGAGGCATGGTTAGTGCTAGACTAGAAGTTAGGGTTTGCTATGTTAAAGGTTGAGATGCGCGGTGTTTTCACCATTCTTAACTAATATGCAATTGAATGAATGAATTTATCGTAGCAGGATATCGCACGTTATTTTCGGTTCTCTTGTTCTTGTGCTTAATGGATTCTCAATCATAGTCTACACGCAGGGTTTGCTAATGACTGTGATTGAGAATACTTGATTGTGTGCTTTGTGGGTTTTAGGTTATAGTTTACACACAGGGTTTGCTAATGACTTAACTGAGAACGCTTGGTGTATGGTTGATGTATTTTATGCTATAGTTTACAAGCGGGTTTTGCTAATGCCTGCAGTAGAGAGTACTTGATTTATTCTAGGACCACATAGCACTAATTATATATAATTTAAGAACGAACCCTTAACTTGATTAACATTCTTTGTGAAAGTCAATTCGAAGCATTGAGTAAACGTAGTTGGGGATCATTGATGACCTAGTTCTCTCACCTCTTGATCACATTCACATATTCTTGTTAACTGTTTTCTTAGTTTAATCTAGTTTTAATCTCAAATCAATCAAATCAATCTGAAATCTCTTGGTTACTATTAATTGCTTAACTTTAATTAGAATTAGTTTTAGTCGATAAATCACTTTTCCTCATGGGAACGATCCCTACTTGTCGCTGTACTTATCTCACGATTCGTGCACTTGCGAGTTAGGTTTTTATAACACGATTTTACACATTAGATTGTCACAAGGACCTTCTGGTCTTCTATGGCAAAAATCGATATGGCGATACTCCTAGCGGGTATTGACCCAATCTAGGGCATCGGGAGCGTCACGAGGACCTCCTGGTCTTTTATGGCGAAAATTGACATGGTGATCCTTCTAGTGGGTATTGACCCAGTCTATGGCATCAGGAGTTGACGACACGTCGTTGCAGTGTTGGTCAAAAGATGAACATTTAAGTTCGACCTCGCTAGCGCGCGAGTCACAGAGACTAGCACAGCGACAAGTGAGGGTATCGTTCCGCAGGGAGGTGGAATTCATCGACCGTATCCGGTTCTAACTATTATTACAACACGCCGAGAGAACTCGTGTGTTGTGGGTGTGGAAAATGTAAATAATAATATAAATAAATAAACTACATACTATAATATGTACATGGATATAATGGAATGGAGAGATGCATGAAATGTGGTTATACTAGGGAAATGATTCAACTGTAACAATCCTTCTAATTACAGACTAGACTCACTTAGTCCCTGAATATGCAAGTATATAATAGACTGTGTCCCCTTAATTGATCTCTAATCTCTCTCGAGTCTTAGAAATCACATCCATACATATGTATGGATTTATTAAGAACCGTAGGACACACATATGAGCCATGTATGCCGGCCTAGTGATCTCTCAACTTTCCGGTCAAATACATTGGTTATTTCGTTGGGCATGTAATGCGCAACCGCGTGGGCCATACTACAGCCAATAATTCATCCACGGGGCTAACCAAATACGGGATGGCAACCAAGTGAAAGCATTAAGAATACGAGATACCCATATAACACGAATGTTATATGCTCGTGTCCCCTTAATTAATCTCTACCCTCTCTCGAGCGACATAGAGATTACATCTATGCATAAATGCTTGGATTCATTAAGGACTGTGGGACACACACACGAGCTCTACACGCCAGCCTAGTGATCTCTCATCTTTCTAGTCAAATGCAGAGGATATCACGTTGAGCATGTTAATGCGACACCACGCAATATTTAACACACAACCTAAATATCATTCACAAGGTGGCTAACCGAGTGAAAGCATTAAGCAATGAAATACCCCTATAACTACACGAGCACAAGAGGAATTCAGTTGGTCTTTACTCTATATACGGATTCGGTTTTATCAATCTCCCTAGGATGGCAAAAAAATGGGAAACAAGTCCACCTAACACTAATGTGCATCAATACAAATTGTTAAACATTAAGAACATTCAAATGAATTAAGGGTTCTCCTCTTGACTTGGGAATTTTCCCTAAATCAATTCATCACCCATTCCGGCCAAAAATGGGCAAATGTGTCTTAAAAAGACTCATTAAGCACAAGGATGTGAACCAAAGTCAATTTAGCAACTAAATGCATAAAGTAGCCTTTTCTACTCTTTGGGGATAAAATCCCTAACACTCAAATCATTTAATAAATGGTATTTTGGTCATCCATTAACATACAAACAATCATGGGAAGCTAAATTACTCTACTCCTACATTAAATTATTCTACTCCTAAACCCAATCATGCATACAAATCAATTTCTAACCTCCACAAACATGAATTTCACAATAAGAGATTAAACATACATAAATCAAAGAGCAAAACAAAACCCAAACGAATTTAAGAACAAAATACATATATATATAGCACATGTGAAGGTTCACAATATTCCCCAAATTGGGGTTGCACATCTAAGAAACGAAAATTACAAAGAAAAGAGTAAATAAAAGCAAACCCTTGAAGACAAGCCTCCAAAGATGCTCCAAATCTTTCCTAGCTCGAAATTGCTCCTAATTCCTTGAAATTTCAGTTCTAAAATGGATGGAGGAAGTGAGAAATGAGGTTGTGGAGGTGTATGGTGGACTCCCATGGAGGAAAAACCTCCATGGGAGCATAGGTCTCTCAACTTATTGGGTAGAAGATGAAGAAAATAAAAGAAGATGGAAGAAGATTGAAGATAGGCGTGAAAAATGGGAAGAAAAGAGAGAGAGAGATTTATTTGGGATTCTAGGGATTTAGATATTATGAAGCACCCTTAGAAAAATTGGTAAAGTTATATATATATAGGTAGGTCAAAGAGTGGGTCAAAAAGAGGAAAAGTTGGTGGTGGCCATCATCTCGTGGTACGTCTCGCAATACGCTTTAACGAAACTGTTTGACGAAACTCATCTGGACACACTGACAAAACTCGTGATACGCATTTTTGCCTAACGTGGTACCCTTTAACGTCCAACAGCGAAAGTTGGCAGTGCATCAGGTCTTCAAAAACATGATACAACGTGATACGCCAATTTGCCTGACGTGGTACACTTCGACGAAATCTGGAAATTTTCAATGAAAACTCTTTCGTTCTTTCACGTTGCGTTTTGGCCCGGAAACACCCCATTTCCACAAAATGACTTCCCAAAACAAAATGAACCTACACAAGGCTCACAAAACATATTATATTCACAAAAACGCTCGAAAACGAAAGCAAACGATAGGAAATGGGGACCTCAAAAGGTGTAAAAATCGTTCCAATCAGGAGTGTCATGGGGACTTCCTGGTCTTCATGGCAAGAATGTTCAAGGTGAGGTTAGAAGAAATCACATAGGAGAAGAAACAAACTTTTATTGAATTTCTCAAGAAACGATACAAAGCAAACTCGGGGTACATATCAAGAATTATACCAACCAAAATAAATCTTCCTTCAAACCCTACGAATAAAATCTTCTGAGGTGATCAGCATTCCAGGTGTAGTCTATTGGGTAATCATCTATATCTTCCAGCTTGTAGGCCCCATTCCGAACCACCATTTTTCTCAAGTAGAGATCTTTCCAGTTGGGAGCGAGTACCCCGTCAGACCTCTTCCGGGTATTCTAGGTTACCTTCTGTTATCCTGAAAAATTAGCTAGGTGTTTTTCGGGTAACAGTTGACCACAGTGTACAGGGGCACCACGGTTGGCCCAGACCGGGTAGGGGTGACTTCCCCTGTATTTGAGCTAAATGCTTAGGGAGACCCTTGGTCCAGTTACTAGGGACCGGGACGGAACTGTTGGACCGGTCCTACCAGGAGTTATGAGGTTGAAGGGATGTTGAAACTTAAAATGAGAAGGGGTCAGGATGAGGAAGTACCACAACTATAGCCACAATACATTCTCATTAATCAATAAAGGTGTACACGACTTAAGGACTTTTACATGACATAGTTACAGGTTTCCATGGGATGTAGTTATAGACATTAGCGGAGAGAGCCGGGATTGGAAGGCGGTGAGCTTTGGCTGGTCATATCGAATCTGACTGGGGTGAGATGGTTGTGGGGTAAGGCGTACACATAGGAGATAGGGTTAGGCGAGGTAGTAGCCAAGTAGATGAAACATACCAGGTGCTTGAGCCAGGCGAGGTAGTAGCCAAGTAGATGAAATACACTAGGTGCTTGAGCCATGCGAGGTAATAGTTGTTTTTCTTTTTCTTCTTTTAGTCTCAAGAGGCCAACCCCTTACTCATGGTGAGTTGGGGGTATTTATAGGGTGCACAGTAGAGGGGTAGGTGAGAGATGCTCATTTAGGTGGGAGCTCTTGATTCAATCTCCACCGTTCCTTTTAGCCATATGTTGAGGTGACAAAGGTTCGGGGGTTAGGATGATGCCATGGGGGCATGTCCCTTGCTGTGACAAGTAGGTTGGAGCAACTGGTTTTAAGACCGGTATTGGCGGGATCGATCATAACCGTTGCTTCCTAGGTAGTGGACACCCTATCTGCTTACAATGCGATCTTAGGTAGGCCTTTCTTGTCAGGGATCAAGGGAGTGCTGTCCATTTACCACAATGTGTTGAAATTTTTGGTGGGTACAGGAGTAGGAGAAGTAATAGGAGACCAGCAGGCAGCTCACAATTGTTACGCAGTGTCCACCAACCCCGCTGCATTAGCTAAACAATGCGCACAAGTAACCAGTGGCCCAGGTCCAAGGGCGACAGAGCAGGATGATTATGTCCTGGAAGAAGGCGAGGTGCTAGACATGGTCGTGGAGGAGCCAGAAGAAAAAGTACGAGGTTGGACCAGTGGGCACCCCGCAGAGTAGTTAGAGGAGGTCCTGATCTGGAGAGAAGATCTGACAAAGACAGTGAAAATAGGAGGAGGTCTGGACCCGAAAATTAAGAAGGATTTGGTAGAGCTTCTCAGAGAATACAATGACATCTTTGCTTGGAGCCATGAGGAGATGCCTGGCATTCCTCTTAGCCTGGCTACCTACAGGTTAGCAGTAGATGCAACTTTCAAGTCAGTTAAGCAGAAAAGAAGACACTTCAATGCCGAACGGAACGCCGCGGTCTAAGAAGAGGTCGATAAGCTCCTGAAGGCCGGGTTCATCAGGGAATCCTGGTACCCCGAGTGGATCGCCAATGTGGTTATGGTAACCAAGTCGAACGGGAAGTGGCGAATGTGAGTAGATTACACCGACCTTAACCGGGCTTGTCCCAAGGATAGTTTCCCTCTGCCTAAGATAGACCAGCTCATTGACTCCACAGCAGGAAAGAAGCTCCTAAGCTTCATGGATGCTTTCTCGGGGTACAATCAAATTATGATGCATCCTTCAGATTAGGACAAGACTAGCTTCATCACCGGACAAGGCCTCTACTGCTATAAGGTAATGCCATTCGGACTCAAAAATGCAGGTGCCACCTACCAGCGTATGGTGAACAAACTATTCAAGGAGCAGATAGGGAGATCCATGGAGGTGTACATAGATGACATGATCACAAAATCTCCAGAAGCAGGACAACATACAGGGGACTTACGCCAGACCTTCCAGGTAATAAGGCAGAATCAGATGAGGTTGAACCTCGCTAAGTGTGCATTCAGGGTAGCAGCAGGCAAATTCCTGGGATTCATGGTGCATGAGAGAGGAATTGAGGCTAATCCTGAGAAGATCAAAGCCATTCTAGATCTCGAATCCCCTACGACTCTCAAGCAGGCTCAAGGATTAACCAGACAAATAGCAGCCTTGAACCGGTTCATATCCCGCTCCACAGATAAATGTCTCCCCTTTTTCAAAGTCATCAAGCAGGGGAAAAAGATGAAGTGGGATGAGCAGAGCGAGCAAGCTTTTCAAGCTCTAAAGAAATACTTATCAAGCCCGCCACTACTAGTAAAGCCGACCCCGGGTGAAGAGCTCCTACTCTACCTAGTAGTTTCTGACATTGCTACTAGTGGAGCTTTGGTGAAAGAATGCAGTGACGGGGTGCAGAGACCAATCTACTATATGAGCCGGGCTTTTACTAAGTCCGAGAAAAACTATACTCTACTAGAGAAGCTCGCCTACACTTTGGTGACCACATCCAGAAAGCTCCGGCCTTATTTCCAAGCTCACACCATCGCGGTTGTCACAGATCAACCATTGAGACAATTCCTCCAGAGGCCAGATGTGTCGGGCAGGTTGGTTCTATGGGCCCTAGAGCTCACACAATTCGACATCAAATACAAAGCAAGAACCACGATCAAAGCCCAAGCCTTAGCAGACTTCATAGTGGAGTTTATCCCGATTCCAAACCCGGGTAAATCAACAGACCCAGATCCGTTTCAAACAAATCCGGAGTGGCCTGAAGACAGCAAGGTTTAGGTTATTTACACGGATGGAGCTTCGAACCAATCGGGATGCGAAGTCGGGATTGTCTTGATCGACCCCGTTGGAGTTGAGTGCAGCCATTGCTTCAGGTTTGAGTTCAGAGCTACCAACAATGAAGTAGAGTATGAAGCTCTGTTAGCAGGAATGAAAGTAGCAGGAACCCTGGAAGCTGAGTACCTTTTAATCAAGAGCGACTCACAACTAGTGGTCAACCAGGTGACAGGTTTGTACCAAGCAAAAGGTGACAACATGGTGGCCTATCTGGCTAAAGTTCAGGAAGCTATGAAGAAGTTTAGGGGTATAAGGATAGAACAGGTACCTAGAGAGAAGAACCATCACGCAGATGTCCTGGCTAAAATTGCTACAGGAGAAGGACATGCTTTGCCAAAAGGAGTACCCCTCCAATTGGTTCCCTTCTCCAGCATAGCTAAAAATGCAGAAGTCCTTCCCGTAAACCGCCCCCTATGTTGGATGGACCCAATAGCAGATTATCTCCAAAGTGACATTCTCCCTGCCGATCCAGATCAAGCCCGACGGCTTAAGAGGATAGCTACTCGGTACTGCATGGTTGAAGGGTATCTATATCGTAAGGGAAAATCTCTCCCTTTACTCAGATGTCTTCATCCCGATGATGCGCGCTGGGCACTCAACGAGGTACACTAAGGGGATTGTGGTAATCATGTATCAGGTGAAACTCTGGCTTACCAGGTAATCAAGATAGGTTACTACTGGCCGACTGTACATCAGGATGCAAGGTAATTTGCGCGATCCTACAAAGCTTGTCAGAAAACAGCATACCTCCATCATCTCCCACCAGAAAAGCTCTCCTCAATCAGCACTCCCTACCCTTTCGCTATTTGGGGACTGGACCTGATCGGGCCGCTTCCCACTGCACCCGGCCAAGCCAAACACGCAGTAGTGGCAATAGATTATTTTACTCGGTGGGCTGAAGCCAAGGCCCTTACCCGGATAACTGAAGAAAAAACCACCAACTTTGTCAAGGAAAACATTGTCTGCCGATTTGGCACCCCGATGGCCATCATAACTGATTTGGGAAAGCAATTTGACAATGCCAACTTCAGGGAATTTTGTGAAGACCGGAACATCAATCTTTGTTTTGCATCAGTGGCTCATCCTCAAACCAATGGGCTAGTTGAAGCTACCAATAAGACTATTAAGAAGCTCCTGAAGAAGAAGCTCCAACAGAAGAAAGGGTTATGGGTTGCAGAGTTACCTAATGTACTGTGGGCTTATAGAACAACCAGGCGGACTGCAACAGGGGAGACTCCCTACTCCCTGGTGTTCGGAACAGAAGCGGTCTTGCCTATTGAGTATAAACTCATATCTTTCCGGGTCCAAAATTATGAACCGGAAGATAATGAAGCTAAGTTGAGAACCAGCCTGGATCTGCTGGAGGAAAGACAGAGTAGGGTCGCTGAAAAGGTGGCTATATATCAGAGCAAGATAGCCCGACATTTCAACAAAAAAGTGAGGATCCAAAATTTCAAAGAAGGAGACTTGGTTCTTAGGAAAGTAACTCAGAACACATAAAGAAAGTCTGACGGGGTGCTGGCCCCAAACTGGGAAGGTCCATACTTGATTAAGGCATTGCTCCGGGGTGGAGCTTACAAGCTGGAAGACATGGAGGGTCACCCATTGGAACACACTTGGAAAGCCGATCACCTCAGGAAATTCTACCCTTAGAAGTTCAGATCATTTCAGCGGGAATGCTCACCCCGATCTCATATTGTACTGACTAAAGAAATTCAATAAAAGCAGTTTCTTCTCCCATATGGTTCTCTTGTGTTCAATGTTCAAAGTCTCCTACTTGATTCTCCAGTATCTCCTACTTAGTATTTGTACTTCGCCATTACTGACTCGCCATTTCAAGACCATGAAATAGCCTCAGGGCGCTCCTGCTGCCTTGGTCGAGGAATACCCTCCTCCAAGAAGCCTGGTGCTAAAGTGGCCTTAGTTGCCTACCAGGACAGACTTACAGTAAGATCGGGCTGCCTCAGGGTACCTGGTTCCTTACTTCGCCATTTCAATACCAGGAAATAGCCTCAGGGCGCTCCTATTGCCTTGGTCGGGGAATACTCTCCTCCAAGAAGCCTGGTGCTAAAGTGACCTTAGTTGCCTACCAGGACAGACTTACAATAAGATCGGGCTGTCTCAGGGTACCTGGTTCCTTACTTCGCCATTTCAAGACCAGGAAATAGCCTCAGGGTGCTCCTGCTGCCTTGGTCGGGGAATACCCTCCTCCAAGAAGCTTGGTGCTAAAGTGGCCTTAGTTGCATACCAGGACAGACTTACAGTAAGATCAGGCTGCCTCAGGGTACCTGGTTCCTTACTTCACCATTTCAAGACCAGGAAATAGCCTCAGGGCGCTCCTGCTGCTTTGGTCGGGGAATAACCTCCTCCAAGAAGCCTGGTGCTAAAGTGGCCTTAGTTGCCTACCAGGACAGACTTACAGTAAGATCGGGCTGCCTTAGGGTACCTGGTTCCTTACTTCGCCATTTCAAGACCAGGAAATAGCCTCAGGGCGCTCCTACAGCCTTGGTTGGGGAATACCTTCCTCCGAGAAGCCTGGTACTAAAGTAGTCTTAGTTGCATACCAGGACAGATCTACAGAAAGATCGGGATGACCTTCGGGGTACCTGGTCCCTTATGTCTTCACTTACTACCCCGACAGAGGATCCACAGTCATAGGGGGCTTAAAAGTTCATCAAGTCTAGTTGTTTTAAGCACCTGGTTACCCCAATAGAGGATCAGCAGTCAGAGAGGACTTAGAAGGTTATCTTCCACAAGTCAAATTGTTTGTAAGTATCAGGCTTCCTCGACAGGATGCTCTACATTTCATACTGTTACATGTTCATGAGAATCCGATTAAAGGAGGATTTGAGTAGTGTCAGACCTCGCTGGTCCCTACGACTACAAAATCTAAGCATCTTATGGTCAATTCTATTAAGTATCAGTTATTCATTCGGGATCGAGTTGCCCACGAGTTTATATGCTGTGGAAAATTTCTAAGTACAAAAGCAAGTAAGACATAAGTATGAAGCAAATAATGAAAATTGTTATATTGATAAAACGGGATGCCCAGCTCCCAAGTCGGGCTACAAGGTGAAAGAGTAAGACTCCTAAAAGTATATATGCAACAAAAAGGGCTAGATCAGTCTTCTCCCTCTTCCTCCAGATGCTCCCCTTGGCCGGTTGCTTCTCCCCCTAAACCTTCAGCTACTACGCCAGTTTGGGCCCCCACAACCTCTGGAACTTGATGCACAGTGGGATTTTTCTCTTGAACAGTATTCCCCTCCTCCTCAACAGTAGACTCAGTCTGGGTCCCTCCTACTATAGGAACTTCAGATCTAGCCAGGTCTACCTCATCCACCACCTGGATTGCACTTGAGGAAGGCGCGAGGTCCACCACCTGCTCTTCTTGGATACAGGGATCCTGGATTACTCCTTCAGCCCCTTGGTGGGTTTGATCCGCGTCTTATGTAGCAGCTTCTGCTTCTTGGTCTCCACCTGCCAATTGGGCAGCCTTGGCCATTATCTGGTCCCGGTCCCAGTTCAAGGCCGTCTGAAGGTCAAAGGGAGGGGGTAAAGCAGTGGCCACCTCGTAGCAGGCTGTGAAGTAGTCATCTTCAAATGAAGGCCCCTGTTGAGCCTCCAAGCCTGCTATAGTATCCCGCAAGAGTTGATTCTCGCTTTGCAGCAGCCTCTTCTCTCTCTTCACACACTCCCTCTCCTCCCAACGGTGCAGGGACCTGACCGTTTCAGTATCCAGACTGCATTCAGCACGCCTAAGAGCCACCAAGGCCTCTTGCCTCCCTTCCTCAGCGTCTTTGGCATCTTGAAGCAAAGGAGCTACGTTCTGTTGGGTCTGGACCAGCTCCTGCTGAGTATCCTCTAGCTTCCCTTGGAGGCCGATATAAGCCTCCCTCAGAGTCAGCAGCTGCCTCTCCATGGCCATGGCAAATTTGAAGCCCTGCAAAAAAAAAAAAAAAAAAAAAAAAAAAAAAAAAAAAAAAATAGTTAGTTTTTTTTGCCAAAAGAAGGAAAGAAATAGCAAGAAAGAAGTAGAGTTTTACCTCAGCCAGAACCGAGGCCCCCTTGGTGACCAAGATGTCGGTAGGAAGCTTGGCCATATCCATCAAACTTCCACCGGGGCACGAGGCTGCAAATCGGGATACCACTTCATCAAAGGTAGCATCCCTTGACCCCGATCCAGAAGCCAAATCGGCAGCAGGGGTATGGATGTGGATAGCTGCCTCCTCCACCGAGATTCTCGTAGGATCTTTGGGAAAAGTTATAGTAGGAGGAAGAGCAGGAGAAGTCTTTGTTGTATGAGCGACCGTCTTCTGTGCCGACCTTCCAGAACCTCGGGCCTTAGCCGCCTTGGCCAGCATCACTGTAATCCTTGAGCGCGATGGAGGAGTAGAAGGAAGGCGAGCTAGAGTTTTGGCCTTAGACCCCGCTGAAGCAGGAGCAGTTGTTCTTGATGGAGCAGGAAGAGGGTTGGGGTCGGTTCCTGCTAGGATGGACCCCGACACGGTCCTGGCAGCAGCAGGAGTAGGAAAAGGGACAGGAGAATTATGGGCTAGCAGAGTCATATTCCCCGCTCCAGAGGAGGATGGAGACCCCGCTGTCATCGTGGCAGTAGACACTGCAAAAAGGAAAGAAGCATGAGAAGAAGAAGAAGGAAAATAGGTACGTATAAACGAAAAAGGGAACTAGATACAGGCAACTTACCAGGAAAAGCGATAGAAATCCTCAAGTACCGCTCTAGGCAGGCTCCCTCAAAGGGATCTAGAGTAGGATACTGCATATTGGTGTACCCCCTCTTCATGATCCTTGTGAGAATCTCCCGGGACTCAGGAGCCAGCATCCCCTTCGCCCACTTGTCCCTCGCTGTAAACTGAGTAGGGACGGGGTATTCATATCCCCCGATGAAAGCAGTGCGCCCCCACTCGCCCTCCACCACAAACTATTCATCCTTCCAGGGCGTCGAGTACTTTACATTTGCTCCTGGGACGGTGAACTTCAAATCATTTGATGCCCTCAGGTAAAACTGACCCCGGGGCACCATGTTGGTGATGTTAAAAAGGAAACGGAGCTCATCCAACCCTGGCTCCCGCTCGATGCGATCTTTCTCGCACTGCTCCTTCCAGAGCACCAGGAATCCCGTCAGGTGCTTCTAGAACCCCGGCGAGATCTGAAGGGGAGCTAACTCCAGCCTGACAAGAGCCCGGCGGAGCGTGGGGTGTAGTGGCAGTCAAATACCGCATTCGAAGGCCATCTTGTGGATCAGCAGACGATCTTGAGGCGGGGTATAGACGTCGTAGCTCCGATGAGGAAGAGAGAGAGTAATGTTGTCTGGGATCTTGTACTCCTCCCTCAGCTTGGCCAGGGTATCTAGGGTGCTGACAGAGTCAGGAACTATTCTCTCGTCATGAAAGAGGGCGAAGGAGCCGGCCTGGACCCCGACTAGAGAAACCCTCTCATCGTTGCCTCCATCACCACTACCAGCCTTTGCAGAACCCACTTCATCACTAATCTAAACCGGGTCTTCGGGTTGATTGTGAAAACCTGACCCAATTCGGGGGTTTTGGGTAGAGCGACGACGCTGGGCCCACGGGGTGTCATCGGTAACCCAGTCCTCCTCTCGACCCCGCTTCCTCCTTTCCGAGGTCAGGGAGTCCTCTACCACGTCGGCCTTCTCCATATTGAAGAGGGGGTCGATGCTATCAGACTGGGGTGGTGAGACGGGGTCAGTAGGTTTTGCTCGGGGGGCGTTTTCTTGCTTAGAATGAGAAGCCATTGAATAGTGTAGAAGAAAATTGGAAGATCGCTAAGAGAAGTTCTCGTTTGTAATTTTGAAAGTTGAAAGTAAGGAATAAAGCACCAGTGGAGCCGGTCTATTTATAGAGGAGGGATGACGGTTACACAACAGGAAACCGGAATCGGTGACCGGAAGAATAGGTAGAGGCGTTTTCCGCATTAATCGCGCCAAAATGGCTCTTTTTGAAAACGAGGAACCTAATTGTTGATCGACACGCAACCAGTTGTAACGTACAAAATAAAGATTTCCTCCTCCTAAAGGGAAAACTAGTCAGACAAGGAAATAAGCAGATAAGGCAGAAAATCCTTCAAGTAATGACAAAATCCTAACTCCGACCCCGACAACGTATCAGTGTCCAAGTCAAGGGGGACTTTTGTTAACCGCCCAAATTGGCGAGGGACCAAGGAAGAATTTTCCACCTCAACACAAGGAGAAAATAGGAATACAGGCACCATCCGGCTACCACAACACTTTTCACTATCTGACTGGTCCGAATACACACCCCCTCCAACAGGATCCAGTCTGGCTTCTCCCTAGCTTCTTAAGGACCCTACCAGCATCTTAGTTCAGAAATATGGCCGCGAGCCGAACTTCTCACTAGAACTCACAGCGAGATCCAGCCCCGCTAAGGCCGGGCTTCCTATAGACCCGCAGCACCCCAACACAGCTTCCTACAGACCCCGCAGCACCCCGACACAGAGTACCACGAAAAGTATCCCGGTATGGTACCAGCTAGATATCCCCTACTCCATCATCCGGATGCCTACTAGCTTACACTTTCTGAAATAAACTACCCCGCCAAGCAAGAAGATACCGAACAACAAGACTCTTATGTCCGGATTAAAAACTCCATAAGAGATTCATCAAAACGCTGCCGTACAGAGGAGAAATACTCTTTCCCGCTAGAGAGTCCTATTTTGAGCAGGCCAACACAGTAAGAATCCTACTAGGAAGGTAACGATCTGGTCACAAGATTGACTCCTCCTAAGAAGGAAAGACTAGATTCCACATGAAAAACTCCGAGATTATCTCCTAAAAAGAAGAGGATCCTGTATGGGCCAAACCCTAGACCGAAATTACAGGAGTGCATGGCAAGCAACAGGACCTATAAATACAACTACCTATTCACCAGAAGAAAAGGGGACGGAAAAAATCTGGACCAAAAAACCCTACAGTCAAATTTTACTTATCGACAGGCACAGATTCTCCATCACCACCATCTCCATCACCTACCAAATCACCATACACTGCTGTAATCCCCTAATACATAGCTCATATATCTGTAACACAAAGGGACGATCAATAAAAGCTTATTTCTGTTTGGTTTCCAGTATTCCTTATCATACTTGCTTTGATAGGGACATAGTCGGTATCAAACTACGTGATACCCCTCCGACCAGGATCAATCGACCAGGATCAATCTCGATCTTGGTCCTTTTAAAGTTGTTATTTGGAATTTCATCTCATTAACGATTTTCGGATAACACTTCCTTATTTACCAAAACGATGGTGTTTTACTGTCCTCCTACGTGGCTTGATCTAGTCTTAGTACTTTCTATTGATTTATCTGGTCTAGGCGGGATCGGGATACATGAGTACCCCACTTCCTACTCGTTTGTACCTCGTATACATATATCGTGGTACGTGGGTACCATGGTATCGGGATACTGGGGTAACTTTGTTTCTGCGTTCTCTAGTATCCTGGAATATTTTGGAAGCTTTGACCTCTACCCTGACTGATAGAGGGCGCATTTCAGTGGCAGGGTACTAGGATCCTCGTTCTCCTACCTGGATTCTTCCGTTATGTGGATGAAAAATTCTTCTTTGAACACCTGCCTTTTTTGGCGGTTAACAGTTTTATTTATGTGTTTTATGTAAAGCTACCTTAAGGGACAAACGTGAGTTTGTTCAAGGGATTGAAAAAGGAGTAAAAACCTATTTACCCCCCTAGGTACGCTTTAAGCAATTTAACCTTGTTTGTCTACTTTCACTTCTCATTAAAGTTAGTCTAAGTGAAGGACATGCCATGCATCGAAATATCCAAAACCTTCATCTCTCTAAGAAACAAGTTAAAACTTCTCATTGTCGCCAACTGATTTCCTTCACCAATTCTTTCAGAAGCTACCAACACCGAATTAAAGTCTCCGCCTAAGCACCAAGGAAGAGAAAAATCACACCTAGCCTTAGCAATAAAATTCCACAACTCCTTCCGTTCATTATCTCTTGAAGCCACATAAACGTTACACAAAACCATATCTTTATTTTTTGACAACAACTCACCCACCAGAATTATGCACCTATCATTGAGAATACAAGCTTTAACCACAAAACAATCTTCATTCCAAAGAGAAATCAGACCTCCCAAAGCCCCAACCGTATCCACCCCCATGCCTCTATTAAGAAAAGACCCTCCAAGGCTCTTGACTAGCCTAGAATCGAAACTGAGCTTTGTTTCTTGAATAAACAGGAAAGTAGGCTTATGCTTCTTAACCAAACCACGAACTGTTCTTTTCTTCTCCCCACTACCAAACCCTCTAATATTCCAAGATAACCTTAACATAACAGAAAAGGAAATCCCAGAACATAACTGAACAAAACAAAGCCAACTATCGGTTCTCATTGAGGAGTCTCTCCTCATCTTCCATCTCTCTCATTGCCACCTCAACCCCAATAACATCTTCCTTTCCGTTAAAATTATAACCCAAAGCCACCCCAGCTTCAATCACCTTAGTAATCTCTTCTTCCAAATTCCACGAAGCTCTTAATCTTTCAATCTCTTCCTCTTGAATCGGAATCGACTAACCTACCTCATTCTCTTCCCTCGAATTTTTGAAATTGACTCCTAACGCCGCTCCCTTTTCTATAACTTTTGTGATTTCAACCTCTAGATTCCAAGACTTATCACTGCTAACTCCTTTATCCAAAACATCCATAGACCTGCTAGAATTCCTGGTCTTCATGGCATGACTTTTGGTGGAGAGGCATTTATTTCCTCCTTTTCTTTTCTTGGGAGTTTTAGGCAGAATCTCTACTTGATTAACATAATGCTCAAGAGAGGTAGAATGAGAAGACTTACTCGACCCACAAGAAGTATGGTTCCTAATCACCATGGTTCCTTTGTTGTTTCTACCACCAGATGGAGAGGAAAAATGATCTCCCAAAGAGAACTCATCCTCAGATATAGGATCCCTGTTGGGCTAACTCACCTGGTCCACTAGTCAGTATCCTCCTAAGACAATTGTAATTCTTGTAATCTCTTTGTGGATCATACCCCCCTAGCCCATGGTCTCATTTCTTTGGGAAGAATTAGCTCTGTCTTTAACTAAGGAAAGGACATTCTCATGATTACCAGGCCCAACCACCACAGACCCATCTTGAGCGAGCCCACCTAATATATTTTTAGTAGAACACTCCCCTTGCAACCTATTGAAATTAGAAAAAGCTCCCCAACTCCTCTCAAAATCCAATGATGATGAACTAGAATCCCCAACCAAACCCCTTTTAGTTCCTTGAACCAGATTTTTTCCAATCACCAGCTTAGCATTTCGATTAAGACAAGGAATGGTTTTAAACCTCGATTTAAGGATCCATTGTTTTTTGCCTTTGTCAACATCAGTCGACTTCCCACCTAACCCACGATTTTGAAAACATATTGATTTTGGAAGGGAACAATCATCTACCTACCTAACCTTGTCAGCCAAATGGTTGATTAAAGCCTTTTTGACAGCATGGGATAGCTTTCTTCTGACACAGCCTGAAGTTATATCCCTACTATTTTTGAAATTCGAACTTAGATGAGGAATGATGGTTTTTCGGCAAGTCTGAAACTCATTCAAGAGGCGAAAAGTTTACTAAATCCAGAAATCGATTCAGCCAAAATATTTCTACCGAAAGCGGATCAACAACCATTTTCACCGTGAAAGTCGACTCCTCTATAGAGATAGAAATATCATGGTAGTTATCCCAGAATTTCGGAATCACTGTCAAGAATTTACCTATATCCAATCTCCGCCTTGAAGAGGTTTCTATATCAACCCATAGAGGTTCCCCCACTAGCCTCCCTAGTTTCATGAAAAAAGACTATTCCTTACAACTCAGAGGTACTCCAAAGGCATTTATCCAGGCTAACTTGCCTTTTGTGTTTAATGAATATTGTAATAGGAGTTTGAGTATTTTTGTTGTTGTTGTTAATGTTCAGGTTTAGATTATTTTAGATGATTTTATGTTTGGTTTATGAATAAGAGTATTCACTATTTTTGTTTGTTTCATTTAAATCTGATGCATATCAATAGCCACTAGCCATTATCAGAGATAGTTATCTCACACTATAAACACCAACAATTAGTCAGATATTTCACTAGTAATTATCTAATTAATCAAATATCTCTAGCAATTATCTAATTTAATTAGATATCACTAGCAATTATTATCTAATTATCATATAAAAGATGAGAAAGTGAAGTTTCAGGTTTATTTTTTTCAAGCATGACCATGAAGGGACTTTTTGCGCTTGCTGTTGTTACTGCCGCATTTATGATTGTTTCCTAGGTTCTCAACAACCACCCCAAACTCCTCTGACCTCAAAAAAAATATCCATTGTCTCCTCTACCATCCCCTTCGATGCCTAACGAGAATCATCAACCTTCAAAACTGATGACTCGCTTTTTGTGTCGTTACCAAATTGCGAATTACCAAAAGAAAGTTTATAAAACGAATCTTTATGCAATATATTTTAAGATTTGAAAACGAGTATTGTGGTAAGCTTAGAGTTCGTTCCACAGGGAATTAGAGAAATATGTTGATTTAATTAGCTAATCTAGAAACAATAAAATAAATCATAAATGATGAATGAGTGTATGGTTTGTCAAACCATCAAACATACATACAAAATTAACCTAACTAAAAATATGGTGATATGAAAAATAGAAGACTCACAATCTTGATAAGAAAAATGGATATAAACAATTAATGTTGATGCTAGGGAATTGATTGATTAGCAAGTAGGTATGGGTATTGCTTTTTAAGCCACTTTAAGGACCAATCTCTACATGTTAACCAATTTAGGTTTAGATTAATGTGGTTGATATACCCTCCACTAATCTATCCTATTTATTGGGTTCTTAATCACTCAAGTGTGTCAATCCAAGAGTGATTATATAACATGTTATTCTAAACAAGATTGTAATTAACAAGTGGGTATACAAGTCAATCACATAATGAATAGAATCTAATGAATTAATAAATAGAACACATATAGAGATTCATTACAAAGCTTAAGCAAAAACCCACAACCAAATGTTTATCAAATCAATCCCCTAGATTAGGGGTTTAATTACACATAGTAGCAATCTAATAGAAACAAGTAAATGGTAAGGAAATCACCCTTGGGCCACCTTCTTTAGTGCTTGATCCTTGTTCTCTTTTGATGCTCCTAGATGCAAAGAATGGAAGAGGAGGATGTGTCTAGATAGGTGGATGGCTTATGGTGAGTGACAAAGGATTTGTGATGGAGAAAATGGTAGGGAATGAATGGTCTAGGGAAGTAATCAAGATTTGGTGTGAGTTTTTGGGTGGAAAAGATAAGTTCAAGTATAGAAATGGAGGAATTTGGGAGATGATTAATGGAGGAAGAGGAGATTGGTAGGAGAGAATCGGCTCTAAAATCTGTAAAAGTTGATGAATTTATAGGCTAGGAAAGCTAGGGTACGAAATGGGTATGAAATGACAAGAATACCCCTCCTGAATGCCAACATAGGAATTCCTACGCTGGAATTCCAACGTGGTCGCCACTTGTCCTTCTAGGTCGCCATGGCGGCCTCAAATGGCGACCTCTCATGGATTCTTCTGTCGCCATGGCGACCAAATGGCGACCATTCCCACGTTGGAATTCCTATGTGGTCGCCATTTGCAAGTGTGGGTCGCTATGGCGACCTCAAATGGCGACCATGAGATGCTTTGCAATTTCCTCTGTCGCCATGGCGACCATGTGGCGACTTTTCTTGCTCAAATAGCGAGAATGCCCTGTTTCACCTATTTGTGAGTCTTTTTGCACCAAATTCTTCATCTTTTTCACAAATGCCCTTGAGTTCTAATAAAACCTGAAACACTTGATTTAACGACATTAAATACAGGGAAATACCCGAGAATCAAGCATAAAGAGACGGGAATGAGGGCCAAAATCATACCAATTTTGGTTCAATCAAAAACCCATATGGGATCAGCAGTATTCGATAATTCATGCTCCTACACTTCCATTTTTGGATAATAGAGCGCAAAGGTGTCTCCAGGAGTAAGTGAACTTGAACATGTGTCAGTCTCTGATAATGGAGAATACATTATGTATTGCTTATCATCATCACAATGGAGAATACATTATATATTGCTACCATCAATTACATGGACTTATTCAGGATATTGCTCTTCCACCACTTTCAACTATATAAGTAATGAGTATTATAAATTGGTGTTTTATGATTACTGTTGTTAATCGCCTAAAAAGGTAGAGGTCCAAAGAAGAATTTTTCATCTTTGCCAAGACCATGTGAAGGAGAAGGACACTACAAGAATTATCCAGCTACCCCGGGAAGCCAGACCAATGTACCCAGGTATACCATTTGTAAATCAAGATCAATATCAGGGTCACCTAGATCCCCAAGGTGGAAATAGGGGGTTTTAGCACCCTTTTGAGTTGGTCTTTCAAGACTAGCACCATTTTAATAACTTATGTTTTAAAGGCACCAAAGTAAGTAGATTTCAGACAACTTTTAGTATTTTTTTATTATATCTCAGACTTTAACTTTCTCCTACATTTATGTTGTCTGAAATCTACTTCTCTCACTAACTTTAAATTCTTTGTAAACTGAGATCCAAGTTCATCTTCTTCTCTATAAACTGAGATCTAAGTTTATCTTCTTCTCCAACTCGTGGTCCCTGTTCATCTCATTCTCCTTCTGTAACTCGTGGTTGATCGGATGATAACTGTACTTAATTGAGGTCTTTATTTCCTAGCTTTTGTGCTTGTTTTCGAGCGTATTTTTGCATATAATGTGTTTTGTGAGCCATGTGTAGGTACATGTTCCCTACATTTGGTGTTTGAGCTTAAAGTCAAGATTGGGAGGCCAAACCGAGCAAACAATGAGAATTGGAAGCAATTCAGAGTTGTCGTGGCCTCGCCATTGACCCAAATTGCGGCGTGATCAATGGCCACCATGGAAAGTGTTCTGTGGTGGATCCGATGTTGAGCTAGAATGTGACATTGAGATCACGGCAATGGTCAACTATGTTTTCCAAAAAATAATGGGCTGACATTGCAAATGCATATACATAACATATATTTTTCGGGGTCCATATCTCCCTTCTCCTATTGAATTGGGTTTCCTACCATATATTTTTGGAAAGCCCCAGAAGTCTACTTTCCAGCAGTTTTTATAGATCACGATTATGGGCTTTCTAGAAGGAGTTATGCCCGTTTCCGTAATAGTGCAGGAGGTTAAAAATATGACCGCGGTAGAGACTTTGTGCAGAACACCCAATTTTTGGGGGGTATATCTCCCTCCTCAGATCAAACCATGTCAAGCTCTATATATATTCGAAAATCCCTAGAAGTCTACTTTCCAGAGGTTTTTACAGAATATGATTCTGGGTTTTCTTGAGAGAGATATGCACGTTTCCATAACGATGCGCGAGGCTAAAAAATTTCCAAGCGACGGTCGCCATGAAGTTCGCCCCCGTCAATAGCCAATATGGCAGCAACCTCCTCAGCATCAAAAGGGCAGTGAAGTTCGCCCTCTAGCTGGTCGCCACTTAGCAGTGTAGGGGCGACCTTCCATTTCCAGCTTAGCGAAGGGTCAGTTTTCAAGCCATTTCAGAAGGGCATTTTGGCCCTTTCATGCCTAGATCCTGCCCTAACTTTCCCAACCAGTTTATACACCATTCTTAGCCCTCTCTTGGGAGAAAAAATCAGCCATAACATAATGAAACACAATAACAGCTCTTATTAGTTTTCTTCCATTTCCAAAGAGAGAGAGAGAGAGGCTTTCAAAGCTCCTATGAAGGTTCTCCTTCATAGGAAGCTCACCACCACCACTTTCTACACATCCTACACCACATTTGGGAGTTGATTGCAAGGAGATAGGAGTGGTCTATGACCAATTTCGAGCTAGGGAATCATGGAGCTCTTGGAGCTCTTGGAGGGATTTCTTTGAGGGTTGTCTCCTTAAAACTCATTCTGTTTGTATTTCATATTTTCTTGATTGTGTAATCCCCACTTGGGAAATATTGTAAACCTTATTTGTGCTCAATATATGTTGGTTGTTTTTATATTCATTTGAGTTTTGATTTATTCTTGTTATTATTGCATAATCTCTTATCTTGATATGCATGTGTGTGGAGATTGGAAATTGATGTGTTCATGGATGGGATTAGGAGTAGATTAACTTAAATGTAGGAGTAGTTGTAATCAAATATCCCATTTGTGTGTGTATGTCTTTGGAAGGTCAAAATTAACTTGTATGGATGGGTATTGAGTGTTTGTGGGTTTTTGGTTGTACCTTAGAGGACCAATCCGGGTATAACCTTAACCACTTAGCTCTAAAGAATGGATGAAACTTGTTTTATGCATAACCTTTGCTAGATTAGGTTTTGGCTTATGTTCATATGTTTAATGGTAAGGACTTGAGGCACAATTGTTCTAGCCATGACCTTTAGGGAATGATTCGTGTCTCGAATCCCTTAGTTGAGATTACAAGCACTTAATTGCATTTATTGTCATTGCCATGTTTATTAACAACTTGTGTTGAGTTGGCTTTGTTTGTTAACAATTAGGTTGCTAGAATCTCTTTGCATCTAATTGAGTCCTCATGCATGAGCATGTAGGCATGGTTGATAACTAGAGTGTTGAATTGCATTATAACATCTAGTTAAGCATTTAGTGTAGGCTAACATTATTTGCATTTAGAATATTATCATATTCACATAGGTTGTTGATCTCTTCATTGAGAGTTAAGTCTTGTGGCTACCAATGTGTAGTGCTCAAGCACTTTTGGCCTAGGTTCGCTATAAAAGGCCTACGGGTAGTAGTGGTGGATTAGTAACCGAGAATGGTGTGACTAGAGGTCAACCTAGGGTTGTAATCATCATTACATATAGTGGATTCGATGACCGTGTGTGGCGCACATATCAGCCCATGGTTTTTCCTTGTTGAAGGTTTCCACGTAAAAATCAAGTGTTCTTTAATTTCCGCAATTTATACTTGATTTTATTGTTTGTTAAATTGGGTTTATTTTTGAATATTGACTAATTCGAAAAATTGGTAACTAATCGGATTAACAACCCATTCACCCCCCCCCCCCCCCCCCCCCCCCCCTCTCTAGGTTGTTTTAGACACTTGCAAGCCCTATATATTTATATTTTCAATTGGTATCAGAGCGGATTCCTATACATACTTAGGTGATCCTTGCTCTTGCTTGTATGTCTTGCTTTTGTGTGTTTTGATTGCTACATTCTTTTGCATTCATTTGCATACATTCACCCAAACACTATGAGTGAATTTGGGACTAGCAAAGAGGGAGTGTAGAGCGTGAGGCCACTATTGCTCAAGGGTGACAATTACTCCTCATGGAAGGGGAAGATGGAGTCTTATCTATCGATGATAGATGATAGGGTGTGGATGGTGATTGAGGACGAATACACACCTCCCATCGTGATCGCCGGAGATGGAAGCATTGTGCCCAAGCCCAAGGCTCAATGAAGTGCTGAAGAGTTTGGACCTTTGAAGTGGAACAATAAGGCCATGCATGCCTTGTTTAATGCAATGAATGAGAGTCAATATAAACTCATCCAAATCAGCAAAAATGCACATGAAACTTAGAAAATCTTGGAGACGGCACATGAGGGAACCGAAGTGGTAAAAGAGTCCAAGCTCCAAGTGCTTCAAACTCTATTCAAGAATATTATGATAGAAGAGCATGAGTGCTTCAATGACTTCCAAATGAAGTTGATGGACATCGTCAATCAAAGCCATCAACTAGGTGACCCATACTCAGATATAAGGATCAAACAAAAGATCATGAGGTCACTACCTCCTAGATTTGAATCTAAGGTGACGGCGCTTGAAGAGAATAGTGACTTCAATAAGATGAAGCCGAGTGAAGTGATTGAAAGGCTACTTGCCTATGAGTCAAGAAAGGCTCCCACCTCCTCATCTCCCAAGAAGCAAAAGGGAATAGCCTTGAAGACCTCCAAAGTTGAAAAGGAGGATGATGACTCGGATGAAGAAGTGGCTCAAATAGTGAAGAAATTCAAGATGTTCTTGAGGCTACAAAAGGATGACTCCAAGAACGTTGAGCCAAGCCAAGAGAAGTCTTTAAGAAAAGGCATTCAATGCTTTGAATGTGGAGGATATGGGCATATCTCCAAGGTATGTGGTAACTTGAAGAACAAGAGAAATGGAAAGGAGATGGCCACCTCATCAAGTGATAGTGAGAGTGTAGAAGATTCTTCAAGTGATGAAAAGCATGCAAATTACTACACGGCCTTTGGAGCCTCTCATGTGGATGTTAGAGAAGAAGGCAAAAATGCCTTTATTTGTGACCTTGAAAAAGGAGTAGATGAAAAGGTAGCTAGAAGTGTGATTGATGTAGCTATACAAAGGGAAGTTGCTTGTATTGTAGGGAAAAATCGTACCCGCAGCGGAAGCGAGACTAGAAAATAGCTTGAGTAGCTTTTAAAATTTTTCCTTTTTATGAACCTTAAACCCTTTTGATTAATTAAAGATATATAATTAAGAACAAAAGATTAATACCTCTTGTTGCGTGATCCGATTGACTTGCGTCGATGGTAATCCGCAAGATCTTCAATCCTAGCACGAACGTGGATCACCTAGGAGCGTGGTCTCCCTTCTCTTTGAATTGCAAACCTGTGATTGGATTAACAAACTTTTCTTGATTCGTTAGTCCCAAAAACAATCTAAAAGAACCTAAGATTATTCCGGTCACTTTTGAGTTCTCAATCTAATGATCGAAACTCGCGTGAACCTTGATCGATATAGTATTCACAAGCTTATTGATGAATAAGCAACTAGAATACAATCAAAGAATAATCTATGTTCTTTTTGTTTTTAGTAGAATAATAGATCTCTAACTATGAGTTGAGAAGAAGAAGAAGAAGAAAAAATTCTGCACCAAAAACCCTAGTCATTAAAGTGGTGGCCGAAATTTCTCTTCTGCCTTCTTTAGGGTTGGCCGAATTCTCTTCCTAAAATAATTAGGGTTGCCGCAATTTCCAAACAAAATTAATTAGTTTGAATTGCACCCTAATTCCTATTTAGAAAAGATTTCCAAAACCTAATCAAACTCATAAATCTTTTATTCCTTATTTGACTAAAATAAAAAGACTTCCTATTTGATTTAAATAAATAAAATTAATTATTTATTTTCCTTGTCAAACAAGTCTTTCTATTTAATTATACTACTACCAATAGTATACAAATAGGAATCATATTTCCTATTTAGAAAAGATTTGTTACTTTAATTAAACAATTAATTAATAAATTAATTAATTCTTATTTAATTAAATAATGAAACAAAATAATATTAAATGCCATTATAGCATGTTGCCGCCCCACATATATACATTGGGCCAAATATTATTTTTCTTATTTCATTAAATCCATAGGACTTTAAATAAAAAGCCCACATGTGAACTAGACCCATTCTTACTAAAAGAAACAAGCCCACATGTCATCCATTAATATATAAATATAATTGTGCAGTCCATTATATAAATAATGTGCATATTATATTCTTAATACATTAAATTGCAATTCTAGATGGACCCTAAATTGGTCCGGTAGAATATAACAAGTGATCCATGCAAGTCCGTGTGGATTGGGGATCTTGGCGGGCTATCTAAATTTAAGCTCCAATAGACATAACCTAATCACAATCAACAAATGATTCACTTAGGTCCGATCCATTAATTTTAGCTCATTCCACTAAAGAGCTAAAATTGAACTCTTAAATAAAGACAGAAAAGGAAGATGCTTCCTCATTCATACCCTAGACAATCATATTGGAGATAGTGTATCCTCGTGATTAATATCAGTAATCGCCAAGAGTTCATAGACCGCCTATAACTCTCCAAGTTACCATATTTACTCATATGACCACGTTTTGAACTTGGATATATTGACTTGTCCAGAAGCCATGTTTTCAATAGACACTATTGAAAACTCAACGTTGAGATTTAATATCCAATTACCTCAAAACATCCATATGATGATATTATACTCTCATTTAATAAATGGAGCCACGATGTCCATATCTATAAATGAAGTCCTCTATCGATTAACAAATGAATATCACCAAACTATCGAGGATAGACTATGCGATATAATCGTACTCATTGATAGCTCAAATGATATCACCTGCAACCATAAGTCCATCATTTATCTCAAGATTAAGATAGACTCTCCGATTGTCCTGATAATGAAATTACTTTTATCTACTGACGGTTATAGATAAAGTATTTCATTGTGATCCTGTTCAATGCACCCAGTGCACTAGATCCTTTTGCTCGAAGACACTCCGATGATTTTAGACTCATCATATCTCATTTGATCCCACTCAAATGCTAGCAAAAGAATTCTACAACTTTAACAAGATAAAGGTGCCCAACCTTTAACTTAAGTTGTGAACGATATTCAAGACTAACTAAAGAATTGTGTCTACCACATACATATCCAGATGTATGAACAATTCTTCTTTTCTCATAGTCTTTAGACCTTATGATTATTTACTTTGACAATTATTAAACTATAAATGCTATAAGATTTGTTTAAAACAGAAATCACTTTATTAATATGAAAAAGATTGTTAATTACACAATTACACTCTTGCTATTGAGCATAATCCTAACAATCTCCCACTTGCGCTATAGCAAATGTGTCATATCTCTCAAGCCCATATTCTCTAGGTGCCCATCGAAACTCTTCTGAGGTAGAGCCTTTGTGAAGGGATCTGCTAGATTTTCTGCTGACGCGATTTTGGTAATCGTCACGTCACCTCTTTGAACAATCTCCCTTAAAAGATGATATTTTCTTTCAATGTGTTTACCTCTCTTGTGACTTCTTGGTTCTTTCGAATTAGCCACTGCTCCACTGTTGTCACAGTAGATAGTGATCTGCTTATTCGCACTAGGAACCACTTCCAAGTCAATCAAGAATTGGCGGAGCCAAACAGCCTCGTATGCAGCAACATACTCAGCTTCCATGGTGGAATCAGCAATACAAGATTGCTTGATACTCCTCCATATGACTGCTCCTCCTCCAATAGTAAACACAGCCCCTGATGTGGATTTTCTGGAGTCAGAATCTGATTGGAAATCAGAATCTGTATACCCAACGGGAATCAAATCCCCTCCAGAGTATACAAGCATATTATCTCTCGTTCTCTTGAGATACTTGAAAATATGTTTGACTGCCGTCCAGTGATCAGGATCAGGTTTCGATTGAAACCTACTAACTATGCCAACAGCAAAACAAATATCTGGTCTAGTGCAGAGCATTGCATACATGAGACTTCCAACTGCCGAGGCATATGGAACTCTACTCATGAATGCTCTTCATGCTCATTCTTAGGAACTTGTTCCTTAGAAAGCTTGATTCCATGTCTGAAAGGTAGCATACCTTTCTTGGAATCCTGCATGGAAAACCTAGATAAGATTTTGTCTATGTATGAAGCTTGGGATAATGTAATCGTTCTATTCTTTCTATCCCTTATAACTTGGATACCTAGAATAAAACTTGCTTCTCCTAAGTCCTTCATATCAAATTGTTTTGCTAATCATTCTTTTACTGATGTCAATACACCTACATCGTTTCCGATGAGTAGTATATCATCAACATAAAGAATCAGGAAAAACAACTTGTCGCCCTTAATCCTTTTGTATACACAAGGTTCGTCAAGATTCTGAATAAATCCAAAACCTTTGATAGCTTGATTGAACCTTATGTTCCAGGATCTGGATGCTTGCTTTAATCCATATATGGATTTCTGCAACTTGCATACCTTTTCCATTTGGCCCTTTTCAATGAATCCCTCTGGTTGCATCATGTAGATGCTCTCGTCAAGACTTCCATTAAGGAAAGCTGTCTTGACGTCCATTTGCCAAATCTCTAGATCTAAAGATGCTGCAATGGATAAGAGTATCCTAATGGATTTAAGCATGGCCACAGGAGAGAAGGTTTCCTCGTAATCGATACCTTCTTTCTGTGTATACCCTTTAGCTACCAATCTAGCTTTAAAGGTTTCCACCTTTCCATCCATACCTCTTTTCCTCTTGTATACCCACTTGCACCCAATGGGTTTTATCCCTTTAGGCAAGTCTACAAGAGACCAGACTTTGTTATTGAACATAGATTCAATCTCGGATTGCATTGCCTTTTGCCAATGGCGACTATCAACATCCTCCATAACTTCCTTGTACGAATAGGGATCATCGTCGTCCGGGAGATTCTCTACAGATTCTCCCAGACCGATGTATCTTTCAGGTTGTGTTCTAACCCTCCCACTACGACGAGGAATGGTAGGTTGTTGACCTAGTGTTGGATCGGAAATTACAATTGGGTTAGGTTGTGTAACCTCTCGTGGAATTGTATCTCCTGACATCTCATTCAGGACAATTCTACTTTTAGGCACAAAATCATTCATATAGTCCTTTTCCAGAAATTTAGCATTTGTCGAAACAAATACTTTAAGATCTGAAGGACTATAAAAATAATATCCTTTAGTTTCTTTCGGATACCCTACAAATATACATGTTTCTGAACGGGACTCCATCTTTTCTGTCTTTCCTTTTAACACGTGCGTAGGACATCCAAATATCCTTAAGTGTCGTAAACTAGGCTTGCGCCCAGTCCACAACTCATGCGGTGTTTTAGGAACAGACTTAGATGGTACATGGTTTAGAATGTATATTGCAGTTTGTAAAGCATATCCCCAGAAAGAAATAGGAAGTGTTGAATAACTCAACATAGACCTAACCATATCCAAAAGAGTTCTATTTCTCATTTCTGCTACCCCATTTTGTTGAGGTGTACCAGGTGCAGAAAACTGAGAAACTATCCCATTATCAATAAGATATTGCTGAAACTCACCAGATAGATATTCTTCACCACGATCAGATCTCAAGATTTTTATGTGTTTCTCAAGCTGATTTTCCACTTCAGCTTTAAATGCTTTGAACATGTCAAAAGCATCCGACTTATGTCGCATGAGATACACATAGCCAAATCTTGAGTAATCATCTGTGAAAGTGATGAAGTACTCATATCCACCTCTAGCTTGAATGCTCATAGGTCCACATACATCAGTGTGTATCAATCCTAAACATTCAGTGGCTCTTGCACCTTTGGCAGAGAACGTCCTTTTGGTCATTTTACCTTCCAAACAAGATTCACAAGTTGGTAGATCATCAACCTTTAAGTCACTCAAAGGTCCGTCACTTACCAATCTTTTAATCCTATTAAGGTTAATATGACCTAAGCGTAAATGCCATAGGTAGGTTTCATCTGTTGATAATTTTACTCTTTTATGATTAGGTTCCGTTATTTCTGTGTCTAACGAGTGAGAGATATTTCTATGCAAAAAGTATAGACCGTTTTCCAATGTACCTTTGCAAATAACTTTGTTATTCTTACTAATAATAAAAGCTTTATTAAAAGTAACCAAATATCCAAATTTATTCAAACAAGAAACTGAAATTAAATTCCTCTTGAATTGAGGTACATAATAAACGTCTATTAAATCTAAATGCTTTCTAGAATCCAAACAAAACTCTAATATCTCCCACTGCACTTGCAGACACTAACGTTCCGTTGCCCAAGCGCAAATTGATCTTATTCTTATTTAGCCTTCTCCTTTCTTGACACCCCCGTAAGGAATAACAAACATGATTAGTGGCTCCAGAGTCTACGATCCAAGAATCTGTAGAATCTACCAGAAAAACATGTTTCAAGATAATTCATATTACCTTGTTCCTTTTTATTCTGAGACTTTGGGCAATTACTTTTCCAATGTCTCTTTTCACCACAAAAGAAGCACTTCCTTTTGATCTTGGTTACTTTCTTAGTCTCTTTCTTGGTAGGCCCAAGTTGCTTTTTCTTCTATTATTCCTTGACCTTCTGACGGGTCTTAATAGTAGCAACTTTACCAACCATATGAATCTCTTCTAGAGACATCATCATATTAGCAGTAGACCCTATTCATTCATGCTGCTGTTGCAACACGTCGGAGATGGTAGCCATTTGGCCATCTCATTAGAGGACTTCCACTGCTCATACTCGTCTTATTAGATTCATTAGTAAGAGCAGGTGGTTTAGGAGTAGTTAGAACAAAATTGATATTTTTTTCAGCTTGCAGCAACAACCCAATTTTCCTTTTCCATGTGACATAATTATTACCGGTTAAACTTTTATCTTTCAGGATGTTCATAAGTGATGGGGTCATGATTTCTTATTTAAACAAAAATTAATATAAGTAAATAATCATTATAAAGCACTTTTAAATATTTATCTTGAATTAAATGAATAACTCAATCATAAAAATTCAACGGTGATCTAACACCCATAAATGTTACGCCTCCTTTGGGAGTTCGCACCATTTACTAGTTAGACTAGGTCCCACCTAATTGTTAACATAACAACCAGCGTTTTCAATTTTAGCCTTGCAATTTTACTGACAAGAACTCTTTGGAGGATATCAATAAAATTACATTGAGTGTGTTACCAAGATATCGACCCTCAATTTTCTCTCACGAAAATCCCTCCTTTGGGAGTAGATCTCGTTGAGTCCATTGTCTAGTCTATCCTTGTAAGGAAGTATATTGCTTAATTCCATTCATGGATGTCCCTTTGGGGAATTACCATAAAATAATTAAGCTCAACTAATCTTGGAAGCCATAGGTGTTACAAAAACACCTTCTCCCACTCAATTATTTAAGGCGTGTGATTAAATCCCATAGAATGATTTACCAAGTTATCTAGATGCCAATTTAGATACCTAAATCATTCAATGCATGTTCATACCAAAAGAGATATATGAGTGGCACTCCTATTCTATATGACATGTTATCATACAATAACAAATATTGTAATATTTAAGCATAAAATAAATAGCAACAATTTTGGCCCATCCTAGAAAAACAAGTAAATTACAATGAATTTGGAATACAAGATCTTCAAGTGGCCCATCAACCATACGCTCATCCTTCGGCCTCCACCCTTGGGATTGCACGGCCCACCACCCCACAAAGGGGCTGCCATGCGCAGCCCATAAGGCTTTGCATGGCTGCCATGCGCAGCCCACCAAGCTTTGGGCTTGCCATGCGCAGCCCAATCCACTCCTAGGGTGCGCACGGTGCTTGTTCTCGGTTCCGGTTGCTTCACGTCTTCAATTCTTCGATGTAGAACGTGTTACAATTTAATTTAAACAAAATAAAAAAATACTGCAGAAATTTTTATTTTTTTTTTTAATCACTGCAGTAAAAAAAATACTGCACATATATTATTCTCAGCAGAAAAAATACTGCACCTTTTTTTTAATACATTAAAAAACTGCAGCAATAATTAATACAAAAAAATATATATAGCAACTACCAAGAAGGAATTATGGCGATGATAGACCACCCTTCTTGTTACAATTCCGAAAACAAAATTACATAGAAAATCTAGGACCAAAATCGAGCAATAACAATCCACATAAAACATATATAAATCCATACATCACATGTAATTATATATGCGAATACCTAGAGTGTCATCTCTTTCTAAAACATGCATAATCACAATAAAAAGAAATCGATCCACGTATATATACGTTAATTAATTAAAAGGGTTCAACCAGGCTCTGATACCAGTTGTAGGGAAAAATCGTACCCACAGCGGAAGCGAGACTAGAAAATAGTTTGAGTAGCTTTTAAAATTTTTCCTTTTTATGAACCTTAAACCCTTTTGATTAATTAAAGATATATAATTAAGAACAAAAGATTAATACCTCTTGTCGCGTGATCCGATTGACTTGCGTCGATGGTAATCCGTAAGATCTTCAATCCTAGCACGAACGTGGATCACCTAGGAGCGTGGTCTCCCTTCTCTTTGAATTGCAAACCTGTGATTGGATTAACAAACTTTTCTTGATTCGTTAGTCCCAAAAACAATCTAAAAGAACCTAAGATTATTCCGGTCACTTTTGAGTTCTCAATCTAATGATCGAAACTCGCGTGAACCTTGATCGATATAGTATTCACAAGCTTATTGATGAATAAGCAACTAGAATACAATCAAAGAATAATCTATGTTCTTTTTGTTTTCAGTAGAATAATAGATCTCTAACTATGAGTTGAGAAGAAGAAGAAAAAAAAAAAATTCTGCACCAAAAACCCTAGTCATTAAAGTGGTGGCCGAAATCTATATGTGTACATATATATGTGGCCGAAATTTCTCTTCTTCCTTCTTTAGGGTTGGCCGAATTCTCTTCCTAAAATAATTAGGGTTGCCGCAATTTCCAAACAAAATTAATTAGTTTGAATTGCACCCTAATTCCTATTTAGAAAAGATTTCCAAAACCTAATCAAACTCATAAATCTTTTATTCCTTATTTGACTAAAATAAAAAGACTTCCTATTTGATTTAAATAAATAAAATTAATTATTTATTTTCCTTGTCAAACAAGTCTTTCTATTTAATTATACTACTACCAATAGTATACAAATAGGAATCATATTTCCTATTTAGAAAAGATTTGTTACTTTAATTAAACAATTAATTAATAAATTAATTAATTCTTATTTAATTAAATAATGAAACAAAATAATATTAAATGCCATTATAGCATGTTGCCGCCCCACATATATACATTGGGCCAAATATTATTTTTCTTATTTCATTAAATCCATAGGACTTTAAATAAAAAGCCCACATGTGAACTAGACCCATTCTTACTAAAAGAAACAAGCCCACATGTCATCCATTAATATATAAATATAATTGTGCAGCCCATTATATAAATAATGTGCATATTATATTCTTAATACATTAAATTGCAATTCTAGATGGACCCTAAATTGGTCCGGTAGAATATAACAAGTGATCCATGCAAGTCCGTGTGGATTGGGGATCTTGGCGGGCTATCTAAATTTAAGCTCCAATAGACATAACCTAATCACAATCAACAAATGATTCACTTAGGTCCGATCCATTAATTTTAGCTCATTCCACTAAAGAGCTAAAATTGAACTCTTAAATAAAGACAGAAAAGGAAGATGCTTCCTCATTCATACCCTAGACAATCATATTGGAGATAGTGTATCCTCGTGATTAATATCAGTAATCGCCAAGAGTTCATAGACCGCCTATAACTCTCCAAGTTACCATATTTACTCATATGACCACGTTTTGAACTTGGATATATTGACTTATCCAGAAGCCATGTTTTCAATAGACACTATTGAAAACTCAACGTTGAGATTTAATATCCAATTACCTCAAAACATCCATATGATGATATTATACTCTCATTTAATAAATGGAGCCACGATGTCCATATCTATAAATGAAGTCCTCTATCGATTAACAAATGAATATCACCAAACTATCGAAGATAGACTATGCGATATAATCGTACTCATTGATAGCTCAAATGATATCACCTACAACCATAAGTCCATCATTTATCTCAAGATTAAGATAGACTCTCCGATTGTCCTGATAATAAAATTACTTTTATCTACTGACGGTTATAGATAAAGTATTTCATTGTGATCCTGTTCAATGCACCCAGTGCACTAGATCCTTTTGCTCGAAGACACTCCGATGATTTTAGACTCATCATATCTCATTTGATCCCACTCAAATGCTAGCAAAAGAATTCTACAACTTTAACAAGATAAAGGTGCCCAACCTTTAACTTAAGTTGTGAACGATATTCAAGACTAACTAAAGAATTGTGTCTACCACATACATATCCAGATGTATGAACAATTCTTCTTTTCTCATAGTCTTTAGACCTTATGATTATTTACTTTGACAATTATTAAACTATAAATGCTATAAGATTTGTTTAAAACAGAAATCACTTTATTAATATGAAAAAGATTGTTAATTACACAATTACACTCTTGCTATTGAGCATAATCCTAACATGTATGACATCAAATGACCAAGGCAAAGGTCTTGATGAGGAAGTTGACTCAATTAGTGAGACGCAATGTGATGAGTGTTGCTCATACTCATGTGATGATGATAACTCTGACTTGGAGAGTTTTGACAACAAGGAAAGAATGAGTTATGAGGATTTTATGACATTCTTTCATGACTCCTTAAAGAAGAAAAAGAAGGAGATTTTTGTGTTGAAGGAAGATAATCTTCAACTAAGAGAAAATGTGATTCTCTTAGATGAAGAAGTAAAACTTGTCAAAGAAAATGAGGACAAGTTGAAGAAAGAGCTTGAAGAAGCAAGGATGTCTCTTGCTAAATTCACTTCGGGTACGGGGAAGCTCAACATTATGCTAAGGTGTGGGAAGATGCCTAGTGACAAGAGAGGCCTAGGTTTTGTTGATGAAGAACTCATACCATCATCCAATAAGACAACTTTTGTGAAGGAAATTGTTCCTAAGTTGCCTCCTTAATCTTCTTACCACAAGAAGACTCTTAAAGTGGGAGAATCTTCTAAGAGTGCTCCTTCGAAGATTGTCAATGACAAAAAGATGAGGTATCTAGAAGTTTTGAAGAAGGCTAAGATCAAGTAACCTCAACAAGGCAAAAGCTTAGCTTTACCTCCTTAACACCCTAGGAGGAAGATTGATCTTGGAGAGTCATCCAAGAATGGCCAAATGAAGATGCCAAGAAAAGGTGAAGCTCAACCTCAATATACAAGAGCTTCTTACCCAAGCTTTGTACAACCAAGGAGGCACATTCAACCAGCTCAACCACCTCAACAAGCTAGACCACAAAGGTGCCACCTATCGGCTCAAGCTCCAAAGAGAAGCAAACTGATGCACCATCAAAGACAACCTCATCAACATGGCAATGCCTCGATGAGATCACAATGCAATGGTATAAGTTCTTACTTTGTACTTACTTGTCATTTTTGTGGTATGATTGGTCACTTAAGACCAAATTGCTTTAAATACATTAAGAGGTGTAGGTTAGAGAGCATGAAAGAAAAATGGTTGAAAAAGAGGGCAAGTTTGCATAAACCTAGAAAACTTAGAAACATATATATGACCACTAGAAATGATGAAGTGGAACCTAGGTGGATCAGAAAGAATGAATCCACTTGCCATTGTACCAATGTGATACCCGTAGTTGCAACTAGGTCCAATGGACTTGGTAAGTGTATAGGGGCTCATGCCTCCCATTGACTTGGTTGGATTTGACCCCAATAAGGGGAGCTCAAGCAAAGAGAGCAAACTTGCATGAATTGTCATATGCAAAAGGTTGATTAAATTTATGCTCTTTTGATAATTGCTTGAGATTGTTGGTTACACATATATATACTTATATGTTTTTTTTTAATAAGTGTGCACAATTGCTTTACTTGCAATTCATGTCATATTTTTGCTCAAACATGCATTTTTGGACTAGGAGAATTATTTGGGAAAGTACATATGAATGACCCATAATTTATCTCCATGACATGAGAATTTTATGACATGCTCTAAATGATATGCATGATATGTTTTTTATTGCTTATATGCAAAATATGTGTGAAAAGCAAATGAGAAGACTAAAATCAATAAGGATCTCGTATCCACTTAACCAATAAGGATTTTATATCTAAATTAGTCTTCTCTCTCTTCTTAAAGGTGTAAACAAGACTACTATCATACGGATGTTTCATCCGGAAAAATCAAATAGGATCTTCAAATCCATATCTTGGTTTGCCCTTAAGGATTGATATAGTTGCTCTTAGCTCAAAAATATTTTTTGAAAAACTATATCTTGCTTGTTTATGTCAAAAGGGAACAAATTGGTTAGAATTCTCTTGGAAACCCTTTTGATGTTTGTTTTGTCAAATACCAAATGCAATATGTCTTGTACGCAAAGCATCTTGTCACACATTTTTTTTTAAAAATAAAACTCCTTGAATCTCTCTCAATTACTTGAGTTGTATAAAGTTTGTTTATATGATTGTGCAAATTCATTTTGTGCTAATAGCTCTCTTTGCTAAAGCAACCCAATAAGGGGAGCTGCTTTGCCTATCTCATGACAAAAATGGGGGAGAAGTCTTGAGAGATATAGGGGGAGCATTGTATATGCTTTGGGGAGAAGTTTGAGAGAGAGTAACCTTTTAGGGGGAGCATTACACATGCATTAATTTGTATTGCTTTATTGAATGCAAATGCTTTTCTATTTTTGATCACCTCACATGCATTTGCTCTTAGAAAGTGCTTTCTTGCTATTGTGTGTAGGTATGATGATCTACGAAGAGATTGAAGACCTTAAAGACTTAGATTCTTAGGTTTCTCTCTTTGTAACGTAGAATACACTTTTGTTGACCAATAGCTTTATGTTATGTTTTGTGAGGATTATTTTGTGAGTGGTTGTTTTGTCATGACATAGCCAAAAGGGGGGAGATTGTAAGTTCCTTATTATTTGATTGGCTTATTTCATGGCAAACCATATTGTGGGGCTTAGTATGTAAGGGTAGTTTAGGGTTTCCTTGTTCATGATCAAGCTTATTTGGATTTCAAGCTCTCAAGCACAAGAGCTCATTGAAGGTATAAGCACTTGTGCTTAACCCTTGTTGAAGAGATTAGTTGCACACACACACTTCTCTTGTATACATGCTTGTTCATTGCTTTTTATGTGTACTTATTTCACTCTTCACACTTGCACATTTTTTATTGTTTTATGTGCATTGTTGTGGTGTGCACTGGTCCTCTTACCCGCGCATCACCTGTGCATTGCGCTGGTTGTCTTGTGCTGGTCGTATTATGCCACACCAGTGCAACTTGGGCAAAGGATCAGCGCACACCACAACAATGCACATGGAACAATAAAAAATGTGCAAGTGTGAAGAGTGAAATAAGTACACACAAAAAGCAATGAACAAGCATGCATACAAGAGAAATGTGTGTGTGCAACTAATCTCTTTAACAAGGGTTAAGCACAAGTGATTATACCTTCAATGAGCTCTTGTGCTTGAGGGCTTGAAATCCAAATAAGCTTGATCACGAACAAGGAAGCCCTAAACTACCCTTACATATTAAGCCCTATAATGTGGTTTGTCATGAAATAAGCCAATTAAAAATAAGGAACTTACAATATCCCCCTTTGGCTATTTCATGACAAAACAACCACTCACAAAATAATCCTCACAAAACATAAAATAAAGCTATTGGTCAACAAAAGTGTATTCTACGTTACAAAGAGAGAAACCTAAGAATCTAAGTCTTTAAGGTCTTCAATCTCTTCGTAGATCATCATACCTACACACAATAGTAAGAAAGCACTTTTTAAGAGCAAGTGCATGTGAGGTGATCAAAAATAAAAAGCATTTGCACTCAATAAAGTAATACAAATTAATGCATGTGCAATGCTCCCCCTAAAAGGTTACTCTCTCTCAAACTTCTCCCCAAAGCATACACAATGCTCCCCCTCTAGTCTTGCGCATGGTTGGGTCAGCTGGTGTGCGCTGACAATGCCTATTTCTACACTTGGTGAAACCCCTTTTTGCCTATCATTTGCCTTTGTTTTCTGGGTAAAATCGGTAAATTTTAATGTTTAAAGAAGCTTGTGCAGGTTCATAGGATTCTAAGGGCTTTAATTAAGAAGAAGGCGAAATTGGGGGCAAAACGGCACATTCGAAGGAAATTTGAAGGAGGGGTGCTGTACGGTCGCTCTACGTACAGCGCCTACAAGAGCGCCCACAGCATCAGAGAAATAGCGTTGTATAGGCGCTGTACAGAGGCGCCCTACGTAGGGCGCCCTACGTAGGGCGCCCATGCTGAGGAAACAAGATCAAAGGAGGGCGCTATACAGTCGCCCTATGTACAGCGCCCACAAAAGCGCCCACAACATCAGAGAATTGGCGCTGCATGGGCGCTGTACAGAAGCGCCCTACGTAGGGAGCCCACTTTGCCACATCACCCTTTTTACTCGGTTTTTGTGCCCTAAATCCACACACTATAAGGGTGCGTTTGGT
The DNA here is from genome assembly GCA_954870605.1 of Acer campestre. NCBI lineage: Eukaryota > Viridiplantae > Streptophyta > Magnoliopsida > Sapindales > Sapindaceae > Acer > Acer campestre. Next base: position 35,357,663 of record OX940802.1, on the reverse strand, counting down.
ACGTGGGACGGGACGGGACAGGACGGGACAATTTTCTCTTGTCCCGCGTTTGGCACGCTATTAGCATGGGATGGGACGGGACGGGACAAGGTGGGACAAAAAACCCAAAATCTTGTCCCATCCAAATAGCTCGGCCAGACTTGTCCCATGCATGGGACAAGTGTCAAAAAGACTTTTTTGCCCTTAAAACTTCTAAAAATTACATACATATATATACACCAAGTCACCAACACCTGAATCCCCTCTCTCTCTCCTTCTTAGACGATCTCTCTCTCTCTCACTCTCCTCTTCTCCTTCTCCTTCTCCTTCTCCTTCTCCTTCTTAGATCTCTCTCTCAGATCGTCGCCCCTTCCGCCGTTGCCGTCGCTGCCGCCGCTTCCGCCACTGTCGTCGCTTCCGCTGCTGCTTCTGTGATGCTTTGTCAAAAAAATAATCAATTTCAATTTTTTCAAAATTTCTGTGTAAAGTTTTTCATTTGAGTTTCAATTTTTTGTTTTAATTAAGTTTTCAATTTTTCATTTGAGTTTCAATTTTTTGTTTTCAAGTTTGAATTTCAAATTTTCATTTGAGTTTTCAAACTTGAGTTTTCAAGTTTGATCAATTTTTTGTTTTTAAATTTTCGGTGTAAATCTTTCATTTGAGTTTCAATTTTCTGTGTAAATTTAATCTTTCATTTGAGTTTCTAGTACTTATCATATCGTCGATCATCAACACATCTGGCCAAACTCAATTTTTTGTTCTAATTGAATCTCAGTTCTTTGATGAAGTTTGAATTTTTAAGTAAAAAAGGTTGGATTTTGACCTAGAGTTGCCATGAACTGGTGGGCCTTAGATTGGATGGAGATTTTGAGTTATTGTGTTTTTGTTTAAGAATGAAGAAGATGATGATGTAGTTGTTGTTGATTGAGTGAAAAAATGATGATGATGATTGAAGAAAAAGAAAATCGAGATCTGGATTCTAAAAAAAAAATTAAAAATTCTGTAACAAAAAATTGAAATTTCATTATTTTTAATTTGATCTGCATTTCCTGGCAACTAATTGCGTTATTCTTCTACCTCTTGCTTTATAATTTGATCTGCATTTCTTGGCAAGTGGCAAGTGGGTTGGATCTGCATTTGCTTTATAATTTCTTTTTCTCTTGTTTTGCTGTTCTGTTTTGTTGTATTTGGTTTATTCAAAATAAAAATAAAAATTCATAATGATAATGATCGAGTTTGAAGATGATGATGATGACCAAGTTTGAAGATCGAGCTCCCATATCTTTCCCACCCCAGAAAACCAAAATTAGAATTGTGTTTTCCATTTATTTTAATCTTTAAAGTCTCAGAAATTAATAGGGGCATTTTGGTCATTTGAATCTCTTGTCTTGTCCTATCCCATCCATACCAAACGCATAATAGTACAGTCCACAGTTCTGTCCCAGGCATTCCAAACATAATACAGAACAACATGTCCTGTCCCGTCCCGTCCCGTCCCACCTTGTCCTGTCCCATGTCCGTGCCAAACGCACCCTAAATACCTCCTTTTAGCTTGTTTCTAAGCACCTCTACCACGACCACTTAGCTCCAAAACACCCCATTTTCACTCCAAACCTCCCAAGAACACATCTTTCACCTAAATCCTTCACCAAATCACTCAACACTTCCATCAAATCACCATCTAAACACAAATCCCACTTCACCACTTCATTTCCTCATATACATCTTCCATAAAAATCTCATCTTGGAGCAAAAGAAGTCAAGGAGAGAAGAAGCCAAGCACATCCAAGCAAAGAGAGGAGAAGCTCTTCACTTAGTTTACTCTAAACCTTTCTCTCTTACTTTTACTTGTTCTTTCTTATGGCTTGTACTTATTTTACATCTTTTGTAGTCATCATTTGTAATATGAACTAAATCCATCTTGGCTAAGGCCAAGATGAGACCTTTTTCATGAATTAATAGTAAAGGCCATCACTTTATCTTCATTGCTTGTGTTGTGTACATTTATTTCATGCTCTTATTGATTATCGAATGCCTAGCTAGCATTTAGTGATTGTTTGGTTGTTGTGTGAAGTACCGAGAGGAGAAGCACACAACGTGCTCGATGAAATGAGTGATAGAGGTTGGTAAGATAGAGATATGTGATGCTAGCCTCTAGGATTCATTTGTGTGCCATGAAGCTTAATGAATTTGTATGTAGTTCGGATAACCATTGAAAATAGGTTGTTGGTGCATATAAATATTGTCTCTGTCACTTGAGAGAGGTTAGAGATTAATTTAGGGTGTCACGAATCTACACACACACTTGCATATTTTATTTCAATGATGTGCCTAAAATTGTTAAGGATTGGATAGGTGGAATCGCAGTCTTAGCCTAATTTCTCATACATATTACAATTACTTGCTTGTGTTTGGTTTAGCTTTGTTTACTTACATTGTCTTGTTTCATTATTTGCATTAGTTGTAGTCTAATCTAGTTAGTTTGAGTAGTGTAATTTTATTATCAAAAATTGGCTTGTCTAAATAGTAACCAAATCAATCAATTGTGGTAATCGATTTCATCAATCCTCGTGGGATGAATTTTATTCACCATTGTTCTACTCTCTCGGCTCCGTACTATTGCGGGTGCACGCTTAAGAGTGGTCATGCGATACTCAACCAGCGCATGACTAGCGCACTTAACCGGATCAGGACTGTTTTTTTTCAATACGACATCACTTCATCTAGGGCTCCTATATAAGTACCATCTTCTTCCTAACTCATTTTGGTGAGCTCAAAATCAGCATATAGTGAGAGAAACTGAAACCCTAGAGAGAGAAGCTCCCAAGAACTCACTTTTACTCAACCAAACACATTCATATGAGCATCTAGCTTCTTCCTAGCATCATCCAAGCATGGGCTTTCTTATTTTCTTTGACTATGTAACTTCTACATGTCCTAGAACTTCTTATTTCATCCTTATGACATATTTGCCTAGGTTTAGCATTTATTTGTTAATTAAATGCTGTCTCCTTAGCTTATTGTTATTCCTAGCATGTTTGAGACTTTGATTGTTGGTTGAGATTAGTTGTTTGTTGATAGCTAGGATTGTTGTGTGATTGATAACATCTAGCTAAGTTTATATGATTTTCATTTAGACATTGATATGTAGGACTCATTGATTGCATTAGTTAATTGCATTTATTGTCATTGCCATGTTTATTGACAACTTGTGTTAAGTTGGCTTTGTTTGTTGACAATTAGGTTGCTAGAATCTCTTTGCATCTAATTGAGTCTTCATGCATGAGCATATAGGCATGGTTGATAACTAGAGTGTTGAATTGCATTATAATATCTAGTTAAGCATTTAGTGTAGCCTAACATTATTTGCATTTAGAATATTATCATATTCACATAGGTTATTGATCTCTTCATTGAGAGTTAAGTCTTGTGACTACTGATATGTATTGCTTAAGCACATTTGGTCTATGTTCGCTATTAAAGGCATGCGGGTAGTAGTGGTGGATTTGTAACCGAGAATGATGTAACTAGAGGTCAACCTAGGGTTATAATCATCATTACATATAGTGGATTCGAGGACCGCATATGGCCCACATATCAGCCCATGGTTTTTTCTTATTGAAGGTTTCCACGTAAAAATCAAGTGTTCTTTAATTTCTGTAATTTATACTTGATTTTATTGTTTGTTAAATTGGGTTTATTTTTGAATATTGACTAATCCAAAAAATTGGTAACTAATCGGATTAACAACTCATTCACACCCCCCCCCCCCCCTCCTAGGTTGTTTCAGACACACGCGAGCACTATATATTTATATTTTCATATGCATCGGTTCAGGCCTAACCGATGCAAGTTGTGCCTCAGTTCTATCACATACATCAAAATTGATGATTAATTACAAAATCCAAGCATAATCAACACAGTTATTTGCTATTGCCTGAAAAGTCTTATACGGGTTATGTAAAACCAGTGAAAATCATTCTATATTTTCTGTAACTTTCCATAAGTATCTAATAGCTACTCTAGAATCTAAACCAAACTCTTCCTCTAATGTTCTCAAGAGCTCAATGAAGACATTTCTGCTAAGATATTCCAAGGGAACCATGAACCTTTTTTCCATTATTTGTGTACACAAAAAAGTTGCCTTTATTAGCAACTGATTGATCCTGATTCTCATCACTTCCAGAATATGAGATTCAGCTCCGCTTTGCAACAGCCATTCTCTGCCACTTCCTCGCCAATTCGACAAGTCTTTTTGGATTGATCTTGATCCTTATCATGATTGTGTTAGGATTATGCTCAATAGCAAGAGTGTAATATTGTAATTAACAATCTTTTTCATATTAATAAAGTGATTTCTGATTTAAACAAATCTTATAGCATTTATAGTTTAATAATTGTCAAAGTAAATAATCATAAGGTCTAAAGACTATGAGAAAAGAAGAATTGTTCGTACATCTGGATATGTATGTGGTAGACACAATTCTTTAGTTAGTCTTGAATATTGTTCACAACTTAAGTTAAAGGTTGGGCACCTTTATCTTGTTAAAGTTGTAGAATTCTTTTGCTAGCATTTGAGTGGGATCAAATGAGATATGATGAGTCTAAAATCATCGGAGTGTCTTCGAGCAAAAGAATCTAGTGCACTGGGTGCATTGAACTGGATCACAATGAAATACTTTATCTATAACCGTCAGTAGATAAAAGTAATTTCATTATCAGGACAATCGGAGAGTCTATCTTAATCCTAAGATAAATGATGGACTTATGGTTGCAAGTGATATCATTTGAGTTATCAATGAGTACGATTATATAGCATAGTCTATCCTCGATAATTTGGTGATATTCATTTGTTAATCGATAGAGGACTTCATTTATAGATATGGACATCGTGGCTCCATTTATCAAATGAGAGTATAATATCATCATATGGATGTTTTGAGGTAATTGGATATTAAATCTCAACGTTGAGTTTTCGATAGTGTCTATTGAAAACATGGCTTCTGGACAAGTCAAAATATCCAAGTTCAAAACGTGGTCATATGAGTAAATATGGTAACTTGGAGAGTTATAGGCGGTCTATGAACTCTTGGCGATTACTGATATTAATCACGAGGATACACTATCTCCAATATGATTGTCTAGGGTATGAATGAGGAAACATCTTCCTTTTCTGTCTTTATTTAAGAGTTCAATTTTAGCTCTTTAGTGGAATGAGTTGAAATTAATGGATCGGACCTAAGTGAATCATTTGTTGATTGTGATTAGGTTATGTCTATTGAAGCTTAAATTTAGATAGCCCGCCAAGATCCTCAATCCACACGGACTTGCATGGATCACTTGATATATTCTACCGGACCAATTTAGGGTCCATCTAGAATTGCATTTAATATATTAAGAATATAATTTGCACATTATTTATGTAATGGGCTGCTCAATTATATTTATATATTAATGGATGACATGTGGGCTTGTTTCTTTTAGTAAGAATGGGTCTAGTTCACATGTGGGCTTTTTTATTTAAAGTCCTATGGATTAAATGAAATAAGAAAATAATATTAGGCCCAATATCTTATATGGGGCGGCAAGGTGACTTAATAACCTTAAATATTATTTTGTTTTCATTGTTTAATTAAATAAGAATTAATTAATTTATTAATTAATTGTTTAATTAAGAAACAAATCTTTTCTGATTAGGAAATATGATTCCTATTGGTATACTATTGGTAGTAGTATACTTAAATTGAAAGACTTGTTTGACAAGGAAATAAATAATTAATTTTATTTATTTAATCAAATAAGAAGTCTTTTTATTTTAGTAAAATAAGGAATAAAAGATTTATGAGTTTGATTAGGGTTTGGAAGTCTCAAACAAAAATAGGAATTAGGGTGCAATACAAACTCTTGTGTGTTTGAGGATTGCGGCAACCCTAATCTTTTTTTGGAAGAGAATTCGGCCACCCTTAAAAGAAAAAGAAAGAAATTTTGCCACATATATAAGGGCACTTATAATTTTCGGCCACATTAGGTTTTTGGTGTGCAGAATTTTATTTTTCTTGTTCTTCTCAACTCATAGAAAGAGAGCTTTTATTCTACTAAAACAAAAAGAAACATAGATTATTCTTTGATGGTATTCTATTTGCTGATTCATCAATAAGCTTGTGAATACTACATCGATCAAGGTTCACGCGAGTTTCGATCATAAGATTGAGAACTCAAAAGTGACCGGAATAATCTTAGGTTTCTTTTGATTGTTTTTGTGACTAACGAATAAAAGAAAAGTTTTTTTTTATCCAATCATAGGCTTGCAATTCAAAGAAAAGGGAGACCACGCTCCTAGGTGATCCACGTTCGTGCTAGGATTGAAGATCTTGCGGATTACCATCGACGTAAGTCAATCGGATCACGCGACAAAAGGTATTCTTCTTTTGTTATATGTTATATATCTTTAATTGATTAAAAGGGTTTAAGGTTCATAAAGGAAAAAATTTTAAAAGTTACTAAACTATTTTTTTTAGTCTCGCTTCCGCTGCGGGTATATTTTTCCCTACAGATTGAAACTTAGAATGATGATTTGATAAAGCTTACAACTATGAGTTATAAGAGATCTTGGTTTTGTGTTATGCAGAAGCCAATAGTGAATTGTGGTATATATATTCATAAGAATAAGACAACATCACTAAGTGGTGTCTTCTTTATGTTGTGGTGATTGGAAGTAAGGCCATGTGATAATCAAATCACAAAAGTGGTTGGTGGGATATTGGACATATGTTTTATTATTGTTAACCATCATCAACACCATAGATAGACCACTGTCACATGTTGGTTATGTATTTGTCTCCATCTACCAGAGCAATGCTTAACATTTTAAGCGTTTAATTTTTTTACAAATTCACAATAAAAGATTCTCTGAGATGTAGATTATGGATTCACAATAAAAGCTCACAATCAACGCGTAAAGATTTTAACGCCCTAAATGGAATCTACCGGAGCAAATGTTAAGCTTCAACAGTGTTCCTCTTACACTACATTTGCATAATAATATACCATGTACAATACTAGAGTCAACATAAGCATCATAAACTATATATGTCAATCAGTCTTAGCTAGTGCCTTATATTTAACAGAATCAACAAATGAATAATATACAGATTCTCCCATTAGAGTTTATAAATCAAAATCTCCCATTAGAATTTATAAATTGAGAAACAAGAAAAACAGAGAACAGGTGATCAGCTATGATTAATGATGATAGATGGTCAACGCTAGTAGATTAGTTGTTTAGTGTAGTTAATAGTTAACAGAGTTAGTTAAATACTGCTATTAACAAACCAGCTGATGTAGCTGATTTTTGTCAACAAAAGTAAGTTAACAGTTCCTAATTTTAAGGGAATATGTTTATATGTTAGAATCTTCTTGTATATATACAAGACTCTTGTAAATGAATATCAATCAATGGAAGAAATTTCTCTGTAAAATCTCCATTAATGGAGTCTCTCCAAGCTTTTCAGTTTTAGTTCTTCTTTCAGTCTTTTCTTCAAACACTTTCCAGTGTTATTATTAGGAGTAATTTGAAGCACAAGAAGTCTTGAAATCACACATTAACTTGAAACATTATAAACTATCTCAAATTCACAATCAATCTTAGTTAGTGCATCATATTTAACAGAATCAACAAACACACAAAAATTAAGAAACTAAATCAAAATGCAGTAATTTGAAGAAAAAAAATCAATGAAAGGACCAAACTTTTTTATTGGAATGGAGTAATTTGAAGGTCAAAAGGTCTTGAAAGACAAACACAAATCAAAATGCAATCTCAAACAGTCTTTGAAAGGATCACGAGAATCACAAGATCCGTGCTTTATATATATATAGAGAGAGAGAGATGAGAGAACCTGGGTTATAGAGCCAACTATGACAATCGTTGTCGTTGCCGATGCTTTTTTATATTTGTCGTCGCCGCTGTTACCTGTAGAGTCTCCTTTTTCTTTTTTACGAAAGTCCACATCAGTAAACATTTTATTTTTTAAGAGTAATTGGCACTATACCCCCCTTGAGTATACCCGAATTCGTATGTTGCCCCCTAAATTAATTTTTTAGGCATTAAACCCCCTGAACTATTGGAAATTGGCAAAATTTGATGGAAAGCTTACGGAACCCTATTTCCGTCTCATTTTTCATCACATGCACATCACATGACTCCATACGAAGGGCATTTAGGACATTCTGATAGTACACTTGTAAGGGGCGACTTGCTAACTCTTGTTCTCTTCAAAAAAATTCCCAAATTTTTTGTTGATTTCTTGCTTCCAAAAGCTAGGGTTACTGCATTTTCTAGAATTGTTTAAGATTTAGTGGTTGCTAGTGTCGATTTGGGGGTTTAGGGCTAGCGATTGCCACAGAAAAGTTTGGCTCAATTAGAAAAGCAATCAGTTGAGATTAGGGTTACGAACACTATAATAGAAATGGTTGGAGCAAGGAAAAATGTTGACGAATAGCTGAAATATGGTAAACTTCTTTTGGTTTTCATTGTGATATTGTGGTTTGTGTTGTGTGTTTTGTGGGGTATGAGAAAAACTTTAAAGGTAGATGATTGGGATTCTGTCTACTGCACAATAGACAGGACCACAAAACATAAATGGAGGGAGGGGACCACATGAATTCATAAAATTACATATTTTGTATATAGTCCACTTGTAATATAATTGAATCTAGAAATCCGACTCACATGCATCTTGAATTCCCCTTTTTTATTCATTCTTTGTTCCCAAATGTAATGGATGTTAACTTGGGGAGGGGACCACATGACTTGCTAAGTAATTGTGATTTACTTTGCTTCCATCTTTGACTTACTTTGACTTACTTTGATTCTTTACTTTTATTCCTTTGTTTCCTTTTGGGATTGACTTTGATTCTTCAATGTTTGTTATGCAGATCCTAATGACTTAGAGAACTACTTCACCTTTGAGGTCCATCATGGTGGACAGTTTGATGGCAACATGGAAAACTACATTGGTGGAACCATTAGTTTTTTTGACTATGTTAGCATGGACGAATTGTCTTTGCTAGACATGGATGACATTGCTATAGAACTACAATATAGGCTGCCTGTAGGGTATTGGATTGAGTTGTCAGGGTATGGAAAGCCCTTTAACATATGGACTTTAACATATGGACAGATCATGATTTGATGTGGTTTAAGGATAAGATTCCTCATAACAGGGTGATATATTTGTATATTGAGCGTATTAAGCCTATACAAGCAGTGCAAACAGTCATAGGCAATGAATTAATTCTATCTCAGCAACCAGAGTCTCAGTATCACTAGTATGAGGTTAGTGATGATGAAGAGCAACCAGGTAGTGGTGTTAACATTGGGACTGATGGTGCTGAGGTTGGGCTTGGTGGTGCTGGTGTTGAGGTTGGGTCTGGTAGTGCTGAGGTTAGGCCTGCTGGTGCTGGTGTTGAGGTTGGGTTTGATGGTGTTGAGGTTGAGGTTGAGGTTGAGGTTGGGCCTGGTGGTGATGAGGTTGGGTCTGATGGTGCAGAGGTTGAGATTAAGCTTGGTGTTGGTGCTGAGGTTAGGCCTGGTGGTGTTGAGGTTAAGGTAGAATTTGCTGAGGATGAGGAAGTTGTAGAGTCTGACTATGAACAAAAACCAGATGATATAGCAGCTGATACTTGTGTAGATCCTACAAGGGATTGGGAGAGTTTGCAAGTTCCAGGTATACCACATGCACAATGTGGAACTGGATCTGGATATGATATTGATTTAGGATCAGATGATCTGATGAGCTTGGATGGAAATGATGGTGAGGAGGATGAAGGAGGATGTTAGGTTTTCGGTTGTTGTTGGCATATATTCCATATCAAAATGTTTTTATCTTGTAAATGTTTATGTGGTCATGTTGATGATGATACAAAGCTTCAAAGAAAGATTTGACTACGGTACATACAAGATAATGGCTTGTTAAGAGGAAATAAGCTTCATTGCTCATCAAAGGTAAAATCGACCTCATTCCTCTTACAAGGCATAGGCACACACACAAAAATCATTCATATGTGTCCCTGCACTGTTGTGCACCATTTATATAACACATTCACATGATTTTGTATGCTCATGCATTGAACTCAAATGCTCATACATTTTAGAGTTGCATGTTCTAGGACTATGTCTAGGAAATGGCATTCATATGTGAACTTGTGTTTGTATGTTTGTGTTTCTTGTGTTTTGGACTTGAACATGGTCTTACTTGATTCCTTATTGAGTCCCGGTCATTTCGGTTACTCATACGTTAAGTTTCGAGTCCAAACGATGTAGCTACGCTACTTTTCATTCTCATTCGTTGAGTTGTGTTCGTCATCATTTTCCGAGATGAATTCTCAACCATTTTTCAAAGTTTCATAGTCTTCGTCGTGTGTGAGGGACTCACGGTTCGTAATCCGAAAACGGATTCGAATTTGGAGTTCGGATGCCCGAATACGGCTGAAGAACGTGAGAGGTGCGCGAGGAGGTTGCTCGGCCAAAAGCCAAGCAAAGGGTGGCCACGTGTGGACCACGTGTGCCACACGGCCAGAGCTCCTCTCTGGCCACGTGTGGCACACGCTGACCACACGTGGGCTGGCTTAAGTCCCCCTAAATTTTGGACAATTTTGCCCCTCCTTCAATTCCTTTTAAATCTCTCCATTTCCCTCCATTCTTTTCTAAGAAGAAAAAGTGTGAAATCCCGTCTATGATTTTCTCCCAAATTTTCTCAACTTCCAAACACCATAACTTTCTCATACGGAGTCGGAATTGAGTGATTCAAGTTGGAGATTGTTCGTATTCGATTCCTCTACCTTTTCCAAGTGGTTGTGCAGCTGTTTGATTGATTTTCTGACAGATCTCCTCAGAAAATCGAACCAGCTCTTGTAATTGAGGTAGAGTTCATAACTTTGTGATTTCATCTTTTTTAACCTCCAATTTGCTTGGGGTTTCTTCTTCTATATGTATATGTTTGTTTAGTGAATGCTATAGAGAAAGGTAGCTTCATAATCAATCTAATTGAATAATCTATTTAGAGACACATGTTGACTAGAATCTTTGATTCTTTGTTTTTAACATGATTGGGAGTTGTATTCTGATTAGATTGATATCTAGGATTGTTTGAGACTTGATTGATCAAGTTTATGATTAATAATCCTTTATATGTGACTTTGATCCATGATTGATGAAATCTAGGATTAGAGCCTTTATATGTGTTTTTAGAGATATTTAGGATTGATTTGTTTTTAACATATCTTCTATCTCTAAATCTTTGGCTAGAATACTTGTTGAATACATTTTGTGATTCTAGCATTTTTATGTATGTTTATAACATCTTGAACTTGTGCCTCATGTATATGTTTTGTTCAAGTGTTATTTGTATGAATGAATCTATTAGTTTTTATGTGTTAATTGTATTCACATGCTCTAGGTTTTCATTCATGTTTTTGCATCTAGATTTCTATTGCTTGTGTTTTCACATCTCTAGATCTAGTTGTTCCATGGAATGTATTGATCACATGTTCTATGTTGTTTTGATTGATTGCATCACTTGCATTCACATGATCACACTAGGAAGTCCTTGTAAAAGGCATGAAGTCTTGGTTAGAGTTGGGATGACTCGGATAGCCAAGCAAGAAGTCTTGCCTAGAGTCGGGAGGACTTAGATAGGTAAGCAAGAAGTCTTGTCTAGAGTCGGGAGGACTTGGATAGACAAGCAAAAAGTCATGGCTAGAGTCGGAAGGACTTGGATAGTCATGCATGGGAGGCTTTCTAGAGGCATGTGTGCCTTATATAGAGAGTTGGCTTATTTATTGGTAGGCCCGGGTGTTTGGTTAGACATAGAGTCCGATAGAGCGGGGTACATGGGATGTGTATGCACTCTTGAGGAATTTCTAATCTTCCAACGATGTTGGTTTTGGTATGAGTTCCAATATGTGGTGGTTTACATCATTGAGGGATTTTGTATCTTCCAATAGGGATTGGGTAAACATAGACTCCACATGGGTTCGTGACTAGGATTGGTCATTTTGTGGAATTTCTAATTTACTTTCCAAATATATATAAGTACCCAATGGTTGTAATTCAACCCGTGGATGTTTCCTCCTTGGAGGTTTTACCACGTTAAAAAAATCCCTTGTGTTAATTCTTTCTATCTCTATCTTTTATATTTGTTTTGTATATGTTTTAATCTTGTAGTACAATCTTCACTTGTGATGTTTTAGATTCAAGATTTTGTAAAGTGTGATTTGTAAATATATTCTTTTGATCATATTTGTAATTTCATTTCTTTTGTATATTGTTTAGAATTTTATGTATAGCAATATTTGTATATGCTTGTAACGATTGAACATATATTGATATACAAATATTCTTGTTAATTGTTTTTTGTATTTTCTTTATACCTCATACAACTTATTGATACTTAGACAATGTATGAATGATCACATGATAACTTGTCTTAGTATGATTCCGTGATGTTTATGTTGTATGTAAGGCTACCTTGAGGGACAAACGTAAGTTTGTTCAAGGGTTTGAAATTAGGCAAAAAACCTATTCACCACCCCCCCCCCCCCCCCCCCCCCCCCCGTACGTCTTAAGCAATTTAACCTTGTTTGTATACTTTCAGAGGACCACCAAGGAAGTTCATAAAAAAAGTATCATGAATTCAATCCAAGTCGTGACATGCAAGATCCAGTATTTAGGGTTGGTATGGAGTTTGGTAATGTTGATATATTTAGAAAGGTCATCAGGGCACATTATGTGAAACATAGGAGGGTAGTTAAGTTTAAGAAAAATGATCCCAACAGGATTAGGGCTGTTTGTATGGGTGAAGGTTGTAAGTGGTTTGTGTATGGATCTTGGTTAGCTGATCACAAGACTTTTAAGATAAAGTCTTTAGTAGATGAACACACTTGTGTTATGTCCTTTAAGAACAAGTTTGAAAATTCCAAGTTGATCGCTGAGAAGTATGTAGGTCGGTTTCGGGTAAACCCAGATTGGAACTTTGCTGGATTGTCTTAGCAGCTGAGGTCTGACACTAGTGTGGATGCTTCAGTATGGCAGTACTATCGGGCTAGGAATGCTGCAAGACTGATAATACAAGGTAGTGTTAAGGAGCAATACTCCAAACTTTGGGAGTATGGTGTAGAGATTATAAGGATGAACCCAGGAACTACAATTATGATCAAGTGTGTAAGTGCCTCATTTTTTATTGGCTTATTTCATGACAAACCACATTGGGATTGGTGTGTAACGGGTAACTTAGGTTATTATGATTGGCAAGCTTCCGGACTTCCCAACATGACTTCAAGAGCAAGAGCGAAAGGTATTCACTTGACTTGATTCTTGAAGAGATTAGGTGCACACACACACTTACATGCATTGTCATATTACTTTGCATTTGTCTTTCCATGATTGTGTGTATTTATGTTTCAACTCACACGAGCACTTCTGTGTTTGTGTTTGTTTTGTATGGTTGGTAAAATCTCATTGTATTGTATAGAAATATATTTTTGAGATTTTTCGTATTTTTACGAGTCCAACTATGTGTGAATTTGTCCCTAGATGAGTTCCGAGTGATTCGGAGACTTATCTATGTGTTTCGGATGATTTCCGAGATATTTGGGACATTCCGTGTTTTTATCGAAAACTGGAATTCAATTCCGAGCTTAGAGTGGAAAGTTATATAATTTTCCATATTTGTGATTGAGTCCGGATCCATATTCCGAAGACGGAATCGAATTCCGAATTTCGAGATCAAAACTGAATCGAAAAATTTTCGGAACGGAAACCGGCTTGATGTGGCATGAAAGCCACACCAAGAGATAGAGGTGCCCGTGTGAAGGGCGTGGGCTGCACGGGAGAAATCTCTCTCTGTCCGCGCTGGCCTCACGGCACACACACCTGATCTGTTTTTTTTTTTTTTTTTGAAATTTTGTTTGCTAAATTATCTAGTGTTTCCTTGTTCATGTGAGCTCATGCGTGTTGTGTGTGCATGTTGCATGAGTGGACTTATTCTGACAAATCATTTAATACCTTGATCTTCTCTCACGTGAGCTCACCACTCTGGATTATTTTTTATTTAATTTGTCCCCTCACACGACACACCACCTGATTGCTTTTTTTATATTGTTTGATTGTGTGCTTTGATGTGATTGTGAGCTCGCCTTGTTGAGTGAGTGGAGTTTGATTTAATAAATCATTGGACCACTTGCTTTTCTCTCACGTGAGTTCACCTTACAGGATTACTCTCTTTTGTCTTTAACAATTTGTGATCCAAATGCTGTGCGTTTTGGTGTGTGTTATCTCATATATATATATATATATATATATCTTCTTATATATAAAAGGGTGCTCCTCTGATTTGCAATATACCTAATACATATATATATATATATATATATTCTTCTTTACTCGATTACACACACTTTGAGCAAGAAAAAATAAATTATATTTTGAGAGAAAATATTTTTCAAGAGAGACTTCCAAGATCCCATCTTTACTCATCCAAACCCAAAACCCATCATCTTCATGCATCATTAAGCATTTTTAGGTATGGGTCTCCATCATTAACTTGATTTGGTAAATTGAACAAAAACCCTATCTTTGTTATTTGTTCATACCTTTCAAGATTGTGTTTTTATTGCATTTTTAGTTGATTAAATGCTAGGATTCTCTTTATTGCACATCTTTATGAGTTTCCTTGTATGATTGGGTTTGTATTGTGATAGCTAGCATTTAGGACCATTTTGCCCTCTAGCTAAGTCTTTATGCTTTGCATTTAGACATTGTTGATTAGGACTCCTTAATTGCATTTCTTGATTGCATTTATTGTCCTTGCCTTGTTTAATGACAACTTATGTTGATTGGCTTTTGTTTGATGACTAGATTTTAGGTTTTCATATCTATATCTAGTTAGGTCTTCATGAGCATTCATTTAGACATATTGATATCTAGGATTGATTTTATTGCCATCATTTAATCTCTAGATAAGCATTTAGTGTAGTCTAGCATTATTTGCATTTTGGATATTGTCATATATTTACATAGGTTATTGATCTCTTCTTTGAGAATTAAGTCTTGTGACTACCGATGTGTAATGCTCAAGCAACTTTGGTCTAGGTTCACTATTAAAGGCATGCGGGTAGTAGTGGTGGGTTAATGACCATGTAGGGTTTGACATGGTCAACCTAGGTTGTAAACACCATTACAAGTAGTGGATTCGAGGATCGTGTGTGGCGCACATATCAGCCCGTGATTTTTCCTTGTTGAAGGTTTCCACGTAAAAATCAAGTGTTCTTTAAATTCCGCACTTTTACTTGATTTTTATTGTTTGTTGAAATGGGTTAATTGTGATTAATTTTGACTAATCGAAAAATTGGTAATAATCGATTAACAACCCATTCACCCCCCCCCCCCCCCCCCCCCTCCTAGGTTGTTTTAGACACACGTAATATATTTTTTCAAAGTGTACTGAGGGAGATGGTGATGCGAATCCAAGGTTTGAGAGGCTATACATGTGCTTAGCTGCTTTGAAGTAGGGATGGAAAGAGGGATGTAGGCCAATTTTAGGCTTAGATGGTTGTTTCATCAAAGGATATCACACCGGCCAGCTACTAACTGCCATTGGAGTTGATCTAAATAACCAGATGTACCTAGTAGCTTATGCTTTAGTGGAGTCTGAGTGTAGGGACACATGGTCTTGGTTTCTGAAGCAATTGGGTGATGATTTAGGGCTTCACAACTCACTTGGTATCGTGTGGATCACTAACAAACAAAAAGGGTTGGTAGATGTTATTGGGAAACTTTTTCCAAATTCTGAACATAGGTTTTGTGTCAAGCATTTTTACAACAATTTCAAAACTGAACACAAGGGCTTGCTTCTGAAACAGCTACTATGGGGTGCTGCAAAGTCTACAACTGAACAAGGGTAATCATTCCAACTTGTCTTATTTTTTTTCCTTAACGTTTTGTGTTTCACATAGTATGTTTTACTTAACAGACTTTCTCCAAACTTGCTTACTCATTCTACCATGTTTTGTGTTTTGACAGATTTAAACAGAGTATGGAGAGGCTGAGGATTGAAAGTGAAGATGCATACAAATGGTTAGCTGACAAAGATCATACCCACTGGTTAAGGGCCTTCTTCAAAGACACTGCAATCTGTGACATGTTATGCAATAACATGTGTAAAGCATTCAACAAAGCGATACTCCAAGCTCGTGACAAGCCAGTGATCACTCTTATGGAGATGATCAGGAACTATTTGATTAAGAGGTTAGTGAGGAAGAGAGCAGAGGTTGAGAAATGGCATCATGATATAGGGCTTAAAGTTGTGAAGTTTGCTGAGAAGTTGAAGCTAGAGAGTAGCATTTGCCAGCCTGATTACAGTGGAAACTATAAATATCAAGTCAGGGGTCTAGGAGATGAGCAGTATGTGGTTGACATTAAGAACAAGACATGTGCTTGCAACAAGTGGCAGCTGATTGGGATTCCATGTATTCATGGAATCTCTGCCCTCATGAGTTCCAATCGTGACCCTTACCAGATCATAGACATCAAGTACAAAAAAGAAAGCTTTCTAAAGGCTTATAGTCCAGTTATATATAGCATCAATAGGCCAAGCATGTGGCCAAAAACCAATGACAAACCTATACAATGTCCAGATTTCAAGAAGTAGAGGGGAAGACCAAAGAAAGCAAGGAATCTGCAATCTGATGAGGTCAGGGTTGGAGGGAAAACCAAGCTGAGGAGGAATTACGTAGTGCTTAAGTGCACGAAATGTAGGCAGGAAGGTCACAACAAGGGCACTTGTGATAGAAGGGTTGGAATGGCTGGAGATGCCTCTGAGAGAGATGCCTCTGAAACTATTGCAAAGACTGAAGCTAGGACTAGAAATGAGTCTCAACCAAGCTAGGGAAGCATTCACACTGGAACTGCACCAAAAAGGAAGAGGGAACAAACCAATGATGCTTTAACTTGAATTTGTTATGTTAGTTTGTCAAACTTAGTTTGTCATTCCTGTTATGGATGGCTCATTTTGTGTTTTGGTACTGAACTTAATCTGTAATTAAGTTGTGAATGGGTTTGATGATTTGTGTAAATATGTCTTTGATTCTCAAGAATCCTTTTATGTGAATGTGTTTTATTCTAAGGAATTCTTTTATGTGAATGTGTTTGTTTATCAGGAATTCTTTGGTAAAATGAAAATGAGCAAAAAGAGCTTGCACAATGTGCATTATATGATACAATACAAATCAGGTAACACGGCTTAACATTTGAACATTTTATTACACATTAGTTACTTTCTACAACCACATTGCTGCTGTTTTCCAGACTACATGTTTACATTAGACTACATGTTTTCCAGAAATTGTTTGCCAAACAACCAAAATCACTATTACAAAAACCAAAACATGAAACAACTTTATTCTTCTAGGTTCACTATCACAATTTCTTCCCATTGTTGCTACATAACTAACATCTTCATGAATGCCTTCAAAATCATTGCTTTCACCCATACTCATCTCTAGCTCCCGTATTCTTCTAAGCAATCCAGGAATAATCTGTTTGGACCTTGCACAAATTTGAGGGTTATGCCATCTGAAAAATCTGCAATTCACATCTCCCTAACAAGCAAAGAAAAAACCAAAGTTTGATTTTAATATTTCAGAAGATAAGGAAGAATAAAAACCGAAATGTAAAACCTAAATACCCTGAAATTTGAGCAACACCAAAAACGTCATCCTGGGTTTACATTTGTCCAAGATATGCAAAGCCCAGCTCTTATTCCACATTGGCAGTTTGGGTATAAACCCCCAAGATCCGTAAGATCCGTGTCATTCATGTTTTAGGTCAACTGAAGAACAAGAGGTTTGAGGCAAAATGAAGAACAATAGGTTAGAGAAGAGGTTTGAGAAGAAGACGAATTAATGAAGAAGAGGTTTGAGAAGAAGATGAATTAACGAAGGTTAGAGAAGAAGATTGATTAATGATCTGACAATTTCATTTATATATGAGGGATTATTTTCTATTATTCCAACTTTACCCCTTCGTACAGAGTCATGTGATGCGCACGTGACGAAAAATGAGATGGAAATAAGGTTCCGTAAGCTTTCCGTCAAATTTTTCCAATTTCCAATTGTTCAGGGGGTTCCTAATCCATAAAGTCGCCAGATCTATCAGCTCCCATCTTTTCCAAACTATCCGCAAAAGAATTGTAAATTCTAGAATCGAACACCACCTTGATGCACCCAGCTGACATTAAGCTCTTACGGATCTAATAAATTGTCTTAACTTAAGCAACGTACATTCCCAAAATCACCCTAATTAACCCACGAAACAACCACCTTCGAGTCGCTCACCACCAAGATATCCCTTCCTTTTAAGCTAGTATTACCACTGATCAGATCCGTCACTGTTTTGATGGCCCAAAGCTCAGCAGTGTTCAAGTCCAGAATCCCCAAGTGAAAGGAGAACATACACAAAACCTTACCCATCGAGTCCCTCAATACGCCACCAATGCCTGACGGCCCATGCTTGCCTTTCACTAAGCCATCCACATTAAATTTAAGAACATTACCAGGAGGAGGGATCCAATCTTCCAAAATTGATCTCTTCAATTTCTTGTGATCCACACATAAATCTTTCACATTTAGAATGAGGGAATCCATCGCCTCATTCGAACCTTTCCCTAAATTTTTAAACCACCACACAATACGAAACTTCACTAAATCGATTGCATGAACCAAATCCGGATCCCTTCCTTCAAAAACTGAGAGATTTTTGCACTCCCAAATCGTTCACACGACAGCGAAAAACAACGAAAACCAAGCTCTCTCTTGCTTGAAAGACAGGCACAAGCCACTCCAACCTTCCAACCAACCATTCACATTAAGGTTCACACAATACTGCATATCCCACCAAGACATACAGCCCTACCACAAAGAATACGACCAAGAACAGTGGAGGAAGAGATGGTCAATAGTTTCTTTATCCATTTTGCAAAAAGGGCAATGAAGGTCAGAATTCTGGTTAATCCCACGTCTGTACAGCACCTCTTTCACTGAAACTTTCTTCTTCCACAACTACCATAGAAAAAACTCGAACTTAGGGGGAAAAATTCCTTGCCAAATGAATCTAGTCACTTTATCAAGTACAATTTTAGAGTCTTCTAATTCTCTACTGAAAGAGCCTACTAAAAAAATCTCATTCGAACAATAATTCCAAGCATAAGCATCAGAAAAGTGGCGTCTAATAGGAATACACTCCAAGAAAGTGCTGAAGCATCTCCAATGATCTTTTTCCCAATCAAAACATGGTCTTCTAGTGTCTATTTTCCAAACCCAATTCTCCCTAAGCTAGCTCCTAAAATTCTGCATAGCCCCTTTCTTTTGAATGGCAAGAGCGTAGCAACGAGGAAAAGCAGCTTTCAACGAAATCCCTTCAAAAGAAATATCCGACCATAGCTCCGCTTTATTACCACAGCCAATGACAGTTTGGAAACCATCTTTGATCACCTGGGCTGTTCCTAAGCCTTCCTTAAGCAAATAAGCCAAGGCTTTGACAAAATGAAAGGCCGAATTTGGCCCAATCCAGTTCCACTGCAGCAACCTTTCCTCTACTTTATATTTGGAGCAAATAACCTTTCGCCATAGAGAATTCTCTTCCCTCCCAAACCTCCACAACCACTTAGCCAACATAGCCTTATTTTTATCTAAAATCCTACCTATACCTAGACCACCTTTAGCCTTTCTCTTACAAACCTCCCTCCAATTCACTACATGGAGTTTCCTTCTAAGGACCCCATCACCCCACAAAAAGCTCCTTTGAAAATTTTCAATCCTATTAGCAACCCCTATCAGCATTTTGAAAATGGAGAGGAAACAAGTTGGAATTCTAGAAATGATGGATTTAATCAAGACTAGTGTCCCACTTTTAGACAAAAATTTCCTCTTCCACGGAGCCAACCTATTCTCTATTTTTAATATTATCGGATTCCAAAAGGTCTTCAACCCCGGCTTCCCTCCAAGAGAAAAACCTAGATAAGTTATGGGAAGAAAAGCTTGTATGCATTTAAAGACCTCCGCCCACCTTGAAGACACCCTAGCCCTATCCATGCCAACTTGAACAACACAAGACTTGTGAAAGTTTATTTTCAAACCCGAAGTTAGCTCGAAACAATGTAGCACCCTTTTGGCGTTGCGCACATACTCCAAATTCGGTTTTAAAAAAAGGATGGTGTCATCGGCGAATTGAAGGTGAGTAATGTGCACTTTGAAGTCCCCAAAATTCTCCCCTTGAATCAAACCCAACTGACGAGCTTTCTGAAGAAGGCAATTCAACCCCTCTACTGCAATGTTAAAAAGAATAGGTGAAATAGGGTCTCCTTGTCTCAACCCCTTCTCTATGCCAAACTGAGAAGTAGGCCTCCCATTAATAAGGACCGAGAGAACTAGGGATTTGATGCATGCTTTAATCCATCCTCTCCATTTCGTACCAAAGCCAATACCCTCCATCATATGATCAAGGAAACCATGGTCTATGCTATCATAGGCCTTCTCGAAGTCTAACTTCACAAGTAAACCTCCCTTCTTGTCACCTTTCCAAGTATTGATTATTTCTTCACCAATCACAAAAGAATCTGTGATCTGATGCTTAGACACAAAAGCCATCTGAGTCTCTCCTATGATAGAGCCTATGATCTTCTTATGCCTATTCGCTAGCACCTTAACCAGAATCTTGTAGAGGGATCCTACAAGCGAAATGGGACAATAATCCTTAATTGAAACTGGTTTGCTTACCTTAGGAATTAGAGCTATAATAGCTCTATTAATCTCTCTAACCGTCACCCCTTCTCTATGAAACTCGTGCATGAAATTCATGAAGTCCCCTTGAATTTCCTTCCAAAATTGCATCAGTTTAGGCCTAACTGTTGCAAGTTGTGCCTCGATTATGGGAATATTGAAGCATTTTCCTTAATCAAACAGATAAACAGACAAAATATAGATACCTTTTACACTAGAACTAACATTTCGATTGTGACCAAAGTGTTGGAATCCTAGAAGTGCATTTTGGATGATTTTATGCTGCTTTCTTGTTAGAATTGGTCATGGTACTAGAATTTAGTACTCGTATGTCGTTTAAAATTCGCGATTAGATGTATTAAGCTGGTTTGTTAATAATAATGATATGCAGAAAACTACAGAACAAGAAATGGTCAAAAATACCAACAATTTTAGGCTAAGATTTTTACTGTAGAATCAGTTGCTTTTTTAGTAACTTGTTATATCTTGTAATATCAATTGATGTAATGCAAGCTTTAAAATACAAATGTGAAGTCTATAACATTACTGCATTGATGTAATAAGCATCACCGGCCATTGCCTTTCCAATCATATTCATACTAAACATATAAAACTGCACCACATGGGCAGACAATTTATATACCAATGACATATGTTTCCTTTCATCTTTTGGTTTAATTAAAATTGAGATAAAAATAAATAAATAAAACAACCAAATCACTCTATCTCAACAGGAACTTCATCCAACCATCATCAGAGACTGTGTCAAGAAGATAGGGCTCTAATTCTATCCATCATCAAAGACAAAGCCATTCGATCTATACAGCTTCAATAACACATGCCAAATCGAACAATATCACTGCAAAGATAAATCAACAACTTTTATATCTTGATGAGAACACATCATGTCCACATGACCGTTTCTTAATTAACAGCAACATTAAATTTGTATTAAAACATCAATTAATCATGATAAAATAGAGATATATAACAGATGAAATCATTAATTAATGAGGCAGTGAGTTTTAAGTTTTTTTTTTTTTTTTTCAACCACATTTACATATATGATTGTTTTTAACCAATTAAGCAACTTTCAATTTTGACACTTGAGTACTCTTAATTAACTGTACATGAAATTATAGAATGAGATTAATGTACTTTTAAGCAGAAAGGAAAATAAAATAAATACCTCCAGTGTCATATTAACATCTTCACTTTGATCAGCTATATATATATATAGAATTTCCAATATCACCTGCTGATGTTCCAGTATCGCCTTCCTCCACAGAACTATCCTCACTATAATCAACATTTATTTCCTTTTTTAATGCAGTGGATACATTTTTTGAATCTGCTCCCTTGTAATGTATAAGGCATATGGTCGAGCATAATAATTGCACCATCTGTTGCTGATGATTCCTTTAAATTCTCCACATCCTGCTTGTAAACTGGACGAATCCCACACCTCTTCACCGCATTATTATATTCTTTTTCACTTTTATAATCACGGATTTCAAACCAAGCAGTAACCCCTTTTCCACAATCATATTCTCCATCCTTGTTGCGATATAAAGTATTTTTTAGAAAATAGGCTAGGCAAAGGTGATCATCTCCCTTGAAATTAGAGTAGGGACGGCAGTGGAACCAACGATTTCCAAAACCACCAATAATATGAACATCATACGAACGATCTGGGATTGACATCACTGCACACACACAAAATCCTATCAATTCATCATTTAACAAACAGGGAGGTGGTGACCATGTTATTGTAGACCCTTCACTCGTATGTCTGAACAATTCTGGAATTTCACTTCCTGGGAGACAAAGATGAAATGGAGGACGAAATAATGGACCATATAATTGATCTGACATGATATCAGGATTGCTTATTTCATTTATCTGCAATAGAAAACTTTGTATTAAGAAAGAGAAGAAGAACGTACATAAATGGGGAAAAGATATATATCCACACAAAAACATGTGACATGTGACAGCAAAAAATGCTAAAATTTTTAGATCATGATTATTGAAAATTGAAGGAAAGAGAGACCTCAAGCCAGTGTTTTAGCAACATAATTTCCAAACTGCTGTTCCTGCCTTGAGTCTCAACCATTTCGAAGCAATTGAAAAACTGCAGACTAACATATTTAGAGGTGAGTTCTAGTGATATTGTTTTCAAGGAAGTACAATCGTCTGCCCTTACAAATTCTATATTAGGTGGAAGCTTTGGCAACGACTGAAGCCTCTGGCATTTCTCCAAGGATATATCGCAAAGTCTAGATAGTTGACTGATGGAATCTGGTAGGCTAACAAAGTTATTTCCACGAAGATCTAATCTTATCAAAGTGGATAAAGAGCCAATATCACTCGGGATTTCCAACAGGTTACTGTGGCTGAGATCTAAATTTATCAAAGAGGATAAACCTGCAAGAGGAGGCAACATCAAACCCATGCAACCAGACTTTCTTGTTAGCAACGTCAACCATGACCTGATGAGGGAAAAAATCCATGTTTTGGGAGGTCCTACTTTACATCCTCGAAGTGATAATGTTTTAAGTTTCTTCAATTGAACAACGGATGATATGACAATTTGTTCTATAGCAGTCCCAGAGATATCTAGCTCTTCCAAAGGCTCGACTTCCTCCAAATTCAGAGGCAGTGTGTCAAGTTTTGAGCAGCCATTTAGATTAAGAATCTTAAGAGATTTCAAGCCACGGACGTCGCTTGGAAATACTACAAGATTTCTGCATTCATTCAAATTCAATACAATAAGCTTTCCAAGAGATCCAACCGATTTATGAACCTCATGCAATTTTGTACAGCATTGAAGATCGAGCCTCTCAAGATTTGGAATCATTTCCAAGTCTGGGGTTTTGATGAGGTTATAGGAGAAACTGAGGTTAATGATTTTCAAGTACTTCATGGAAGGCTGTAGGTAGAAACAAAAACTAAATTAATCAAAAACTAGCTTTCACCAACTTCATAATATATTTTTGAAGAAATTATGTAAATATTGTACCTTAATGTCCTTCCAAATATACTCGATGCGGCTATAACACAAATTGAGTTGAACAAGTTTCTGGGGCTGGAAACTTGAAGGCAAAGACTTCAAAGGGTAGCCAGGCCATTTGAGAAACCGTAACTCATTTGATAGGTATTCAAGGTCTTCGGATAGGTGAACATCAACATCATTGATAATGAGGAGTCTAAGATGTCTCATGGCTGAGAAGGATTTACCATTCAATTTCAAGTGGGTAATCTCCTCTCTCTCTCTGTCACGATCAAGATTTATAGCTTCAACAGATGGAGTTCCCTAATAAAAAGAATAAACAAATTAAATGCATATCTAATAAAAAGAAATTACTTCATCATTGTGATATTTAGGCATTTTATGAAATAATAATGTACTAGTACCAATATTCAATTATTTGAAAAATATCTTACCATATTTTCTGCCAATACTTGATAGATATCCTCAAACAACCATAGTCTACTCCATTTGCAAGGCTCATCATGATGTTCTTCACGAACTATTTCCCAACCCATTTCTTGTATCAAATCATGCATCCAAATATCGTTATTTAAAATACTTATCAGAGATCTTTCTCTAAGAACTTTAAGTCCAATGTCAGGATGAAAATTACAACTATTTAATATTTCCATGACTTCAACTTTGTCCTTCCCTTTAAAGAAACATGCTACATCTAGGAATATTTTCTTTTCTAATTTTCCTAGTCCATCATAACTAATTCGAAGTATTTTCATAATCTTTTGATCAGGAACTTCTCGTAGTCTTTTCAATGTACTCTCCCATTCATTGACACTTCTATCACACAAAAATGATCCCAAAACTTCTAGAGCTAATGGAAGCCCATTTGCATAACGTATGACATCCTTTGAGAGCTCAACATAATCCGATGTTTGTTGTATGTTCTTAAAGGCTTTTAAATGAAAGAGGCTTTGAGAGTCATTGTAATTAAATCCTTGGACCCTATACAGATTTTTGATTCCATGGCTTACCAGCACATGTTCATCTCTTGTTGTAATGACGACTCTACTCCCAGAACCAAACCAATCATTTCTTCCAGCCAAATGTTCTAGTTGTTCTAATTGATCCACATCATCAAGAACAAGAAAGACCTTCTTCTTACATAGCCGCCTTCTAATCAAACTGATCCCTTCGTAACCATCACATATATTTAAATTTGTTTCATGTAAGATCTTTGAAAGAAGCATTTCCTGTAAACGATCAACACCTCTTTTTTCAGAGATTTTTTCTCTAACGTTGGCAAGAAAGCAACTACCTTCATACTTTTTTGAAAGTCTTTCATAAACAACTCTAACAATGGTAGTTTTACCTATTCCTCCCATCCCACAAATGCCAACAAAGGTCACTTTGTCATCCAATTCAAGTTCTAAAAGGTTATAAATCTCCTCCACACGAGACTCTATTCCAACAAGTTGCTCCCCAACGACACTCGGAAGAAGATTGATCAATCTTCTTGAAATATTGCTGACAATATCTTCGATCAAATCAGCTTCAGACCTATGAAGAAGAAGAAGATTGGTAACCATGTAAAACCAAACAGGAAATAATTAATAAATTCTTCTTGCATTATGAAGGTACTTTGAATTGTTCATTGCAACTCGAAAGCATTAAGATATTTATACGTTTGAATTTACGAAAAATCAAGGTAATTTATCTCAAAGCGTGCTCTCTGTTCAAGCCACCCAACTTGGGAAAGCTTGTAAATATGTTAAAATTATGTCAAAATTAAAGATGCAGTAGTGAATTTTTTCTCTGTAACCTAATCAGAGTTTTAATTAAAAGCAACAAAAATGCATATACAGTTTCAAGGCTCTAAATTTAAAAGATATGTGTATATATATATATATATATATTATTTTATTTTTTTGAGAAGTATATATATATATAATGTTACCTGTCTTTTAAATCCCATCCAGCTGTTTTGCCAACCCGTTTGAGAGCTGATCTCCACCATTTCACCGTCTCCGGATTATCCTTGTAATCTTGTTCATGTTTATCAAAGGCTTTCATGAAATCTCCTGTCTGTTTTCGTACATCCGATGGATCTACCTTGTAAAAAACCGGAAAAGCAGTATGTTTCTGTGAGTCCATGCACTCAACAATCTTTGAAAGTTCATCCAAACACCATGTAGAAGAAGCATAGTTTTCCGATAAAATTACAATCGAAAACCTTGATTCTTCAATGGCTTCCAAGAGTTCCGATGAAATCTCCTTCCCTCTCTCAAGCTTTTCATCATCTCTAAATGTGTAAATTCCTTTCTGTTTCAAAGCAGTGTAGAGATGGTCTGTGAAGTTTTTCCGAGTATCTTCACCTCTAAAACTCAAAAACACATCGTATTTCCACTGAATATTGCTACCAGAAGCAGAAGAAGAAGAAGAAGATTTAGAAGGTTTAATGGAAGCTGCCATTGAAGAGTTAATAGCTTGTTTGTTCCTAGAAGCAGAGAAGTTAAAAACGGAAGCCTTACATTAGCAAAGACAACGCTTTTAAAAAGGGTTTATATTAGAGCATCTCCAATACAAGCGTGACTTGTGAAAAAAAGAGATGCCACGTAAGATAAATAGACGTTATGTTAACAATTGTGTCTCGAATGCAACCGTGCATATTCAACCTCAAGCTGACGTGGCAAAAAAAGTATTAAACATTGTCAACATGACTGTCCACTTTCAGACAGTCTGTTGCACAGCTATTTTTTAGGTTGACTCAGCAAACATTTAAAATTGACATTAATTTTTCATATATTTTTGGTAAGAAAATAAAATAAAAAATAAAACAGGAAAAAAAAGATGGACATGTCATTAAAAACATTGTGTTTTAGACGGAAGCATTGGAGACCAAATTTTGAGTTGATCGTCTATCAAGTCTATTTTTATGCCACATAGGAAGCAAGTCTCTTGACATTGTTGTCATGTCAACAATTATTGGTATGCAAGCCACTTTTGCATTGGAGATGTTAGTTTGTTCGTTTCAGCAAGTCAACAAAAAATTTCCAAGAAATTTTCTAAGGCTGCAATTAGGAAAAAAAGTAGGAAAAAAAAGGAGAAAGGCAAAAAAGGTTGAAGCGTGTGGAGCCAATATAATCATTGCAATTTTCTTTTAATTTTCAGTGATTTTTTTTTAATTCTCAGACCATTTTTTTAATTTTTTTTAAAACAATCCATGTTCTTTCAGTATTCTTGCATGAGAAATGGTAAATTTGAATTTTTTTTCATCTGTTAAAAGTCTCATCAAATTACATTAGGACTTGAATGCGATTTTGAAACAAAGAGGGGCCTGAGCTGATAGATCAAATTATTGGAGCCTCACGAGACACGCATGGTCCATCAAAGCCTGAACTCTAAAAGATGTGGTGGATCCCATAAACAATGCAATTTTCGTTGTATGTTTTGTTTTCTTTGTTTCGACAAAAATATCTTTATCTTGGCAATTTTCACATTTTTTCTTTTTTGTCCTCCTAACAGTTAACAGCTACTTAAGTGGATATCTTTAAAACTTTTTTCTTTTCATCGATAACCAAGCAAAATTATAGAAGTCAAAATAAAATGTGAAAACACCGAACAGTTTTAGAAAAATAGCAAATTCTAGTATTTGTCCCTCAAATCATCTTTAAGAAGTTTAAAAATAGGGAGATTCTTCTAGCGATCTAATAATTTTTTAAAATTTCATTTTTAAAAAAGACACTTCATTCTAAAAATTAAAATTTCAAAAAATTCTTAAGACATTCTTTTTAACACTCCATTTTATTTTAATATTATCCGTTTATAATACTTCTCTTTAGAAATTTTGAAACATGAAATAGAAAAGAGATGTGAAGTAATAAAATAAAAATAAAATTGAACAAAAATGATGAAATCAAAACCATAAGAAAATTGTTTTGGAGATCAATATGTGAAAATAGGAAAAGAATATTTGTTTTTCTCTTTTGGAAAAAGTTCTATTAAGAAAATAATTTTAAATATAATTTTATGGAAAAAAGAATTTTTTTTAATATATATTTATATATATATATATATATATATTTTTCTAATGATGGTGATGAGTGAATGCCAGCGGTATTTGAGAAGAAGAAAAACTGATATCAAATAAGGTTGAACCAGAAAACAAGGAAAACTATATTAAACATAAAATTAGTGGGTTTATTGTTTTTATCCAAAATTAGCATTTTAATTGTTTCCACCAAAATATCCACTATTTGGACAAAATTGCCCTTCTTTATAAAAAAAATTCTCTATTTTCTTTTTCTTTTTCTTCTTCTTCTTCTTGGAAAAAAAAAAAAAAAAAAAAAGCAACTTTTTTTTTCTCTATTTTTCTTTTCTTTTTCTTCTTCTTCCAAACCTCTAGTATTCTTCTTCTTCTTCCCGGATGTGTTTAATTGTGTTAGACTTGGTGTGTTTAATTTGGTGTTGCCCGGGTGTGTTTATTGGTTTTTCCATGGTGTGTTTAATTGGTCTACACTGGTGTGCTTAATTGAGTTGCCCTGGTGTATTTAATTGGTCTGCCCTAATGTGTTTTATTAGATTGTCATGGTGTGTTTAATTGATTTACGCATGGTGTGTTAAATTAGTCTGCCTTTGTGTGTTTAATCGATAGTCTGGTGTGTTTAAAGAAATCTGGAAAAATTTCCAGATTTGAATAGATTTGGAAAATTTTCAAATTTCCTCATACAAAAAAATATATATATAATAATAATCAAAAAATATTTGAAACAATGGATCTCTAGTAAATGTTATTTTTTTTAGGAAGGAATTTTTTTTTCAATGGAACAAAATTTGGAAAATGAAAAAAAAAAACATAATCTAGAAAAATATATATATATAACAAACATAATCTGGAAATTTTTCAAAATCAAAAAAACCTGGAATTTTTCTTTAATCAAAATCAAACCTGGAAAAAAAAAATTATCAAACACAATATGGAAAATTTTTAAAATTTGGAAACATAATCTGGAAAATTTTCAAAATCAAAAAAACCTGGAAAAAAAATATATAAACAAAACGAAATCTAAATTTTTTTTAAACAAATAATACCCAAATTTAAACACAACCATAACCACCCTTAAAATCAACAGCTAACACTCAAATCCGAACCACCGTTTCGACGGCCGAACACAACCTAGATCCGCAAACCAAAGGAGAGAGAAGATGAACAAAAAAAATGCTTGGATTAAAGAGGAGAGAGGTGTGAGAGTGGAGATCTGGTTGCAAAAAAAAATATGGTGGAGAGAGGAGAGAGGCATGAGAGAGAGAGAGAGAGAGAGAGAGAGAGAGAGAAGGAAGAGAGTATTGGGTAGAAACAATAAAAATACTAATGTAGGGTAAAAACAATAAACCTCCGCATTTTTTGACTAAAATGGGATAGGAAATACCCCTTTTTTGTCAAAAAAATTATTAGTATTATTGTTTTTACCCATGATTAGTATTTTTAGTGTTTTTAGCCAATAATTGGCTATGAAGACCTAAATGCCCCTCATTATTTTCTTTACCTCTTCTCTCTCATTTGGTAAGAACATTTTTTTCTTCTTTCTCTCTCTTCCCAAATTTCTCACACCTCTCTCCTCTTCAAGACAACATTTTTTTTTCTTCTTTGGATCAAATTAGATCACACCTGATCTGGTTTTGCTCTTGGGTTGATGGGTTTTCACACCCAGACCAGCTGTTCTTCGTGATCGGAGCAGATCAAGTGTGATGGGTTCATCACGATGGGTTTTTTGTGCAATGAGTTTTCTGATGGGTTTTTCGCACGATGGGTTTTTCGATGGAGATCATCGGTTGTGGTTGTGTTTAAGTTTGGGTTTTCCAATGGGTTTTCCGATGGGTTTTTCGATCATCGGTTGCCCGATCTAGGTTTAAGGGTGGTTGTGGTTTTATGAATGGATGTTATTGATTTTTAAAAAAAAATTAGATTTCGTTTGTTAAATTTTTTTTTTCCAGATTTGATTTTGTTCAAAGAAAAATTTTAGGTTTTTTTTAATTTTGAAAATTTTCCAAATTATGTTTCCAGATTTAAAAAAATTTACAAATTATGTTTGTTAAATTTTTTTTTCCATAT
Source organism: Acer campestre (assembly GCA_954870605.1). Classification (NCBI taxonomy): domain Eukaryota; kingdom Viridiplantae; phylum Streptophyta; class Magnoliopsida; order Sapindales; family Sapindaceae; genus Acer; species Acer campestre. The sequence goes on along the minus strand of OX940802.1, from coordinate 35,327,748 downwards.
TATGTTTTTTTTATAAAAATAAAAAAAAAATCCAGATTTTGTTCCATTGAAACAAAAATTCCTTCCTAAAAAAAATAACATTTACTAGAGATCCATTGTTTCAAAGATTTTTTAAATTTTTTTTGGTATGAGGAAATTTGGAAATTTTCCAAATCTATTCAAATCTAAATTTTTTTCAAATTTCTTTAAACACACCAGGCCATCGATTAAACACACCACAGTAACTCAATTAAACACACAATGGCAGACCAATTAAACACACCAGAGCATACTAATTAAACACATTATGGTAACTCAATTAAACACACAATGTATAAACCAATTAAACACACCAGGGCATACCAATTAAACACATCAGGTGTAAATCAATTAAACGCACCAGGACAACCCAGTTAAACAAATCAGGACAACTTAATTAAACACACCATGGAAAATCCATTAAACACACCAGGGTAAGACCAAATTAAACACACCAACTCTAATACAATTAAACACATCCGGGAAGAAGAAGAAGATGGAGGTCCAGGAAGAAAAAGAAGAAAAAGAAAAAGAAAATAGAGAAAAAAAGTTAGTTTTTTTTTTTCCGAGAAGAAGAAGAAGAAAAAGAAAAAAAATAGAGAATTTTTTATTTTTTATAAAGGAGGGCAATTTTGTCTAAAAAGTGGATATTTTGGTAGAAACAATAAAAAATACTAATCTTGGGTAAAAACAATAAACCAACTAATTTTTTGTTGCTTTTAAAGTTCTCCCTATATATATACATACATATATATATATATATATATATATATGTATATATATAGTGGTTCTCTCTTAAGGGATACCTTATTTTAATTTCAATTAGGATTTTGATGAAATCGCATCCATTTAGGTTAACCGATCTACTCTTCTTCACTGTCGATCTGCTCTTCTTTAGCTAATTTGATCCTCTTCCTCTTCAGCTGATCTGCTCTTTTTCTTGTTCCTCCTCAGCCGATCTGGACATAGTTGCTTTCTTCCTTGCTTTTTCTTCTCTTTTTTATATTTTTTTACTGTTATTTTTATTTAATAAAATGAATACTTATTTATAATTTAAGAGTTTTATTTTGATTAATTGATTATTAATTGTGATTTTTTTTTAGTAATCTGTGATGTGTTACTTTTGTTTAATTTATAAATTACAATACAAAAATTATATTGGTTAATTATTTAATCAGTTTGTTTATAATTGTTATAGTACTAAACAAAATGCAAAAATTGATATTTCAATTTTTGATAGTTTTCAGTTAACCTACCAAAAGCGATTTTCCCGTTCTCATTTTCAAAATACAACTTTCAGTATATGCTATTAGACGTGTTATCGGATTTCGAAACTAAATCCAAAATACTGTTTTCATTTACACTTTTCCTTTCAAAAAACAGCAAATGAAAAATGCTTACAGGAAGCACTAAGGATGTCAATGGTACAGGTCGGGTACGGGTTTTCCAATACCATCCCCAATACCAACTAGTATGAGAAATATCATCCACTATAAATACCCGCCTTAAAATAAACGGTGGGAGTACGGGGATTCCCCATTAGGGGATCGGTTTTTTACCTCATACCATCCCCATCCCATAAATGTATTTTTTTTTAATGACTTTTTAATAAAGATCATATAAATATTATTGAATAATATGAAAATAATAGTGTGGGGTATATTATATATATAATGATCTGGAATGGAATAGTATTTCAATGGAGGGAAAAAAAGGGAGGGAAATTTATGTTAGTTGGAGGGAAAAAAAATAAAGGAAAATTATGTTTTCTGAAGATAACAGTCACGGTACTAATTTTTATTTTAAGAGTTAATTCCAATACTAATTAAGTGCTTCAAATATATATATATATATATATATAACGGGGTATGGGGACGGGGCGGGGCGGGGTGGGGACTTAAAATCCCGTAACCATACCGAAATTAAATCGGGTATTAAAAAAAAAAAAAACTCTTTTGACAATCCAATTTTTTCTTTTTACACTTATTTTCTAAAAACACTTCATTCTCAAAATTTAAATTTTAAAAAATTCTAAAGACACTTCATTTTGTTACAAGATTATCTTTTTTATCTTTTTTAAATTAAATTATTAAAAAAGAAATTATCTCTCATAAATCATTAGATTAATTATTACATATTAAATACTCTCTCATAAATTTTTAATTACCATATTAAACTCTCTCTTCTCCAATACATATCTTTAATTTCCTATCTCCATTTTTCTCAAGCAAGACTAACAGTTAAGGAAAAAAAAAAAAAAAACTTACTAATAAGCTTGATTTGTAGGAACTGTATGTATGCATATACTAAAAATAAAAATAAAAAATAAAAATAAAAATTAAAAAAAAAACTCAAAAAACAAGTACCTTGTTTTATTAAAAAAAAAATCGAAAAATGAAAATGTTTTTTGTAACTCTTGTAGGTATGTGATTGCTTAGAGAACTTTAATTCTTTCATTAGTCTTAGAAATTCAAAGTTTAATTGAATCTAGTTGAAACAATTCAAACTTTCGTATATCTTTTTTTAAAAAAAATTGACTTTTAATATACACACACACATATATATATATATATATATGTATGTATGTATATATTACTGTTAGTAAGAAACTAAAATATTCATAATTTATTTTTCTTTAACTATTAATTAGAGATTGATTAGAAAGTATGGAATTAGAGAGTGTTTGATATGTTAATAACAGATTTAGGAAAGAGAGTTTAATATATAATATTTAATCTAATGATTTAGGAGAGAGATTTTTTTTTTTTAATAATATAATTAGTTTGGAGTGTCTTTAAACTTTTTTGTCTTATTTAGTAATTTTAATTTAGGTTAAAATTGTCATTAATAAAAAAAATTTAAATTGGAGTGTGGATTGTAAGGAGAAACTCTCTAAAAAAAATACTGGCCCCATACCACAACTTAATTGGTACGGTTAAACCCGCCCCTAACGGTTCGGGTCCCCATAGGTCCCTGGGACAATGGGTAATTTTGGCATCCCTAGGAAGCACCCTAAATTTTCATTCAAAATTCTCTTATTAACCTCTATAAAAATGAATATTTTGCGAAAATTTTAGAATTGCCCCGAATTTTACACATAGGTAGAATAAAATATTTTAAGTGGTTCCATAAAAAAATAATTAAATAATTAAATAAAATTGCATTCTGTAATGAAATATGCACCTCGTAAATTTTCGCTCAAATTTCCCTTACTAACTTTAATAAAAATGCATATTTTGCGAAAATTTTAGAATTGCCCTAAATTTTACAAGCAGATAGAATAAAATATTTTAAGAAGTTCTATTAAATTTTTTTGGATAAAATGTATTTCACAATGAAATATGCAACTGGAAAGTTTTCACATTACTTTATAAAAATGTATATTTCGGGCAAATTTTAGAATTGCCCCAAATTTTATGCGTACGTTAATAAATTATATTAAGTAGTTCTATGAAAACAAATGGGATAAAATTGCATTCTATAATGAAATATACGTTTCCTAAGTTTTCGTTTAAATTTCCCTTACTAACCTCTATAAAAATACATATTTTGCAACAATGTTTGAATTGCCCTAAATTTTATATGTTGTAGTATATATTATTTTAAGTTATGATTTTTTATTTTATTTTTTGGATAAAATCACATTTCACGATAAAATATGCGAAGAAGAAGAAGATTTAATGGAAGCTGCCATTGAAGGGTTAATAGCTTGTTTGTTCCCAGAAGCAGAGAAGTTAAAAATGGAAGCCTTACATTAGCAAAGTCAAAGCTATTAAAAAGGGTTAATATTAGTTTGTTTGTTCCAGGAAGACGACAAAAAATTTCAAAGAAATTTTCAAAGGCTCCACTTTCCTTCCTGGAAATTTTGCTGCCTACAGAAAAAAAAGTTTCCTTGAAGTTTTGAGTCTGTAATAATTAGTTGTTATTTATATCGCATTCATCTTATGGCTTCATATTTATTAAAAAAGAAATCATCATTTTACTTGAGAGAAACAATGGTAAACATCCGATCTTTATATTTTGTGGAAATTGCTAAAAATAACCACTCTAAACATAGGAAATTCGTTTTTAACCACATACGAAACTTTAATTGTTAATAACCATGTTTTGAAAAAAAATTCAGTGGGTGTCCATAAATTACCAATATGCCCCCAAATTAATATTTCTATATTCTTTTGTTTATTTTTCTCACTGCCTTCTTCTTGCTTCTCTGTTCTTCATCACCATATTTGTTCTTCATCACCTTTCTACAAATCAAACACCAATGGCCGCACAATTGTTGAAGATTTCATTCTTCTCTGTTCTTCATCATCGTTCTTCTCTGTTCCCGTAATCTTGTTGTAGATTTCACAAAGTGAATGAGAAAAACTTTTCCAATTTGCTCTAAATTGATAAATATCATTCATTTGTTCATTAATTGAGTTGTAAACAGTTACTTTAACATGGTTTTAACTTTAATGCATCAATTATGTGTGTTTATGTGAAGAATCGTTTTCAAAAAAGTTTGCAGATTTTTCCAGAAGATTTCAAGTTTCACGGGTCGAAAACTTGAAATCTTATATTAAAACTTGTTGTTAAAACTTGAAATCTTCTATAAAAACTTGAAACGTTAACAAAAAACTTGAAATTTTGAAACTTTAAATGTTGAAACTCTCCTAGTTCGTGATCGACATTTCAAGTTTTTCGTCAAGATTTCAAGTTTTTATAGAAGATTTCAAGTTTTGTCAACAAGTTTTAAAATAAGATTTCAAGGTTTTCAACCCGTGAAACTTGAAATCTTCTGGAAAAATCTGTAAACTTTTTTGAAATCGATTATTCACAAAAGCACACAAAAGTGATCCAATAACGTTAAAACCATGTTAAAGTAAATGTTTGTAACTCAATTAATGAACAAATGAATGATATTTACACAACTTAAACCGATTTAGAGCAAATTGGAACAACGATTGGAATTCAATCATGAATAACGAACAGAGATGCAAGAAGAACCATCGGAATTCGATCATTGGTGTTCGATTTGCAGGAACAATGATCGGAATTCGATCATGAACCAAGTGAAGATTTTGGTGGGATGGAAAGGAGAAGAGAGAGAGAGAGAGAGGAGAGGGGAAAGAGAGAAAGAGAGAGAGAGTGTGTTTGGAGATGATTTTTATATGAGGACATTCAAGTAATTTATCAAAAATGTGGTTATTAACAATTAAAATTTTATATGTGGTTAGAAAAGAAATTCTAATATTTTGGATGGTTAATTTTGGTTTTCTCTCTTATATTTTATCTTTTATCTCATGATATGATAATCGGTAAATAAATAAATATTAATAACAAATTAATTCACTGCGACATGACTACTTTAAATTAATCAAATTAAATTAATTTGAAAAAATCAAATTAAACATTTTGCAAATAAGTAATTAAATTAGATTAGGGTTATAATGAAACATGGAGACAAACAACTTGAAACAATTAGGCTTATGAGAGATCATTTCTTGGAACCTCATAAAAGTAGGGGAAAAAAAGGAGAAAGATAAAAAGGAGAAAGATAAAAAGGTTGAAGCTTGTGGAGCCCATGTATCAATGCAATTTTCTTATAATTTTCAATATATATATATATATATTAATTATCAGGGTTTAGGGAACAACTAGAACGTACAATAACATGATTTATGTATGAGACCTTGTTTGGTCAAGATTTTGAAAAAAAATATCTATTGGTAAAAAATCTATTACAAGTGGATCTATTTTAAAAAAAAAATTATAATTGTTTGGTGGGTAGACCTTTTTTTTTATTTTAAAAATATATATATTTGGAGAAGCATCTCCCGGTGAGTTTTTGTCTAGTAGATTTAAATTTTACTAGCTTCTACTCAATTTAAAATAGATAATCTTAAAAGTTTAACCAAACAACTTTAAAAAAAAAACTTAAATAGGCGTTTGTAAACCTTTTAAGACCGTATAAAACTCAACCAAACAAGGATTTATTGATCTATTTAAATAAAAAGTTTTAGTAATACAAGTCACTATTATATATTAATGTTCTTCTCAGACCATTTTTTTAATTTTTTTAATACAATCCATGTTCTTTCAGTATTCTTGCAGCTTGCATGAGAAATGATATATTTTATTGAATTTTTTTTTTCATCGGTTAAAAGTCTCATCAAATTAGATTAGGACCTGAATGCAATTTTGAAACAAAGAGGGGCATGAGCTGAGAGATCAAATTATTGGAGCCTCACGAGTCACGCATGGTCCATTAAAGCCTGAACTCTGAAGATGTGGTGTCGTGGTGGATCCCATAAACAATGCAATTATAATTGTATGTTTTGTTTGGGGTGAATTCATAAAAAGCCAAAAAAATTATTGGTTTATTGTTTTTAACCACCAATTTATATTTTATTGTTTTATAACTTTTGATCACTTTTGGACAAAATTACTCCTAAATTTTACTTCACCTGACATGTAATTTGGTTACATACCATTTAATTTCAAGTTATATGCGAGTTAATTTTTCAAGTTATATGTCAGTTAAGCTTTAAATTATATGTCAATTGACTTTCAACTTACATGTCAATGATTCTCAAGTTACATACCAGTTGATTTCTAAATTCTTACTAGGTGGATGAAGTAAAGACAAAATGAAAGACAATCTTGTATGTTCAAGACTAAATGTGATAAATATAATAAAATATAAATTTATGTTTAAAAACAATAAATCAATAAAAAGTTTCAGTAATGATATACATCTCACCTAAAATCCCACATTTTTCATCCCACTACATGTGGCATGTGAGGTGTCAAATTGTAAGTGGATACATGGAGTAGGTGAGATAAATCATCATTAATGTATATCAACTCACAATTTAACACCTCACATGCCATCGATTATTGAAATTTTTTTGATTACTTCATTCAATTTTCTCTTTTGTTTTCTTTGTAAAAATCGAATTAAACCATTTTAGATTAGGGTTATGAGAGATCATTTCTTGGAAGTAGGAACCTCACAAAAGTAGAAAAAAACAAATGGAGAAAGATAAAAAGGTTGAAGCTTGTGGAGCCCATATAATTAATGCAATTTTAATTTTTAGTGAACCCTTTTTTTTACCTTTTTTTAATACACCTCAGGGTTTTGGCGAGGACTAAAACCTACAATAACATGATTTATGTATATGGAATATACCATTTTACTTATTGATTCTATTATTATTATTATTTTTTTAATATATACAATCCATGTTCTTTCAGTTTTCTTGCATGAGAAATGGTATATCTTATTGATTTTTTTTTTTTTCCAATATCGAGGCCGGTTCTCGGATTTCATCCAAGCACCTATCCGTCTGTCATCTCCCAATTGCGTGACTCGCCGTGGTCTATTTGTTGGTTATTGTAGAGTAGAATAGATAGGAAACACCGGCTCATACCCCTAACTCCATAAGAATGTAAGCAGGTAAATCAAAACTCATCATCGATTGGGTAGGATTCAAACAGCCGCTAACTTGGTTTTTTTTTTTTTTTTTTTTTCCAAACCTCATGTCCGTCCTTCTACCAGTTGAGCTAACGCTCTGAGGGCTGACCTCAAAGGAGTTTCCAAGAGTCGAACCAAGGATGTTTGAGTTTACAGCTCATCCCTGGACCACCAAGGCAACCCCTCGAGGTTCATTGGATTTTTTTTTCCATCGGTTAAAACTTAAAAGTCTCATCAAATTAGATGAGGACTTGAATGCAATTTTGAAACAAAGAGGGCCCTTGAGCTGAGAGATCAATTATTGGAGCCTCACGCTGTGTCACGCATGGTCCATCAAAGCCTGAATTCTGATGATGTGGTGGATCCCATAAACAATGCAATTTTCGTTGTATGTTTTGTTTTCTTTGTTTTGAGTCTTTTGACAAACATTTCTTTATCTCTTATAAATTTCCACTATTTCTATAACAGTTAACAGTGACTTGAGTAGATAACTTTAAAACTATTAACTTTTCACCGATAACCAAGCAAAATTATAAAAGTCAAAAGAAAATGTGAAAACGCCGAAAGGATTTAGAAAAATAGCAAATTTCAGTATTTGTCCCTCGAATCATCTTTATAAAGTTTAAAATCAGATCTTCTTACGATCTAATATTTTTTTAATTTCATTTTTAAAAATAGATACTTCATTCTAAAAATTTAAATTTAAAAAAAAATTCGAAAGACATTTTTTTTTAAGACACTCTATTTTATTTTAATATTACCCCTTTAGACTTTATAATACTTCTCTTTAGAAAATTTGAAATGAGAAATGAAAAAAAGATTTGAAGTAATAAAATAAATATAAAACTGAACAAGAATGATAAGATCAAAATAATAAAATAAAAAATAAAAAATAAAAAAAAACTGTTTTAAAGATCAAACTGTAAAAATAAAATTAAAAAATATTTATTTTTCTCTTTTGGATTACAAGGGAAACCAAAAATTCTCTATTTCTCTCTTCTGGTTCTCCCTCACATTTTGCTTTTGCTTTTACACCACTGACCCCACCTCCAGCTCATATAATCAAACACTCATTTTTTTGCTTTATCAATTCAGCTCACATGTTCACATGTGCTTCACATGCTCACCTTTGCTTCCATTCTCCACAATTGTACACTAACCATTTTTATTTTTATTTAAAAATAAAATAAAAATCCGACACTCATTTATTATTTGTTTTGTGGTGACACACATCCACAGGTGCGCACACCTTTGATTAATTTGTGGTATTGGACTGTTATGAGAATTATTGGGTTAGGACTTGAATTGGACTTGAATTATGGGCCTTCGAATTTGATCTTTTGAGTCTGCACTTGAATTTGGACCACGTGATTTACTCTTTTTCACACCAAATGTCATTCCTTTCCGAAGTTCCATGCTATTTTACCTAAAACACAAAAATAACTTTAATTAAATAAATAATAAATAATTCAAGTAACTAACAAATCCGGATTAAGGGATATAAATATGATATAAAATATGCCTATCATTTAGGTGGTGGTGGTTTTTAGGTTTGCAGTGGTGTGTGCGCGCTTGACTGGTTTGGAAGAGTTTTAAACTTTTAACGGATGGATGATTGGATAGTGGTGGAGATCCACAGCCATAGATCCACCTTGACCTTGCTTTGTTTTTTTTTTTTTTTTTTTTTTCAACTTAAAAAAAAATTAAATTGGTGGAACCGCCGTTCCAATCGGTTTTTGAAATTGGAGAACTGGAGCTAAAACCTTATGGGTTTTGGTTTCCGATCTAGTTCCGGTTCTGGTTCCAGTTCCAAAACTAGATTTCCGGTTACTATCCGGTTTTGAGAGGGTCGGTTATGGTTCAGTTCCATGAACCACGGTCATGTCTGATCATAACATCCACAAATTTTTTTAAATCAAGAGAAGTAATTTAACTAGTTAGTCAACATTATGTTGGAGACAAATTTTCAAGAGATTTAAATTATCACGGATTCTCATCTGCAATGGAAATTTATCCGTGGGAATATAGTTCATAAAAAAAGACCCCATCTTCAATTAATTATTTTATGCAAAATACCATTTTACCCTTAATCCGTTAAATTTTTAACATCGTCAAGTGGTCAACACAGTCAATGGTACTTTAGTGTCATTAAGACAAAACTGGCATTATTCCGTTAACTAATATTTTATATTAAAGTTTGGTATATATTAATGGTATATTATACAACTAGCTACAGATCATGTATCTGTATGAATGATGGGAATCCAAATTCTTGCATAGGGACATCAAGGCAAGCAACGTGTTACTTTATAAAGATATGAATGCTAGGTTGGGTGATTTCGGATTAGCTAGAATGCACCACCATGGACAATTAGCTGCCACAAACCAAGTGATTGGAACTGCTGGTTATTACATGGCACCGAAAGTGGTTAGAACAGGGTGAGCCTTGACGTAAACTGATGTGTTTGGCTTCGAAGTCTTGTGGGCGAATATCTATCGAAGATGGGAAATTGATGCAGCATTACCGAGAGCCTTGGATTACTTGGAATGCAAGGAGGATGGCAAGATAAACGTCCCAGTTAGGCGGATGCATGAGCTGGACAAACGTATGTAACGTGGCAGGCAGTCCAAGCTGGCAGCAGGCGCTGCAGCAAACTCTTGGAGCTGGCCGATTGGAATCCTGAGCCTATTAGGAGTCCTTCTCTTTTCTGTTATCTTTATTTTATTTGGAGTTGTAATCTTTTCCTAGTTAGGTTTCATTTCAGTTTTATTTCTTTTAGAAGTCAATTCCTTGTGCAAATAGACTTATTGTTTTTTTCCTATTTATGTTGTTTCAATTCAATTTGTGAGCAGCTTTTGATTTTATAAAATTTCAGAGATAGTTTTCTCTATTATCCAATTACAACATTCTTTGCAAAGTTTGAAGTACTTGAAGCCTGACAATAATCCTTCGTGCGCGAAGTTGATTATTTTCAGTAGGTTGTCTTCTAATTGTTTTACAGGTTTTTCTCGTAGAGTTTCCGCTACACCAGAAACCATGTTGGATATGGCTTGAATTTCCATTGGTTACCAAAACACGATTTACCAATGCGGAGACTTCCTGGAGACGTGAGAGCGTTTTGGAGTATGAGGTTATGTTTGAGGGAGGTTTGGAGGACATGACAAACAGGAGAAACAAAGAGCAGGTCAAAACACTGCCGTGCCGCTGCGGCTTTGGTAGCAGTAGTGGCAGCGGTCGGGCAGCGGTAGGAAACCACTACTATTTTTCAGCAATGGTCGACAACGGTTTGAATCATAGTGAATACCGCTGTGGAAAGCGCTATGGCTTCCACAGCGGTACCGGCAGCGGTCAACAGGGTTTGGCTCGTGGATCACGGTTTTCACTTCACTGTTTCAAGGCTAGATATAACATATGTTGTACATGTCTTGAGTAGATTTATGCACCTACCCCGAAGACTTCATATGGAGGCAGCTTTTCGGGTTGTTCGATATCTAAAAGGTGCACCTAGCCAAGGCCTATTCTTCTCTTCAAATAGTGATTTCAAGTTGAAGGCTTACTGTGACTTGGATTGGGCAGGTTGCCCACTCACTAGGAGATCTACTACGGGTTATTGTGCCTTTCTTGGCCCTTCATTGATATCTTGGAGGTCGAAGCGACAAAAAACAATTTCACTCTCTTCCACCATGTTGAAATACTGTGCAATGATTGGAGTCTACTGTGAGTTGACATGGTTTCAATATCTATTGAGGAACTTGGGACTTTCATATCATGAATCTGCCTTGCTATATTGCGACAACAAGGCTGCCTTACACATTGTAGCCAACCCAGTTTTTCATGAGCGAACTATGCTCATTGAGATGGATTGCCATTACATTACAGACAAGATCCAAGATGGTTCCGTGACTACAAGATATGTAAATTCTGCATATCAGCTAGTAGACGTCTTGACCAAGCCCTTGGGGAAAGAGATCTTTGTTCCTATGGTTCATAAGTTGGGAGTGCAAGATGTCCACTCTCCAACTTGAGGGGGAGTGTTAGGAAGTCAAACTTTCATATCTTCTATATTAAGAATAGATGATTTGTATATATTAGCTTTCCTATTGTAATACCTGACTTATAGCTAATGTAGTAATTAATTCCTGACTTGTAGGAATGATTAGAAATCTCCCTGTACAAATACACGATTTAGTATCAATAATATTCATTCTAGCAAATTCAATCTCTCTTTCATCTTTTCCTTAAATTTTGAAAGTTAGAATAAAAACAAAACATGTAGTTTTTTGGTCATATAAAAGTTTATTTGTATTTAATTTAGTCTCTCCTTACACATTAACATATGGGAATGTTTGGTCTTCGAACTGGTCAAAAATCATAATATAATTTTGGGTTCCAACTTCCAAGTTCCAAGCCCACAAAACAAAATTCACCAAATTTTACACAGATATCAGTAGCTTATCTTTTGCTGTCAATGAACAACACTGGAAATAAGAAACTATTATACAATCACAAAGTAAGCAGAAAAGTCTAACCATTCCACATTCAAAACCGGATCATCCTGAACCCGTCGTCCATATCATGATTTAAACATAATCTAAGTATTTAACGACGAATACTAAAATCGATAGGTGATAAAGGCTTGCAACTTACAGGTGAAACATCAAACTATACAACATAGATGTAAGATTTATGCACAATAATCACGCATCTCATAATTAAAACATAAGCATGAAAATCAAGAAAACTTATCAGAAATTTCCAACTGAATTCATGGCAGCAGCAGCAAGCTTTGGTGTTGTTTGATGTTGAGAGAGATGAGAGCATTTCCTGCAAAACCAAAAAGGGAAGAGAGAGCCTTCTCCTCTATTCTCACAAATTTTTGCTGTTTAAGCCCAATGGGGAGACTTCCCATATTTAATGAGCTAGAGGAGGGACCCCCTACACAGTATAACTTACCGAGAGAATCCTAACCCATAAAGGATTCTCTCAACCCTAATAGGATGGCTAGTCCTAAAAGGAATACCAGGCCCACACATATACAATAGCCCATACCATATAGTACATTAATATAATGCAGACAAGGTGCACCAAGCCCACAAATATTGATCACACTTAATTGGGCTCATCATCCGGTCAAATCTCCATAACTTAAACATTCCAATCAATTCGGTTTTCATAGATACAAAAAATATAATGTTATGTTGCTCACAATAGATTTTATAAAACAAAATCTTACATTCTCCCACTTGAGCTACATAAACATTATTATTTTACATTTATAAATTCATTTAGAAAACGACACTCCGAATTGACAAACAATTTTTATGGCCACAAAACAGAATGTTTAAGAGAGAAACACCTTCCTTCCCCTTAGTACAATAGAACCTTAAGTATCCAACCGCATAGATCATTACATCAATAATCGACATAAGACCATATGCAATCAAAACACCCTCAGCTCTACTTACCCAGGTAAAATGGTATGTATGTGTGGTATGGAAATTACATGCAAACGTGATCATCATGCCTATTTCCATATAGGTCCTACTTCGTATAATTTCATTATGTGAAGTCACTTAAGACGGGCAAATCATTATGTCTTAAGCAATGTTCACTCATTGGTTAAAACTTTTATACCTAATGAGTGAACTGCCCCATCAAAGCCCAAAGCTTTGACATTTTCCCTTAAGACGGGCAATCCTTCTGTCTTAAGTAATGTTCACTCATCGGTGGAAACTTTTATACCTTATGAGTGAACTGCCCACTTAAAGCCAAAAGCTTTAAGATTACCTGCCACAATCAAAACATACGCGCATCTCATGGCAAGTAACATACATATACAATGTATAGATATATTCTCGAGAATAAATAAACAAAAGTTTATTTAATAAAGACTGCAGTCAATTTGAACAAAAGATGACTCCCACTAACCAAGCATATCATGACTATCTACCAATCCCATACAGGTAACAAGCCCCTTGGAAAACTTTCGGAGACAGTCCTTTGGTTAAGGGATCAGCTATCATCTTTTCTATGGCAATATGAACTATAGCAGTCTGCAATTCCTGAACTTTCTCTCTAACCACAAGATACTAGATCTCCATGTGTTTAGATCCTGAAGAACGTTTATTGTTCTTAGAGAAACAAACAGCTACGGAATTATCACAATAGATTGTCATCGGATTAGAAATTAAATCCACAATTTGTGACCCTGAAAATTCAATTCCGTAACCAGACTGCTTGAATAGTTGCATCATAATATGCCATATACTCAGCTTACATAGAAGATGAAGCTGTAAGTGTCTGCTTGACACCCTTCCACGATATAGCTCTACCAGCCAACATGAACACAAATCCTAAAGGGATTTTAGATCATTTGAACAACCAGCAAAATCTGCATCTGCATAGCCAACAACTTCCAATAGGCCTGAACGCCTATATGTGAGCATGAAATCCTTTGTTCGCTGCAGATAACGCATAACTTTCTTTGCTGCCGTCCAATGATGCACACCAGGATTACTTTGAAATCTGCCAAGTACGTTAATTGCAAAAGCAATATCAGGACACGTACAAACCTGTGCTTACATCAACCTGCCAACCGCAGATGAATATGGGACATCTTTCATTTAGGAACGCTCTAGCTCATTCTGGGGACTCTGTAGCTTTGAAAACTTATCTCCTTTCATGATAGGAGCTGCACCTGGGGAACAAGTGCTCATGTTAAACCTTTCTAATACTTTATTGATATAAGCCTTCTGAGATAATCCAAGCATACCACGTGACCCGTCACGATGTATCTCAATCCCAAGGACAAAAGAGGCTTCCCCAAGATCTGTCATTGCAAAGCTACAGAGACAGAAAATTCTTGGTATCATGCAGTAACCCCAAATTATTGCTAGTGAGCAAGATATCATCATCATTAAGAATAAGAAAGATAAAATTGCTCCCACTAACCTTGAGGTATATGGAATGATCCATCGAATTTTCAACAAAACCATATGATGTAACAACATCATCAAATTTCAAATACCATTGCCTTGAAGCTTGTTGCAAACCATAAAGGGATTTCCTGAGCTTGCAAACCATATGTTCCTTTCCAACTACCTGAAAACCTTCTGGTTGCTCCATGAACACATCCTTAGCGAGATCTCCATATAGGAAAGCAGTCTTCATATCCATTTGATGTAACTCTAAATCAAAATGAGCCACCAAGGCCACAACAATCCTAAAGGCATCTTTCTAAGAGACGGGTGAAAAGGTTTCGGTATAATCAATACCTTCCTTTTGACTAAACCCTTTCGCAACAAACCTCGCTTTATGTCTCTCAACATTGCCTTTAGAGTCTCGCTTAGTTTTAAAAATCCATCTACATCCAATGGGCTTGCAACCATCCGGTAATTCAACCAAATCCCAAACTAGATTTGTATCCATGGATCTCAGTTCATCGATAATAGAATCCATCCAATCTGACGATTGTGAGCTCTAAACATCTTGACCATAAGTTCTAGGATCATCATCCACTCCTAGGTCAAAATCATGCTCCTGTAAATAAACAATATAATCATCAGAAATAACAGATCTTCGAACCCTTTGAGATCCTCTTAAAAGGAACATCAACAATTGGTTGCAGCTCATCAACAGCTGACTGGGGTTCATCCACAACTGGCTCTGGCTCATAAATAACCGGTTAAGGTTCATTGACAATCGGTAAGGGCTTAACATCCTGATCAGATAGGGGCTCATCATGATGCCCAAGAGAGGTGGTATGTCAATATCCAATGAAGTAGAAAATGTAGGATTAGCCGATCTTTCTTCCTCAAATGCAAACTCAAGAGCTTGCATATCTGTTCCAACGTCAGTACCTTTCTCCAAGAATACTGCACGTTTAGATTCAACAATCCTCATAGAGTATGTAGGACAATAAAATCCGTATCCTTTCAATTTATCTGCATATCCCACAAAGAATGCACCAATGGTCTTAAAATCCAACCTTTTAAAAAAATTAGGATTATAAGGCCTTACTTATGCAGAACATCCTCATACTCTCATGTGATTCAGACTTGGCCTCGAACCATACCACATCTCAAACAGAGTTTTAGGCACTGATTTACTGGGAACTCTATTAAGAATGTAAGCTGCCGTCTTTAAGGCATCACCCTATAAAAATTTAGGCAAAAAGTCGTACAGATCATGCATCTTACCATGTCCATTAATGTACGATTTCTCCTTTCAGCAACTTCATTCTATTCAGGTTCACCAGGCATAGAGCATTGAGCACCAATCGCCATCCTTGCAAAAAACTTTGCAAACAGGCCCGGAATCTAATCAGCTTCAATATACCTGCCATAATATTCACCCACACGGCTGGATCTGACACACTTGATATCTCTTTCTAATTTCAGTTTAACCTCGGCCTTATATATTTTGAAAATATCCAAGGCTTCAGATTTCTCGTGAATGAGACAGATGTACCCATAACGCGAGAAATCACCGATGAAAGAAATAAAGTATTTATATCCACCAAGAGTGGCGGGTGAAAATGGCCTACAAAAATCAGTATAAATGATTTCCAATAGATTTTGACTTTTGGTAGCCCCTATCTTACTAGCTCATGTCATTTTACCCTTCAGATAATTAACACAAGACTCAAAATCTGAAAAGTCAAGTGAATCAAGAATACCAAATCTGGTAAATCTTTCAATTCAATCTTTGGGTATATGGCCCAAACGCTTATGTCGAGCATAGAAGAACAATCTTCACTCTGGCGTTTAGATCCAATGGTAAAATTTACTACGGCAGCGGAACGAGAATTTCACCAAGAAAATGAGAGCTAAAGAGGTACCTTCAAGTTGATTCTTAAACTTGTAGCAAGCATTCTACAAATGGCCCTTTTTGGCGATACCAAAAACATTTCCTTTCATGTCTTTACCCTTTGCCTTAACGAACCCATCTGGCTTGCCAGCTTTCTTTCCATGAGGTTTATACTTTCTTACCCCCATAGAACTTCTTCTTACCCTTATAGCTGAGAGTAACCATATGAGCTCTCTGATTCTTGCTCTTGCCACTCATAGCTTTAAGAAAAGTCCTTGCATCCCTACACTCTGGAATACTTTTCTTAATGGTTTTGGCAATGGACAAACAAATCATCATCAGACATTTCCGATCAGATTCTTTCAATAAGACCTTTTTGTGCGGTACTCTCAGCAGTGAGTTTAGAAGGATTCTTCTCATACAACGAAAAGTCTACCCCCAAAGAGCTAGGACAGAAGTACTGTCGCTTTCTATTTCTCAAAATTAGTCCCATCCAGAGGTTTGACGGCAGATAGTTGCTAGGATTTCATGCTCATAACATAACAATCAAATGGATACCTCAAGATGATGAACCTCCTACGGAGAAGAACATCACCTATCACATGCAATAACCCTCCTACGGAGATGATTAACACATGCATCCATCATTCCAATTCAGATTTAATAATTGATTACTGACGAATATCTCAAAATCTTAATGATTAATCACTACGTGAAAGCATAATCATCCAATTCACGAGAGTATTCTATCAATTATTAAAACAATCAAAACAATTTATAAAAACATAATGCAACATGTGACTGGGCAAAGATCACAACATTCTTTAACTGAATACCTCAAGATAATGAACCTCCTATGGAGAAGAACATCATCTATCACATGTGACAACTCTCCTACAGAGATGATAACACATGCATTTCAGTTTCCATCATTGCAGTTCAAATTCAATAATTGATAACCGACGAATATCTCAAAATCTTAATGATTAGTCACTACGTGAAAGCATAATCATCCAATTCACGAGAGTATTCTATCAATTATTAAAACCATTCAAATCAATAATTGTTTGTCAGCTAACTTCTCAAAATCGAAATGATTAGCCACTAAGTGAAAACATAATCACTTGATTCACGAGAACAGTACACAAAACGGATTATTAATTTCATATTAAAGCCATCTAAATCAATAACCGTCTGTCAGCTAACTTCTCAAAATCGAAATGATTAGCCACTAAGTGAAAACATAATCACTTGATTCACGAGAACAGTACACAAAACGGATTATTAATTTTATACAAAATAATCATCATGAAAACTTAATGATTAGTCTACTACGTAGAAACATAATCATCCGAAATCACAAAGATTATGAACCGCAATAATTCCAAAAACTTTTTATTTTTATTTTTGTAATTTTTTTTTTTGGAAAATTACAAAACTGCCCCCGGGTTTGCAAAATTACAGAAAGGTCCCTCAAGTTTCAGAAATTACAAATATGCCCCTCAATTTTGTCAAAATTGCAAACTGGCCCAGTAATTTTCAATAATTAGAAATTGGCCCAAAACTTTTGAAAATTACAAACTGACCCTGAAACTTTTGATTAATTGCAAACTGGCCCAATAAGTTTCGGTAATTATAAATTGACCCCACAGTTTTGCCATAATCACAAAATGGCCCAAAAATAATTGCAAGTCAGTCCCTCAAAAATTTCAAATTTTCAACACAGGGGCCTGAGGCAAAAACACAGGTCAGAGACCTGGTTTCTTCGCGCAGTAGCTTCAGGCTACCTCCACGCGACCCAAAAGGCGTGGATCGGACGAGGAAGCCCGGCGATCGACGGCCAAACCGGTCAAGGAAGATCGTCGATCGATCCCCACGTGGATCGTGACGACCGGCGGCGGGAGGGACATGATCCTGACCAGATCGTGGTCGGTGACCGACGGTCGTCCTCCTCGCCGCAGAAATTCACGGGTTTCGTGCCAAAAGGCAACCGGAAAACCCATTGACTGAGGTGTTGACCGAGAAGAAGACTGGTTGACCGAGAAGAAGTTTGGGGGTGGAAAACCCACATCTGGGTTGACTTGAAACACAACCTTATCAGATCAAAACTTGATCTGAATCCAACACCAAACTCTTCCTCATGTTCATCAACTTCAACGAATCCAGAAAAACATAACAAACAATTTTTCTCAAAATTTTTGTTCACACAGATTCAACAAATATCACAACACAGCAGATGAACAAAAATGATTTCAGCCTATGCAAATTATGAGTGGGCTCTGATACCACTGTAAGATTTATGCACAATAATCACGCATCTCATAATTAAAACATAAGCATGAAAATCAAGAAAACTTATCAGAAATTTCCAACTGAATTCATGGCAGCAGCAGCAAGCTTTGGTGTTGTTTGATGTTGAGAGAGATGAGAGCATTTCCTGCAAAACCAAAAAGGGAAGAGAGAGCCTTCTCCTCTATTCTCACAAATTTTTGCTGTTTAAGCCCAATGGGGAGACTTCCCATATTTAATGAGCTAGAGGAGGGACCCCCTACACAGTATAACTTACCGAGAGAATCCTAACCCATAAAGGATTCTCTCAACCCTAATAGGATGGCTAGTCCTAAAAGGAATACCAGGCCCACACATATACAATAGCCCATACCATATAGTACATTAATATAATGCAGACAAGGTGCACCAAGCCCACAAATATTGATCACACTTAATTGGGCTCATCATCCGGTCAAATCTCCATAACTTAAACATTCCAATCAATTCGGTTTTCATAGATACAAAAAATATAATGTTATGTTGCTCACAATAGATTTTATAAAACAAAATCTTACAATAGATACTACAAAGATTCACTCTGTGGAAGCCGTAGAAAATACTGAAACTTTGAGAAGTTCCTTCATCCTTATGAGCTCAAAGATACAGATGTCTCCTAAGTCCAAATTCTTCTCCCTTAAAAGTCCACCAAGACTTCTCATATAACAATACTTGCCGTACCACATTGTTAGGACAGACCACTCATTTCCATCGGAATCCTGTAGTTTTATCCATTTGGAATCACTGCTCAAACATTTCTTAGCAAATTTGCTCGGCACAACCTGCTCGAGCAAAATAAAATATAATTTTGACTAAGCATATTTCAAAGGCTATCGAGAAAACGAAACCTCATTATAACATTTCATTATAAAACTCACCGCACGACTCCTCCGTAGGTTATCTGGCCGCAAGATAACCATGAATGAAGGATTTTTAGGCTTGAACAATTTGACAGCAGTGATTGCTCTCACTCTTTCTTCTCCTGAAATATTTCTAAAATTCCTACCACCAGTGCTTCCAATGTCTTTAAGTAAAGCTTGGTAATCAAGTCCATCTGCAATATATGGAATTAGTGTTGAAAAATGTAAAACACTTTCAGTTAATTTACTGAAGAAAGGACATACAAGTGGAAAGAGCTTACCGAAATTAATTCTTTCGTTCTCTTCATCTGAAGAACTTATCTCAACTTTACAGACAGCCTTTTTAGACTCACTCTCATCACCTATGGCATCTGATGTTTTGATCTCATCCAACTCTTCTACTTTACATCTCTTTCTCCCCAAGTTATTCTCGTCATTTTTTAAACCTCCTCCACAATAATATGGATATTGAATCTCACAAGCAGTCATATCAAATATAAGAACATCGAAATTTGAATTCTTTCCATATTTGAAAACCAAGAAATATCCAGCACAAATTGAATGATATTTAACAAAGTCATTCCAACCAACATGAAACCAAATCTTTTTCCCATCTTTTGTCAACCTCACATGCCAAACTCGACCATTAGGAACTCTAAGTGTGGCAACATCAGAGAGTTCATCCCCAAATTTCCTCACGAATTTTTCTGGAATCCTCTGCTTTGAAAACAAGAGAAATTTTATAAAAGAAATGCTTCCATCAGTAAAGGTGATGGTTGCAAAACAAAGACATGGAAAATCATTTCTAGATTTCATCTGGACTCTTCAGTCTTCACTACTAGCTCATTGCAATTAGACATGCATGCAATGCAACTAAAACATATGAATGGAATAACCAGTTTTCTCGATGTTTTAAAGAAATCAGAAAACCATAAGAGCTGAAAAGGATCCTTATGCTACATTAACTAGCATTCTAGTCCATGCATGCATGCAAAACCAAATCCAAATCTCATATGTTTTCAGGCAAGAAACTGATCAAATAGGTGGGTGTTTAGCTTAGTTAACAACCAAAAAACAGATCACTCAAGATTGTATTTTTTATTTTTCTAACAAACAATAATAAATAATCTCTGCAAAGCAAGAAAGAAAAGTTGAGTGAATTACCAGCTTCTTGTCTTGAAGGGTAGCAGCAAGTATAACCTTGAAGAAATGTGATGGTGTCTCGGCCAAAGAATTTGATGAACTGGGTTCTGCTCTTCTGCCAAAAGCCATTCTTTTTAGTTGCTAGAGAAATTGATGAGATGAGTCTTCTGCATTGTTTGAGTAGAAATAAAAAAAAATAAAAATAAAAACACCCCTCAAAGGTATCAACTCTCATTGGGTGAACTTTGGTGTTCCCAAGTGGTCATGCTTCTCTCATTGGATGGACTAACTTTTTTCACACAAGATTCTTTCTTTATTGAAACACGAATTTTTTTAAAATTTTAAAATATTTGTCTTATGTTATCTAATAATTCTTAATATATATATTTTTATAGCAAAAAAAATAAAATTATTAACACATAAAATAAGATCACAATTTGAAGCACAGAATTCAAAATTGAAAAAAGAGAAGGTGATTTTTTGGAGGGCGGAGATCGAGAGGAGCAGATCCAGTGGAGAATAGGTCGCGCGTCGTCGTATTGAAACCTAATTCAATCGAAACCAACAAAGTCAATTGAAGTTGCTCTTTGCATTGAATCTGGGGTCTTGTTTGTTTCCATTTTCGAAATTGTTTGTCGAGAGAATATTTTTACTCACCTCCTTTAAGTGAGGTAACTATTACCCGCTCCTAAATGGATAATATGTGTCTAAGGAGGTAATCATGTTTGGACAATTTTATCCCTCCATGGATACATGTCATATGTTTAGAAAGGAGAGTAATGCTTACTCCCCTTTGAAGGGGGTGAGTAAAAATGGACTCAATTTTGGTGCCGGCTGACCTCACTATTTGCTCAACGATTCTAAGGTGTGTGGGCACATCACTAAATATGGCCGAGGTGTCTTGCCACATCATCCAACCAAGCTAGCGTGACTCAATTTGGTCAACGTGGCGTAACTCAAGCTGACGTGTTTGGGCATGTCACTTGATTTGACCAACGTGTCTTCTCACGTCATCCAACCGACCAACCCTATTGCATTGCTTGCACTTATTTGTTTGTTTATAATTATTTCACCGAGTCGACTCGTGATTCAACTCGGGGGACTGAAACGGCCCAAAATTTGTATTAAAGTGGGCTGGCCCAGGCCCAAATTGTAAAAATCCACATGGCCCAGTCTAAATACATCCAACGCTGCGTTTTGAACTGCATATGGAAATCAGTCGAAGGATTTTGCAGATTTTTGCTGCAACGGGACACGTAAAATCTGCTGTCTGCAGTTATGGAAGATGTTGAAATTCCAGAAAACGAAATAGACTGGAACCATCTTTTAACGCAAGTGTTTGACTCCTTGTCGGCGGCAGAGATGTTTTCCAATCCTACTCCACACGACTCGGTGATTTCTAATTGGATGACGGAGATCGAGAACATGCTCTTCAAGGACGATGACGGCGATTTTGTACCCAGTCAACCGTTGTTCGACGACTTCTTTTCGGACATACTCGTTGATTCGCCTTCCAGCAGTAATTTGGAGTCCAATTAATCAACAATTGTTGGATAATTTCTTCTCCGATGTACCTGTCCACTCGTCTGGTTTTGCGACTGATAAGAACCCTAATGTTTTGGATGAATCTGAGGAGGTCGGAGGTCAACAACAATGATGATGATGATCCCGTCTCCAAGAAACAGAGAAGGTATCTGTATTAAGTATTAATAGATTACACTTTTTTTTTTCTTTTTTCTTTTTTTTTTAAATAATAATAGCTATTTTTTATTCAACTTTGCTTAGTTTTCGGGTTTCTATCATTTCATATTTGTAATTGTGGACAACTTAATTACTCTTCTTTCACTCATATGAGATAATATGTCTACTGTTTAAGTTATTGGAAGATGTTGCAGGCTGCTGCTTCTCATTATTGTATGCTGACTGCTGCTCTTTGCTTAATGTGGAATATGATTATACACACACACACACACACACACACACATATATATATATATATTATAATGTATTGATTTGTTGCGATATGATTCTTATTTTGTATGTATGGTGAAGAGAATTAAAGATCTGTATGTAATTTGATTGATCTGGTATTCTAGGCAATTGAGAAACAGATAAAGGGAGAGAAAGAAGACTTATGTGACACATCTCGAGATGAAGAGTAGGTATCTTGAAGGAGAGTGTAGGAGACTGGGGCGGTTGCTTCAGTGTGTTGTTGCGAGAATCAAGCTCTTTATTTTAGTTTACATTTTACAAAATGGCAATGCATCCTTGGCCAACCAGGAGTCTGCTGTACTCTTTTTGGGTATGTGTCACATATCATCTTCTGCTTGCTTCTATTATTTTATTATCTCTTACTGTTGTAGCTCTTGAAGAGGAATATAATTTCAAAATTAGAATACTAGCCACACTGTATATACTTGAGCGATTGTCCAGCCAGCGGAACAACCCTCTGGGCTGAGTTTGTATGATTTGTGATCAATTTTTTTCTTATAAATTGGCCGGATAATGGATTAAGCTCAACCATGTTAGTCCAGTCAGAATGCAAGCTTATTAAATTGAGTATTTTCCTTTAATCTTAAAATGTATATTAATAGTGCTAAGACCAATTGAACATATTTGTAACATGTAAATTGCTATAGAGCATGTTCATATTAGCTGGAGGTTTTATATAGGGATTTTTATACGGTTATGGATATGTTACCTTTGTTCAAACACAAGTAGCTAAACTAATTTATCTTGTAAAGGGAGTTTTTATTTTTGCATAATTAGGCATTATTCAATGTTGGGGGAAATAAGGAGCCAAGTTCTAGCAGTTCCAAGGCCTCATGAGCTTCTTTTTCGGATTCTTTGCATAGTGGGTATTCAGAATATTTTAACAGAAATTTAAGAAATAATGATAATATAGTTCCCCACTACTTTGGCTGATTGTGTGTATAATTGGTTGTCATCCGTTTTCTGACTTGCATAAGATTGAAATGCTATATCATACTCATTTAATCAGTATTATTCATCATGAATACCGAGAGATATTTATAGTGTCTGTCTTGCTGTCATTATTGGTATTTTTAAATATCAAGCTTGTACAGCATGTGCAACATTTGCTGATATTATTGAACTAGGGTAATTGTCTGATGATTGCTTACTTTAATTTGTTCAGTTGGATTGCCACAGTGTGGCAAAATATGCACCACCTTAGATGACTAGAATCCGGTTATTTATTTACTGGGTTTGGTTATTGTATTAATGTACTAATGAAGTTCATGTTATTGTAATGATTCAAATGATTTGATGGCCTTTAGTTGGTTGAATGGCTTGAATTGTAGGTTTGCTGATTAGTGTTGGTTTTTGTTGCTACGCAGAATCCCTGCTGTTGGGTTACCTGCTTTGGTCCCTGGGCATCATTTGCCTGTTTACTCTGCCCTCACTAACCCTGTCAAATCTGGAGTCAGTGGAAGAAAAGGCACCACCAGGAAATTTGGCTCAAAGAGGAGCAGTAAGTAACCATTTTACCTTGTCAGGGTTAAATTCTCGTAGATGCAAAGCTTCAAGAACAAAGATGAAATTTATATCTCATGCTCTTAGAGCTTGACCTTATCCGGCGGTGCTCGTTTCCGTCTTCAGTATTTCATTTTAAGTTCTTATCAGAGGCTTTGTCGATAATGCTGGTGAATGTTCCATGTATCATCTTGACCTTTTACCTCTTCTTCATGTATCATCTTGAGTTCAATTCTTAAGATGGAGCAAGAATAAACAGGAGTCTCAGCCCAAAGAACTTAATAGGATACTTAAAGTTTGGACTTTTGAAGGAAGTACCACATTTTCCTGACCTATTGATTCCAGGAGCCTGACCAAAAGAAGGCTGCGATGGAGGAGTGTACAATTTGCTAAATGACCTTATCTCAACAGAGTTTTCAACTTTCATTTCATCATGGTGTACAAAGTTTTGCACATCAGTTTTTGGTCCTCCTTGATAATATGGATATGGAATCTCGCGCAAGCAGTTATGTCAAATATAAGAAAATGAAATTTTGAATTCTTTTCATATCTGAAAACCAAGAAATATCCACCACAGATTGAAAAATGGTTGACAAAGTCATGCCAACCATCATTAAACCATATCTTTTTCCCATCATTTATCAACTTTAATGTTCCTATTCCATATGTTTTGTAACATTAGAGATTCTTTTATCAATCCTTTTTTCTATTAAATGCAAGTCTAGTCACACATATGATATCATCCTCAACTTAATTTGAAACTTTTACTTGCTTTTAATGTGAAATTGACAGTTTGAGATTGTAATTCAATTCCAAAGGCAAAAAACTTCCATAGGAATCAAACTATAGCAGCTTGGAATTGGAAAACATCATCATGACCATACCTTCATCAGCTCATACATTTTCTTCATTTCTTCTGGCATAGCTTTAAACTGCTGCAGTTCCTCTTTCATACTTTTAATTGGAAATCTAAAAACTTTCACTTGATTATATAATACCAAAAGCCAGGGCTGACTAGCTGTATCAAAATTTCTGTGTTTGAATTGGAATGCTGTTCTGTTAGGAGTATAATCATTACCAATAAAAGTAAAATGAGATAGAGAAATGAAAAAGAAACAAAGAAGAAGAAGAAGAAAACATTTGTATTGGAAGAGAAAATGACCAGGAAAGTTCCTGGCTCTTCCCAAACAACTATTCAGAAGATCTTTACAAGTCAATATAGCTAACCTTTTGCTGGCACTGAACTACTTACTACACAGATTAATAAGAGACAAATATCAATCACAAAAAAGACATAAAATCCTAAAGATTTCCAGCCGCTTGTGACTCGTTTCCTATTGCTTACGATATATCAACGAAGACATATGTGTAGAAGGTCTAACCAATCCACATTCAACCCCGGATCACTCTGAATGCGTCCTTCGTATCATGATCTATCCACAATCTGCAAAATTAACCCAAAATTTTAGTATCAAATCTCTTTTAAGCAGAACATAGTAGTGAACAAAAAGGCTTGTAACTTACGGATAAAACATCACAGGATAGGATACACAACATTCTAAACACTACAACTTTACTTTGAATGTCGACACTTTCAGAAGAGGTTCGTTCACCCTTATCAGCTCATAAATACATATATCTCCTTTGCGCAAATTCTTCTCCCGATAAAAGGCACCCCATCCTTTTATACTAAACCAACGGTGCCAGTAAAGTCGTAGAGGCCACTCTCTTCCACCAGAATCTTGTACTTTGATAACTTTGGAAACTTTGCTGAAATACTTGCTACCAAATGCAGATGGCACATGCTGCTCAAGCAACAAGAATTGCAACTAAGCATATATCGAAAGGCTACTAAGAAATTTCAAGATGACATTTCATTTGAAAACTCACCACTCGATCGTACTTTATGTTATCTTGCTGCAAGATAACCATAATTGAAGGATGTGTTGGCTTTATCGATCTGGCAGCAGCAATTGCTCTTTCTTTTGCTTGTGCTGTATGATTTATAAATGTCCTACTGACAGAGATTCCCATGTCTTCAAGTGAAACCAACAACTTAAGATCATCTGCAATGCATGGAATTAGCGTTGAAAAATATAATTTTTCCGAGCATTGTACTGGGGAAAGTATGTCTAAATAGAAAGAGCTTACCAAATTTAGTTCTATTATACTTTTCATTAGGCACATCTATTTTACATCTCTTGCTTTGACTGTCACTTTCCGAGACACGAAACACAGTAACTTTCAGCACAATATCACTTGACTTAAGCACCTCAAAAAAACAAACATCTCCTTCCCCCAAATTATTCTCCAATGCAAATTCATACCATCCTTTAGTGAGGTTAGCACTGTCTCCCCTATATACACATCGAGCAATCCTCTGCTTCCCGTCAGTATTTTGTAGTTTAATGATATCTGAAACCCCCCTTAGATGCTTTTTAGCAAAGGAGGACGGAAAATACTGCACAAGCACAATGTATATTAATCTTATGCCAATGCCAAGAATATTATGTTGATGTAAAACAGAAACACCATGTGTAGCACATGAAATTCAATAGCTCACCATAAGACACCCCTTTCTGTTTAGGTAAGACTTTCGCAAGATGACCCTGCAGAAAGGATTGACAGGCTCAAACACTCTGGCTGCATTAAACGCCCTTTCTCTTGCAACAGCCGTCATGGTTCTCTTTCTTGGTGAAGCACTTCCATAAAAATTTGAATCCTCTTCTATCTCTTCTTCAAGTTCATTTTGAGTTGATGAATCCGGATTATCTGCAGTTGTTATATAGACTTATAGTGTTATGAAGAGAAATTCAAAATCTTAAGACACGGAAACAAGAACCTGAGTTCAAAGATCTTACTAGGATGCTTAAATTTTGGAGTTTCAAAGGAGGCACCACATTTCCCATCCCTATTAGTTCCGAGGACTGAACCAAGAGTAGGCTTATTAATCTGTGATGGAGCAGTGTCCATTTTACCGGATGACCTTCTACATTCGTCAACAGCTTTGTCTTTCAATGAGTTAGAAGGTGAGTTTGGCGTTGTGAAACCCGTTATGTCAAAAGAGTCGTCACTTTTCATTTTGTCCTGGTTTGAGTTTTGCTCATCATTATTTGGTCCTCCATGATATATTGGATATTGAATCTCACAAGCAGAATGGTCAAATATAAGAACATGAAAACTTGAATTCTTTCCATATTTGAAAACCAAAAAGTATCCTACACAAATAGAATGATATTTAACGAAGTCGTGCCAACCATCATGAAGAAACCAAAATTTTTCTTCATCTTTTGTCAACTGCACACGCCAAGTCCGACCATTAGGTACTGTGAGTGTCACAGTAGCAGAGAGTTCATCCCCAAACTTCCTCACAAATTTTCCTGGAAGCCTCTGCATTGATGGAAAGAGAACTCTTAGAGATATATTATATATATCATATTAATATGAGAAGATGGAGAAACAAAGGGATCTCAAAAGACCAGAATCTAAACTACATAATACATAAAGCACAAAAGAATGACATCTAAAGAATTAAGAAGAAGCTCTTTGTATTTCCTGAGGTTGACTATTACACCATTGCAAAAATCGAAAAATTTAAGCCCCAAGCTAAGCCAGCAAATCAGCCACTGAATCTCCTTCTCAATAGATATGAGAAACATAAATTTTCAGGTGTACATACCATCCAAGCAAACCAATAAACAAGTGAGAAGCTGCTAAGGAGGAGATTAGTGCC
The DNA here is from genome assembly GCA_954870605.1 of Acer campestre. NCBI lineage: Eukaryota > Viridiplantae > Streptophyta > Magnoliopsida > Sapindales > Sapindaceae > Acer > Acer campestre. The sequence goes on along the minus strand of OX940802.1, from coordinate 35,299,903 downwards.
GTTTAGAGAGACGATAAACTACTGCTAATGATTATAATTTTCTTGTTCAAACCAATAATAATGTCTGAAAAGAAAGAAAAAGAAAGGAAGGTTGAGTAACTTACCAGCTTCTTTTCTTCAAGGGTTGCAGGAAGGATAACCTTGAAGAAATGGAAGGGTGTCTCGGCCAAAGGATTTGATGAAACGGGGACTGCTCTTCTTCTACTCGAAGCCATTTGTTTGGTTGCTGAGAAAATCAAATGGTTCTTTGTTGTGAGAGCGATAGAGGTGTAGAAACAAAAAATGATGAAACAATTTCTCTTTCTTTGTTAATACAGTGAAGTTTGATTTTAACCACTGTGTCAAACTCTCAAGAATCTCTCCAATTAACTTTAAGACAAAAGGTACAATGTAACCATGATACTTTTCAGACACCTTACAAGCTTTTAATGAGATGTGCAGCTTTTGCTTTATTAATTAATATTATTCTGGGTTCCTTCCAACCACCAAGCTCATAAACAAAGTTAATGTAGCTTCACCAACTTTTACACAGCACCGGCTTTTACACAGATATCAATGCCAAAAACTCTTTGATCAAACTTTATGCAGGAAGAAACTGAACTTAAAGTTAAAAGGTTTGATGTTCAATACCAATAGAAACATGATTAAATGATTGTCTTCTCCTAATGCAACTTCAATGATTCTCGTCTCATTCTCATGTGACAAGTCACAAAACCATTTAGTTGATGCCAGATTACAATTATTTATCTTCATTTCAAGCCTAATACTGTTCTGTTTGAATTACAATCATCAACTAAAACTATAATGAAAAGGGGTTTTTACAATTTGGTCCCAACTTAATTGGGAAACATCACTTTTTTACTCATAAATTCAAATTACATCAATTTAGTCCTTATATAATTGAAAATCAATCAAATTAGTCTTACCGTTAATCAAAGTGGGTATAAAAGTGATGTTTTCCAATTAAGTTGGAATCAAATTGTAAAAACCCCTAATGAAAAATAAAAAGATTCAAGTCATTTATTTTTGAAGAGACAATGACCAGGCAAGGATGATTTGCTCTTCCAAAACAAACCAGTGTAGCTTTTCTTTTGCTGTCAATGAACTACACTGGAAATAAGAAACAATTATACAATCACAAATCCTGAACTTTCGATCATCGGTGGCACAAATTGCCTTGCTTTAGACATAAATGTTGAAGGTTTAAAAGGCTGTAAAAATGAAAGCATATAAGCAGCCATTCCACATTCAAAACCAGATCATCCTGATCCTGTTTTTCATATCGTGATTTATACAAAATCTACGTATTTAACTACGAATACTGAAATCGATAGGTGATAAAAGGTTTGCAACTTATAGGAGAAACATCAAACTACACAACATTCTCACTTCTAAACATATTTACTTTGTAGACGACGCGAAAATATTGAAACTTTGAGTTCTTCTTTCATCCTTATAAGCTCGAAGATACAGATATCTCCCAAGTCAGAATTCTTCTTCCTTAAAAGTCCACCGAGGCTTCTTATATAACAACAATTGCCATACCACATTGTTAGGACAGACCACTCACTTCCATTAGAATGTTGTAGTTTGATCCATTTAGAATCACTGCTCAAACATTTCTTAGCAAATTCGGTCGGCACAACCTGCTCGAGCAAAAAAAAAATAATTTTGACTAAGCATATTTCAAAGGCTACCGAGAAAACGAAACCCCATGATAACATTTTATTACAAAACTCACCACACGACCCTTTTCTAGGTTATCTAGCCGCAAGATAACCATGAATGAAGGATTTATAGGCTTGAACAATTTGACTGCAGTGATTGCTCTCTCTCTTTCTTCTGCCGAAATAAATCTAAATTTGCAACCAACAGTGATTCCAAAGTCTTTAAGTACAGCTAACAAATCAAGTCTATCTGTAATATAGGAATTAGTGTTGAAAAATGTAAAACACTTTCAGTTAATTTAACGAATAGAGAACATATAAGTGGAAAGAGCTTACCGAATTTAATTCTTTCGTTCTCTTCATCTGAAGAACTTATCTCAACTTTACAGACAGCCGTTTTAAACTCACTCTCATCACCTATGGCATCTGATGTTTTGATCTCATCCAACTCTTCTACTTTACATCTCTTGCTCCCCAAGTTATTCTCATCATTTTTTAAACCTCCTCCACAATAATATGGATATTGAATCTCACAAGCAGTCGTATCAAATATAAGAACATCGAAATTTGAATTCTTTCCATATTTGAAAACCAAGAAATATCCAACACAAATTGAATGATATTTAACAAAGTCATGCCAACCAACATGAAACCAAATCCTTTTCCCATCTTTTGTCAACCTCACGTGCCAAACTTGACCATTAGGAACTCTAAGTGTGGCAACATCAGAGAGTTCATCCCCAAATTTCCTCACAAACTTTGCTGGAATCATCTGCATTGATACAAATTTTGGGGAAAATCAATAAAAGTGATGCTTCTATGAGTCATTACAATTAATTAGTCAACGCCAATCTATGAGAAACAAGAATATAATACTCATACCAATATCACAATTCTGAAGTAAACTTCTAAGAAACAAGAACATCACTGAGATACTACCCCCTACTATCATCTATATAAAGATTTATAATGAGATTAGACTGGATACGGCTGTGTAAAAGGCTTGAATGCAAAGCAAAGACATGAAAAACCACATAACAAATCTTTTTGAAGTAATCTGAAAAACAAAAGAGATAAAAATTGAGTCTTTGCTACATTAACTAGCATTCTATAGTGACAGAAATTTGTGAATCCCCTAAAGTTCTACAAACAATGCAAAACCAAATTCCTTATATTTTCAGTCTGTGGGTATGTAGCTTGGTTAACAACCAAAAAACAAGACTCAAAGACTATATTTTTCCTTCTCAATAGATATGAGAAACATAAATTTTCAGGTGTAAATACCATCCAAGCAAACGAATAAACAAGTGGGAACCTGCTAAGGAGGACATTAGTGCCATTTAAAGAGACGATAAACTACTGCTAATGAGTTGCTTTCAATCCAAATGTGATGAAAATATGTAAATGAGCTTTCAATAGCAAAAATAACAGTCCGCAATTCAGCATAGAAGGCCGAATGAAGACCCGGAAATGATAAGTAGCTTGAGAAATATTGACAGGGTATTTCTCAATATTTCTCAAACTTCAATCTGTTCACTAGCTCATGCAACATTTTTGAGAAAAAATGGGGTTGTTGTAAAGCAAAGGCATGGTAGATCATTTTCAGGGCTTTCCAAATGACATGGATTACACTCTTGAGAAAAATACAATCCACATATTGAGGCAGCTAATAAATGGGGTTGTTGTAAAGCAAAGGCATGGACCGCATGGTAGATCATTAATTCTATATTCCATCAGAACTATTCACTAGCTCATGCAACATTTTTGCTAATTGAATAGATAATCAAACATCCTATCACACTTCTCAGTACCAACTCCAGCCCTGCTATTAATTTCAGTATGAGTAAAACTTTACATTTTAGGTAAAATGATTCCAAAGTCAAGTTAATTACAACTACAACTAAAAACATAATCTATGATAAAAACATAATCTCAAAGATTATGTTTTCTTCAACTAACCAATAATATAGTCTCTGCAAAGCCAAAACAAAAAAGTAGAAGTTGTATGAATTACCAGCTTCTTCTCTTCAATGGTTACAGGAAGTATAACCTTGAAGAAATGTGAGGGTGTCTCAGTCAAAGAAGTTGAAGAACTGGGACCTTTTCTTCTGCTAAAAGCCATCGTTTGGTTATCAAGAAAATTAGATAGTTCTTGTTGTGAGAGAGAGAGAGGGGTCTTTTGTATGTTGTTCACGGTTTGAATATAACACACACTTGGCCCTTGGGTGATGTTTGGTGTTCTCAATTCCCAAACAAATGGTAAAGCTTTTATTGAAACACCAATTAAGAAAGCTGTCCATGCTTGTAATAAATGATGCGATGGATTTAAACACAGACCTGTCCAAAAGTCTTTCTATACCGTACATACACTTTATAGTTGCGGACTTGAAGAACATATACTGATATACTGACCTTTTTTATTTAGGGTTAATTGCATAAACTTACCATGTGTTTTGCCTTTGTGCAAAATATTCAACAAATGGCTTTAATCACACAAACAACCCCTGCTGTTAGTGGTCAAATGTTAGATTTAACGGTTGACTTAAAAAAGACTAAAATGCCCTTAGTGAATATTTTATTATTTATTTTATTTAATAAAAAAATTTAACAAAATCTACATTTGTTCCTTTAAACTGAAATAGTGTTTTTTTTTTAATCGATCCACATTTATTTTTTTATCTGAAAAAAAAAAAAAAAAATTTAATCTAGATTTTCATCAATCCAATTCCTAAAAAAAAAATTCCATCAATCCTATCATTGGAGGAGATCTCGAACATTCTCATAACTCCATGGAAACAAAAATTTATGATTCACAACAAAAGTTTAGTTATCTTCTTTTTCAATCATCAGAATTGACATGAAAAAAAAATAAAAAATTAAGGAAATTTGTCAAGATCCCTATCTTCTTCTTGAATCATCATCAACAAATTCTCAATCATCATCAATAAAAATAAAAATTAAAGATTTTCTTTTAAGAACCAAACTCTCCATTTTCTTCTTCTTGAATCCAATTTTTTTTTTTTTTTTTTTTTTTTTTTTTTTTTTTTTTTTGTGGTCTCAATCATCATCATCAACAACAACAAAATTTCCATTTAAAATCTGCACCCACCAAACCAAAAAAAAAAATTCACAAACAAAAACCCATCATCGACCCATCTATGTTGTCGTCGTCGTCGTTCGACCCAGACCCGGTTTTGAAAACAAGTGGGATTTCGAAGCTCATGACGAAAAGGTAGAGAAACAACACACCCATCAAGAACTAGATCATTCTGAGTCAACTCAATGGCAACACCGAATCAAACTTGTGAAAGAGAGGGAGAGAGAGGCGATGAGAGTGAGGGAGAGAGAAAGAGATTAAAGTTAGGGTTTGGGTGGAAGTAAGATGTTTTGAGTCATGGAGATGAAGTTGGATGTTTGGATGATTAAGATGAATATTTTTATTTGGGTGACAAAGATTTTTGTTTTGGTGATGAAGTGGATGTTTGGGAGATGAAAATTTGTTTTTGTTCAAGTGATGCAGATGAAGATGAAAATAATATATTTTTTAATTAGTTGTTTATTTTAGTTAATTTAAATTTTGTGGGATAAACTATTTTCTTTTTTCATTTATTAACAATACTGACTTAAAAGACAATTTTACCCCTTTATTGTTTCAGACTAATGGTGGATAACTGTCAGTCAAAGGTTCAAGGGTAAGTTTGTGTTATTATGAATTTTTTTTCCGGTTTTAGTGAAATTATGCATATACTTAGGGTAAGTTAGTGCAATTAACCCTTTTATTTTTTATTTTTTAAAAAAAATAATGTTTTTAAAGTGTAAAGCAAGAAAAAAAAAAGGAAGGGGTAATTACCCTAATGGCTATCAACTCTTGCCACTATCAAAATAACCACCAAATGGGGAATTGGTCTTAAACTGACCATTTTTGGCAAACATTGTTACACTAGTGATTATTCCATCCAATTCCATCCATTTCCATCCAATTTCATCCAATAAGTGATATTTTTGTAAATATGAGGATGGCATTAATTTATTTTATATATTTTTTGGAAATCAATTTTTTTCTTTTGTTTTTTGAAACAAATAATTATATTTAGTATGTGTATATACATACAGCATATCTCAAACATATATATATTTATTTATTTTCAACTTATCTCAAATATGTTTTTTTAGAATTTTTAGATTTTGTAGACTTTTTAATCTTCTCAAAAAATAATATATATATATATTTATATTTATATTTTTTTTCAACTTATCTCAAATATATTTTTTAGAATTTTTTAGATTTGATAGCATTTATCTTCTCAAAAAAGAAAAAATATATATATATTTCTTTTCTACTTATCTCAAATATATTTTTTAGAATTTTTAAATTTTATAGCCTTAATCTTCTAAAAAAAGAAATAGATATAAATGTTTGAGATATGTTATACGTATATATACACTAAATATAATTATTTGTTTCAAAAAAACAAAAGAAAAAATTGATTTCTAAAAATCATCTAAAATAAATTAATGTTATCCTCTTATTTACCAAAATGCCACTCATTAGATGGAATTGGATGGAAATGGATGGAATGGTTACTAGTGTAACAATGTTTACAAAAATGGCCAATTTAAGACCAATTCCCTATTTGATGGCCATTTTGATAGTGATGATCAGAGTTGATAGCCGCTAGAGTAATTACCCAAAAAGGAATGTTGAGTAACTTACCGGCTTCTTTTCTTCAAGGGTAGTAGGAAGGACAACCTTGAAGAAATGCAAGGTTCTACCAGAAGCCATTTGTTTAGGGGTTGCTGAGAAAATCAAATGCTTCCTTGTTGTGAGACATAGGTGTAGAAACAACAATGATGCAATAAGTTTTGTTTTCTTTGTTAATACTTAATACAGTGAACCTCTCATTCTCTCCAATTAACTTTCAGAGTGCAGATAAAAGGTACATGATACTTTTCAGACATCCTACCAGCTTTTAATGGGATGTGCAGCTTTAGCTTTATTAATTAATGAGAAAAACTTATGGGATGAGACTCACACATAATAAGATCATATATGTTTAGCACAAATAACATGTGTCATTTTTTGAGTGACAACAAAAATCATATCCAGATTTTTCTCTTTCAAGACAGGCAAGTACGAAATTAAAAGGCAGTTCCTAAATTTTGGAAGTTAGAATAAAAACAAAACTTGTAGTTTTTTGACCATATAAAAGTTTGTGAAAAGTTACTTGTATTTAATTTAGTCTCTCCTCACATTTTAACATATGGGAATGTATGGGCTTCTATGTTCTAAGTTCTAAGTGGTCAAAACCATAAATATTATTCTGGGTTCCAACTTCCAAACCCACAAACAAAGTTAATGTAGGTTTACCTTGGAATATAATATCGGTATTGGTATCTATATCGGGTTCTTAAATTTATGGATATATCGGGGATAATATCAATATTGGTGGATATTTTGTCAAAAAAAATTTTTTTTAAAAAAATGATAAGTATTTACATCTAAAGCTAGAAATTTTTTATAAAATTTTAGGACAAACTTAAACAAGTAATTATATATCAAACTAATCACATTTTAACGATAAATTAACATAGTTATGAACATATTATAAATTATAACATAGATAAAATCGGAATATATTTTTAAAATCGAGTATTTAATAGAATAATATTTTATTTCACTTTGACAATATTATATACAATATAAAGAGATTAAATATTTAATAAATAAAATTATCATTAATATATATATATATATTGTTCCATACTTCCAAGATTCTATCACAAATTATAATTCATATATAATAATACATTGCATGTCTGAAATTTAAAATCAAAATGAATTCCTTATTGGTTCAAATATATAAAATACATTTCCATCTTGATTCGAATAATAATTTTCCTAGGAAAACGTGTTTGCATAGTTTTCAAAGTAGTTATTAATATGTCATGCGTGATGCTTATGTTGCTTGATCTCTTCCAACTAATCCATGAATCGGGTAGTTTGGTTTACCCAACTTGGTGGATATTACTGATCTGCATACATAGGTATTACATATAGCATTTGTGGAGAAGGATAATCAAATATATTGCAGTCACCATAACTACTATAGTATGGTACATGAGAACTTGACATTGTCTACGAATAACCTAAAGAACTATTTTGTGTGTCTATACTTATTGAAGAGAGAATCATACTCAAAAGAATCTTCATTAATTTGACTCGTTCCTCCTTATTTTCTACTGCGATTTTGATCAAAATTACCTGCATGAGCATCCCAACCTGCACTAGTATCCCAACCTGTTGCACCAGCATCCCAACCTCCGACACGAATATCCCAACTTGTTGCACTAGCATTCCAACCTCCTTCACCAGAATCCCAACATCTTATCTCATCACCACCATCCCCATCATTTTCATCATCTTTTCCTCCACTATTTCATTTAGAGGTATGTTGGTCATCAAAAGAGCTGGTAACAATAACTCAACGATCTACACCAACTTCTTCTCTAATCAATTGCTCAATATTTATTCTCATATCTCAAGCATGAGAATCAGGATCAGGATTTCCCTCATCATCATCCAAGGAGGCAGGTCTAACCTAGTCAAAAATAGGATTCTCATTATCGTCCCATACTTCAACAGCTACTTGAAATAGATCCATAAAATCAGTTTCATTTATTTTATTTTTTTCAGCTACCATATCCATAAGTTTCATCTTCATATTATAATAACAATAAAAAGTTGTTCAAGCTTAGAATAGGCAAGACGGTTCCTTTGTTTTGTGTGGATTAAAGTAAATGTGGACCAATTTCTTTTACATGTAGAAGATGATGATGTTTGTGATAGTATGCAAACTAATATTGCACTTAATGATGGAGCACAATTTCCATACATTACCTATCAATCAGTTGCAATAAAAATTATTTAGTATTATAAGTATGAATATTATTTCAATGATATTATTATTTATTATTAATATGTAATTTTTTAATAAAATTTATATACCCAATTGCATTTTGCTTCCATCTGCAATGGATGCTTGTTCACCAAAACATTTCCTTCCATTCTTAAAGTATATGAGCTACATTCATGAGATCAATATGTAAATAATATATATAATAATATGACATAATACTCCCATGCAAAGAATTTATAATTCTGGAATTATAAAATTGGTTGTAAATTGTAAATTTTTATCTCATTTCCAAAATTAGTAATTTCTGCAGCTTTAGGGTCTAATCGCGCATAGACATTATGTATGGATTTTAGGAGATATGAATTATCCTAAAGGTTGTCTCTATATTAGTACTTTGGGTTTAAACAGTAAGCTAGAAGAAAAAAAAAATTAGTATAAATATTATATTAAATTTTAATTACGAATGACAAACAATCCAAAATACGGGTATACTATTGTTTAGGATTAAAAAAATTATTTTAATAATATGCAAAATATCCGGTGAAATTTATAATATTTCGGGAATATCGGGAAATTTTTATGGATATATCAAAATCAGCTGGATATTATGCAGGATATTAGATATTTGTCTGTTTCTGTAATACCCGAAATTGCCTTTGGAAAAAAAAAAAAAATAGAAATAAGAGTCTATGGAAATATTAAAGGCAATTAGAAATAAATATAAGGAGTTGACTTACAATAAAATATTTTTATTTTTTTCCTGTTTAATGGTTTTAGGGTGAGAAACTTATTGGACTATCTATCTATATATACACACGTTATATTTACAAAAAAAAAAAAAAAAAAGATGGCCATTTGCCCTAGATACAATGGAGGAGCAATTTGTAATTTACCTGTATGATGTTAGATTTTATTCTTAATGTTATTAGGGATTCTATTAGGTCATATATTTGTATTTTGAAAATTCTGGTATGGCAATAGAAACAATTTGAAGATATCATTGATGAAGGTTGTTCGGTTTTGAATTTATGTTGTTGTAATTTTGAGATACGTTTTGAGGTAAATTTAGTAGGGTTACTTGGAGAGTTTCAGACCCTCGGTTTTTGTGATGATTATGTTATGACAATGATTCAAATTGTAATTAAATAGGTTTGAATGGTTCTTGAGCTTCTAGAAATAGAGCGGATTCATAAGGGTTCAAGGTAAGTAAACTCATCCATGACTTGTTATGTTTTCAAACGTTTTTATATTACATATTTAAAGATTTTCCGAAATATTGACTTATATTTTGAATTGACTAATTAATGTTATAGTTTTCCAAGTGTTCATTTTGTCAGAAATTTGATTTATAACTTCGTGTGGTAATAAAAGTATTTGAAACCTTTTTGATATTTTGTTTCTAAATGTTTAAAAGATACGATGAGTTGTTAGTTGATATTCTGATTTTGAAATTTATGTTTCTAATATGTGAAGAGAATGATTGTTTTCTACTTTGGCCCATTGACTGTAGTATATGAATTATTTGGGCTGGGTCATCGGGCTACGGGTGACACTATTTGGAATCTGTGACACTATAAGGCATGAGCTTTATGTTTTCTGCTTTATAAAATGCTTAACGTACACTGTTTATACAGTAAGGCTATATGTTTTCCGCTTTATAAAATGATTATTCCTTATTGTTTACTTCCGTAAAAATTACAGTGAATTAAATCATTACTATTAAATGATCTTTTGAATTCATATTATTTATTATGTTTTATGAAACGTTTATGATTTAAGAATATGAAGGAATGTGATTTTAAGTGTTGCTTCAACCGTTTTATTCATATTAGATATTTAAATTGTATTAAATGTTGTTTAAGGTATTATTAAATATAATATTGTTTCGAAATTCTTTGATAAGTTTATGAGCAAGGTTTTTGAATATATAGGTTTTACAAAGGCTGCTTTATTTTACATGTTATGCATGAATTTACTTACAGAGTTAACGGCTCACCCCTCGTTACCACCATTTTGCTGATTGAGTTCTTAGATTTAGAATGGATGAGGTTTACATTAGCATATAGGAGATATGTTTTGCCAGAAGATTTAATTTATGTGTGTACGTGTTATAAGGAATCAACTTATTTAATGTTGTAATTACGGTCAGAATTTAGAAGTTTAGTGAAATTGGTGGCATTAGCTTGTATTTTGTAGATAGATTATTGATGATATCAATTGTGACTATTGTAAATTAAGGTTTTTGTAAAGTCTGAACTCCGTAACATCCTAGTCCGTTGGGTCCCGGATTTGGAGTGTTACAATTTCAATATCAATCCCTTCAAAATACAGGTATATCGATAGATATTTCGATATATATCTTGATATTCAGTTGGGTTCACCAACTTCTACACGGACATCAAAGAAAAAAAAAATTGAATAGCACCAGCTTTTACACAGATAAATGCCAAAACCTCTTTGAATCAAACTGTATACAGAAACTGAATTTAATTTCTTAAAAGTTCAATACCAATAGAAACATGATTAAATGATTGTCTTCTCCTAATGCAACTTCAATGATTCTCATCTCATTCTCATGTGACAAATCACAAAACCATTTAGTTGATGCCAGATTACAATTATTTATCTTCATTTCAAGCCTAATACTGTTCTGTTAGAATTACAATCATCAACTAAAACAATACTGAAAAATAAAAAGATTCAAGACATTTATTTTTGAAGAGATAATGACCAGGCAAGGATGTTTTTGCTCTTCCAAAACAAACCAGTGTAGCTTTTCTTTTGCTGTCAATGAACTACACTGGAAACCAGATCATCCTGATCCTGTTTTCCATATCATGATTTAAACACAATCTACGTATTTAACGACAACTACTGAAATCGATAGGTGATAAAGGTTTGCAACTTATAGGAGAAACATTCTCACTTCTAAACATATTCACTCTGTAGACGACACGGAAAATACTAAAACTTTGAGTTCTTCTTTCTTCCTTATTAGCTCAAAGATACAGATGTCTCCTAAGTCAGAATTCTTCTTCCTTAAAAGTCCACGGAGGCTTCTTATATAACAACACCTTCCATACCACATTGTTAGGACAGACCACTCACTTCCATCAGAATCTTGTAGTTTGATCCATTTAGAATCACTGCTCAAACATTTCTTAGCAAATTTGGTCGGCACAACCTGCTCGAGAAAAACAAAAAATTTGACTAAGCAATATATTTCAAAGGCTACTGAGAAACAAAACCTGGTGATAACATTTTATTAGAAAACTCACCACACGACCCTTCCGTAGGTTATCTGGCCGCAAGATAACCATGAATGAAGGAATTTTAGGCTTGAACAATTTGACAGCAGTGATTGCTCTCTCTCTTTCTTCTGCCGAAATAAATTTAAACTTGCAACCAACAGTGATTCCAAAGTCTTTAAATACAGCTAACAAATCAAGTCTATCTGCAATATATGGAATTAGTGTTGAAAAATGTAAAACACTTTCAGTTAATTTAACGAATAGAAAACATACAAGTGGAAAGAGCTTACCGAATTTAATTCTTTCGTTCTCTTCATCTGAAGAACTTATCTCAACTTTATAGACAGCCTTTTTAAACTCACTCTCATCACCTATGGCATCTGATGTTTTGATCTCCTCCAACTCTTCTACTTTACATTTCTTGCTCCCCAAGTTATTCTCATCATTTTTTAAACCTCCCCCACAATAATATGTGTTGACAAATTGGCTCAACTTTCCTTTCCCTTATATTCTTGCTGAAAATGGGGGTGGATTGTCTCTACCTTTCCCTTATATTCTTGCTGAAAATGGGGGTAGATTGTCTCTACCTTTCCCTTATATTCTTGCTGAAAATGGGGGTAGATTGTCTCTACCTTTCCCTTATAAATAAGACCCTCAGCAAAGCAAGAACAGGTAAGTGAGAGCAATCAGAAAAGAAGCAAAGCTTCCTGAATCCAGAGAGAGTTCTAGAGAGAGTTGAGAGAAATTCTGTTTTCTGAAATTTGTATTAATTTCTCCAATAATATCAGTTTGCTGCCTCCCGTGGACGTAGGCAATTGCCGAACCACGTAAATATCTGTGTTTGTGTGTTGTGTGCATTTTTCTATCGAATTTTCTGGGTATTTCCGCAACAAATTGGTATCAGAGCTTTGGTTTTGATCAAGTCCAGAAAATTCGAAGTGCTCGAATCTCTGTTTGGAGGATACCATTGTGTTCCTCTCGGAAATACGATTCCAACGCACCTGACCGCGTCTCAATCGGAGCTCTAACGAACTCTCTAGCTCCGGTCAAAGTTTGGTCAAACCTGGAAAATTTTCCAGAAATTTTCTGCAAATTTCTCAACGAAGAAGACGACCCAGTCAGCGCCACGTCATCGTCACATCAGCGCCACGTCAGCACCCAGTCAGCACCACGTCATCGCCACATCAGCGCCACGTCATCGCTCAGTCAGCGCCACGTCATCGCCACATCAGCACCACGTCAGCGCTCAGTCAGCACCCAGTCAGCGCCACGTCATCGCCACATCATCGCTCAGTCAGCGCCACGTCATCGCCACGTCAGTGCCTGGTCAGCACCAGTCAGCGCCACGTCAGCACAAGTCAGCATCCCACAGTCAGAGAATATTCCGTCCATAAAGAATATTCCGTCAGAGAATATTCCGTTATCCTAACGGAATATTCCCGAGTCAACTCGGTCCAGAAGTGTTTTTTGCCCAACTCAGTGCAATTTTCACCCGTTTTCAACCGAGTCGGACCTGTTTCCAACTATTTCGACCGTTCCGGACGCAACCGTGCCATCCGTTTCTGCTAAATCCACTTCTAAATACTGTTTTTACTTAGACAAGCTTTAATAGGCACGATGGAAGATCCAAAAGCTGGAGAATTTTTGGAAAAAACAACTGAAGCTCAACCATCAGCATCAACCAGCAGTTCTTGGCAAAGGAGCTCGATGTCAAACGCGAAGTTTGATATTGAGAAGTTTGACGGCAGCAACAACTTCGGTATGTGGCAATGCGAAGTTATGGATCTATTATTCCGGGAAGGATCCGATATTGCCTTGAGTTCCAAACCCAAGGATATGTCTGATGAAGATTGGAAGTATGTAAATCGTCAAGCCTGTGGCACAATTCGGTTGTGTTTAGCTAAGGACCAGAAGTACTTTGTCATGAAGGAGACTATGGCATCAAGTCTCTGGAAAAAGCTGGAGGACAAATACATGACGAAAAGCATAGAGAACCGTCTCTACCTGAAGAAGAAGCTCTTTCGTTTCCAGTACAAGAAAGGTATTTCTATGATTGAGCATTTGGATAATTATATTAAAATTCTCGCTGATTTACAAAATTTAGATGTTGAAATTAGCGATGAAGATAAGGCACTACTGTTGTTAAATTCCTTGCCTGATACCTATGAACACTTAACCACAACTCTGTTATATGGAAAGGATGAGGTTAAATTCATAGACGTTTCTAATGCTCTGGTGAATAATGAGTATCGGAAGAAGGATCAGCTTGATCACAGAGACTCAACATCAGAAGCACTGACTGTTGCTCGAGGAAGGACAAACAATAGAAGATCTGGAATGCCTAGTGAGCGTGGTAAATCTCGCTCAAAATCAAGAGGACCATCTCACTCAAAGCCAAAAGGAGAATCATCATTCAGACGTCCTGCGAAGGATGAGTGTGCCTATTGTCACCAGAAAGGGCACTGGAAGAAAGATTGTCCAAACAAGGACAAATCTAATGTGAATGTTGCAAGTAAAGCTGATAATGAAGAGGATTCAGCTTTTACAGTTTCATCATCAGAAAGCCATTCTGATAGATGGATTCTAGATTCCGGCTGTTCCTATCATATGTGTCCCAACAGGCAGTGGTTCTCAAGCTTCCAGGAGCTTGAAGGAGGAGTTGTGCTTATGGGCAATGACAACACATGCCAGACAAAAGGGATAGGAACTGTTCACCTGAAAATGCACGATGGTACAATCAGACGACTAACAGACGTCAGGTATGTCCCTGATCTGAAGAAGAATCTAATTTCACTGGGGGTCTTAGACTCCAGCGGTTACAAGGTGACCATGGAAGGTGGAGTCCTGAAGGTTGTACGAGGTGCATTCTTGGCAATGAAAGGTACTCGACAGAGAAATTTATATTTTCTGGACGGGTACACAGTCACAGGAAGAGCAGCCGTCTCTAGCAGTTCCAACGATGAGGCATCTGATACTTCCCGACTCTGGCACATGCGCTTAGGGCATGTCGGGGAGAAGACTTTGCAAGGTTTGGTGAAGCAAGGTCTCCTGAAAGGTGCAAAGACCGGTAAACTTGATTTCTGCGAGCATTGTGTCATGGGCAAGCAGACAAGAGTCAAGTTTGGCACCGCTATTCATCGTACAAAAGCAACACTGGATTATGTTCACACTGATGTTTGGGGGCCTTCCAAAAATGCTTCATTGGGAGGTAAATATTATTTTGTAACATTTATTGATGATTTCTCCAGGTATGTCTGGGTATACACCATGAGGCATAAGGATGAAGTTCTGGATATCTTTCTTCAATGGAAGAAGATGATTGAAACTCAGACAGGCAAAAAGATTAAAAGACTCAGATCAGATAATGGCGGGGAATACAAATCAGATCCTTTCATGAAGTACTGTCAGGATGAAGGGATAATCAGACATTTTATAGTTCCTGGCACGCCACAGCAGAATGGTATAGCAGAACGGATGAACCGTACGTTGGTGGAGAAAGTTCGGTGTATGCTTTCTCAATCTGGCCTAAGGAAGGCATTCTGGGCAGAGGCTTTGATGTATGCCTCTCATATAGTCAACAGACTACCCGCTTCTGCACTTGATGGGAAAACTCCCAAAGAGGTATGGTCTGGACAACCTATTTCTGATTATGATCGATTGCATATATTCGGATGTCCAGCATACTTTCATGTTACTGAATCCAAACTGGATCCTAGAGCCAAGAAAGCTGTTTTCGTGGGATTTAGTGAAGGAGTTAAGGGATTCAGACTATGGAATTCTGAGTCAAAGAAGATCATCTTAAGTCGAGATGTTACCTTTGACGAATCTGCAATGCTGAAACAAATACCTCGAGGCACAGAGAATGAGAATCCAAACTCTCTGCAACAGGTGGAGTTTGAAACTCCCAAGAAGTTAGAAAAGGCTTCTCCGACAGTTGATTGTCCTGATGATGATTTTGATAACCAGGACGAGATATCAGTTGAGGTGGAGGATTCAGCACCATTATCTGAGATCAGACAACAACCAGAGTCTATTGCCACTAGTAGACCGAAAAGAGACATACGGAGGCCTGCCCGTTACACAGACATGGTGGCATACGCTCTTCCAGTGACTGATGATGATGTCACGTACACCTATAGAGAAGCTATGGACAGTACAGACAATGTCAAGTGGAAGAAGGCGATGGATGAGGAAATGCAATCACTTCACCAGAATGAAACTTGGAAGCTGACACAACTTCCAAAGGGAAAGAGAGCTATAGGGTGCAAATGGGTCTATGCCAAGAAGGAAGGTGCTCCTGGTAAAGACAACATCAGATATAAAGCTAGATTAGTAGCGAAAGGCTACGCACAGAAGGAAGGAATAGACTACAATGAGGTATTTTCACCCGTTGTCAAGCATTCGTCTATTCGGATCCTATTAGCTTTGGTTGCACAATTTGATCTCGAGTTAGCTCAACTCGACGTGAAGACCGCATTCCTCCATGGTACTTTGAACGAAGAAATTTATATGTCTCAGCCAGAAGGGTTCAAAGTCCCAGGACGTGAAAATTGGGCTTGCAAGCTGAACAAGTCCCTGTATGGTTTGAAGCAGTCACCGAGACAGTGGTACAAGCGGTTTGACAGCTTCATGATAACTCAGAAGTACACACGTAGCCATTTTGATCACTGTGTATATTTCCGCAAACTCCAAAATGGTACATTTGTCTATTTGCTCTTATATGTGGATGATATGCTGATAGCATCTAAGAGCAAGGTGGAGATCAACAGGTTGAAGGCTCAATTGAGCTCAGAGTTTGACATGAAGGATCTTGGAGAGGCCAAGAAGATTCTTGGTATGGAGATCAAAAGGGACAGAGCAAAAGGTACCATCTGTTTGACACAGACTCAGTACTTGAAGACTGTACTTCAGAGGTTTGGCATTGATAGCAAGTCTAAACCTGTAAGTACACCGTTGGCTCCACATTTCAAACTGAGTGCACTAATGTCACCGACTACTGATGATGAAAAGAGGCAAATGGATCATGTTCCATATGCAAATGCTGTTGGTGCCTTGATGTATGTGATGGTGTGTACTAGACCTGACATTTCACATGCTGTAAGTATGGTGAGCCGTTACATGCACAATCCTGGCAAAGGCCACTGGCAAGCAGTGAAATGGATTCTACGGTACATTCAGGGTACTGTAGATGTTGGTTTGAAGTTTGAGAGAGATCAGACGGGTGACAAACATATCAAAGGATATGTTGATTCTGATTATGCTGGTGATCTTGACAAGCGTCGATCTACTACTGGTTATGTGTTCACTATGGCAGGAGGACCAGTAAGTTGGAGATCGACTTTACAGTCAACAGTGGCTTTGTCTACTACTGAGGCAGAGTATATGGCTGTAACAGAAGCTTTCAAAGAAGCCATCTGGTTTCGTGGTTTGATCAGGGATTTGGGCATTGTTCAGGAAAATGTGGAGATTTTCTGCGACAGCCAGAGTGCCATTTGTTTGGCAAAGAACCAGGTCCATCATGCTCGCACCAAGCATATAGATGTTCATTACCACTTTGTTCGAGAAATAGTAGATGAAGGGAACATTCTACTCCAGAAAATCGGAACTGCAGACAATCCTGCAGATATGCTAACAAAGGTGGTAACAGGGATCAAGTTCCAACATTGTTTGGACTTGATCAATATCTCTCGAGCTCGTATCGCCTAAGGGCGTAATGGAGGCAGCATTGATCGGCGAATTCTCGCCAAGGTGGAGATTGTTGACAAATTGGCTCAACTTTCCTTTCCCTTATATTCTTGCTGAAAATGGGGGTGGATTGTCTCTACCTTTCCCTTATATTCTTGCTGAAAATGGGGGTAGATTGTCTCTACCTTTCCCTTATATTCTTGCTGAAAATGGGGGTAGATTGTCTCTACCTTTCCCTTATAAATAAGACCCTCAGCAAAGCAAGAACAGGTAAGTGAGAGCAATCAGAAAAGAAGCAAAGCTTCCTGAATCCAGAGAGAGTTCTAGAGAGAGTTGAGAGAAATTCTGTTTTCTGAAATTTGTATTAATTTCTCCAATAATATCAGTTTGCTGCCTCCCGTGGACGTAGGCAATTGCCGAACCACGTAAATATCTGTGTTTGTGTGTTGTGTGCATTTTTCTATCGAATTTTCTGGGTATTTCCGCAACAATATGGATATTGAATCTCACAAGCAGACATATCAAATATAAGAACATCGAAATTTGAATTCTTTCCATATTTGAAAACCAAGAAATATCCAACACAAATTGAATGATATTTAACAAAGTCATCCCAACCAACATGAAACCAAATCTTATTCCCATCTTTTGTCAACCTCACATGCCAAACTCGACCATTAGGAACTCTAAGCTTGGCAACATCAGAGAGTTCATCCCCAAATTTCCTCACAAACTTTTCTGGAATCATCTGCATTGATACAAATTTGGGGAAAATCAATAAAAGTGATGCTTCTAAGGGTCATTACAATTAATTAGTCAACACCAGTCTATGAGAAACAAGAATCTAAATACTCATACCAATATCACAATTCTGAAGTAAATTTCTGAGAAACAAGAACATCACTGAGATACTACCCCCTACTATCAACTATATAAAGAATTATAATCAAGGGATCAACGATTTATAATGAGATTAGACTGGATACGGCTGTGTAAAGGGCTTGAATGCAAAGCAAAGACATGGAAAACCACATAATTACAAATCTTTTTGAAGAAATCTGAAAAACAAAAGAGATAAAAATTGAGTCTTTGCTACACTAACTAGCATTCTAGAGTGACAGAAATTTGTGAAACCCTCCAAAACCAAAACCAAAACCAAATTCCTTTTATTTTCAGTTTGTTTACTGGGAAACTAAAGATCATGAAACTGAAATATGTGGGTATGTAGCTTAGTTAACAACCAAAAACAAGGCTCAAAGATTATAATTTTCTTGTTCAAACCAATAATAATGTCTGCAAAGAAAGAAAAAGAAGATGAAGGTCGAGTAACTTACCAGCTTCTTTTCTTCAAGGGTTGCAGGAAGGATAACCTTGAAGAAATGGAAGGGTGTCTCGGCCAAAGGATTTGATGAAATGGGTTCTGCTCTTCTTCTACTAGAAGCCATTTGGTTTGAGAGTTGAGACAGAGGTGTAGAAACAACAGTGCTTCAACAATATTTGTTTTAGCAGGTGTCACCGTGTCAAACACTCAAGCTTCTCTCCAATTGATTATTGAGTTTCCAAGACAAAAAGATATACATGATTGATGATACATCACAGATAATGTGCAGCTTTTGCTTTACCAATCAGAAAAACTTTTATGTAGTTAATAATGCCTTGTCTAATCATATCCAGATTTTTCTGTCTTGAGACAAGCAAGTATGTAATTAAAAGGGAGTTCCCTAAATGTAGTTTTGTTGGTGGATTAGGATAATCCGCTGTCCTTTTTTTTTTTCCTTAATTTTTTATTAGATGTTCATAAATGAAAATAAATTGTTAGAATTTGTTCATTTTTTTTCCCTCTCATACATGTAGATTAGAGGTGCCCATGGTTTCGGTAAACCGTCGGTTTTATCCGCAGTTCAACCGGAACCAGAAGTGCCAAACCGAAACCGAAAATCGGAACCTAAACCTCTGGTTTGAAAATAGATTGGAAACCGGTGGTTCCGATTTCGATTTCGGTTTGGGTTTTGGTGGCATACAAACCGGCCAAAACCGGCGGTTTAATCGACGGTTTTGTCCGTGGTTTAAACCTCCGGTTTTATTAAAAAAAATATTTTAAAAAAATTGACGAATCAGAAGTTGCCACATGGAACTTTTTTTTTTTTTTTTGAAAAACCGCCGAACACCGAAACCGAAACCGCCAAACCGACGGTTTGAAACCAGTATCAAACCAATGGTTTCGGTTTCGGTTTCGGTTTGGTTTTTTGGTTTTAGGTGGCCACCAAACAGAAACCGGACCGAAACCGAACCGTGGCCACCACTAATGTAGATGTTTCACTTACACTTAAAAAATGAATAATAAATAAATAAATAAATCAAGTAAAGAAAAGGATAAGAGAAAATCCTAACTCAATTTTTTGATCATATAAACCGAACACTTCAAGTACGTGACATCAATGGTCATTCCGTCAAACTCTGTTAAGTTTACTGTTAAATGAGTGGCCATTTTAATAGTGAGTGGTGCTATTGGCACATCTCCTACTAATCTATTTATATTCCACTTGTTTAAATTTTGATCTAATTAAATAAATTTAATTGTTTTTATTAATTTATTTGATTTGTTTCTAAAACTACCATTTTACTTATTTTTCAAACTTAATAAACCCATCTTTAACATATCTATTTATTTCAGATCTCTTTACTTCTGATCTTGTCTTTCTCTCAACTCCCATGAACGAATTTATTTATTTTTTCTTCTTCTTCTTTTTTTTAGCCTTTTTTGTGTTTGAATATCAAGCTTTATAAAAAAGATCATGAAGTTACAAGACAAAGAACAAGCAAACAGCCTCAAGAAAAAAACGAAACAGCCCACAAACAAAACGAAATAAGAAGCAAAGAGCAAATATTTGTTTGGGTTATCTTCATTTCACTTTCAGATTCTAAAACAGTAATGAGATTAAGTAATAATCAATATCTCATCTATCTAATACACCTTAAGTGTTTGATTTATTGTTTAAATAAGATCCGGTACAAGTATTTTTAGGGTTTAAAAGTTATGAAAAAAAAAAAAAAAATTGATTTTTTTTTTTGAAAAGAAATGTGGGATTTTATTAGATTTACTTTATAGAATTTTTTTTTCTTCTTAAATTGTATGTCTCTTTTAGTAATTTTGATAAAAGAAAAAAAAATAATGCTAAATAATTACAAAAGTGGGGCATAAATAGATCAGTAGGGGGTGTGCCAATAGTGCTAATAGCACCACTCTTAATAGTGGTCAACAAAATTGATGGTCATCAAAAATAATTATCCCTTCTATTTATTTGTTTTTTTGCATATCAAACCAATTGAACTAATGGTTCTTCGATTTCATGATGCTGCCATATTCAAGTATGTTGCAACCAATTTTATTTTATTTTTTTTGAAAAAATTTTATATTTATTTTTGTGTTGAATTATATATTTCGCACCAAAAGAAATAGGGAAGTCGTTTTTTTTTTTTTTTTTTTTTTTTTTTTTTTTTTTTTTTTTTTAACAGAGCATAAGTGCGTATTTGGGAGTAATTCTTTTCTTTTAAAAAAACATTTTTGATAAAAAAAAATTATAAAAAAAATATATCAAAATTATCTTCTTATGTTAAAATAACAGTCAAAGATGATCAATCAGATCTCTTTGATTTTTTTTTTTTTCTATTTTTTTTAAGGACAATTTCTTTTACTTGATTTTTTTCAATTGTTTAATGTTATTAGTTATTTTTTCCACTTTTAAAAAAATATTTTTCCTTTTTTATAAAATTGGAATTCTTCAATTGTTTAAGGGTATTTTTGTCCAAAAAGAAGAAAATTTACTACCAATACGTGCAAGTAATGTTATTGTCTTTTACAAATAATATATATACAGTTTTTCTATTATCAGTTCGTTCTGACAATAAATATATCAGAACGAAGAATGCGGACCACAGATTATGGAGAAGAATGTGGACCACAGATTATAGAGAAATTTTGACAAGTGCATACACTTTGAGTTAAAGTTTGTAAGAGCTTGTTTGGTTGGGCTTTTGAAAAACCTCTATTGGTAAAAGATTTATTTGCAGTAGATCTATTAGAAATAGAGTTTTTGAAAAAAAAAAAATCATAGATGTTTGGTTGGTAGACTTTTTAAAAAAAAAAGTCTATTTAGAGAAGCACCTCCTTATGAGCTTTTGCCCAGTAGAGGTTTAAACTCTACTAGCCTCTACTCAGTTTAAAATAGACAATCTCAAAAACCCAACCAAACAACTTTAAAAAACTCAAATAAACGTTGGTAGACCTTTTGAGCCAGTAGAAAGCTCAACCAAACAAGCACTAAATCTAGTGATCCACATTCTTCGTCATGATATATTTATTGTCAGGACGAACTGATAATAGAAAATATATATATATATATATATTTCATTTTCTACTAGGGTTATAAAAGTAAATAAATATTCTCACATTAAGTCAGAGGTATTTTAGACTTTTTAATGTTTTGACATTGTTAAATGTTAACTTGTTTTTTTTTTTTTTTTTTTTTTGATGGATGGAGCACCTGAAAATCTGGAAAACCAGATCCAGGGCAAGGTTACAACCAAACTGGGACTCCACAAATAAGACTAATCGAGCACAAGCCCAGAATAGAGTCCCACAACGGGAGAAAAACACCCACACAAGAGTGGGAATACAAACAAACCAGAAAATAAACACAAAACACATAAAAAACGAGCAGGAGACCGAATGGAGGAGAGATCCATGCCGCCGGTGAAGACCCACCATCGACGTCGCCGGAGGTGCCAGATCAAAACCCAAACACCACGCCGATCAAACCCCCATCAGCCCACGCCCGACTCCGCAAAGCTCATAAACCGACCAAGCAAAACCCAAAGTCAGTGAAAGGAAGAGACCCAAGCTGCCGGTGGTGTCCCGGCGGAGAGGATGGGGCACTGAGGCCTCCGATCAGACAACTCACGTCGATAATCACACCAGATCTGGCCGGAGATCGGCCGATCTAACAGCTGCCGTCGTTGCGAGGACAAAACATCCCTCCCTGTGACACGAAAGAGATTTCCAAGCGACGAACAGGGCCGTCATAGCAACCACCGGAATCTCCCATCTGACCGGGCCAGCCAAGCAAAGGAAGGGAGGAGAACCATCGTCGCCGGCTCCCGCTGCCACAGCGAGATACCGGCGACGGAAAACATGGAGGCGGTGAAAAACTTGTTGCAGAGAAAAGGGGAGAGAAGAAAAGAAGAGAGAGGAAATATCTCGGTCTTTAAATGTTAACTTGTTAACTGAAGTGAAGTGGATCGAGTGTCAATAAAGATAAAATTGTTTCTGAATGTTACAGAACAAACCTAAGATAGGTTTCAATCTGCTTTTGTATTTAAATTTGTCTCTCCTCGCACATTAACATATGCGAATGTTTGCCGAGTGTCAATAAAGATAAAATTGTTTCTGAATGTTACAGAACAAACCTAAGATAGGTTTCAATCTGCTTTTGTATTTAAATTTGTCTCTCCTCGCACATTAACATATGCGAATGTTTGCCAAAAAAAATACATATGGGAATGTTTGGTCGAAAATCAAAACATTATTCTGGATTTCTGGGTTCCAACCTAGGAAGCACGGATACTTCATTTGGTGGAGGTAACTCGTATCGAACTCGTATCCAGTTCCGATACTTCCCGGATACTTCAGGATACGTATCCGATACACCAAATGGCGTATCCGTTGACTTTTTCACAAGTTTGACTGAAGGATACTTATAGGATACTTGATGGATACTTGGAGGATACTTAGGGGATACTTCGAGGATACGTTTGGGGCAATATTATAATTATTTTAGTATAAAACGGGGTTAAATTATAATTTCAAAATTTTAGGGGTCAAAATGAAACTGTAAAGAAATTTTGGCTTCAATTCCATTGACATGGAGAATAACGGGATACTTGAGATTACAAACCTTTCACTTGATGAACCAGAGTTAGATGTCGAATTATTTAGATCCTTTAACAATGCGAATAATGATAATGAAGTTAATTAGGAATTTAGTATCTATTTTATGAGTTTATTTTATGTATTATTTGGATTTTGTAATATACTATAACTTATGTGATGTATGTTTTATTTGGATTTTCAATTTTGTAATATGTTACGACTTAATTTGGATATTGTAATATGTTAAATTGTTATGGCTTAGGTTGTTATGTGACATGTTTTATTTGGATGATTGGATATGAATATGTTTTTATTTTTGAATGAATTATTAAATATCTTTTTATATATTCTTATTTAAAAAAATATATAATTATATATTATTTTAATTGACGTATCCTGCCGTATCCGTATCCTAGTTTTTTAAGATTTACCGTATCCCCGTATCGTGCCGTATCCGTATCCCGTATCCGTATCCGTATCCGTGCTTCCTTGGTTCCAACTTCCAAATTCCAATGATCCAATCCCACTCAATGCCATTAAAAATATCAAGTTACTGTAGATTCAGTGGTTCACCAACTTTTTACTTTTACACAGATATCAATGCCAATAAAAATATTTTAACAGCACCAGCTTTTACACAGATATCAATGTCAAAACCACTTTGAAACTCTCAACTTTTAAAGCCTTAAAGTTAAAAGGTTTGAATTTCAATACGGTAGGAAAAATTATTTAATGATCGTCTTCTCCTTAAATGTTTCTCACGTGAAGGAAGGAAACATTGTCCACAGTTTGAAAGCATTTGAAACTTAAAGATGGATCATATTCTAGAGACTACACAGCATCTAATCACAGGAATATTGAAATACAGAAACTTTCAGGAGAAAGTCCTTCTTCCTGATGAGCTCAAACAAGCACACATCTCCTTCCTTCAAATTATTCTCCTTTGAGAATGCAGACCATCCAGTTATTATATCAACAGACTCATTGTGTCTCCAAAAAAGTTGGACCGGCCACTCTCTTCCATCGGAGACCTGTAGTTTGATGATTTTTACATCTCTACTGAAATATTTGCTAGCAAAGTCAGCCGGCACATACTGCACGTCGAACAAGCCAAATTTAATTAAAGAATTGAAGCTAAACATATTTCAGAAACTAATCTGTCAAACTTCAGGATCAGGTTTTTTATTTAAAAGCTCACCAAGGAATATCTATCAAAGCTTCTGGATTGAAAGATGACCATGAAAGAAGGATTTGTTGGCTTCAAAAATCTGACTATATTGATTACTCTCTCCTTTGCTTCTGCTGATATTTTTCTAAAATTTTGTTTTACAAATATTCCCTTGTCTTTGAGTAAAGCGAAAACCTCATCGTCATCTGCAATTCATGGAAATAGTGATGAAGAAAAATAAAAAATTCTGAGAGAAAATTGTACGAGTACAAAGAGCTTACCATAATTACTTTTATTCTTTCCATCTGAAGAATGCGTCGCTACTTTATTTGCAGTTTTTCTAAGCTCACTCACATCACCTTCGACATCTGAATTCTCTACCCTCTCCACCTCCTCTATTTTACATCTCTTGCTACTTCGGGAATCATGAACGTGCTCAGGTGTAGTCTCAAGGTAAGCAACACATTTCCGGCACCTATTCTTTCCCAGAGAAGAAACAAAACACACTCGGTTCACAGATTCTTCAGTTTCCAGGACGCGAAATACAGTAACTTTCAACACAATATCCCTCGATCTAAGCACCTCAAAAACACAAACATCTCCTTCCCTCAAATCATTTTCCAACGTAAATTCATACCATCCCTTACCTAACTTAGCTCTGCCTCCGCTATATTGACAGTGGACAGGCCACTGCTTCCCATCAGAAAGCTGAAGTTTAATGAAACCGGAAACCCCTTGTAAATGCTTCGCATAAAAGCATGCCGGCAAAAACTGCAGAAGCAAAAAAGTAGAAGGATCTTAAGTTAAGAATATGTATTAATGGAAAACAGAAATGACATGCCGTGCACATGAACTCGATCAATAGCTCACCATAAGGCACCGTTTCTGTACATACGTTGATCGCATGACAACACTACTACAGAAAGGATTAGCTGTCTCAAACGCTTTGGCTGCTTCAATCGCTCTTTCTCTCTCTTCAGTTGTCGCTGTTCTCTTTGTTGCTGAAGTACTTCCAGAAAATCTACAGACCTCTTCTTCATGTTCATCTTGAGTTGATGAGTCCGGATCATCTGCACTTGTATCGAGTCATGAAGAGAGAAACTTGAATTTTCGACAAATCAAGAATAAACAAGAATTTAAGTTCAGTGATCTTACTAAGATGCTTAGTTGTTTTACTCTCAAGGGAGGCACCACATTCCACGCACCTGTAAGTTCCTAGAGCAAAAGCAAAAAAGAAAGCTTAGTTCCATTCAGTCTTAATGTACTGTAAATTTTGTAAAATGACTACGAAACTTATCAAAAACCTTTACTTCTCAAAGAGCTCGAGGATGGGTTTCGAGTTCTGCGACCCATTACCTCCACAGAGTTGTCAATTTTCATTTCATCCCGTTGAGCTGAGTTTTTCTCATCATTTAGTTCTTCACAATAATCAGGATATTGCACCTCACAAGCAGTTTTATCAAATACAAGAACATGAAAGTTTGAATTCTTTGCATATTTGAAAACCAAGAAGTGTCCGGCACAAATTGAATGATATTCGACAAAGTCATGCAGACCATCATGAAACCAAATCTCTTTCCCATCTTTTACCAACTTCACGTGCCAAACTTGACCATTAGGATCTCTAAGTGAGGCAACATCAGAGAGTTCATCCCCAAATCTCCTCACAAACTTTTCAGGAATCCTCTGCATTGATAAAAAATTTGGAGAAATCAATATCAAAAGAAATGCTTCTATGAGTCATTACAATTAATTAGTCAACACCAGTCTCTGAGAAACAAGTATTACAATTCTGAAGCAAATTTCTGAGAAACAAGAACATCAATGAGATACCCCTACTATCAATGCTTCTATGGCTGTATAAAGGGCTTGAATGCAAAGCAAAGACATAGAAAACCACATAACAAAATATTTGCAATTTTGCATAGAAATGTTTAGAAGAAATCTGAATACCCACAAGTGCTAAAATGCCAGAAATCTGTTGAACAGATTATAGAGGTCCTTTGCTACATTAACTAAAATTCTAGAGTGATAAAAACCTGTGGATCCCTAAAAGGTTTCCCAAAAAACTACTAGGCATGAAACTAAAATAGCTTAGTTAACTACCAAGAACAAAAGACTCAAGACTGTAGTTTTCTTTTACTAACCAATAATATAATCTCTGCAAAGCAAATAAACAGAAACAAAAAAACAAAAAAGTAGAAGTAGTATGAATTACCATCTTCTTCTCTTCAATGGTTGCAGGAAGTACAACCTTGAAGAAATGTTGGGGTATCTCAGTCAAAGAAGTTGATGATCTGGGATCTGTTCTTCTGCTAAAAGCCATCGTTTGGTAATCAAGAAAATAAGATAGTTCTTTACTTCTCGTTGTGAGAGAGACTGTTCACGGTTTGAATATAACACACACTTGGGTGAAGTTTGGTGTTCCCAATTCCCAAACAAATGGTCAAGCTTTTTCTCTTCTTTAATGGAAAGACTCATTTTTTTGAGACAAGAACCAATTTTTATGGAAACACCAATTAAGCAAGCTGTCCATGCTTGTAATAAATTATGCATTTAAACACAGACCTGTCCAAAAGTCTTTTCCAAGTAAATAGGGTTACTTTATAGTTGCAGACTTGTAGATCATAACTGGCTTTTTTTTTTTTTTTTTTTTTTTTTTTTTTTTTTTTTTTTTTCGTAATTATCCCGGTGGCTATCGACTTTTGCCACCACTATCAAAATGGCCACCGGATGGGAAATTGGTTTAGAAATGACCATTTTTAGCAAACAATGTTACACTAATGGTCATTCCGTTATAACACCGTTAACTTTGTCTAAGAATGTTACACTAATGGCCATCAATTTGTTTACTTGGTATCAAATTGACCAATATAATCATTTTTCTCCAAAATTATTCTAGTGGCCATCCATTTGGTCAATTGGTATCAAAATTGCCATTATAATTGTCCAACTTATTTTAAAACATTTGTATTGACCATCCATTTGGTTAATTGGTATCAAAACAATCACTATATGTACAAACTATATTCAGTTAGAAAAATAGAGTAAGCAATCATTAAAAAAAAAAAAATCATTCAATAGAGAAAATGAAGAATTCATTTGATTTAATATAATTTAAGTCTCATATACATCAAATACTACTTGTCAAACTACACAAGTATACCAAAATCCTCTATACAAGTATACCAACTTGTTCCTTTTAATCTGAAAACTGTTCAAAAACCATACCCGATTGCACCATATTCAAAACCACACAAAAGTTTGACAACCAATTTTCATGGTATACTTGTGTAGGGGATTTTGGTATACTTGTGTAATTTGACAAGTAGTATTTGATGCGTATGAGATTTAAATTATATTAAATTAAATGAATTCTTCATTTTCTCTATTGAATGATTTTTTATTTTATTTTTATTTTTTTTGTAATGATTGCTTACTCTATTTTCCTAACAAAATATAGTTGTACATATTATGATTGTTTTGATACCAATTAACCAAATGGATGGTCAACACAAATGTTCTAGAAAAAGTTGGACAATTATAATGACCATTTTAATACCAATTGACCAAATGAACGGCCACTAGAGTAATTTTGGAGAAAAATGATTATAATGGTCATTTTGATACCAAGTGAACAAATTGATGGTCATTAGTGTAACATTTTTATACAAAGTTAACGGTGTTATAACAGAATGACCATTAGTGTAACATTGTTTGCCAAAAATGGCAATTTCTAAACCAATTCCCCATTCGATGGCCATTTTGATAGTGGTGGCAAAAGTCGATGGCCACTGGGGTAATTACCCTTTTTTTTTTCTTTTCTTTTCTTTTAATATTTTACTATTAGTTTAGAATTTTTGTCCTTTTTCAAGCATTGAATAGAATTGAAACCAACAGGTATTAACTATCAAATAGTATAGCAAAAAATATATATTTTGAAAAATAAACATTAAAATTTAATGAAATATAATCTTTGTAATAAGAAATGGCTATGATCAAATGATGTAGTAACATGCAATATTATATCTATTCTACCAATGACATCCACCATTTCAAAGCATAGAAACATATTTCACAATTGAATTCTCTCTTTTTTCTTTTCTTGAAGGAATTGAATTCTCTCTTAAAATGACCATATATTAGTAAACAAAAACTTTGAGAAGTTGAGTGACCACAAACAGATCACTCAATAGATTGTATTTTTTATTTTATTTTTCTAACAAATAATAATATATAATCTCTGCAAAGCAAGAAAAAAAAAAGTTGAGTGAATTACCAGCTTCCTGTCTTGAAGGGTATCAGCAAGTATAACCTTGAAGAAATGTGATGGTGTCTCAGCCAAAGAATTTGATGAACTGGGTTCTGCTCTTCTGCCAAAAAGACATTCTTTTTAGTTGATAGAGAAATTGATGAGATGATTCTTCTGCATTGTTTGAGTAGAAATCAAAAAAACACCCCTCAAAGGTATCAACTCTCATTGTGTGAACTTTGGTGTTCCCAATTGGTCCAAGCTTCTCTCATTGGATGGACTAACTTTTTCCACACAAGTTTCTTATATTGAAAAAAGAATCAAGCAACCTTGTAATCATTTAAAAAAAAATTGTCTTGATGTTATCCAAGAGATGAATATACATAATTAGATATTAACTCCATTTACATTCATATATAATCTACATAATTAGCTCCAAAAAGATGATTATACCATCTAATTTAGGCCATAGTCAAAGAGTACACAAAAAAATCTAACAAAGACTACTACTTGAAAGCGTATAAAAATCATCCCCTCGAACAGAACATATCGATGAACACAAATTTCAGAAGAAATCTATATCTGATAAAGATTTGCAACTCAGATATCAGATTCTAGAGACTACACAGCATCTAATCACAGGAATGAAATACTGAAACTTTCAGGAGAATGTCATCCATCCTGATGAGCTCAAACAAGCACACATCTCCTTCCTCCAAATTATTCTCCTTGGAGAATGCAGGCCATCCCGTTACTATATCACAACTCCCACTCTGTCTCCACCAAAGTTGGACCGGCCACTCTCTTCCATCAGAGACTTTTAGTTTGATGATTTTGGCTTCTCTACTCAAATACTTGCTAGCAAATTTGACCGGCATATACTGCACAAGCAAATTTAATTAAACAATTGTAGCTAAACATATTTCAGAAACTAATCTGTGAAACTTCAGGGTCGCGAGCTCACCAAGGAAGATCTACCTATGCTTCTGGACTGAAAAGTAATCATGAAAGAAGGATTTTTAGGCTTCAAAAATCTGGCTATATCGATTGCTCTCTTTCTTGCTTCTGCTGCTATGCTTTTAAAACTCCTTGATACAAATATTTCCATGTCTTTTAGAGACAAAAGCTCATGTTCGTCTGCAGTTAATGGAAATAGTGTTTAAATGTAAAAAGAAATTTTGAGAGCACCTAACTAGAGAAAGATGTACAAGTACAAAGAGCTTACCGTATTTACTTTTATTCTTTTCATCTAAAGAAGGCGTCGCAACTTTATATGCTGTGTTTCTAAACTCATTCACATCACCTACGACATCTGAATTATCTAGCCTCTCCACTTCTTCTATTTTACATCTCTTGCTTCTAGTCTCATAGACATTCTTAAGAGGAGTCTCAAGGGAAGCAACACATTTTCGGCACCTATTCCTTCCCAGAGTAGCAAAAGACACTCGATTCACAGATTCTAAACTTTCCAGGACGCGAAATACAGTAACTTTCAACGCAATATCACTCGATCCAAGCAACTCAAAGACACAAACATCTCCTTCCCTCAAAGCATTTTCCAACGTAAATTTAGACCATCCCTTACCTAATTTAGCTCTGCCTCCTTTATATACACATTGAACAGGCCACTGCTTCCCATCAGTAAGCTGTAGTTTGATGATACCCGAAACCCCTTTCAAATGCTTTGCAGAAAAGCAAGATGGCAAAAACTGCAGAAGCGAAAAAGCAGAAGGATCTTAATCCAAAAGCATATATATATTAATGGAAAACAGAAATGCCATGCAATGCACATGAAACTCAATAGCTCACCATAATGCAACATTTTGTCTGTACATACGTTGGTCGCAAGACAACACTACAGAAAGGATTAACTGGCACAAATGCTTTGGCTGCTTCAATCGCCTTTTCTCTTTCTTCAGTTGTCGCTGTTCTCTTTGTTGCTGAAGCACTTCCACAAAATCTGCAGCAGTTTTCTACCTCTTCTTTATGTTCATCTTGAGTTGATGAGTCCGGATCATCTGTACTTATATTGTGCCATGAAGAGAAAAACTTGAATTTAAGACACATCAAGAATAAACAAGAATTTCGGTTCAAAGATCTTACTAAGATGCTTAGTTCTTTTACTCTCAAGGGAGGCACCACATTCCACGCACCTGTAAATTCCTTGAGCAAAAGCAAAAAAGAAAGCTTAGTTTCATTCAGCAGTAATGTACTGTAAATTTTACAAGATGGCTATGAAACTTATCAAAAACTTTACTTCTTAAAGAGCTTGAAGGTGGGTTTGGAGTTCTGACACCAATTATCTCAACAGAGTCGTCAATTTCCATTTCATCCCGTTTTAGTGACTTTTGCTCATCATTTTCTGGCTCTTCACAATAATTTGGATATTGCACCTCACAAGCAGATTGATCGAATATAAGAACATGAAATTTTGAATTCCTTGCATATTTGAAAACCAAGAAATGTCCAGCACAAATTGAATGATATTTGACAAAGTCATGCCAACCATCATGAAACCAAATATTTTCCCCATCTTTTACCAACTTCACATGCCAAACACTACCATTAGGTAATCTCATTTTAGCAACATCAGAGATTTCATCCCCAAATCTCCTCACAAACTTTTCTGGAATTATCTGCATCGATGCAAATTTGGAGAAAATCAATAAAAAGAAATGCTTCTATTAGTCATTGCAGTCAAATTATTAGTCTACACCAGTCTCTTAGAAACAAGAATATAAATACTTGTACCAGTATCAGAATTCTGCTAAGAAACAGGAACATCACTGAGATACCCCTACTATCAAAGCAGACCTGGTTGGTAATATATCCATATTAAGTAGTACCATCAAGGAAATCAATGATTTATAATGAGATTCGACTGGATACGGCTGCGTAAAGGGCTAGGTTGCTAAGCAAAGGCATGGAAAACCACATAACAAAACCTTTAATAGTAGAAGTAAATGATTTCAGAAGTCAGGCACTTACAAATGGACATGCATGCAATAAAATACTTTCATAGATGAATCAATCCTTCAATGTTTTTGATGAAATCCAAATACCCACAAGTGCTAAAATGACAGAAATCTGTTCAACAGATTATAGATAGTCATTGCTACATTAACTAAAACCCCAGATTGACCAAAACTTGTG
This sequence comes from Acer campestre, assembly GCA_954870605.1. Lineage (NCBI taxonomy): Eukaryota > Viridiplantae > Streptophyta > Magnoliopsida > Sapindales > Sapindaceae > Acer > Acer campestre. The sequence goes on along the minus strand of OX940802.1, from coordinate 35,267,881 downwards.
AATCCCAAAAATTTCATGAAACTGAAATATGTAAAGAATAAAGATTGTAGCTTTGCTTCACTAACTTATAATATAATCTCAGAAAAGCAAAAGCAAAAACAAAACAAAAACAAAACAAAAAAGTAGAAGTTGTATGAATTACCAGCTTCTTCTCTTCAAGGGTTGCAGGAAGTATAACCTTGAAGAAATGTGAGGGTGGCTCAGTCAAAGAAGTTGATGAACTGGGTTCTGTTCTTCTACTAAGAGCCATCTGTTTGGTTGTCAAGAAAAATTAGATGGTTGTTGTTGTGAAAGAGAGGTTCTTCTTCTGCTTGTTTATTGTTCAGGGTTTGAATACAATTGGTTGGTATTCCCAACCCAACTCAACTCACTTTTTGAGACGAGAACAAAGCTTTAAATATTGAAACATTAACTTAGAAAAGATACAAGCTTGTAATAAATTACGGATTTAAACACGCAACTGTTCATCGGTTCATGTATCTTTTCCTATGCAAACATCAAAAGTCATCAGCCAAGTGGCGTAAAGAAATGGCCTTTCAAGTTTGTAAAGACTCCGAGAGTTCAAGACTGATTTTCAAAGATTCTTATGGTCCATAAATATCTTATGTATATGGCTAAATAAGACATTAAAGAATCTTTAACAAAATATGCAAATCTTGATTCAATATAATCAGAATCCTACTAGTATAACGTACATATATCCTAATAATTGCAGACCTGCAGAACATAACAAGCATAGAAGTTGTAACCTATGAATAATTGTGTAACTGTCCCGACGATTTTATTATGATAAATATTTGACCCTTTTTCAAATTAATTGTACCGTTAATGATTATATCGATCAATATGCAAGGGTCATACTTCATAATATAAATAGGTGTCCATTTTTGCTCATCTCCTATAAGGGAGTAAGCATTACCCTCTTCCAAAAAGATAAAATGTATCTAGGGATGGGTAAATTCGTTCAAAAGATAATCGTGTTTGGACAAATTTACCCATCCACGGACACATGTCATCCATTTAGGAAGGGGGTAATGGTTACCTCCCTTGAAGGGGGGGTGAGCAAAAGTAGTGAATTTAAAGTTGTATTAACAGGTTATGGGTTGATAGAGATCAAGTGTGACATTGTCCTAAATGGGATCAATATCCGATCTTAAACAAAATTCTATAAGAGCAACGCAAAAGGTTCTTCTAATTTCACTCTTCAAATATCAATTTGACATCCATCTATTAAACAAAATTTTCCAACAAAAACGACAATGTATTAGTAAACAAAATTTTGCAAGCTCATAACTCAAAAAACTCGAGTCAAATACTCAGTAGTCTCGTTATTGGAGACTTCAAAGACGCTCAGAGTTCGAATCTTGGTACCGTAAATATTGTCTCACCGTTGGTGGTAGTAGAAGTTATATTCCAGGTTTTACTTTACATATCAATCTCATCAGGCCTCAACATACCTCTGTTTAATAATAATTGACCTGAGAGTCTACACTCTATACAACATCTAATTAATTACTTGAATCTACACCATAGTGGATTGAAATACAGACACTATAAGCTCAAACACAAGAATGTCTCCATTCTCCAACATCTTTTCCTTTGTAAATATACACCACGTCTATGTTAAATCTGATCCTCCACCACATGATCTCCCCTTGAGTTGGACATGCCACTCTTTTCCATTAGAATCTTCAAGTTTGATGTTATATGCGAAATCTCTCTCAAGATACTTGTTGGTAAATTTTGCCGGTAGCAAGAAATGCAACTAAAATATGAATCAAACGCTATATAATACAAGAAATTCTTCAAGATAAGGTGGACTTAATGGAAGCCCACCAAGCTACATCTTTGTATGTTTCTTTCCTGCATTATGGCCATGAATGAAGGATTCTCGGAGGACTTGAACAATTTGGTGACGTTGATTACTTTCTCTCTTTCTATTTCTGAAACAACTCTGAAATTTCTTGCAATGTAGATTCCCATGTCTCGGAGTAAAACCACCAACTCATCGTCAGCTGCATTGTGTGGAGTTGGTGTCGAAAAATATATAAACTTTTTGGACAATGTACAACAGAAATGTCATATATAAGTATTATATGATCAGCTGATCAGTTTCATTACCTGCTAGCACTTCTGTTTGGTTGTCATTGCTACTTAACGGTTGTTGTGAATTGCACATTTTGTTGCTGCTGTTCAATTTTCCGCGACTTGATTCCTTCGCAGCTTTTGATTCATTTATCTCTGCTGGCTCTTCCACTTTACATTTCTTCCCTCGCGACTCATAACCATAGTCATACTTAAATTTTGACACAGAGAGGAAGAAGCTACAGATCCCGGATAATAGATTTAAAATAATTATGTGTGAATAATGCCTTAGCTTTTCATTCATGATGTAGAGTATTTATACAAGACACATCTAGTCTGATAGAGTTAAAATCAAATACAACTAACTATACAATCCTATTTATACACGGCAGTAACAGCAGGTAGAGTTTAGTTATTGTCTTGTGAGTCAGTACCGCTAATATGCCCCCGCAAGATAGAGCTTCCGACGAGGACGCCTATCTTGGTCCGATGATCCAGGAAAAGCTTGTGGGAGAGAGCTTTGGTGAGGGAGTCGACTAGCTGATCCTTCGTATTGACATGTGCAACTCGCAGCTAATTACGCGCAACTTGATCCCAAACAAAGAAAAAGTCTATAGCGACATGCTTCATGCGACTGTGGAACAGAGGATTTGCTCATACATAGGTAGTACCTACATTGTCACAGTAAATGACAGGGGTGGCTGGTACAGGAATTCGAAGTTCATGAAGGAGATGACCAATCCAATTAAATTCAGCTGCAGTAGAGGCAATAGCGCGATATTCTGCTTTAGTGGATGATCGGGCAACTGTGTGTTGCTTTTTAGAGCTCCAGCTGATGGGAATTAAACCAATGAACACTATATAAGTTGTGGTGGAACGTCGATCATCAGGATCTCCCGCCTAGTCGGCATCTGCAAAGGCATGAATGCGAAGGGGAGAGCTACCAGATAGAAGTAAACTGTGATCAAGAGAACCCTCGAGGTACCTGAGTACACGTTTGACAGCTATCCAGTGGTTTGTGGTTGGACGATGCATAAACTGAGAGAGTTTGTTCACCGCAAATGAGACATCTGGACGTGTGAGGGAGAGATATTGTAGGGAGTCGAGAACCTATCTATATTGAATTGCATCTGTGGGTGCACTGCCATCATTTAATTTCATTGTGTCAGTGAGTGAGAGTGGTGTAGAAACCGGTTTAGCATCGATCATATTGGTCTTGACAAGGAGGTCGCGAATGTACTTCTGCTGAGATAGATAAAGCCCACGCGAAGTACGACAAGCTTCAACACCAAGAAAGAATGACATGAGACCTAGATCCTTCAGAGAAAACCGATGAGCCAAGGAGGCAATAAAGTCACGAACCTGAGAGTCTGAAGAGCCAATGACAATGATGTCGTCAACATAAACGATGAGATACAGAGTGTGTCCAAAACCGTGACGGCTGAAGAGGGAAGCATCGCATTTGGAATTAACAAATCCGGTAGCCACTAAGAATGTGCGAAGTTCCGTGTACCATGCACGCGGAGCCTGACGGTGGCCATAGATCGCCTTTCGAAGTTTGCATACATGCTGCGACTTGGTGGTAGTAATGAAATCAAGCGGTTGAACGATGTATACATCATCAGTCAGTGTACCCTACAAAAAAGCATTATTGACATCAAGCTAGCGCAGAGGCCAGCCATTAGTAACGGCAATTGTAAGAATAAGTCGAACTGTGACTGGTTTCACTACAGGACTAAAGGTGTTATGAAAATCGACACTAGGATGTTGGTGAAATCCTTTCGCCACAAGTAGGGATGGCAATGGGGCGGGTCGGGGCCGCCCCAAACCTGAAACCTGGTTTTCAACGGTTGCCCCAAACCCGACCCGTGACCCGTGACCCGTGACCCGTGACCCGAACGGGTTTTCAATTTCCGTCCTAAACCCTATCCGTTTGGGTCAAGGGTGCCCTAAACCCGACCCGAATGACCCGATTCATTTACGTAAATTTAAATTTAATATAGCACGATAACTAAGTTTAATGAACATTAAATTCAACCGTAAAGTATAAAATACAAATCCCAAAATGACTTGAACAAAAATACAAAATACAAACAACATTTTCGGTATCAATAAAATCCATTCAACATCTTCACCAAAATAGTTTAAACTTAAAAATTTTCAATAACAAAATCCATCCAATATCTTCATTATCACTTTGTCTCCTCGAAAACAAGCATATATTTAAAATATATATATATCGAGTTTATATCTAAATATATATATATTATCTTCTTGGGTTTAAACTCGAAATATATATAACACTTTATTTCTTTCAAATTGTTTTCTTTTCGACCAACATAGGGTTTCTTTCTTTCTTTTCCTTTTATATTTAAAAAATATATATTTTAAATATATATATATATATATTTAAATATATATTTTAAATATATATATATTTAAATATATATATATTCCGGGTCAAAAGGGACGGGTCGGGTCAAAAGGGACTGCCCCTTACTCGACCCGGTAACCCGGTCGGGTCAAGAAATGTGCCCCAAACCTGCCCCGTTACCCGTTTTTACTGCCCAAAACCCGCCCCAAACGAACCGGGGCCCCTCGGGTTTGGGGCGGGGCGGGGCGGGTCAGGGATTTTTGCCATCCCTAGCCACAAGTCTTGCTTTATACCTAGCCACAGAGCCATCAGGGTGGCGTTTAATCCGAAAGATCCATTTGTAGCCTACCACACTCTGAGACGAATGAGAGGGAACCAAATACAACATGACATTTTTCACAAGGGCATCATATTCAGAACTCATTACTTAGCGTCATTCCAGATGTTTCCGGGCCTGTGTCAAAGAGGTTGGTTCAATTTGTGGAGGAGTATGAGTGATGGCCGAGAGGTCAAGGATCACTTTTGGTTTGAAAATTTAGTTCTTGGATCTGGTTTGAATAATTCTGGGGGGAGGGAGAGGTTTCGGGTCGGTGATTGACTGACTTGGGTTAGGTGCAATTTGGGGAGTGGGAATGGGTGCAGTTTGAGGCGAGGTTGTGGAGTCTGTGTGTTGCGATTGAGTTTGTAGTGGTGGGAGGTGACTAGAAGGTGTTGTGTGTAGTTGGGATGGTGACACATGTGAGGACACTGGGACATGGATTATATCATGTGGGGTGGTATCAAAACAATTGGAGTTAGGATCAATTTGGTGTGGTGTTTCTTGTGTAGAACTGACAGCGGGAGAGAGTGACTTAAACCATGAGCTGACAACGTGTGAGTTGGGAAGGGACTGACGACTGACCTCTGTGGTGAACGGAAATTCCGTTTCGAAAAATATTACATGACGTGAGACATAGATCCTATTGGTGACATGATCTAGACATAGGAAAGCATTGTGTTCGGTGGAGTATCCAACGAAGACACACGGTTTAGAACGGGGTTGGAGTTTATGTGACATATATGGTCGTAACCAAGGGTAGCAAAAGCAACCAAACACACGTAATTTCCGATAGTTCAGGTCCTTGTCAAAAGAGAAGACAATATGGAGTTTGATTATTAAGAACCGGAGTGGGCATGCGATTTATGAGATAGACAGCCGTTTGGAATGCTAGAGACCAGTATTTGATAAGCATGGACGCATGGTGAAGCAGCATTAGTGCCGTTTCAACAACATGACGATGTTTACGTTCAGTTGTGCCTACATGCTCAGGGGTATAAGGTGGTGATTTTAGGTGTTGAATTCTCATATTTTTCAGATCAATACCTAGAGATTGGGCTTCCCCACTACCATTAGAGTACACAGTTTTTATCTTGGTGTTGAAGAAATTCTCAACTAGTGCTCTAAACTGCCTAAACACATGGGGAACCTCAAATTTATTTTTAAGTGGATATAACCAAGTGTATTTTGAGAAATAATCCACGAAAATAACATAATAGCGAAAATTGTCAAATGACATTATATGTGCAGGATCCCATACATCAATAAATAAAATCTCAAGAGGTTTATTACTAGTCAATGTTGATTTACCAAACGGCAATTTGTGACCCTTATTACATAGACATGTAGAGCATGAAGAAAACTGAGACTTGACTACCGGAAGGTTCTGAGACTGGATAAGTTTGTGGAGAACTTGTGCGGAGGGATGACCTAAACGGCAGTGCCATGCTAACTGGGAGACACGAGGTTGGGCAGACGTTGAATTCAGGTGGACTCTTGACGTTGACTGATGTGACTAATATGGCACAGGTCAAATATAAAGATTTCTTTTATTCTAGCTGCGGACCAAGGATACCCCCGTAATCAGATTCTTCACAAGAAAATAGTCAGGGAAGAATTCAGTCTATGTTTTATTATGAGAACAAAATTGAGACACAGAGATTAGGTTATGGGAAATTTTTGGGGAGCACAAAAAATGTTTAAGGGGAAAGGAATTATTAGAATTATTCAATAAAGTAGAGCCAGTATAAGTGATAGGAATGGTTTTACAGTCACCAAGCATGATGTCCTTTGGGCCACCATATTCTGAATGCAGTGATAGGTTCTGAAGGTTTGAAATCATGTGGTGTGAAGCACCTGAGTCAAGTATCCAATTGTTGTTGTTGCGGGAGCCAGAATGATCAGATGTCATGTGATTTGCCTGAGGCCAGTGTTGGGCTGCTAGAGAAGGACACGAACGGCACGTGCGGACTGTGTGCCCAATTTTGTCACAAAGTTGACAAACTGGCTGTTAGTTGAAGTGTGGTTGTTGTGGACGCCATTGTGGCTGCTGTGATGTGGAAGATGTATTGTTGCAGTGATATTGATTGTTGTAATTTGGGATGAAGCCACAGCCTTGTGATGCTCCAGAATTGTGATATTGGCCTTGAGAATTGTTGTGGCCGTAGGACTGGTGATGGTTAGTATTGGGTGGGTGACTCCCTTGTTGTCCACGGCCTCATCGGGTGTAGGTGCGTTGATTAAACTGTGCCGTGATTGTTGGACTCTGTTTCTTTGTTTCATCATGACGAAGGAAAGCCTCATGGTCAAGCAACTTGTCATAGAGTTCTTCAAAGGATATCGGTATATCTTGGGCTCGGATCTCTGAGGCGAGAGGCAAGTATGTTGACCCTAGTCCATTTAGAGTGTGAAGGACGGCGGCACCATCATCAACGGAATGGCCTATTAGTTCTAGGTTGTTAATGATTGTCTTGATCCCTTGCATGTAATCCGCTACGGATTTATCTTCTAGGCTGACATTGGTGAGCAAGTCAAGTAGACCAAGCTTACACGTATTGGATCGGTTGGCATAGGCAATCTCTAGTTTCTCACATGCTTGAGCAGATGAAGAGGAGCGAGTGACGATGGACTGAGCCGCTCCCATGCATGATACTTGAATTGCATGAAGCAAAAGTCTATCTTGACGAAGCCAAAGTAGATAATCAGGATTAGGTATGGTGCGGTCGGACTCCTGACCGGCAGTATTTGTGGTGATTGAAATTGATTCAGGGGGACACGGCTTGGTGCCGTCTAGATGTCCCATAAGGCCATAGCCGAAAAATAGATTTTCAAATTGAGACCTCCACGCAGCATAGTTCCCCTCTTTAGTGAGTTTGATCGCAACCTGAGTGGAGTTAATTGCAATGAGAGAGGATGATTGATTACCATTGATCGAACCCATGAGTGTAACTTGCGGTATAGGTGCTGAAGAGGTAGAGGCAGTAGAAGGAGAGATAGATGCAGAGACGGTAGGGGTTGGGGAAGTCATGGTGAACGGCCGGTGTGTATTGTTTGAAGCAAAGAAAAGAATTAAGAGTAGGGTTTTTAGGGTTTTAGGATCTCAAGCTATTTCTTAGCTATGCTCTGATACCATAATAGATCTAAAATAATTATGTGTGAATAATGCCTTAGCTTTTCAATCATGATGTAGGGTATTTATACAAGACACATCAGGTCTGATAGAGTTAAAATCAAATACAACTAACTATACAATCCTATTTATACACGGCAGTAACAGGAGGTAGAGTTTAGTTATTGTCTTTTGAGTCACTACCGCTAATACCGGATGCCTCCTAATTCATCGAGTAGAACCAAAAGAAGTGTTAGCTTGATTCTTTTGCAAGGATGGAGACTCGTACATTTTTCCACATGACATTGGACAACCATTGTCACAAACTCTATTCTTCTTCAAAGAGCATACAGCTGGGTTTGGAGTTCTCACATCCATTATCTCAACTGAATCCACACTTCTTGTTGCCTCTTGCTGTACTGCTGCTGCTTGGCATTTTCAACCTTTTCTCTGTTAGATGGATATGTAATCTCACAAGCGCTCTTATCAAATATAAGAACATGGAAATTCGAATTATGTTCGTATCTGAAAACCAAAAAGTAACCGGCAGAGATTGAATGATACATGAGAAGTTCATTCCAACCGTCATTGAACCACATACTCCTCCCATCTTTTGTCAACCCCACTTGCCAAACGCGACCATTAGGCACTCTGAGTGTAGCAACGACAGAGAGTTCATCGCCAAACTTCCACACAAACTTCTCTGGAATACTCTGCATTCATGCAAATACTGTTAGATGATCTTCTGATTAGTAAAAAATGGAAAAAAGAAAACTAGGTGGAAATTTCATCCAACTGACATAAGGCTGTCACAATCACAAATTGGGATTAAAGTTAGGATCTCTAGCATTACTCTTCCAAAACACAAAATGTGACAAAAGTTCTCTAGATTTTGCATGTTTTTCCATGCGGATGTTATAGAGAGAGCGATCCCACTCGAAAAAATGTTTGGAATCCCATACTCTGAAAAGGGTCCATAAAATGTATACTAAACTTTTCTCACAGTTTACAAACTATACAATCAAACATAAAATTACTCTTGGAACTATCAAAATAACAGAAACCTGTTCAAACAATAGAAACTTATAGACCAAATCAGAGTTATATAATAACATAAAAACAAAACTTTTCCTGGAAGGAACCCCATATATGATTCAATAGAAAACTTTTATAAAAAAAATCCAACAGTTTATTTATTCATTCATTCATTTTAACTTATAAATATCATGAATCAGCCAAGCAAGCAAGAAATGAATGAAAGTTGAGTGAATGTGTACCAGTTTTTTGTCTTCAAGTGTTTGTGGAAGAATAACCTTGAAAAAGTGTAAGGGACTCTCTGCCATTGAATTGGATTGAGAAACTTCAAAATTCAAATGTTGGAATCTAATTTTATTTAGAAATTAATTTTCCTTTTGATTCTATGGTCAATTTCCTATAAAGTGTCCAGACTTGTTTAGGAAAGTGTTGGATTTAAATCAAATACAAACCAATTTGGATCCTCTGATGCTGAGCTGATTTTTATCCTGACATAATAGATCTTTTGACATGTGTAATTGATAACTATAATTTATTTTTATTATTTATTTCACTTTCATTATTTTTAAATGCAGAATCTTATTCTCAGTTGTTTTAGATCAGGAAAAAGATTAGCACAACAAAGAATCCTGATCCAATATAAACTGTAATCAAATATTAGTCGGATTAGTATTAAAAAAAAAAAAAAAAAAAGTTTAATAAAGAACATCGTGTTGTTTAATTCTATTAGGATTCCAATTTATCTTTTGTCATATGGTTTCCTATCTAATCGTGGACAACTATAGTTTGCTCCAGGGTATGGGCCTGGGCCCATGGGCATACATGTCATCGTGGGCTTATCTGTCCATTTACCCATTTCTTTCAGTTTTTATACTTGTTTGGATTTCCGTTTGCTTTTACAATGCGTTTACTAATCGGAAATCTAATAAGGAAAGAGAGCTTAAGATGGAAATCAAATAAAGAAAGACAACTTAATTTTTAATTTGTAATAATAGTGTTTATTAAGAAATCAAAGTGTCTACTTCAAATAAAACTTAATTCTCCTTTCACACCCAAGGAATTAAGTTCTCTATCCTAATTTCCTTTCGAACGGAACTGAATTCTCTATTTCCATTCCCGATTAGTAAACTATAGCAAATAAGTCTTTGATTGGAAAGTGAATACAAAATCAGAAATCAGAAATCTATTTTGAACATGCATTGAACATATCATCTTCAAAAACTAATGTGAGCTCAAATAGAAAAAGATGATCATCCATAAAAGGCAAAGCCATAAAAGCTAATAATATATATTACAACTCCTCCCACAATATTCTACATATTTGAGAGAGTTTATGAACATATATTAGCATTGAATCATCTCTTTAAACAGACCATAATAGTATCAAAATTTCAGAGAAGAGATCCGTACCATAATTTACAGCAACTACTGACTCTGTATTTACACTAATTATCGAGATGAAATACCGAAACTTTCAGAAGAACATCCTTCATCCTGGTGAGCTCAAACACACAGATATCGTCTTTCTTCAAACTATTATCCCTCAAAAATCTAGCCCATCCCCTTGTTAAATCAGGACCCCCCCAGTATCTCCAAGCGAGTTGGACAGGCCACTCTCTTCCCTCGGAAACCTGTAGGTTGATAACTTTGATATCTCTATTCAAATACTTGTGAGCAAATTCTACTGGCATATACTGCAGAGGCAAAAAGAGAGTTGTGATTTAGCATATTTCAATCAAAAAGAACTTCAGAGTTGCATTTTATTTAAAAGCTCACCAAGAAACTTTTCGTTATATTTCTTGGCCGCAAGATGATCATGAATGACGGATTTTTAGGCTTCAACATTCTGGCAACATTGATTGCTCGCTCTCTTTCTTCAGCTGCGATTACCCCAAACCTTTGACTAACACAGATTCGCTTAGCTTCAAGTAATGGCAAATACTCTAGTTCATCTGCAATTTATTAGAAAATGTAAATCTAACCGATTACTAAAGAAAGTACATATAAGGAAAAAAAAAATAGCAATCAAATTCGGTTCTTTTACTAAAGAATGTGTCTTGAAGTTATCATCATCGTTTTTTGCTCACTTTCATACCTGTAACTTCTGTCGGGTTGTCATCCTCCCCGCTATGTGTAGTTGTCCAGGATTCAGTCTCAGCATTTTCAGCCAGGAGCTTTCTGCGGTGCAAGGATCCTTGTGAATTGTACATTTCGTTCCAGTTCAATTTTCCTTGGCTCGATTCATTCATAGCATTTGATCTATATGTCTCCAAAAACTCTTCCACTTTACATTTCTTGCTGCATGTATCATAAGCATGTTCAAATTTTGGACTCTCGAGGGAAGCAGGAGATTCCCAGCACCTATTAATTCCCAAAGAAGAACTAAAAGAACGCTTAACCCCGTCCAACGTTGATGGAGTAACATACAGTTCATTAGATGACCCGTTACTAGGCCATTCATCAAAAATTTCCTTTTTAACAGACCTAAAAGGTGGATTTGGAGTCGCAGGACCTTTTATCTCAACGGAGTCATCATTTCTTAATTCATCCTCGTGCACTGAGTTCTGCTCATTTTCTCCTGGTCCATAATATTGAGGATAGAGAATCTCACAGGCAGTAATATCAAATATAAGAACATGGAAATTCGAATTCTTTTCATATCTAAAAAACACAAAATATCCAGCACATATCGAATGATACTCTACAAAGTCATGCCAACCATCCTGAAACCAAATCTTGTTCCCTCTTTTCGTCAACCCCACATGCCAAACACGACCATTCGGTACTCTCAATACAGCAACAGCTGAGAGTTCATTCCCAAATTTGGTTACAAAATTTTCCGGAAGATTCTGCATTCGCACGAATAAAATTTGACAATCTACTCCGTGACATGGGAGCATCAATCGAAGAAACGATTCAAAGACATTGCAATCATGGGAGAATTACAGAACAGCAATCTAACAATATAAACAACAAAGAAGATGACTACATTGTCATGTTTTTATATGCAATTATGCAAACCACCATTGCTATACCATTTAATTTGAAACAAAAAAATCCTTAACAAGATGAGACTGAACTCAATTGATGAGGAGCAAAACCATCCAAAACTCTCTAGATTTTTTTTATTTTTTTATTGAAACAATTCTCTCTAGATTTCATTGAAACTATTGTCTATGCCTTTGTAACATTTTATACACAACAAAGTAGATGACTACATTGTAGTGTTTTCATATGCAAACCACCATCACTATACAGTATACACCATTTAACTTTAAACAAAACAAAACAAATCCTTAACAAGATGAGACTGAACGCAATTGATGATCAGCAAAACCATCCAAAATTCTCTCTAGATTTCATTGAAACTCTTGTCTATGCCTTTGTAACATACATTTAACTAAACTGATGCAAATATCACAAATTATATACACAAATTGCATGAAAATTGAAAACGTTGCAAGTAGTGAAATGTCAAAAGATTGTTCATCAGATTTAAGAGAGAAATCATCCAAACTGAACCAAACATAACAAATTATACACAAATTGCATGAAAATTGAAAATAAAAATTGAAGCTTGAATGAAAATTTTACCAGCTTCTTGTCTTTGAGAGTAGAAGCACGGACGGCTCTGAAGAAATGTGAGGGTGTATCGGCCATTGACATTGAAAAAACTCAGAAATCAGAAGCAAAGCTTGAAGCTTTCAACAAGGGAAACAGGCCCAACAAGCCTAGAAGTTGGAATTTACGAGTTGACCCATCTGGGGTAAGCAAAAGCATGGATTTTTGCAGACCCAAAATGGGGAATTGTAGAAGGAAGAATTTATTAGGCGGAAATATCGGTGAAGGCCGATATAGACTCTCTCTCACTCTGGGTAAGTGAAGATGGAGACTACTACTTCTGTTATGTCACTTGTGAATTGTGACAACTGCAGGGAATCCCGATAAAAGTGGCATCTATAAATATCTAATTAAATATTTTAATTAAAAGATAATTGTAGTTATTTTATTTAGGCAGAATTTCATATAAGTCCTATTTTTTTGTGATTTGTCATCTATATAAATGTCTTTCCAAATTCATCACTTTAGTCCTTACTTTTTCCAAAACTCATCACTTTATTCCATTTGACCAAATATGTGAAAGTCAACTATTTTAAAAAGTGTGAAAGTACACTTTTGCCCTTATTACTGTTTAATTTAGTTAAAATGATTATATTAGCTTTCAATTAAAATGAAAAATAATAAAATCTTAAATAAATATATTATAAAAAAATCTTAAATAAATAATAATAATAATAAAATCCATTAATTATTATTTTTTATTTTTTTTGTATTTTTGTCATAATGGACATTAATTTAGTTAAAATGATTATCTTAACTTTAAATGATTTTTTTTCATAAATTTTTTTTTTTTTTTTTGTAATCAATTTATTTAAGATTTTATCATTGAGGATTTTATTATCTTTCAATTTAATTTAAAAATAAGATAATCATTTTAGCTAAATAAAAATTCATATGAAAAAAATACAAAATAAGAAAAAATTAATGGATTTTTTTAATTATTTATTTAAGCTTTTTTTTTTGTAATATATTTATTTAAGATTTTATTATTGAAAATTTTATTGTTTTTCATTTTAATTTAAAACTAAGATAATCATTTTATCTAAATTAAATAGTAATATGGGTAAAAATGTACTTTCACAGGTTTTAAAATAGTTGACTTTTACATATTTGGTTAAATGAACTAAAGTTGTGAGTTTTGAAAAAAGTAAGGACTAAAGTGATGAATTTGGAAAAACATTTATAAAGATGACAAATCACGAAAAAGGTAGGAATTATGTCAAATTCTACCTTTTATTTATATATATAAGATAATTGAAATTATTATTTATATATATATATATATAAGATAATTGTAATTGATAAATAATTATACCAAGCCTCAAAACTTTTTTTTTTATTATTATTATAATTATGTTTCTTCTAAAAAAAATGAAAATATAATCATTTTAAATTCATTTTTTTTAAACTCGTTTGTAAAAAAAAAAATTCTGCTGACATGAGGAATATTTTTAATTATTAATGTGTGCCATCACTGCCATGACTTTGTGAATATAAAATTAGGATATTGGGACATATAGAAGTACATAACAGTATAAATTATATACCAAAACAGAGATAATTTCACTAAAGTCCCTACTTTTTAGTAAAATGTCATATACTTAAACGTCTTTGGTATATTATCAATTTAAATTCCTTATTGTTTTGAAATACATCATTTTAGTCCGTTTGACCAAAATACTAATGGTCAACGCTAACTATATATATAAAAGTACAATTTTACCCTTATCAAAATAATTTATTGAGTTTCAAATATATTAAAAAGGTTTTTAAAAATAAATAAATGACAAAAATTTATTTCTAAAAAAATATTTAAAAAAAAAAAACTATTGGATTATAGAAAATATAAAGTTAAAATAAATAATAAATTGAAAGTATTTAAAAAAATATTTCAAAAAATAAAAGAGAAAGTTATTTTAAGCAAATGGATCTCCACTGTTGGATTTGGATCGATCCAATGGTGGAGATCCATTTACTTTTTTTTAAAAAAAACTTTATTTTTATTTTTTGAATTACTTTCTATTTTTTTATTTATGAAAATACTTTCAATTTATTATTTATTTTAATTTTATATTTTCCATAATCCATTAGTTTTTTTTTTTTTTAAATCTTATTTAGAAAATATTTTTTGTTGTTTATTTATTTTTATAAACCATTTAAATATTATTTATTTTTTAAACTGAATAAATCATTTTGACAAGGGTAAAATCGTACTTTTATATATATAGTTAGAGTTGACCATTAATATTCTGGTCAAAATGGACTAAAGTGATGTATTTTGAAAAACAAAAGACTTAAATTACTAATATAATAAAGATATTTAAATATGCGACATTTCACCAAACAGTAGGGACTTTAGTGAAATTCCCTACCAAAATATTAAAAAACAATTTAACATATTTAACCTATTTTCGGTTGATGTTGGTTAGCGTCATTTTAGTTAGCTTCATTTAGATATGATCAAACAGATTTTGAAAGTTTTAAAACTTAGGACGCATTTACTAATCATAAATGGAGTCATGGAGGGAATTAAAATTAAGTTACTAAATTATATTCCAGTATTTATTAACAATTTAGGAATCATAAATGAAATCAAATTTATTCATTTTCTAATGTTTACTTAAATTAAAGAATCAGAATGATATAAAGTTGATTACAAAAATACTCTTATGCATATAGCATGTTGAAATATTTTTGTTATTATGAAAAAATATATATATATATATATATAATCATGTTCTGGTCAGTACGCACTGATATAACTTCATGAGGATATTGAATATGAATCACTAGTTTTGACAAGTGCATATACACTTGAGTCAAAGCATGTCAAACTAGTAACTCACATTTAATATCCTCATGAAGTTATATCAGTACGCATTGACTTGAAACATTTATATATATATATATATATAGTTTTTCTATTGTCAATTCGTCTTGATATAAAATCTATGGTTCACATTCTTCGTCCTGAAATATTTTATATAAAGACGAACTGACAATAGAAAGACTATATATATAGCATGTGTATGAGGTCCACAAAATTAATTCTCCATAGATTTAATATAAGTTTTCAAAAATCAATAACTTAATTCTCTTTCCCAATAAGGATTCCCAATTAGTAAACAGACTAAAGTAGATTTTGGAATGGCTTTGGAGAATTACTAAAAGTGGTCAATTATTCATTTAAAAAAAAAAAGTGATCAATTAACTTAATCAGCATGTGTTTCAATTAAAAAAATACTCGTAAAAATTATAAGTTTGAGTTATTTTCGTTAAGAGTAATGCTAGACGCAGGGGCGGGCTTATGAGAGGGTTGCCCCGAGTTGCAGCTTGGGCAGCCTTCCAGAAAAAAAAAAATTAGAAAAAAAAAATTAAATGGATAATTACATAAAACCTCTAAGATTTAATTATATTATACTAATATGATATTTTGTCTATTTAATGAAATGTAATTATTGTTTTTCAAAGTAAGTTATAAAAATACACATAATATTACGACTTCTAATATTATAGAATTAAGTTATTTACAAGTTTAAATAATTTTTTTAACTACAAGTTTAAGCAATTGTTTGTGTATAAATTTTACAATGTATTTCATATTTTAAGTAGTTCATTATTGAATTGGCGTCATCTTATTATTAAAAATAAATAAATAAATATTTTCATTAAGAATTATATTAAAAAATATATATTATTAATTAATAGGTAGTATGTCTTGAACTTCGTTATATATGTCTACATTGAGGAATAAAATAACAAAAGTTTTCTCTACAGTACACACTGAATTTAATAAATTTAATGTGAGAATTTATAAGCCATTAATTAAGCATTATAATATATTGTCTAAATAAAAGTAGATAAATCCAACAATTGATAGCTAAGGAGTTGACTTTATAATGTTAGTACACATCAAATTTAATAAATTTAATGCGAGAATTTATGAGCCATTAATTAAGCATTATAATATATTGTCTAAATAAAAGTAGATAAATCCAACAATTGATAGTTAAGGAGTTGACTTTATAATGTTAGTGCATACCGAGTAAAAAAAAATACTATATATATATATATATATATAATTTAGCCCGAGCAGCAAATTTTTCCTGGGTTCGCCCTGACTAGACGACTCAACTTTTTTTTCCCAAATGATGTGGCACATGAGATGTCATCATCACAATAACTTATTTACAAGATGTTGACACCTCATGTGACATATCATTTGGAAAAAAAAAAAAAAAAAAAAATTGGAACGTCTAGCATTACTTGTTTCGATAAACGTCACTTATTGCCGGTTAGAGTCGCTAAATTTAATTTTGAAAGGATAATTAACTTAGATGTAAGAAATGGAGTTGAAATATTACTATAAATAATTTATGAGATTAATTAAGGGGATTTTGAAACAAAACTCAACCAAAAAAATGAGAAAAATTACAAGTTTAAGAAGGTGTCTATTAGCGCCGGTTAAGGTCTGCAAAAACAAATTTCAAAAAACTTAAAACTAACCTAGAGTTTGGAATTGTGCTGTAGAACTACTAAAAGTCATTGGTTAATTGAATTTCGTTTCAACCAAAAATAAACAGAATACTTAGAAAAAGTATAGGTTTGAGTTGATGTCGGTTAACGTCACTTATTATCGGTCAGGATCAATAAATTTAATTTCGAAAGGATAATTAACTTAGGGATATAAAATGAAGTTGGAAGATTACTATAAAGAATTTATGAGATCAATTTAGGTGAGCTTGAAACAAGGGCATAGCCAAGGTAGGCTACCCCTGGCCCGGTCTAAAACTAGGGAAAAAAATTTATTAGTTAGATAAATTATTTATGAGTTAATTATCAAGCTAAATTCTTTCAAATCAGTATAAACATTTTAGAGTACGTTTTATATCGTAAAACCCACTAGATTATCTAATAAAATAATTTTATAATTCAAATTTAACTGTTTTCAATACTGATTGTTAAATATTTAATCTCTTGTTTTATTAGCACGAGTGTACAACTCTCTCTTACTCTCTGATAGTCCTCACATAAATAATCTCAAAATATTAATTTAATCATCAATATATATCCCGATTCTGGTCAGTGTATACTAATATAACTTACAACAATGCGTTATATGTAGGCCACTGCTTATAGAGAAACACTGAAAAGTGCATATACACCGAGTCAAAACATATAAATATAGTGATCCTAACTTAAATGTACATATTACAAAAAATTAGGAAAATCTATTTTTTTCCTTTATTGTCATTTATTTTAATTTTATAATTTTGTACAAAATACAAAATAAATTAAACTTCTAACATTTCTTATTTCTTTTAACTAGGTATATATGTTGTTATACTATTAAACCTTTTATGTTTTATTAAGTTCCGTTCATCGAAAGGTTAAACATGTGTAGCCTATCTATAGAAAAAATCCTAGCTATGCCATTGGTTTGAAACAAACTCAACACCCCCAATCCCCCCACCCCCAGGGGAAATTACACTAACATCCCCTAAATTTGGTGAAATTGGACCAATAGACAGAAGATCATTTTATGGCATAAACCTCTCTTGAATTTCGTTGACCAAACGTTGACCACAGTTAGGACTAACTGTTGACCAGCCTTGACCCCTAAAAAGTCACATTTACCCTTTGTCTTCAATCTTAAAAATCATATTAAAGAAAATAGAAAATTAAAAATTAAATAAAAAATTAAAGAAAAACTTAAGAAAATAAATCAAGTTCACCAGTTCATCAACCATCATCGTCGTCGTCATCACCAGTGTTTATTGAACATCATCATCATCAGAAAATTCACCAAATTCCAGAATTCACCAGTTCATCTAGTTCAAAACCTAGAAATACACCATTTCAAAAAAAAAAAAAAAAAAAAAAAAAAAAAAAAAAAAAAAAAAAAAAAAAAAAACCAGATATTCACCAACATATTCACAACCAATCCCAAAACCATCCACCATAGCCACCTTCAGATTCAACAACCCAAACCACCAAAATCCAGAACCACCACAATCCCACAATCTCACCGGTGACCCACCCAAACAATCAAAATCCAAAAACACCATCCCACAATCCAAATCTCTGTCAAGAGAAAGAAAATGGAGAAGAGAAGAAGAAAAAGAAAGAAAAGACGACCAGCAGCGATAGGAGATCGATCGAACGCTGATCTTCTCATTTGGAAAGAGATCGAGCACCGATCTCTCGCTAGCGACCACCCAAACCACCAAAATCCAAAAATACCATCCCAAAACCCAAACCGCAACCAAATATGATGTAGGACAATTAGCTTTGGAGTTTAAAGAATAGATGGACAAAAAATTGGCTAAAAGAGCTGCTCCGAAGAAACGGGTATAACTTTTAGCTCAGTCGTCAAATTTTCTATTATAATATGTTTTCGGAAAGGGTTTTCATTTCTCCATAACATAGAAACCTGGGCTAGCCCAGTTGACATCGTTTTCATCCTCAAATTCGCTGTTTAGTGCAGGTTGTTAGGCAGTTGAAGTTTTTTTATTGTTTTTGGTTTTTTCGTTTTGAGTTGTTTTTGTTTAGAGGAAAGCTATTTTGGTCTTTTTGCCTCAATTAGGGTTTCCGGAGATTATTTAAGGCTCTTTGTTTTCAGTTTCGTGATATGGAATAATATTATTATTTTGGTTTTCAATTAACTTTCTGGTAGATTCCAGTTTGAGTGATCTTAGGGCTTACGCTGGTAAACCCTAGAACTTCCGTTCTGCATCAAAATAACACCCAAACCTCTGTCAAAAGAAAGAATATGGAGAATAGAAGAAGAAAAAGAAAGAAAAGACGATCAGTAGCAAGAGGAGATTGATCAAACGCCAATTTCATCGTTTGGAAGGAGATCGAGCGTTGTTCTCCTCATTCGGGTGACGATCACGCTCGTAGAGTTGGTGGTTGGAATGATTTTGGTGGGTTAGGGTGGCTGCAAGGGTTTGGTGTATATGTGGTGGTGGCTAGGGTTTGGGTGTTGGGAGATGATGGTGGAGAAGAAGAAAAAGATGTTGATTGGTGAAGAAGATCTCTACCATCCATCTTTTCCACTGATCTCCATCAATTATTTTATTTTATTATTTTTTAACTTTTGTTTCTTGTGGATTAATATTTGTTTAAGCTTTTTTTTTTTATAAATTTATATGTTAAATTAATTTTAAATTGTGGATAGGTGATGTGTCTGGTGTTGATTGGTCTAAAGTCAATTTTGATTTAATTTATTTAATGTCACACTTGAAAAAGTCCGTTTTGCCCTTTTCACTGTTAACTTTCAGCTAGTTAACTGTTTGGTCAATGAAATCCAAGAGAGGTTTGTGCAATAAAATGATCTTCTGTCTATTGATTCAATTTTACCTAAATTTAGGGGTGTTAGTGCAATTTTTCCACAAAAAAAAAAAACAAAAATTACAAGTTTAAGTTATAGTCGGTTAGTGTCAGTTAAGGCATGTCAAACAAAACTCAAAAACTAAACTCATAGCATTTCTGTACAAAGTGGTAACGATTTTTAACAACGATCATAGAACACCATACAAATAAATCAGTCATATTAGGATTGACCATGGGAAAAGTACCTCTTTTTAGAGCAACCTATGGACACATGACATTTTTTTTTTTTTTTTTTTAACATGTTAGAGCATCTCTAACAGCCTTTCTTGAAAATATTCCTTAGCTTAATTAAGGGAGTATGTATATTTTTATAACTCTAACAGGTCCCTAAATAGCCCCCTTAATTGTATTCCAGTGGAGTTCACTCCCTTAATTAAGGGTTGTTTTTAATGTTATGATTATACTCAATAGTAAGAGTGTAATAATATTTTTGACAATTTTTTCATATTAATAAAGTGATCTCTGGTTTAACAAATCTTATATCATTTATAGTTTAATTATTATAATTGTCAAAAAGTTAATAATTATAAGATCAAAATGCTATGAGAAATGAAGAATTGTTTATACATCTAGATATGCATGAGGAAGACACAATTCTTTAGTTGGTCTTGAATAAGGTTCACAACTTAAGATAAAGGTTGGGCACCTTTATCTTGTTAAAGTTGTAAATTCTTTTGCTAACATTTGAGTGGGATCAAATGTACTATGATGAGTCTAAAATCATCAAAGTGTAGTGTCTCTGAGTAAAAGAATCTAGTGCACTAGGTACATTGAATATAATCACAGTTAAATACTTTATCCATAACCGTTAGTGGATAAAAGTTTTCATTTTGAGGACAATCAGAGAGTCTATTTTAATCCTGAGATAAACGATGGACTTATGATTACAAGTGTTATCATTTGAGCTATCAATGAGTACGATTATATAGCATAGTCTATCCTTGATAGTTTGGTGGTATTCATTTGTTAATCGATAGAGGACTTCATTTATAGATATGAACATCATGGCTCCATTTATTAAATGAGAGTAGAATATTATCATATGGATATTTTGAAGTGTTGGATGTTAAATCTTAACGTGAAATTTTCGATAGTGTATATTGAAACATGGCTTCTGGACAAGTCATAATATCTAAGTTCAAAATGTGGTCATATGAGTAAATATGGTAACTAGGAGAGCTATAGGCGGTCTATGAACTCTTGGCGATTACTAATATTTTTCACGAGGATACACTATCTCCAATAAGATTGTCTAGAGTACGAATGAGAAACATTTACTTATTCTATTTTTATTTAAGAGTTCAATTTTAGTTCTTTAGTTGAATAAACTAAAATTAATAGAACGAACCTAGGTGAATCATTTGTTGATTGTGATTGAGTTATATCTATTGAAGCTTAAATTTAAATAGCCCGCCAAGATCCCCAATCTACACGGAGTTGTATGGATTATTTGATATATTCTAACGGACTAATTTATGAGTCCATCTAGAATTGTAAATTTAAGGCATGTGAACTTATTTTTTTTAGTAAGAATGAGTCTAGTTCATATGTGTACTTTTTATTAAAGTCCAATGAATTTAATAAAATAGAAAAAACAATATACTGCTCATATTATGGACATGGGCAACATGGCTAAGAATATTGGCCTATTATATTGTTTTATTTTATTATTTAATTAAATAGAAGTTAATTAATTAATTATTATTTATTTATTTAATTAAAAGTCAAAATATTTTTCTGACTAGGAGAAGGTCTATTAGTGTTATACTATTGTTGGTAGTATGATAATAATCAAAGACTTTATTTTATAAGTAAATAAATAAAATGAATTTATTTATTTAGTCAAATTAGGAAGTTTTTGATTAAGTCACAATTTAATTTATATTCAATATATTATTGGATAATACACTAAAGAGTTGGATTAAGGTTTGGATTTCTAAAGTTCATAGGAGTTTTTGTGAAACACAAATCCTCTTGGTGGGAGGATTTCGGCCACATGGTAAGAATCCTCTTTGGGAGAGGATTTTGGTCACCACATAGAAAACCTATCATAGAATTCGGCCAACCCTAAGTTTTTTGAGTAAGGAATTTGGCCACCCTATATATTCTATGATATAGAATTCGGCCAACCCTAGAGTTTTTTAAGAAAGAGTTTTTCTTTTGCTTAAAAAAAATCCAACTCTAAGTGTATGGTGAAAAATTCAGCCAATAGAAAAAGAGTAGTAGGAGCGTTTTATTTTCGAAAGTGCACTAATATCTTTTAAATCAAAAGGTTTTGTACACAACATCATATTAGGTTCACGCGAGTTTTGATCAAAAGATTGAAAACTCACAAGTAACCAAACGTTCTTCGTTTTTCTCTAGGAAGTTTTTGTGACTAACAAAAAGAAAAAGTTTTTGTTTTTCATCCTCAGGTATACAAGTCAAAGAAAATGGAGCCCACATGCCTTGGTGATTACGTTCGTGATTGGATTGGAAGATCTTGCGGATTACTATCAACGCAACATCAATAATTACATGGAAAAATGTACGATATCTTTTATTATATGTTAATTAATCAAGGGTTAAGGTTTTTCTTTTAAAGGAAAATTTTTAAAATATACAAATCAATTTTTTGCTTCCGCCGCGTGTATTTTCCCTACATTTAGCCCCCTTAAAGTGGGCTCCACCTATTTAAAATTATTTTAAAGTGAGCTCCATCTATCATAATTGACAAACAATATCTAATATTTATTAAACACAATATCTAACATTTAAATAATAATAAAAAATTATTAAATGGGTCATTTAAGGAAGTATTGCTGGAGCACATACTCCCTTGATGGTTCCTTACAATAACATACATCCTTAAATAAAGGAGTCTCTAAGGGAGACTGTTGGAGATGCTTTTAGGGTTTTAGCTTATGGGTTTTGACACGATTAATTAAACAAGTCGTGTTCTGTGGACTCAAAAGAAAACAAATCATATATGTTGCCAATAATGTCTAAGAAAACAAACAAGTAAGGACTTTATATATATATATATACCATTCCTAATATTGTTTTTATTTTTATTTTATTTGATTTTATAAAAAAAATAAAAAGATAAACCATTTAATAACAATCATTTGATTAATCCAATGACTTTCATTAAAAAGTACCGATAGTAATACAATGATGGGGTGCTGAATAGAAATTTTATATATATATATATATATAGGGACGTCACTTAACAAGGGCTATGGTGGGCTCAAGCCTACCCTAACTCATTAATATATATATATATATATATTAAGAAAACTCTCTATGTAAATTTATACAAAACACCATTTATAATTTCAATCTTTTTGGCATCACAAACACTCACTAATATAGAATTTTATACCAACTTTCTCTCTCACTCCCAAATTTGATTCAATCTGTTTCTTAATTTAAAAAAATTATGTCTTCTAACAGACTATGTTTTTCGGAATTATATGTGCTTAATTATTTTATTTTGTTATAAAATTTTAGAGTTAGTCTAATTTTAGTTTATGAATTTTATATTATTAGATTTGACTCAATCTCTTCATGTTTCCACGATAACAGAATAAGGTTTTTGAACAATGAAAATGATCAAGACATTACGGAGAATGAATTTCTAAAAGAAAGTCTACAGTTATCTACATTGCAATAGAAATTGTTGATATTATTGATCCATATATTATAATTGATAAAATCTGATGTTTTTAAAAAATCTCATGATACAACTTTATTAATGTTCGATTGTATTTGCATTCCGTTATTATTATTATTATTATTATTATTATTATTATTATTTATTTTTTTTTATAACTTTTTATTTATTTATCAATTTTAATGTATTTTTACCACTATCCAATGTTACTCAGTGGTAAAAGCGTCAATTCAATTTAACAATGTCGCAAGTTTTAATCGTTGCCACCAGTATATCAAAATAAAAAATTATAACCCTTTTTTTTTTAGAATATACATTTTACATGGTATGTCCCCCTACTATTTTACAATTAATAAAATTTATTTCCTTGTATCGTTGAGGTTCACTTAAGAAATTCTGTTCTAACCTACCCTAGTATTGAATCTTGGTTACATACCCCTATGATATATATATATATATATTTCTTGTCTTCGAGTGTTTGTGGAAGAGAGCTATGATAAGAACAGTTTCCCAAACGAATCATTCTTAGCCACTATTCCTTTTATATTGCAACACGTGTATTTTTGTTTACTTTCAAACTTTCCAGAATGCTCAACTAAGGCAAGGGTTATGCTTTCATCTTTAATTTCAAAAATGCCACTAAAATTACTCTCATTTAACCCATTGATATTATGGATTGAAGCCGGATCAACATGCCCCGTACTCAATCTTTTATGTTTGATCCGATATTAATTTAATTATTTTTTTAAATATTTAAACATAAAAGGAAAATCAAAACTCTAATATTTTTATTTCTTTAACTTATTGTATTTTATGTTTGAATTTAAGATTTATTAAATTTAAATATTATGTTATATTAAATTTATGTTTACATATGAATTTTAAGGGTGTTAAACTTTTTATTTTTTTATTTTTTTATTTTTTTAAATAGGGTATGTTAAACTTTAAATTTAAATTTTAATTCTGGTTTACGTTTAAATTTAAATGCATACTTTTAATCATTATTTGTAGTTTATGTTTATATTTAAATTGAAGTATACTTTTTCAATTTAATTGTATTTTAAATTTAATTGAATATTTAGTTCAACTACAATACAACAATTTTATAGGGTTTTTTTTTGTTGTTGTTGAACTATTACAATAATTTAAGATCTTAGGAGGATAAACTCGAACCCACAGTTGAAATATTACAATAACTTTATGTCGATCCTTTTTTTATTCAATCCATTGTCATTGTGGTAGCCAAAAATAGCACAGCCCAAATACTAAGGCTCAACAGAAGATAGGCACAATGTAAAACCAAACAATTACTACGGGTTATGCCCATATGTAACGGGTCGACCGGAGACTATTATTAGCTGAAAATTGGTTGTTGACTTAATCCAACTTAAGTTACCATTTGTTATTAACAGTTGTAACAGCTGATTTGAAAGGGAGTAAATCTCTCCTAAAATCTCTACCACGATGAGCTTGATTTCAGGGATTGAAGTCATTTGAACATTGAAACCAGTGGAGGTGATGGAGCCTATAAATACAAGCCTCCATCAACATATGAAGGGGATTCTCTCTATGTTCTCTAACCCACAAAAAGACAAATAATGCAATTCCTCTCAATGCCCAAGATTCTTTTTCCTGACTCCCACACAAGGAGACAAAAGGCATCACTTCAATTCAATATAGTGTAATTATACTACACTTTGCAAGACCACTCGCCAATCAAACATCCATTCTACAATTCCATTTTACCTAGGGTCATCCAGTAAAATTAATCTCTTCTTCTACTTGGGTTGTTCGACCAACGCCCATACCACTCGACTAGCACATATTATATTATTATTATGAGTTCCTAGCGATTTAAATTGCTACTCAACGCTCAGCCCAAGCGAACCTAAGGCTCTCCGAACGACACCACCCAGGACGTGACCAACTTTACTTACGGATCTCGTAGCACACGACCTACTATTTTTCGCTCTACCATTGTTAGTGCCCACCGACTTACGAAAAATTCAACTGGAGATTTTCGAGCTCTTCAGTTTGGCGCCCACCATGGGGTCTTGGCAATTATGTAATGCAAAATCCACCGCACCAGATGTGATGTTCCAATTCCTATAACCCCTTCGAAAAAGGTAAAGATCTCTATTTCCAATTTCAATTTTCTTCTCTACCAAAAATCTGCTTCCGCATTATCAAAATTATGTTTTTTGTTTGATGTTTCAAATAGTAAAGCTAAATATTTAATTTCATTGAGCATAAAAAAAAAAAAAGAAAAAAAAAAGCTCTACAACGAACTACACAAAGTGCTCTATGGAGCCTAAAAGAAAAAAAAAATGCTCTACAATGAGCCACAACATATGCTCTATGGAGCCTACAAAAAAAAATAAATAATAATAATAATAAAAAATTTCGCTCTGCATCAAGCATTCTACAAATTTCACTATACCACGAGCGTTCTACAAATTTTGCTCTACGTCGAGTGTTCTAAAAAAATCGCTCTACAACGAGCGTTCTACAAATGTCGCTCTACATCAAGCGTTCTACAAATATTGCTCTCCGTCGAGCTACATTTTGTGCTCCAAGTCGAGCCGAAATTCATAAAAATATTGCTCTCCATCGAGCTACATTTCGTGCTCCAAGTCGAGCCGAAATTCATAAAAATATTGCTCCGTCAAGCTACATTTTGTGCTCCAAGTTGAGCCAAAATTCATAAAAATATTGCTCTCCGTCGAGCTACATTTTGTGCTTCAAGTCGAGCCGAAATTCATAAAAATATTGCTCTCCGTCGAGCTACATTTCATGCTCCAAGTCGAGCCAAAATTCATAAAAATATCACTCTTCGTCGAGCTACATTTCGTGCTCTAAGTTGAGCCGAAATTCATAAAATATTGCTCTCCGTCGAGCTACATTCCGTGCTCCAAGTCGAGCCGAAATTCATACAAATATGGCTCTCCATCGAGCTACATTTCGTGCTCCAAGTCGAGCCGAAATTCATGTAAATATGGCCTCCGTCGAGCTACATGTCGACTGTCCAAATTCCTCCGTTGAGCTACATGTAGACTATCGAACTACCTCCGTCGAGCTACATGTCGACTGTCGAACTACCTCCGTCAAACTACATGTCTACTGTCGAGCTACATGTCGACTTCCGAACTACCTCCGTCGAGCTACATGTCAACTGTCGAACTACCTCCGTCGACTGTCAAACTACCTTCGTCGAGCTACATGTCGACTGTCGAACTACCTCCATCTAACTACATGTCGACTGTCGAACTATCTCCGTCGAACTACATGTCGACTTCCGAACTACCTCCGTCGAGCTACATGTCAACTGTCGAACTACCTCTGTTGACTGTCAAACTACCTCCGTCGAGCTACATGTCGACTGTCGAACTACCTCCGTCGAACTACATGTCGACTTCCGAACTACCTCCGTCGAGCTACATGTCTACTGTCGAACTACCTCCGTCGAGCTAAATGTCGAATGTTGAACCCTCCGTCGTGCTACATTCCTTGCTCCAAATCATGCTAAGTTTTGGGTGCACTCAACAACTCCAAGTCAAACGACGAATTGTATCAAAAAAGTGAACGAAAAAACTAAAGCTATGAATATGCCACTGCTTGCCGAGTTAGCATACTACCGCCAAAATGGAATTATAAGGATCTACAAATGTCGCTCTACCACGAGCGTTCTACAAATGTCGCTCTACCATGAGCGTTCTACAAATGTCGCTCTACATCGAGCTCTACAAAGAATGGGGCTATTTAAACAATCCAACCCGTGATTTTTCGATTCTACTTTACCAACGACTGTCTTTCAACGCAAGATTTCAATCAACATAGTCCACTCTCTAACCTGAAGACTTCAACTCAGAGAGTGGGGGGCTAACTGTGGTAGCCAAAATAGCACAGCCCAAATACTAAGGCCCAACAGAAGACATGCACAATGTAAAACCAAACAATTACTACGGGTTAGGCCCACATGTAACGGGTCGACCCGAGACTATTATTAGCTGAAAATTGGTTGTTGACTTAATCCAACTTCAGTTACCATTTGTTATTAACAGTTGTAACGGCTGATTTGAAAGGGAGTAAATCTCTCCTAAAATCTCTACCACGATGAGCTTGATTTCAGGGATTGAAGTCATCTAAACATTGAAACCAGTGGAGGTGACGGAGCCTATAAATACAAGCCTCCATCAACATATGAAGGGGATTCTCTCTACGTTCTCTAACCCACAAAAAGACAAATAATGCAATTCCTCTCAATGCCCAAGATTCTTTTTCCTGACTCCCACACAAGGAGACAAAAGGCATCACTTCAATTCAATGTAGTGTAATTATACTACACTTTGCAAGACCACTCGCCAATCAAACATCCATTCTACAATTCCATTTTACCTGGGGTCATCCAGTAAAATTAATCTCTTTTTCTACTTGGGTTGTTCGACCAACGCACATACCACTCGACTAGCACATATTATATTATTATTATGAGTTCCTAGCGATTTAAATTGCTACTCAACGCTCAGCCCAAGCGAACCTAAGGCTCTCCGAACGACACCACCCAGGACGCGACCAACTTTACTTACGGATCTCGTAGCACACGACCTACTATTTTTCGCTTTACCATTGTCAGTGCCCACCGACTTACGAAAAATTCAACTGGAGATTTTCGGGCTCTTCAGTCATCCCTAATTGGGAATGGATTACATGAGAGTTGATTTATATTTTTAATAGTGGCATTTTTGAAATTAAAAATGAAAGGATTAACATGTTTTACTTGGGGGCATTTGAGAAATGAGAAGTTTGAAAACAAATAAAAGGGATAGATGTTGCAATTTGAAGAGGCGAGTCTCGGTTAAGGAAAATAAATAACCTCGAAGAAGTGTGAAGGTGTGGTTGCTGCAGCCGTCATTGGCTTCGACATTTTGGGTTCTGTTTAGAAAATATATATATATATATACATATATGGTTTGGGGAGAAAAACTTCAATGGACGGTCCCAGTGACATGGATATGGGACCGTCCAATCAAAGCACACCACAAGTGTGCTAGATATTCTCTTAATGTATATGTGGTGTGCTCTGATTGGACGATGCCATATCCACGTCACTGGGACCGTCCCATTGAAGTTTTTCTCTAGTTTGGGTTATGGGCTTTGACGTTTTTGCAGACTCCAAAACAAATTTATTTTATGAAGTGTTAAATTTGGCAAATTACATTAATGACCCGTGAAGTTTGATTATTTTATAGGCTTAATGGTACGGATGCCCCTTGAATTTTTCACATGTTGCTGATGTCCCCCTGAATTATTAAAGGACTAGGATCTTCTCCTCACCTCACCTCACCCTCACCTTTTCTTCACCTTTTAATAGCATGTGATTAGTTGTTAATAAAGTATCAATCACATCTTAACCATTCATTCATTGCAATGCTTATGTGTCATAAAATTAAGTGAGGTGATGATGAGGTGGGGTGAGAAGATGATCTTTGTCCATTATTAAAATGGTCACTAAACCCCCTAAACTGTTTTAAATTGGTAGCAAGTGACGGAATCTAGACGAAAATCACTTTCCGTCCGTAATTCGCGTCACATGATCGACTTCCATGGGCGATTGTAAAAAAGGGTAAAATGGGAATAACAAAAATTCCATCTCTCTCCACCATCGTCTTCATCCTTCCATTCTAGATTTTTTTCATCTTCATCCTTCATCCTTCAACCTCATCAACACCATCGTCTCCACCTTCTCTCCATATTTTTTTTAACCAAAAATTACTAGATTTGTATATCAAAAAAAAATTCTAGATTTTTTTTTCTTTCAAGAACAAATTTCACAAAGAATCTAATAACAAAAATAAAATAAAAAAATCCACATACAATGTATCCATCCAAAAACAACTCCTCATCAAACAAAAGTAAAATACTCAACAAGTAATTGAAAAAAAAAAAGTTAAAGATCTTGAAAGTCGAAGAAGGTTTGGAAAGTTGAAGATCTGCTCCAGCTATCGTGACACAGCGAGATATGGCGAAAATAAGAATGATCATTTTGTCGAACCCTGAGGCACACTCAGATGAACCTTGACGCAGCGACCGGTAGCTACCCAAGCATGGACCGCCATGTAGGGGCCATCATTCCCTAATCTTCGTTAGAAAATGGTGCTCTCGAATCCTCAAAGAGCATGTCGAATCCACGACAGATAAGTGTTCCAAAGGAATGATTTTATTAAAATCAATCAAAGGTTTAAAAATTACAATAATTGGAAATAATAAGACTATTTATAATAAACTAATCCTAAAACGACTCGAATACGATATTCCTAAAAATACTAAAACGGGAAAATATCAAAACTAATCAGAATCTTCTAAGATTCATGACTCTTAACTTAAATGGAAAACAAAGATCAAATCTTACCCAAAAGCTAAGTTTGATTTATTTCCAAAACCTACCTAAATTTAATTCATAATCAAACTAAAGTAAATAAACTTGCTAAACAAGAAACAAAGACCCAAATTAATAAAATACGAAAACACCCAAAACCGTCTGAATTTGAAGTTAGGCGTGGTTGGGCCGCAAGACACTGGTGGCGGCATGGGCCATGGTTCCTTCTTCTTTGTCCTACATCATATCGGATTCCATGGATGATTAAAATTATAAAATTGAGAAGACTTCATTTGTGCGTTTGAAGATCTGGAAAGTTGAAGATCTTCAACCTTCTATGGGTTTGTATTTTAGGATTCAAATTGTGTTTTGTGATTTGGGCCTATGAAGTTCAAATATTTTTCTATTTATATATATATGGTTGTTGTAGGAGTGGAGGATTTGAGTGTGTTGATTTATAAATCTTCTGGAGGATTTTCTCTTTTGTTGATGGAGGATGGAGATTGGATCTGATTTAATATTTTGTCTTTTTTAAAAGATTTTTCTTCTTTTTAATTTTTTATATCTTAAATATTTAATATCAGATGCTTAGATTTTTGTTATTCCCATTTTACCCTTTTTTACAATCGCACATGGAAGTCACGTGACACAAATTACGAACGGAAAGTAATTTTCGTATGGATTCAGTTACTTGCTGCCAATTTATGACAGTTTAGGGAGTTTAGTGACCATTTTAGGAATTCAGGGGGGACATCAGCAACACGCAAATAATTTAGGGGGCATCCGTACCATTAAGTCTATTTTATAAGTGTATACAAAGTTTTGGTCTTTTCACTAAAAATAAAATTAGATTTAAAATAGATAGCTTCTTTTGACAATCCAATTTTTTCTTTTTACACTTCATTCTCAAAATTTAAATTTTAAAATATTCTAAAAACATTTCATTTTGTTACAAGATTATCTTTTTTATCTTTTTTGAATTAAATTATTAAAAAAAAAATTATCTCTCCTAAAATATTAGATTAATTATTACATATTAAATACTCACTCCTAAATTTTTAATAACCATATTAAACTCTCTCTCCTCCAATACATATCTCTAATTTTTTATCTTCATTCTTTCTCAAACAAGACTAACAGT
Source organism: Acer campestre (assembly GCA_954870605.1). Lineage (NCBI taxonomy): Eukaryota > Viridiplantae > Streptophyta > Magnoliopsida > Sapindales > Sapindaceae > Acer > Acer campestre. The sequence goes on along the minus strand of OX940802.1, from coordinate 35,236,774 downwards.
TAAGAAAAAAAACTCAAAAAACAAGTAACTTGGTTTTTTTTTTTTTTAAATAAAAAATTGAAATATGAAAATGCTTTTTGTTACTCTTATAGGTACGTGATTGCCTAGAGAACTTTAATTCTTTCATTAATCTTAGAAATTCTAAGTTTAATCGAATATAGTTGAAACAATTCAAGTTTTCATATATATATATAATTTTATTTTTTTTTAAATTGACTTTTTAATATATATATATATATATTACTATTAGTAAAAAACTAAAATATTCATTAGTTATTTTTTTTCTTTAACTATTAATTAGAGATCGATAGAAAATATGGAAATATGATTTTTTTTTTTTTTTTTTTGAAAAATAGAGAGAGATTAATTAGAGCATCTCCAATGCAAAAGTGGTTTGCATACCAATAATTGTTGACATGGCAACAATGTCAAGATGCTTGCTTCCTATGTGGCATAAAAATAGACTTGATAGACAATCAACTTAAAATTTGGGCTCCAATGCTTCCGTCTAAAATACAATTTTTTTAATGACATGTCCATCTTTTTTTCCTATTTTTTATTTTATTTTATTTTATTTTCTTACCAAAAATATATAAAAAATTAATGTTAGTTTTAAATATTTGCTGATTCAATCTAAAAAATAGCTGTGCAATAAACCGTCTGAAAGTGGACGGTCATATTGACAATGTCTAATATTTTTTTTGCCACGTCAGCTTGAGGTTGAATATGCACGGTTGCATTGGAGACACAATTGTTAACATAACGTCTGTTTATCCTACATGACATCTTTTTTTTTTTTCACAAGCCATACTTGCATTGGAGATGCTCATAGGAGAGAGTGTTTAATATGTTAATAACAGATTTAGGAAAGGGAGTTTAATACATAATATTTAATTTAATGATTTAGAAGAGAGATTTTTTTTTATTAATTTAATTAGTTTGAAGTGTCTTTAATTTTTTTTGTCTTGTTTAGTAATTTTAATTTAGGTTAAAATTGTCATTAATAAAAAAAAATTAAATTGGAATATGAATAGATAATTTGTGGATTGTAAGGAGAAACTCTCTTTAAAACTGATCTGAAGTTATGGACAAAAAAAATCTAAATCTGATTTTCGAACATGGTATATGGGAAAATACCATTTTCTTTTTCCATCTTAATCTGATATGAAATATCTAATCTTAAAATTAATCTGAAAAAAAAAAAAAAATAGATAAAAAATCATTTACAAAAGCACATTTACATTGCATTTTTTAATGAGGTTTTTTTCATTGTAAAGAATAATGATTTTTTTTCTTCTAAAAGTCCGAAATTCGATCCGAAAAAAATCTGATTCAGATCCATAAAATATTGGATTTTGATAAATTAAAAAAAAAAAATAAATAAATAAATCTGATTCCGATCCAAATCTAAATCCAAATGTCAAACCAATCCAAATTCAAATATGATTCCAGTCCGAAATTTTAATTTGCAATTACGACTCCGATCTAGTTCAAATTTTGGATTGGAAGACAATTTTTTTTTTAAACAAACAAACTGTTCCGAAAATAAATTATAGCATCAAATCATTCCTTATAGGATTCTAGGAAATATATTTCCTAGAAAGATTATACAATTCACAGAACATCCTAATATTCACTTTGATTTCTATGGAAATACTGAAACTTTCAATAACATGTCTTTCTTCTTGATGATCTCAAACAGACAGATAACTCCATCTTCCAACTTTGTCTTATCCTTTGATAATCCATCCCAGTTTTTCCATTTATACCACCTCATAAAAGGACCACCACATTGTCTCCAACAGATTCTCACAGGCCACTCTCTTACGCTGCCCTGAACCCGTAGCTTGATGAATTTGACATCTCTTCTCAAATACTTGATCGCGAATTCGTATGGCACGAACTGCAACAAGCAAAAGAATTGCGTATTGATGTCGAAGATAAGGAAACTTCAGGATCATATAAAATGTTGCTTCATTTTTATTTAAAAGCTTACCACGGTTCTTGTAGCTATGCTTTTTGACCGTAAGATAACCATGAACGAAGGACTTTTAGGCTTGATCGATTCACCAACATTGATCATTCTTGCTTTTTCTTCTGTTGATAAACCTGTAAACTTTCTACTAACAAAGATTCCCATTTCTTCAAGTAAAGCAAACCCGTGTTTCTCTGCAATTTAATGGAATTAGAGTTGAAAAACATCAAAAAATTTGAACCATAATGTGAACAATAGGTCAGCATTTTTCAGGTTAGATTATATTCATTACCAGCTGCAACATTTGATTCATTGATCTCCATTAGCTTTTCCATCTTACATTTCTTCATCATTCGCGTCTCCATACCATTCTCATTTGTTGGAGTACTCTCAAGGGAAGCAGCAGCACATTTTCGACCTCTTTTAGTAACGGGAGCAGACCGAAAAGAAGGCTTAGCTTGATTCTGTTTCGATGGTGGTTTCGGGCATATTTTGCTACATGACCTGAAATCTTTTTTCTTCAAAGAGCTTGAAGGAGGGTTTGGAGTTCTTAAATCTTCCATTATCTCAACAGACTCCTCCCTTTTTATTTCATGCTGATGTACCGACTTCTGCTTGTTGCTTTCACCATTAAAGGGATATTTAATCTCACAGGATGTTGTATCGAGTATAAGAACATCGAAATTCGAATTCCTTCCGTACTTGAAAACCAAGAAATATCCTGCACAGATTGAATGGTATTCGACAAAGTCATGCCAACCATCGTTAAACGAAATCTTATTCCCATCTTTTGTGATCCCCAGGTGCCAAACACGGCCATTAGGCACTCTAAGCATAGCAACATCAGAAAGCTCATCCCCGAATTTCCTAGCGAACTTTTCTGGAATCCTCTGCATTTATGCAATTATAATTAGACAATCTACTCGAAAAGAAAGTGAAAAATCAATCCTAAAATGCTTCATTGACATTGCAATCATAAATTTTAATGCAAATAAGGCTCAGGGTTACTGAAACAAGAAGAGAGATAATTGTAAACACAAACACAAAGGGAAGTGATACCTATTAAACTACATGCCAACTTCGAGGGAATCTAAACTTGCTTACCAGTTTAGGCAAGATACAATAAAAAAATATAATTAAAGGAATCCAAGTTCAACATATTAAAGAGGGTCAAGGCGATCCTGAAATTTTAGTAAACCAACTGACGTTTAGTTTTGTAATGTCAAATAGCTGTTTCATAACATTATAAAACCAAGACAAAGGTCTACATTGACATAAAAATCTAGAGCAGTTATGGACCCTCAAAATTAACAATCATATATATATATATACACACACACATAAATGTTCAAGTCGGTGCGAACTGATATAACTTCGTCGGTGCGCACTGATATAACTTCGTCAGTGCGCATTGATGAACGTTAGATGTGAACCATTAGATTTACATACTTTGACTTAAAATGTATGCACTTGTCAAAACTTTTCTATAATCAATGGTCCACATGCATTGGTAATGATAATATATATAACTTTCAGGTACATGATCTATACGATTTTTGTACAGGATTCAAAATAGACACATGTATCTATTGGATTAACACATATATCTATTAAATCAACATATATAACATTCAGGTATATGATCCGTACGTTTTTTTTTTTGTATGGGATTCAAAATAGATACCTGTGTTAATCCATAATCTATATAACTTTCAGATACATGATCCGTATGATTTTTGTACAGGATTCAAAATAAACATATGTATCTATTGGATTAACACAAGTATCTATTAAAACAATGCCGGTACACAAATTGCATGAAATTAAACTAGTGGCTAGCATTCATGTAATGGTGGTAAACTGGTAACGATTTTTAACACTGAGCTAAGAACACGACAAAAAAAGTATCCTATTTTTAGGACAACCCATGGACACACAACATGCATTTAAAAATTAGGGTTGTGGGGAATGACAAGATTAATTAAACGAATCATGCCCATAATACAAATCACACGTTGCAAAATAATGTCAAAAAAAGCAAAAAGAAGTAAGGTTGTGTGAGTATCCATACCAGATTCTTGTCTTCGAGTGTTTGTGGAAGAATAACCTTGAAGAAGTGTGAAGGTGTGTCGGTTGCTGTCGCCATTGACTTGGACGTTTTGGGTTTGGGTTCTGCTTAGAAAAGATAAATATATGGTTTGGGGTTATGGGGCTCTGACGTTTGAGTTTTGACGTCTCGAAGACTCCAAAACAATTTTAGTTTAATTAGTGTTAAATTGGGTAAATTACATTAATGACTCCTGGAGTTTGAGTATTTATAAATGTATACTAAGTTTTGGACTATTCATATTTATTTCCCGTTCAAAAATCCTTTTAAGATTATGATTAAATTAAAAAGAGAAAGAAAGAATTATATGAGTACGTAAATAGGTGGAAAACATTGGATTGTTGGTTTTTGGTAAAAATCTGAAGGAATTTGAAAAGTTTTATAGTATAATTTTATGTATAAACAAAAGGATTCTAATAATCTACAATTATGTATAACTTACCCGTGTGGAAATTGGAATCCAAATAGCTATTGGGAACCCAGTACCTATTGGATTAGAGTACGTAATACTAGACAATCCAAAATTTTGAGTCCATTTTTGCTTACCCCCTTTAAAAGGGTAAGCATTACTCCCTCCCCAACACTTGACATGTGTCCAAGAAGAAGGTATTTTTATCTAAACACATAACACTTTTTGGACAAAAATTCCCCTCCCCTAACACTTGTCAAGTGTTGGGTAGGAGAGTAATGCTCACCCCCTTGAGGGGGTGAGCAAAAGTAAACTCCAAAAATTTAGCCCAAATTTCAACCAAAATGATGTGGCAAGTGAGTTGTCATCACCATACACAACATAGGATGATGTGGTTAATGAAAAAACCACTAGCCACATCATTTGGGTTGAAATTTAGGTTAAATTTTTGAGTTATCTAGCATTATTGATTGGATTATCATCAGGAAATACTAAAACTCAAACCTGAATAAGTATATATTACACCTGGGTAGCGGAAACTCAAACCTGAATCAATTTTATTTTATTTTTTTTGGATAAAATGAACCTGAATCATTATTAATATAATGAAATACGAAACTTGTAGAACAATGTTTTTTTTTTTTCTTATTAGATTCCTTTTCACCGAATCTAATCGGGTAATCTAATTTTGTGTTGGAAATCTTCCTTATCTAACGATTTCATTGTTTGATGCCAACACGTGTCATGCGTAGCCTAGCGAAATTCTATTGGCGGTGCACTTTCTTTCCTCACCCATCAACTTTTCCTGTTTTGACAAAGACAACAAGTCTCACTATAAACTCTCCAATTTCCATCATCCCTGACAATTGTTTTTTTCTAGGTTGCTAAAAAACTAGGACAAAAACAGAAACTTGCCTTGGGAGAGAAGAAACTTCTTCAATGGCGGCCGGGACACCCTCCTCTAATTTCTTCAAGATTATCCATCACTCAACTCTTCAAGACAAGAAGCTGGTAACTCCTTCCCTTTCAAAAGATTGTATATTAATAATCTAGGTCTTCTGTTTAGTGAATATTTGAAAAATAAGCTAAGTGTTTGTGATAATACTCAAAGAGAAAAAAAAAAAAAAAAACAGAGAGAAATATATATTCACCAAAGATGAGCTCAACTTTGATGACCACCTAAACTAACTTTGCTAATTAGCAATATGTTACAATAATCATGACCTGATGTTTGATCATGATTTTCACTTACCTTTATTTTGCAAGCCTATATTATACATGAATTCTCCAAGTTTGATTTTCATGCAATTTAGGCATTACTTTATTATTTAGTAGATTTGGATCTAAATTTTTCCATTTTGTTTCATCTCTATAGCATAAATGTACAGCAACATTCACTCACATCTCACTTTAGAAAGCATTGTATTGATTCTCTTGTTTGTAGTATGTATCTTCAATAAATATTATTTTTATAATCATCTATGTGTAGTTCTCAAACTAAATGATAAATTGGTGATGATATATTCTGCAAAACTTACACACGAAACATCTTTATTTGAGCTATTACATTTTAATTTTTGATTGCTTCTTGTTAATTTAGTAGACCAACTAGCTGTTTTATTTATTTATTTATTTATTATTTTTTTTTATTTTTTTTTATCAATTAATGCAGGGGATTCCCAAAGTGTTTGTGAAGAAATTTGGGAATGAACTCTCAACCGTTGCTACGATCACAGTACCTAATGGTCGTGTTTGGAAAGTGGAATTGACGAAAGATGGGACAAATATTTGGCTTCATGGTGGTTGGCATGAGTTTGTAGAATATCACTCGATCTCTACCGGATACTTCTTACTGTTTAGATATGAAAAGAATTCAAATTTCCATGTTTTCATTTTCGATATGTCTGCTTGTGAGATTCGATATCCACATTATTGTGTCAGACTGAAAAATGATTCCTTAACTCCGAAGCTACCTGCTTTTAATTCTGCTTTGGAAATTAAGAAGAAATCTACTGCTTCCCTCGAGAGTCCAATATTTAGGCGCAACTATGAGTCGCGAAGCAAGAGATGTAAAATGGAAAAGGCGGTGGGGATGAAAAAATCAGATTCTATAGGTGATGAGAGTGAGCACGAAAGTAAAAGAACTAAACTTGGTAAAGCTGTTTGTACCTTAATGTTTTTTCTCTTGTAAATTCTTGGTAAAATTAGTAGTTTTCAACTCTAATTTCATAATTGCAGATGAACATGAGTTGTTGGACATTCTTAAAGAGATGGGAATATTTGTTAAAACGAACTTCAAATATATAGCAGCAAAAGAAAAAGAGAGAGCAATCGCCGCTGCCAGGTTGTTCAAGCCTAAAAATCCATCATTCATGCTTATCATACAGCCGAGAGACGTATGTAAATGTACTATGGTAAGCGCTTCTAATTCTAAACATAGAATTTTGATTCTAACATTAATTTCTCAAATCAATCCGCCCTTAGTTACAAATTCTTTATGTGTGCATGTGTAGTATGTGCCATTCGAATTCGGGAAGAAGTATTTGATCGGTAGAGATGCCAACAAATTGGTCAAACTACAGGATCATGATGGAAGAGAGTGGTCTGTAAAATTCTGGAATAAACGGTCTAAGGTCGGTGGGGGTAATTTTACACATGGATGGTCTACATTTGCAAAGGACAAGAATTTAAAGGAGGGAGATATCTGCATGTTTGAGCTTATCAGTGAGAAGAACATTGTTCTAAAAGTTTCAGTATTTAGTACAACTACTACTATACTGTAAATCTAATTCTAGATTAGTTAATTGATGTATTGGTACTCAATTTTATTTTACCTTGATGAGAATTTTGCATAGCATGACTTTATAATAATGTAACTTGTGTAATTTTTGTGTTCTACTTTGATGAATGATGATTCATAGTATATGTCACACTATGTCAATGTCATCACAGGTTTGGATAACCTATGCTCATATTCCTTAAACATCATTTCAAGTTTTGGATACTTTATGTCATGTGAGCAGGCCCTTTTCAGCTTGAAATGATTTTGGAGAAAGAAAAATTCATGTTACAATTTCAAAAAAGGGAAATTCCTGAAGCATAAAACCAAGATCCATTACAACAAAATCCATATCTGATATTTTGTTGCAGGCTGCAGCAGCTACTAAAAAAAGAGTGGTGGGTTGTAGCAGGATACTATGGCAGATACACTTTTTCATTTCTTTAAGGTTATCCTTCCCTCTGCTCTTCAAGACAAGAAGCTGGTAATTCAAAATCCTTCCTTTGATTTGCTTAATCTGTTGAATAAAAGATTATTCTTATATATTAGCAAAGTCTCTGTTGAATCTGTTGAACAAGTTTCTGTAACTTGAATATTTACAGGTTTATTAGAATCCTTTATTTTAACATATGTTTGATTGTATACTTTGTATTTTACCTGAACATTGTGCAGATTCTACTCTCTCAATACTTTAATGTGTTTAATTTTATTGTAAGGAAGAGTTGGTGCCTTAGATGTTATAAAAAAAGCTTTTTGAGAGTCTGGCATTGTACGGTTTTGTGGTATTTGTAACTTGTGTTGCCAATCAATGTCTGGTTTCAAACTAAATGGTATATTTGTGAAACTTATATAAGAAGTCATTCCTTTTGTTTATATATATATATATATTGTTACTATGATATCCTTTCTTGTTGCTGTAGTGTCATGAAAGCATTTGTGTGATTGATTTTTTCACTAGATTAGCTAACTTTATTTGCATAAACACAGAGGATTCCCAAGAAGTTTGTGAAGAAATTTGAGAAAGAACTCTCTAATATTGTTACACTCATGGTCCCTAATGGTCGTATTTGGCACGTGGGATTGAGGAAAAATGAGGGAAAGCTTTGGTTTTATGATGGTTGGCATGACTTTGTCGAATATCATTCGATCAGTGCTGGATACTTCCTGGTTTTCAAATACAAAAAGAATTCGAATTTTCGTGTTCTTATATTTGATGTAACCTGTTGTGAGATTCAGTATCCATATTTTTGTTTTAGTCCGAAGAATGATGTTCTGTTGAGATAATTGATTCCACAACTCCAAACCCACCTGAATTCAGCTCTTTTGAAAAATGTCCAAAGTCATCTGGAAAAATTTACACTCCTACACCATTGCAGCAGATTCAAGCTATAGACATTCCAGAATCAAGCTCTAGACCTTGTTCTGGTTCTGTTCAGGTAATTAAGCATGGATACGAGACGCCAAGCAAAAGACTTAAAGTGGAAGAACCGGTGGAGATAAATAAACTAGATGCTACAGGTGATCATGAGAGTGAGCTTAAAAATGCTGCATACAAAGTTGAGATGCATTCTTCAGATGATGAAGATGAAGCAAAAACAACTAAAATCGGTAAGCTTTGTATACCTACATATATATATTTGTTATCTACTAAATTACCTAGAAAGTTTATATTTATCAACTTTAACTATGTAATTTGTAATTGCAGATAAACTTGAGTTGTTGACTCTTTTTGAGGACATGAAAATCTCTATTTGTAGGAATGTTGAGTATCTTACAGCAAAACAAAGAGAGAGAGCAGTCAATGTTGCCAGATTGTGCAAGCCGGAAAATCCTGCATTCATGGTTCTCTTGCAGTCGAGGAACATAACCAAAAGTTTGTTGGTGAGCTTTTCAAGTAATACAAAGCATGATCCTGAAGTTTCTGTCTTTGAAATATGCTAATAAGTTGCAACTCTTTTCTGTCTTTGCAGTATGTGCCATCCAATTTTGCCGGTAAGTATGTGAGTAGAAATGCCAAATCTATCCGACTACAGGTTTCTGATGGAAGAAAGTGGCGAGTTCATATCTTTAGGAGACAATCTGCAGCAGATTTTACAAAGGCGGTTGCTAAATTTTTTAGGGAAAATAAGTTGGAAGGATGGAGATATCTGTGTGTTTGAGCTCATCACGAAGGATATTCTTCTAAAAGTTTCAGTTTTTAACCTCTGTCGCTGCAAATCTTTATCACTATCGCCGTCTGTTTAAAGGGTTGATTTCAGTGCTTAATTATGTTCAATAGTTCTCAAATTGTGGACATTCTGGTACTAGAAACTTATAATATATCAGCATTTTAGTCTTATTCATATATTTCGAACAAGATCACTTTTTCATCATATGTAAGGGATTCCTTGGTTCTGGCCGAGGAAGTAATGTCAATCATTATCAAACCGACTACAATCTTTTTATTTATATCCGCATGTGTAGCATCATAGTATGTGCCATTCCAATTCACTAAGAAGAATTTTATCAGTAAAGATGTCAAATTGATCAAACTACACGATCGTGTTGGGAGAGAGTGGTATGTAAAACTCAGTAGTAATCGGGCTGAGGGTGGTGGTGATTTTACAAATGAGAGAATTTTGCAAACAATTTGGTTGAAAGAGTAACCTAGATAGCATCGGAGCCTGATTTGGCTCAAAAATTTTGTGTCGAAGTCTTTCCGCGTGCATTTGTTTATATATTTATTCTGATTATCAAACATCTTAAACTTTTTGGTCTAGTCACATGTAATAGTAATATAACTTGTGTCAAGAGACCAAGATCGTCATGTAATAATGTAACTTGTGTAAGTATTAAGTGTCATCCATGTATCTAGAGAAGTAAATCAGTTCGGATAATCCAAATCTGGTCTGAATCTGAATCCATTTGAAGTTTAAGACCAAAAAAAAAAAAAATCTGAATCGGTTTTCGGATATGGTATATAGGAAAATATTGTACGGATCTAATAATCTGAATCTGAATCCTGTCCGAAATTGGATCTGAAATATCTGCTTCCAAATATCTAATCCAAAATAAATTTGGAAAATAAAAATTTACAAAAACACCATTATATTGTTTTTTTTTTTTTTTTAGAGTATGAAATTCGATTAAAAAATAATCCGATTTGATCCAGGAAAAATCCTATTTTCATTCGATTCCAATCCAAATCTGAAATTTTAATCCGCAATTACGAATATGATCCAGTCAAGACAATTTTTTTAAAATCCGATTTGAATCTAGTTCGAATTTTTTCGGAATGAATCAGGTCGGTTTGACATCCGCTTCATTTCAGCCAGCTTTTAATTTGTTCAACATTATCCTTACCTCTTTCTTCAAGACAAGAACTCAAGAGGCTGGTAATTGAAAATCCTTCCTATGCTACTTTTTTTTTATTTTTTTTTATTTTTTATTTTGAATAAAAGATTATCTTATACATGAAAACTCCCAAGTCATGTGAATATAGTAAATTCTGATATGTTGAATCTGTTGAACAAGTCTCTTATAACTTTATTTATAGGTTTATTATAATCCTTTATTTAAACATATGCTTGACTGTATACTTTATTACTTTAGTTTTCTATTGTCGGTTCGTCCGAAGAATGTGGGCCATTAAATTTACATACTTTAATTCAAAGTGTATTCACTTGTTAAAACTTCTCCATAATTTATAATCCGCATTCTTCATTCTGATATATTTTATATCAAAATGAACTGAGATTAGAAAGATTGTTATTATTTTGATTATACATTTATACCTGAACATTAAACAGATTCTACTCTCACCTTGAATTTATTATAACACTTTAAAAATAAAATAAAACCAATTTGGTTGGACTCTCTTTCAGGGGTCTTAACCACCACAATTCAACGTTCAATGTCTACATGTATATATATTATTTGTCCCCTTTAACCATTAATCAATCTCAATTGTGGATGCTCTCTCCTCCCTTGTCGGAGTATATTTAAAAATAAAATAAAAAAAATTAATATATGAATCTTCACATTTATTGTAATAGAGAGCTTTATCTGACAATTAACCATTTGTCAACTAGTGATTCATTTCATCATTTGACCGCTTCACTTTCCCACCCTATCAACTCTCTTGTGTTTTGACAAGACAGCTCACTGTTCTGTGTACTTTGTCAATATCTTTTACACTTTTGTCTGAGATGTTCAAAAAAACTAGAGGACAAATCAAACAAAAAAAGCTTGCTTTGCTTGAACTTGGAGAGAAAGAGAGAGAGAAACCTTCTTCAATGGCGGCCGGGACACCCTCTCATTTCTTCATGCTTATCCGTGACTCAACCCTTCAAGACAAGAAGCTGGTAACTCCTTCCCTTTCAACAGTCTATTTTTTTTTTTTGTGTTATGTTCAGTTTCCAATCTATTGGGACATGGGGTGCTGCTAAGATTTTTAGTTTGATATTCATGCAATTTAGGCATCATTTTCTTCAGTATGTTTGGTCCTAAATAGTGTCATTTTGTTTCATCTCTATAGCATATAAATGTTGTACATGGATTAGCTATGAAGTGTTTGATTCTTTAGAAAGCATTGTATGGATTCTCTGGTTTGTTGTATTTTAATCTATGCCTGGTTCTCAAACTAAATGATAAGTTGGTGATGGTTCTGCTTCTGCATATAAAAAATTTACACCAGAAACATCTTCTTTGTAAGACTGATGTATCGGCTGTAATGTCATGAAAGCATTTGTTTGGTTGATTTTTTTGATCACATGTTAATTTTAGTAGACCAAACTAGCCTTACTTGAATCAATTAATGCAGGGGATTCCAAGAGAGTTTGTGAAGAAATTTGGGAATGAACTCTCAACCGTTGCTACGCTTGAAGTACCTAATGGTCGCATTTGGAATGTGGAGTTGATGAAAGATGGGAGAAATATTTGGTTTCATGTTGGTTGGGTTGAATTTGTAGAATATCACTCTATCTCTATTGGATACTTCTTGATGTTCAGATATCTAAAGAAATCAACTTTCCATGTTCTTATTTTCGATATGTCTGCTTGTGAGATTCGATATCCACATTATTGTGTCGAACTAAAAAATGACAATCAAGATGAAATAGAAGATGAGGACTCTGTTGAGATCATAGGTTCCTTAACTCCAAAGCCACATGCTTCTGATTCTACTTTGGAAATTAACAGCTCCAGTAAGAATAATACTTCCCTCGAGAGTCAAATATTTAGGAGCGGCTATGAGGTGCGAAGCAAGAGAAGTAAAATGGCAGAGGCGGTGGACTTAAATGAATCGGACTTAAATGAATCAGACTCTACAGGCGATGAGAGAGAACATGAGTTGTTTGACATTCTTGAAGAGATGGGAATCTATGTTAAAAGAAACTTTCTATGTATTACAGCAGAAGAAAAATTGAGAGCAATCGCCGCTGCTAGATTGTTCAAGCCTAAACATCCATCGTTTATGGTTATCTTGTGGCATAGAGACATATTTACAGGCAATATGGTAAGCGCCTATCTAAATGTACAAAATTTTAATTCAGAAGTTAATTTCTCAAGTTAATCCGCACTTACTTACAAATTCTTTATGTGTGTAGTATGTGCCACTCAAATTCTCGAAGAAGTATTTTATCAGGAGTTACGGGAAATTGATCAAACTACGGGATCGCGATGGAAAAGAGTGGTCCGTAAAACTCAGTAAATATCGGCCTAAGGGTGGTGGAGGTGATTTAACACATGGATGGCCTAAATTTTCGAAGGACAAGAAATTAAAGGAGGGAGATATCTGTATGTTTGAGCTTATCGGAAAGAAGAACGTTGTTGTTCTAAAAGTTTCAGTATTTCGTTCTAGTACTAATGTATTCTAAATCTTATTCTAGCTTAGTGATTAGAACTCTATAGTCCCACTAATATTTGATATTTGAAATATAATTAGAACTGTGGTGTTTACTTTCGTATTAATGTATTGGTAATTTGGTACTCAATTTTTACCTTGGATGAGAATTTTGCATACAATATGGTTGAAACAGTAACATAGCAAGCTTGACTTTGCGTAGTGGTTTCATTGGTATTTTGTCAAGTCATTTCATTAAATTACCACTAATAATAATTAGGGATTCCGTTCAGGAAATCCGGCAACTGATAATCCCTAATAATAATTCATGTATGGATGTTAAATTTTAAAATTAAGCTATTTATGAATGTTCTGCAGCAGGGAGAAAAAAGAAGAATTCATATAAAAATTTCAAGGAAAAAAATAAAAAGCTGCAGCACAAAGCCAAAACCCCAATAGAATAGTCAATAGAATTTAATTTAATTTATTTTTTTTATTTTTATTTTTATTTTTTTTTTTGAGGCTGATTAACTCTAACCGTTGACCACAATTTTAACCCATAATAACTAAAGTGCCTCTAGTTACTTATTTTATTATTTAAATTAATAATTAAAAAATAAAACAAAAAAGACAAAGAGAACAAAGAAAAAAAAAATCAATCATTTTTTTTCTCTTTTATTTTCTCAACCCCCAAAAAAAAAAAAAAAAAAAAAAACTTAGGGTGCGTCCTGTGACGTTTTTCAAAGGTGTTTTTGTTTTTGTTTTTCAAAAATAAAAATGAGAATGAAAAAAGTGTTTTTTGTTTCGGTTTCGAAATCCAAATACACGTCTGGTAGCATATCCTGGAAACTATATTCCGAATATGAAAATGTAAAAAACGCGTCTGGTAGCATATCCTGAAACTTGTATTCCGAATAATTTATGGGCATAAAAAAAAAAAAAAAAAAAAATTCTAGGCAATTCATCACCAATCATCCATCCAATTATGGGCGATTCATCACCAGAATCATTACCAGATTTATCAACATAATACCGACTACACCAAAATACCAGATTTATCAAAATCCAAATCAAAATCTGAAATCAACATACCAACAAAATCAACACCAACATCTGAAATCAAAATCTACAACACCAAAAACTCATTCAAATCAAACAAAATACTAGATTTATCAACAAAATACCAACAAAATACTAGATTTATCAACAAAATTCAGAAGACACAAATAAGGTTACTTCCAACTCAAGTTCATTTGTTGCGAAGGATACGAATAAGGTTTGCAACAGTAGGAGTTGTCATCCAAGTGAGACATGTTCAGCTGGAACTCAAAACTGGAAACACGAATCAACTTGCTCGCGGTGCTTCTTTAGGTTTCGTTTGTTAAATTTCTTCAATGAAAGCAAGAGGTTTGGGACCAAACCAGCTAGATGTGTTGAAAAAAATGGGTGTATTATTAAATCTGAATAACAGTTAGGTTTTTTGAAATTAGAAATTTTCCCAAAAACACAGATATTATTATGGGTATTAATTAAATTTTGATTTTTTTGTCCTTGATTCTTGACGTTGCTTTATAAAATAAAATAAAATAAATTATAAGGATCTCAATCTTCAAAGGAAGAGGGGCCGAGGTAGGAATATTATTTGTCATCTGGGTTTCGGTATTTGTAGAAATCATAAATACAATTGTACCAAATTTTTAGATAGACTTTCTATTACTTTGATTAGAGTGATACAGTGATATACGATGACATCAGGAATCTAGAGTTTGATTTTATTCATATCTATGAATTTCAAAAAACAATTATGCAAATCTGGAAAATTTTTAGAAAATTTCCAAATTTCCTCTCTTAAGCAGATCGGAAAGAAGAAGAAGGGAAGAAGAAGAAGAAGAGATCGGCAGTGAAGGAGAAGAGATCGACGGCGAATGAGCAGATCGGAAGAAGAAGAAGAAGATGTTAGAGCAAATCAAGCTCCAGATCATGCAATCAAGTCAACATCATAATCATCCCATATTTAGAACCTGCATAATTTGAATTCAATGTATATTCTATTATCCATGATTCTTGCACAACATTAATGCTGATTATAAGCCTTATATCAAAGCACCTCTGTACTATATATTTTCGAGAAATGTAAAAGAGAAAAACAAGAGAGTTATACAATTCTTATTTTGATATCTGTTGTCTTTATATGGTATCAGAGCCCTACTGCTCATACAAGCCTCTCTTTTTTTTCCCTTCTCTTTCCCTTGCAATTCAGTCATTTTTTTTTTTTCAACTTCTCACTAAGCAAAATGACATCAACAGAATCTACACCAAGCCCTACCATCATTGTGGCTGGTGGAAACACCATGACAGGTACCTTAATTTCAATCAACGCTGCAACCCAATTGCCGCTCAAATTGAATGGCGACAACTACCCAACATGGAGAGCCCAATTCCATACCCTACTTTATGGCTACGATCTGATGGGATATATTGATGGGTCACTTCCATGCCCTTCAACGACTACAATCAATGGCACAACCGTGCCGACTCCAGAATTCAAGCTTTGGATGAGGCAAGATAGCTTGTTGAGGCATGCTATCCTTGCTTTAGTTGACAACACTATAGCCCCACTAGTCTCTTCTGCCAAGTCTGCTAAAGAAGCATGGGATCAACTCAACACCACATACGCAAATAATTCCCAAACTCGCATTTATGGTCTCCGAGATTCATTAGCCAAAATCACTAAAGATACAAAATCTGTTGTTGAATATATGTGAACCATTAAGTCTATTGCCGAGGAGCTTGCTCTTGCTGGCTCTCCTCTTAATAAGGATGAACTTGTGATTACAGTTCTTCGAGGTCTTGGTCCTGACTATAAAGAAATCAGTGCTGCGGTTCGTGCTCGTGACACAGCCATCTCATTCTCAGAACTCCATGACAAATTAGCAGACCACGAGAATTTCCTGAAACGAGATGAAGCAACAAAGGAAACACCTACCATCACTGCTCAATTCAATCAAAAAGGCAATATCAAATTCAAGGACAACAACTATGCAGGAAAGAAGGGTCATAGTTCTTATTCTGGTAATAACTTTCAAAGCAATAATTATCAAGGTAATCGCAATCAACAGGGGAACTATTTTCCTAATCACGGAAATAGAAACTTTAATTCTAATTGGCGACCTCCCACTAATGGCAACCAGAACAGGGTTTAATGCCAACTATGCGACAAGTTTGGTCATGTGGCAAAATACTGCAGATCTCGCCCTCATCCTTACTTTGAGCCTCAAGCAAACTTCATGGCTCGAGGACCTCCAAATTTCAACAACAATTGGGTGATGGACTCAGGGGCCTCTCATCACATAACGTCGGACCTTCAGAATCTTTCCATTCATTCCGAGTATGGGGGTAATGATGACATACTCATTGGCGATGGTACTGGTGTTCCAATAACTCATATTGGTTCTTCTATGCTTATCACTCCTAAAAATAAATTTACTCTTAACAATGTTTTGTGTGCACCTTTCATTCGTAAAAATTTATTATCTGTATCTCAGTTTTGCAAGCAAAATAAAACATCAATTGAATTTTTCCCTACTTTCTTTCTTGTGAAGGATTTGACAACGGGGGCACTGCTCGTTCGAGGCCAGAGTAAGGACAATCTGTATGAATGGCCTACATCCACCACCCCACCGCAAGCTCATCTAACCACTCAACACTCACTCAACCATTGGCATTGTCGCCTAGGCCACCCAAGTCAACGTATTTTGAAAAATATTCTCTCTAGTAAATCTCTACCAGTGTCTAAAGCTTCATCACTAGATACTTGTAATCCTTGCTTATGTAATAAAATTCACCGGCTTCCTTTTGGTGTTTCAACCATTTCCAGTTCTAAGCCATTGCAAATCATTTACACTGATGTATGGGGTGCTGCTCCAATCACATCCTTTAAAAAGTTTCGATACTATGTTATATTTGTTGATCACTTCACCAAATATACATGGTTATATCCTCTCAAATATAAATCCGACACCACAAAAATATTTGAAAATTTCAAAAATGTTGTCAAAAAATACTTTCAAATGCCAATTACCACGGTTTATTCAGATGGTGGAGGAGAATATGTAGGCCTTCGTCCTACACTCACTAAACATGGAATTCAACATCTAGTATCACCTCCCCACACTCCTCAAATTATGGGTACAGCTGAACGACGTCATCGTCATATTGTTGAAACCGCTCTCACCTTACTCTCTCAGGCATCCTTACCACTCAAATTTTGGTCTGTAGCATGTCAAACCGCCACTTACCTTATCAATCGTCTTCCTACTCCCATTTTAGGAAACAAATCACCATTTGAAGCCCTATTTAAATCTCCTCCTAATTACCACAAACTAAAAATCTTTGGTTGCCTTTGTTACCCATGGCTCAAGCCTTATACACATCATAAACTTGATCCAAAATCAAGACCTTGCGTGTTCCTTGGCTATTCCACCACTCATAACGCATATAAATGCTATGATTCATCAACAGGTAAGACTTACCTTTCCCGTCATGTTCTCTTCATAGAAAATTTGTTTCCATTTCAAAAAATCCAATCCCATGAATCTCGTGTCACTCAATCAGTACTTGATTTTTGGCCTCAAATAAATACACCAGCTCCAAATTCCACACCTTCCCAAATCTCTCCTGATCACATGGAACAAAATCAACCAAATTCCTTTTCTAGTTTAGATTCGTCTCCTCACAGCATAATAAATATCCCAAGTCAACCATGTCTCTCATCATCATGCAACATTCAAGGTAATTCAACATTTAATAGCCCCCATATATGCACACAAGTCTCTACACCACAAGACTCTCCATTTGTGCCATCTTCTACGGACCACCTTACTTCGAACTCGGCGAGCTCGTCCACAGAGTCAACTCCAACAGAGGTAAGTAACTCTCCCACATCACCAACAACCCAAGCTTGTTCTCCACCTCCTCAACGCCATCACATGGTAACTAGATCCCAAAATAATGTTTTTAAACCATTGCAAAAAATGTGTCTTGCCACTAATCATCCATTACCTGATCACATTGAACCTACCTCCCTCACCCATGCCCTAAAACATCCACAATGGCACTCTGCCATGTGTGATGAATTTGATGCACTTATTCGCAATCATACATGGGATCTAGTTCCTGCTACTAACATACAAAATATAGTTGGTTGTAAATGGATTTACAAGATCAAGTGGATGCCCGATGGGTCAGTGGAGAGATATAAAGCTCGTCTTGTAGCTAAGGGATTTCATCAACGTCCCGGCATTGATTTCCATGCAACATTTAGTCCTATTGTCAAGCCGACCACCATTCGACTCATACTCTCTCTCGCAGTTCAATTTGGATGGACACTTCGACAAATCGATGTCAACAATGCCTTTCTTCAAGGGACACTTAATGACGATGTGTTTATGCAACAACCACCAGGATTCATCAATAAACAATTTCCAAATCATGTTTGCAAGTTGCGCAAAGCAATATATGGCCTTCGCCAAGCCCAGAGAGCATGGTATAATGCGTCAATTTTTACTCTCATATGGGTTTGTAAACTCTCACTCAGATAACTCACTGTTTACTTTTCATCAAGGGAAACTAATAATTTTTTTGTTAGTATATGTGGATGATATAATAATCACAGGAAATGTTCCAACGGCAATGCATCAAGTTATTACAGCTTTCTCAAAACGGTTCTCCCTGAAAGACCTTGGTCTCCTCAATTACTTCCTTGGAGTTGAAGTAGTTCGTACATCACAAGGGTTGTTTCTGTCACAACATAAGTATATTCGTGATCTTCTTGAGAAAACGAATATGCATGGTGCTAAAGAAGTTCACACCCCTCTCTCTACCACAGAAACACTTTGCCTTAATGATGGTGCTCCACCAACTGATGCAACTCAGTATCATAAAGTTATTGGAGCCTTGCAATACCTTTCGATCACACGACCTGATGTCTCCTTTGCTGTGAATCGGCTCTCGCAATTCATGCATCGTCCGTCGACAAATCACTGGACAGCGGCAAAAAGAGTCCTGCGATATCTCAAACATACAATCTTTCATGGACTTCATCTCCGACGTTCCTCACACTTACAACTTCACTCATTTTCTAACGCAGACTAGGCTGGAAATGCAGATGATAGAACTTCCACCTCAGCATATGTAGTGTTTATTGGTGCCAACCCGATCAGCTGGTCATCCAAGAAGCAACAAACTGTTGCAAGATCTTCAACTGAGGCCGAATACCGAGCAGTGGCTGTCACCGCAGCCGAAGTTAACTAGTTGCAAAATCTACTAAGCGAACTTCGTATCTCACTTCCCAACTCGCCAACTATCTATTGTGATAATGTTGGAGCCACGTATCTCTGCGCCAATCCTGTCTTTCATTCAAGAATGAAACATATTGCAATAGACTTTCATTTTGTTCGTGATCAAGTCGCCAAGCAGCTTATTCATGTCTCTCATGTCCACTCAGCTAATCAACTCGCTGATTCGCTAACAAAGCCATTATCCCATCAACAACTTCAGCAACAACGAAACAAGATAGGAGTTCTTGATGGAACGCCTATCTTGCGGGGGCATGTTAGAGCAAATCAAGCTCCAGATCATGCAATCAAGTCAACATCATAATCATCCCATATTTAGAACCTGCATAATTTGAATTCAATGTATATTCTATTATCCATGATTCTTGCATAGCATTAATGCTGATTATAAGCCTTATATCAAGGCACCTCTGTACTATATATTTTCGAGAAATGTAAAAGAGAAAACCAAGAGAGTTATACAATTCTTATTTTGATATCTATTGTCTTTATAGAAGAGAGATCGACGGCGAAGAAGGAGAGATTGGCGGCAAAGAAGGAAGAAGAAGAAGATCTGGAAAGAAGAGGAACCGGGAAAGAAGAAGGAGAGAGAAGCATGGGAAGAAGAAGAAGAAAAAGAGAGAAGCATGGGAAGAAGATTCCGGTGATCGGAAAAGAAGAAGAAGAAGAAGAGAAGCAAAGGAAGAAGAACTCTGATGGCTGTCGAGTAAGAAGAAAAAAATTAGAAAAAAAATTAGCTCTGATGGCTGTCAAGCAAGAAGAAAAGACGAAGAACAAAAGAAAAAAAAATAGTTTTTTATTTAGATTGAAAAACAAAATGAAAAACAAAATGAAAAACATCAAAAAGTTGTTTTGGAAATTTTTCACTTTTAACACTGATGTTGTTTTTTGTTTTTTGTTTTTGTTTTTAAAATAAAATGAAAAACAAAATGGGAAACGTAAACGAACGCATATTTGAAATTGGATTTGGAAAACAAAAACAAAAATACCCTTGTAAAAGGGTACCAGACATAGCCTTAACAAACAAAAACCAAAACTTAATCCCAAAAATCAAAATCAAAACTCAAATCCTCAAACAAAAAACAAAAATCAAATCCTCAAACAACAACCAAAAATCAAATCCACAAATAAAAACTCAAATCCATCAATTCCATAACCAGTTAATTATATCCATTTTAAAAAGAAAATTAAAAAAAATTAGAATTTCAACAGTAGATTTTTTACTTTCTAGGTTAAAATTCTATTTTTTTTTTTTAATGGATGTGGTTAACTGGTTATGGTATTGGTGGATTTGAGTTTTTATTTATGGATTTGATTTTTGGTTGTTGTTTGAGGATTTGAGCTTTGGTTTTTATTTGTGGGCTTGAGTTTTTGTTTTTGTTTGTTAAGTTTATTTTTGAATTTTGGATTGTGTTTGGGATTGAGAAAATGAAAGAGAAAATGAAAGAGAAAAATAAAAACATTTTTTTTCTCTGTCTTTTCTGTTTCGTTTTTTAATTATTAATTTAAATAATAAAATAGGTAACTAGGGACACTTTAGTCATTGTGGGTTAAAATTGTGGTCAATGGTTAGAGTTAACGGAAATCAACTAACGGATGTGGATGTTTGTACAATTATGGGTAAAAGTTTCATATACATGCAATTATGCCCATACTCAGGGGATTTTGTATACTCCTCCTAAAACTATTAAGAGAGCTATATATAAGAGTCATTTCTCCAACTTAAATGAATGGGACTCTGTGTGCTCCTCACTAGGGATGGCAATGGGTCGAGTTCGGGTCGGGTCGGGTCCTATTGGACCCAGACCCGGACCCAGACCCGGACCCGACAAAAAAACCTAGACCCATGAAAAAATTCGAATTCGGGTTCGGGTTCGGGTTCGGGTTCGGGTCTAGACCCGCGGGTCTTAGGAAGACCCAGACCCGACCGAGAACCCATGAAAATTCGCAAGTCTAGGTCTGGACCTGCGGACCCGTGGACCCACGATCCAAAAAAAAAATATACTAAAAATATATATATACTTAAATATATAAATAACTAAATAAAAAAAATTAATAAATATAGGACATAAAAGGGAAATATTATTATTTGCATTCGATTTCAATTTCAAATTCTTCAATTTTTTATTTTTTATTTTTTATTTTTTATTTTTAACTCACTCACTATTCGGGTCTACGGGTCCGAGTCCGGATCTATGGACCCAGACCCGGAACTGACCCGGACCCGGACCCGAATCGGGTCTAATATTTTGGACCCAGACCCGACCCACACGGGTCGGGTCCGGGTCGGGTCTCGCGGGTCTGAATCTAATTGCCATCCCTACTCACACGCCTCCAAAAGCCATTAGCGTAGCATTTCGTCCCAAATAAAACTATGTAGCGGTTTTATCGGTATTTTGTCAAGTTGTTTCATCGGCAACTATATCACACCATTTTTTATTTACTAATATGTCAAACCATTTTATGGTAGCTATTAAATTACTTCCAGTAACAATTGGGAATCCATTATGTCAAATCGTTTTATGTTAGCTATTAAATTACCATCAATAGTAATTGGAGATTTAGTTCAGGAAATTCGGGACCCGACAATCCCTAATAATAATTCATGTATGGATGCTAAATTTTAAATTTAAGTTATTTATGAATGTTTTGCGGCAGGGAACCCATATTATATTAGCACTCTTATAACAGTCAACATAGCTTTTTCCGGTTGAAATGATTTGGCAAAAAAATAGAAGAATTCATATAAAAAATTTCAAGGAAAAAAACAAAAAAGAAAAAAAGAAAAAGCTGCAGCATAAAGCCAAAACCCCAACAGAATAGTCAATAAAAACCATATTTTTTTTTGCAGTTGCAGGCTGAAGCAGCAGTAACTTGTAGCAGGAAACCATGGCTGACATACCTTCTCATTTCCCTTCAAGACAAGAAGCTGGCAATTCAAAATAGATAATACTTGTGTGTTGATCGATCGGTACCTAGAAATTGACTTTGAGTGTTGGTACGTGGTCCATTTTTAAAGAATACAAAAAGATTAATGTAAAAAGTGAAGAAAAAAATACCATGTATCAGTACCTTATTAGTGGCTCAATATCCTGGGAACTGACCTATCAGTGAGATTCTACTCTCACATTAAATTTATTGTATTATTATTATTATTATTATTATTTTGAATAGGTGGAATTTATTGTTTTACTTGAAAACGATAAACACAAATTAATATCTCGAGTCTTCACATTTTAATGTGGCAGAGACTATAAAGAGTCTCTTGTTTACTACACCCAGTAACCAGTTCATTTGGCAGTTCACTCTCTCCTTTTCAACAGCTCTTTCTGTTACACTTTTCCATCATCTTTTACACTTTTTTTTTTCTGGGATGCTCAAAAACCAGACGAGAAAGCTTGCAGTTGGAGAGATAAAATCTTCAATGGCGGCCGGGACACCCTCTCATTTCTTCATGCTTATCCATGACTCAACCCTTCAAGACAAGAAGCTGGTAACTCTTTCCCTTTCAACAGTCTATTTTATTTATTTATTTATTTATTTTGTGTTACGTTCAGTTTCCAAACTATTGGGACATGGTGTGCTGTGCTGCTAAGATTTTTAGTTTGATATTCATGTAATTTAGGCATCATTTACTTAAGTAGATTTGGTTCTACATAGTGCCATTTTGTTTCATCTCTATATCATAAATGTTGTACACTGATTAGCTATGAAGTCTTTGATTCTTTGGAAAGCATTGTATGGATTCTCTGGTTTGTAGTATTTTAATCCATGCCTGGTTCTCAAACTAAATGATAAGTTGGTGATGGTTCTGCTTCTGCATATAAAAAATTTACACCAGAAACATCTTCTTTGTAAGACTGATGTATCTGCTGTAATGTCATGAAAGCATTTGTTTGGTTGATTTTTCTGATCACATGTCAATTTTAGTAGACCAAACTAGCCTTATTTGAATCAATTAATGTAGGGGATTCCAAGAGAGTTTGTGAAGAAATTTGGGAATGAACTCTCAACCGTTGCTACGCTCGAAGTACCTAATGGTCGCATTTGGAATGTGGAGTTGATGAAAGATGGGAGAAATATTTGGTTTCATGTTGGTTGGGTTGAATTTGTAGAATATCACTCGATCTCTATTGGATACTTCTTGATGTTCAGATATCTAAAGAAATCAACTTTCCATGTTCTTATTTTCGATATGTCTGCTTGTGAGATTCGATATCCATATTATTGTGTCGAACTAAAAAATGACAATCAAGATGAAATAGAAGATGAGGACTCTGTTGAGATCATAGGTTCCTTAACTCCAAAGCCACATGCTTCTGATTCTACTTTGGAAATTAACAGCTCCAGTAAGTATAATACTTCTCTCGAGAGTCAAATATTTAGGAGCGGCTATGAGGTGCGAAGCAAGAGAAGTAAAATGGAAGAGGCGGTGGACTTAAATGAATCAGACTCTACAGGCGATGAGAGTGAATATGAGTTGTTTGACATTCTTGAAGAGATGGGAATCTATGTTAAAAGAAACTTTCTATGTATTACAGCAGAAGAAAAATTGAGAGCAATCGCTGCTGCTAGATTGTTCAAGCCTAAACATCCATCGTTTATGGTTATCTTGTGGCATAGAGACATATTTACGGGCAATATGGTAAGTGCTTATCTAAATGTACAAAATTTTAATTCAGAAGTTAATTTCTCAAGTTAATCCGCACTTACTTACAAATTCTTTATGTGTGTAGTATGTGCCACTCAAATTCTCGAAGAAGTATTTTATCAGGAGTTACGGGAAATTGATCAAACTACAGGATCGCGATGGGAAAGAGTGGTCCGTAAAACTCAGTAAATATCGGCCTAAGGGTGGTGGAGGTGATTTAACACATGGATGGACTAAATTTTCAAAGGACAAGAAATTAAAGGAGGGAGATATCTGCATGTTTGAGCTTATCGGAAAGAAGAACAACGTTGTTCTAAAAGTTTCAGTATTTCGTTCTAGTACTAATGTATTCTAAGTCTTATTCTAGCTTAGTGATTAGAACTCTATAGTCGCACTAATATTTGATATTTGAAATAGAATTAGAACCGTGGTGTTTATTTTCGTATTATGTATTGGTAATTTGGTACTCAATTTTTGAATTTTAACATGGTATTAGAGCGTTGATGATCATTTTCCTAAACACCTTTATCCAAGATTTTGTGTACTCCTTGTAAAGCTATTAAGAGAGCTATATATATATATATGAGTCATTTCTCCAACTTAAATGAATGGGACTCCGGGTGCATCTCACATGCCTCCAAAAGCCATTAGCATAGGCGATTCGTTCCAAATAAAACTGTGTAGTGGTTTCATCGGTATTTTATCAAGTCGTTTCATCGGTAACTATATCAAACTGTTTTTTTAATTTTTTATCGGTATGTCAAACCGTTTTACGGTAGCTATTAAATTACCAACGGTAACAATTGAGGATATATTATATATTTATATCAAACTGTTTTACAATTACGGTAGCTATTAAATTACCACTAACAGTAATTGGGGATTCCGTTGAGGAAATCCGGCACCCTTATAATCCCTAATAATAATTCATGTATGGATGTTAAATTTTAAATTTAAGTTATTTATGAATGTTTTGCAGCAGGGAGATCCATACTATATTAGCACTCTTATAACAGTCATCATAGCTTTTTCAGGTTGAAATGATTTGGCAAAAAAAGAAGAATTCATATAAAAAAATTCAAGGAAAAAAACAAAAAATAAAAAGCTGCAGCATAAAGCCAAAACCCCAATAGAATAATCAATAGAAACTTTTTTTTTTTTTTTTTTTTTTTTTGGCAGTTGCAGGCTGCAGCAGCAGTAATTTGTAGCAGGAGGCTGACACACCTTTTCATTTCTTCCCTTCAAGACAAGAAGCTGGCAATTTAAAATGGATAATATAAAAAGTGAAAGAAAAAGGACTAATTGCACAAACGTCCTCTAAATTTTGGCATAATTGTATATATATACAATTTTTACCTCTAATTATACAAACGCCCCCTACCGTTAATTGACTTCTATTAACTCTAATCATTGACCACAATTTTAACCCCCAATGACTAAAGTGCCTCTAATTACCTATTTTATTACTTAAATTAATAATTAAAAATGAAACAGAAAAGACAAAGAGAACAAAGGAAAAAAAAAATATCAATCATTTTTTTTCTCTTTTATTTTCTCAACCCCCAAACACAATCCAAAATTCAAAAATAAATTTAACAAACAAAAACCAAAACTTAATCCCAAAAATCAAAACCAAAACTCAAATCCTCTAACAACAACCAAAAATCAAATCCACATATAAAAACTCAAATCCATCAATTCCACAACCAGTTAACTACATCCATTTAAAAAAAAAAAAAAAATTAGAACTTCAACAGTGGATTTTTAACTTTCTAGGTTAAAGTTCTATTTTTTTTTTTTTTTTAATGGATGTGATTAACTGGTTTGTGGTATTGGTGGATTTGATTTTTGGTTGTTGTTTGAGGATTTGATCTTTGGTTTTGATTTGTGGGCTTGAGTTTTGGTTTTTGTTTCTTAAGTTTATTTTTTGAATTTTGGATTGTGTTTGAGATTGAGAAAATGAAAGAGAAAAAAAAAATATTTTTTTTCTCTGTCTTTTCTGTTTTTTTTTTAATTATTAATTTAAATAATAAAATATGTAACTATGGACATTTTAGTCATTGTGGGTTAAAATTGTGGTCAATGGTTAAAGTTAACGGAAGTCAACTAACGGATGGGGACGTTTGTATAATTATGGGTAAAAGTTTCATATACATACAATTATACCTATACTTAGGGGATTTTGTGTACTCCTCCTAAAGCTAATAAGCTATTAAAAGAGCTATATATAAGAGTCATTTCTCCAACTTAAATGAATGGGACTCTGTGTGCTCCTCACACACCTCCAAAAGCCATTAGTGTAGGCGTTTCATCCCAAATAAATATGTGTAGTGGTTTTATCAGTATTTTATCAAGTTGTTTCATTGGCGACTATATCAAACCGTTTTTTCTTTATTAATATATCAAACCGTTTTACGGTAGCTATTAAATTACCACCAATAACAATTGAGGATCCATTATATCAAATCGTTTTATGGTAGCTATTAAATTATCATCAATAGTAATTGGGGATTCTGTTCAGGAAATCCAGCACCCAATCCCTAATAATAATGGATGTTAAATTTTAAATTTAAGTTATCTATGAATGTTTTGCGGCAGGGAGACGCATATTATATTAGCACTCTTATAACAGTCAACATAGCTTTTTCATGTTGAAATGATTTGGCAAAAAAGAAGAATTCATATAAAAAATTTCAAGGAAAAAATGAAAAATGAAAAAATGAAAAAGCTGCAGCATAAAGCCAAAACCCCAACAGAATAGTCAATAGTCAATAAAAATCTTTTTCTTTTTTCTTTTTTTTTTTGGCAGTTGCAGGCTGCAGCAGCAGTAACTTGTAGCAGGAGACCATGGCTGACATTCCTTTTCATTTCCCTTCAAGACAAGAAGCTGGCAATTCAAAATAAATAATACTTGTGTACTAATTGTGTAGTGATCGGTCAATACTTAGTTATTGACTTTATCAATAGGTATTGGTGCGTGACCCTTTTTTAAAGAATACAAAAAGGCAAACGTAAAAAGTGAAGAAAAAAAAAAACATGCATCAACACCTTATTAGTGGGTTAATATCTTGGATATTGATCGGTCAGTAAGATTCTACTCTTACATTGAATTGATTGTATTACTTTTTTTTTTTTTTTTTTTTATGAATGGGGGAATTTATTGTTTTACTTGAAAACAATAAACACAAATTACCTTGGGCCTCTTGCCGATGTGGTTGGACCCTTCATTGGGAGTCTCCACCACCACGATTCAACGTCCAATGTGTACCTGTATATATTTATATTATTTGTCCCTATTGGCCATTAATCCCAAGGGTGGGTGTTGTCCCACCAATTGCGGGTACTCTCTCCCCATTTATGAGAGCTGTAGTCCGGGCTGTTCTAGTAGAGCCCAATCTCGTCAGGTCCTGACAGTTAGTGGTGGCACCGATTCGGTTTGGTTTTGATTTCGGTTGGTTTCGGTTTTGTGGCCACCCAAAATCGGTTTCCAAAACCGAAACCGAAACCGAAACCACCGGTTTCAAACCGCCGGTTTGGCGATTTAAGTTTCGGTTTAGTCCGGTTTCGGTTTCGGGTTTTTTTTTTTTCAATTTTTTTTCCCAAATCCCAATCAATATTAATTCTTCCCAATCATAATTCCAATGAACAAATTATTAAATAAAAATACATTTACAGCCATTTTTTATTTTTTTCAATTTTTTTTTTCCCAAATCCCAATCAATATTAATTCTTCCCAATCATAATTCCAATTTTCCAATGAACAAATTATTAAATAAAAATATATTTACAACCATTTTTTCTTTTTTTTTTTAATTTTTTTTCCCAAATCTCAATCAATATTAATTCTTCCCAATCATAATTTCAAATTTCCAATGAACAAATTATTAAATAAAAATATATTTACAACCATTTTTTCTTTTTTTCAATTTTTTTTCCCAAATCCCAATCAATATTAATTCTTCCCAATCATAATTCCAATGAACAAATTTTTAAATAAAAATATATTTACAAACATTTTCCATTGAAGTATTTAAGTAGTTCACAATGTTTAGAAGAAAAGAAATTGACATTTATTAATAAATACAACTTTACAATTTCACAAAAAATAAAATAAAATAAGAATTGGCCTTGAAGGCTTGAATTCAAACATACAATATTACAATGTAATAAAGTTAAAAAAAAAAAATTTTTAAAAAAATACCAGTCTTGCACTTAATTTTTTTACTATAATTAAGCTGCTTACGTATCCTCCATCAATGTAGAGGAATCAAAGGCCACGTGGTTCTTTTACCTTTAATTAGTTGCTCGGTGTTGGAGGTTGGATGTTGGAACGGAATCTATTCACCGCCTTCTGTTCCCGTCGTTTGTTCATCTTGGAAGAAGTCGTTCACTATCTTCGGCTGAAGTTCTTGTTGTCTATATTTTGCCTTTGTCCAATCATCAACACACGCCTGGATTTCAAGTGATTGTGGACGCATAGATGATCGTCTTGGGTCCAAAATATTTCTATCTGCACTAAATTCTTGTTCCACAGCAACTGTAGAAATCGACGTTCTAAGAATTTGTTTGGCAATAATAGCCAAAATTGGATAATCATGTTGATGACTCCTTTACCAAGCCTGGATACTAAATTCTTCATCATTAAATGTATGAGTGTCTTATAAATACCGGTCAACCTCAGATTCCGTTGAAGATGAAGAAGATGTTCGTAATTTTTTGGTTCTTTGGGAAAGCAGTCGATCCCCTAAACCCCTTAATTGAAATTTTTCAGAATTACTAGTACCACCAGATGTGGGTTGGGGTTGTAAAACCAGCACATTCAAAGATGGACCATACATTCTAAGATATTCATCGTATAATTCATAAAGCAATTTCTTAATGGAATCACAATACTGAAGAACATCAACTTCTAAATATAAACATTTGTAATAATTAGCTAAATATACCTGCAAACATTCAAATTTAAAGCGTGGATCTAAACATAGTGCAAGCAAGTAAATATTTGGAATTTGCCCATAATACTGTAGCCATTTTCTCCTCATGGCAGCAACACATGGATTCAATTGAACATCAAAATCACAATCATTTAATGCACCAACAATATTAACACTTTGAATAAGAAATAAATGAGTAGTGAGATAGTAAACACCAGATAAAGCGATGGTAAAATCATTAAAAACACGTAACAATTCAAAAAATTTTATACATACATCTCAATGGTTCAATTGAAGAGAAATTGAAGGAACATTATAAGTAATAAAAGAAACTAATAAATCCCTATATTCAACACTTTCACTAAGCAACTTATAAGTTGAATTCCAACAAGTGGTAATATCTCGAGAAAAAATTTTGGGACGCATATTATTCAGAGAGCAATGTTTTAACCATTGTTTCTGAATTTTGTTATGCCTCCAGATATAATTAATATTATCTCTAATTGGTCTAATAAAAGTATAAAGCTCTGCTAATCCAGTTTGAACACACAAATTTAAAACATGACACCCACAACGTTGATGAAATAATTTACCCCCAAAATAGGATTGCACAAATCTTGTAACATAGGAATAGATGCGGTATTACTTGCAGCATTATCAAAGCCAATAGAAAAATTTTTGTTTAGGATATTATACCCTTGAAAAATGATTTTAAGGAGTTGAAAAATATTTAAAGTTGAATGCGAGTCATCAAAAACACGAAATGCAAGAATTCTTTTTTCCATGTCCCGGTTATTGTCCATATAATGACATGTGACACCCAAATATAAATGACTACCAAAATTGTCGCTCCATATGTTAGCACATACGGAAACGCGACCTTGAAATTCAAAAAAAAAAAAAGTTTTCAATTTTTTTTTTCTCTTCTGTAAATGTCATTTAGTGTACATGTGAGAATGGATCTAGGAACACGTTGCATTGTAGGATTCAATACATTTTGACAATAATTAATAAAATCTACTTTCTCACCAAAACCAAAAGGTAAGTGTTCAGTTGCAACCATTAATGCTAATTGTTTTCTATTTTTTTTCAGACGTGTAATGAAATAATTGATTAGAAGGGGTTACATACCTGGAGATTTGGGATTGGTTACTTGCTACCGTGTATTCAGATGGGTGATTTTTTTTTATATGGGTCCAGAACGTGCCATATCCGAAGTTTCTTCCAACCTTGTATGATCTTGTGCAATAATTGCACTGGATTTGGAAACCATTATCTAACTTAGTTTTCTTCATATGCACTTTGAAGAGTTCGAACTTCATCAGCTTTTTTTCTTCACCTTCACCCGCAAAAAAATCATCCGAAGAGACTGGGGGGTTAGATAGATTTTCATTACTGTTGGGGGTATTTTGAGCGGGGTCGAGTCCGTTGAACTCGGGAATTGTTAGAGGAGGATTAGGAGTAGAAGGGGGATCAGATCCAAACCGATCTTGAAGGAATTGGTGAAAAGTCACATCGTCGTAACTGACAACATCACCAATATCTTCCAACAAGTTTTGCATTGAACCCTTTCCTTTGTTCACATTTCTTGAACTATCTCCCCCACTTGCCATTGAAAAATATGAGTAAAAAATATAGAGTAAGCGAGTAAAAAATAATAACAAATATTTATTATAATAAATAATAAATATAAATAATAAAATATAGAGTAAAAAAAAAACATGATTGAAAAAATATATATTGTTGGAATAAGAGTGGTAAGCAAGTAAATATATATATATATATATATGATTGAAAAAAAAAATATTGTTGGAATAAGAGTGGTAAACAAGTAATATATATATATATGACAGAAAAAATTATATTGTTGAAATAAATATAGTAAATCAATTTAATGATTGAAAATATAGTAGATAGTAAAAAATATAAGAAATAATTTATATATGAATGAGAATTAAATAAAATTGCAGAGAGAATAGAGAATTTGAGAATTGAGATTGAGAGGAGTTGAGAGAAGTTGAGAGAATGAGAGTGGTGTGAAGAATAATGAAATATGGGGGGGGGGGGGGGGGGGGGGGGGGGGGGTGGTGGGGGCTGTATTTGTAGTATAGTAGAGAGGGGTGGATTTGCAAATAAGAGAAATGAAGGGGTGAAAAAAAATAAAAATTTTGGTCGTTGCCCAGTCAGAAGACTCAGAACGGTCACTTCTTTTTTTACATGCTGCCACGTGGCAGCATGTGATTGCTTAATTTTTAATTTTTTTTTTGGTGCCGTTCAGAACAGTCAAATTTTTTAAAGACCCTGCCACGTGGCAGCGTCTGATTGGTGGAATATATATATATTTTTAAACTCAACCAGTCAGATGGTCAGAACAGTTAAATTTTTAAAAGACACTGCCACATGGCAGTGTCTGATTGGTGGGTTTTTTTTTATCAGTCAAACGGTAAGTTTTTTTAAAAAGATGTTGGCATCGTCTGATTGATTGATTTATTTTATTTTATTTTTTATAAACTGACGGTTTAAACCGCAGTTAAAACCGCTAGTTTTGACCGGTTTAGAGGAATCCGAAACCGAAACCGAAACCGAAACCATCAGTTTTCAAACAGGCGATTTCGATTTTCGATTTCAATTTGGCCCATCTGGTTCCGGTTAAACCGCGGATAAAACCGACGATTTACCAGAACCGTGGTTACCACTACTGGCAGTTATTGTATATTAAAAAAAAAAAAAAAAACACACAAATTAATATCTCGAGTCTTCACATTTTAATGTGGATAATGCTTGGGTACTGACTGGTTAGTACCGAAGGTGCTGACCACACCACTCATTACTTGCCACATAACCCAAGGCAAGGAGAAAAATGGAAAAAACAAAAGAATTTTGCCACGTGACAACACCTCATTAGGTGGTTTGATGTGGTCAGTATGGCTTGTGTATTGACTGGTCGGTACCCAAAGGTCGGTACCCAATCAATTTCCTTTTAATGTGGTAGAGGAGAAAATCTTGTATACACCTCGTGCAATGCACCCTAACCAATTGGTGCATGCCACGTGGTGAGGAGTACTCATTTGATTGTTGTCTTGCACTCTTGCCACATGACATGCACCTATTGGATGGGTGCAATGCACCCGGTGCATTGCAAGATTCTCTCGTGGCAGAGACTATAAAGAGTCCCTTGCTTACTACATCCAGTAATCAGTTCATTTGGCAGTTCACTTTCTTCCCTTTTCAACAACTCTCTCTGTTTCACTTTTCCATCATCTTTTACACTTTTTTTTTGTGGGATGCTCAAAAACCAGACGAGAAAGCTTGCAGTTGGAGAGATAAAATCTTCCATGGCGGCCGGGACACCCTCTCATTTCTTCAAGATTATCCTACCCTCTACCCTTCAAGACAAGAAACTGGTAACTCCTTCCATTTCCAGACATTATAATAAAAGGGTCTTACTCTGGTCAGGATCAGACCTGCAAATTTTTGTGCGGCCCGGAGGATTATCTTATCACATGTGATAATCCTTGAGACCACACGAAAATTTTCAGGTCAAGGTCCTGACCGGAGAATTATTCTATAACACATTATAGGCATACATGAATACTCCAAATTCAGTTTCTGATCTATTGGGACATGGGGTGCTTGCTAAGATTTTAAATTTTGATATTCATGCAATTTAGGAATCACTTTCTTCAGTAGATTTGGTTCTAAATATTTCCATTTTATTTTCTCTCACTTTGGAAAGCATTGTATTGATTCTCTGGTTTGTACTCTGTGATATTTTCAATATATATTATTATTTTTATACACTATGTCTGGTTCTCAAACTAAATGATAAAATTGGTGACGGTTCTGCTTCTGCATATCATTAAACTTACACCAGAAACATCTTTGTTTGTGAAATTACATTTTAGTTTTTTTTTTTTTTTTTAGTTTCTGTAAAGAATGATATAACTGCAATTTCATGACAGCATTTTGAATTTGATTACTTGTTAATTTAGTAGACCAACTAGCTTTATTGCATCAATTAATGCAGGGGATTCCCAAAGTGTTTGTGAAGAAATTTGGTAATGAACTCTCAACTCTTGCTACGCTCACAGTACCTAATGGTCGTGTTTGGAACGTGGAGTTGATGAAAGATGGGAGAAATATTTGGTTTCGTGGTGGTGGTTGGCATGAATTTGTAGAATATCACTCAATCTCTAATGGATACTTCTTGTTGTTTAGGTATCTAAAGAATTCAACTTTCCATGTTCTTATTTTCGGTAAGTCTGCTTGTGAGATTCGATATCCACATTGTTGTGCCAAACGACAAAATGACAATCAGGATGAAATTGAAGATGAGGACTCTGTTGAGATCATAGGTTCCTTAACTCCCAAGCCACCTGCTTCTTCTGATTCTACTTCGGAAAATGAATCGGATTCTACAGGCGATGAGAGTAAACATGAGTTGTTCGCTATTCTTGAAGAGATGGGAATCTCTGTGAAAAGGAACTTTCAATTTATTACAGCAGAAGAAAAAGAGAGAGCAATCGCCACCGCTAGATTGTTCAGGCCTAAAAATCCGTCGTTCATGGTTATCATGCAGCCTAGAGAAGTATGTGGAGGTGCTATGGTAAGCGTTTCTAATTCTAGTTGTAGAATTTCAATCCTAAAGTTAATTTCTCAAATCAATCCGTTCTTGCTTAGTTACAAATTCTTTATGTTTGCATGTGTAGTATGTGCCATTCGAATTCGCTAAGAAGTATTTGATCAGTAGAGATGCCAAATTGATAAAACTACAAGATCGTGATGGAAGAGAGTGGCCTATAAAATTCCGTAAGGCTGTTGTTGGTGGTGGTGATTTCAATGGTGGATGGGCTAAATTTTCAAAGGACAAGAATTTAAAGGAGGGAGATATCTGCATGTTTGAGCTTATCAGGAAGAAGAACATTGTTCTAAAAGTTTCAGTATTCCAAAATCTAATTCCAGTTTATTGATTACAACTGTGTAATCACACTATTATTGTATTGGTAGTAGCGAAAGTCTGATCTGTTGAACAAGTTTATGTAATTCTATATCAATATTTGAGTTTATTAATATAGATATTTGAGTCTTCACATTTAATGCGGTACAGAGTTTTATCTGTCAGTTTGAGCATTTGTCACCTAGTTATTCATTTGATGGTTCAGCTCTTTATGTTCTGACAAGACAACTCACAACTACTTACTTGTCACCATCTTTAACACTGTTTCTGAGATGCTCAAATACTAGAGAACATATCAAACAAACAAAGAAGCTTGCTTTGCTTGCAGTTAGTGAGAGGGAGAGAGAGAAACTTCTTCCATGGCTGCCGAGACACCCTCTCATTTCTTCAAGATTGTCCGTCACTCAACCCTTCAAGACAAGAAGCTGGTAACTAACTAAAGATATATATATAACAATCTAAGTGTTCTGTTTTTTTTCTGTTTATGTTATGTTCAGTTTCCAATCTTTTGGGACTAGGGGTTTTGCTAAGATTTTAAAGTTTGATTTTCATGCTATTTAGGCATCACTTTATGTTCAGTTTGATTTTCATGTTATATTTTTATCTATTTTTTTTTAGTTTCTGTTAAAGACTGATGTAACTGCAATGTCATGAAAGCATTTGTTTGGTTGATTTTTTTGATCAATTTTTAATTTTAGTAGACCAAACTAGCTTTATTTGCATAAATTATTGCAGGGGATTCCCAGAGTGTTTGTGAAGAAATTTGGGAATGAACTCTCAACCGTTGCTACGCTCACTGTACCTAATGGCGGTGTATGGAACGTTGAGTTGAAGAAAGATGGGAAAAATATTTGGTTTCATGGTGGTTGGCCTGAATTTGTAGGATATCACTCGATCTCTAATGGATACTTCTTGTTGTTTAGATATCTAAAGAATTCAACTTTCCATGTTCTTATTTTCGATATGTCTGCTTGTGAGATTCGATATCCACATTGTTGTGTCGAACGAAAAGATAACAATCAGGATGAAATAGAAGATGAGGACTCTGTTGAGATCATAGGTTCCTTAACTTCAAAGCCACCTGCTTCTGATTCTACTCCTTCCTTCGAGAGTCCAATATTCAGGCACAGCTATGAAGCACGAAGCAAGAGACGTAAAATGGAAGAGGTGGTGGATTTAAATGAATTGGATTTTACGGGCGATAAAAGTGAACATGAGTTGTTTGACATTCTTGAAAAGATGAGAATCTCTGTGAAAAAAAACTTTCAATGTATAAAAGCAGGAGAAAAGGTGAGAGCAATCGCCGCTGCTAAATTGTTTAGGCCTAAAAATCCATCGTTCATGGTTATCTTGCGGCCTAGAGACCTATGTAAAGGTGCAATGGTAAGCGCTTCTAATTCTAAATGTAGAATTTCGACTCTGAAGTTAATTTATCAAATTAATCCGCGCTTACGAAGTTACAAATTCTTTATATGTGCATGTGTAGTATGTGCCACTCAAATTCGCTAAGAAGTATTTGATCACTAGAGATGCCGAATTGACCAAACTGCATGATCGTGATGGAAGAGAGTGGTCTGTAAAATTCCGTAATAGGAATGGTGGTAATGGTGGTGGTGAATTTATATGTGGCTGGACTAAATTTACAAAGGACAAGAATTTAAAGAAGGGAGATATCTGCATGTTTGAGCTTATCAGGAAGAAGAACATTGTTCTAAAAGTTTCAGTATTTCGTTCTAGTACTAATATATTCTAAATCTTATTCTAGCTTGGTGATTAGAACTCTGTAGTCACACTAATATTTGATATTTGAAATAGAATTAGAACTGTGGTGTTTATTTTCGTATTAATGTATTGGTAATTTGGTACTCAATTTTTACCTTGAGTGGGCGTTTTGTCCAAAAGCCATTAGCGTGGGCGTTTCGTCCTAAATAAAACTGTGTAGCGGTTTCATCGGTATTTTGTGAAATCGTTTCATCGGCCACTATATCAAATCGTTTATTTTTACCATTATGTTAAACCGTTTTACAGTAACCACTGGTAGCAATTGGGAATCCATTATGTCAAACCGTTTTACAGTAGCTATTAGAGATGCACATTTTCCCCCGGGGCCCCAATTTTTCCCGTCCCCATCCCCATTTAGGGATTTTTTTTTGGGGAAAAATGGGGAAATGGGGGGGATGGGGATGATCCCAAATTGAAATGGGGGAGGGGTCCCCCTCCCCATCACCATTTCCCCATTTTCCCCACAATTCCCCACAATTATGTTGAAATGGGGATGGGGATGGGGGGGGAGGTCCCCCAACCCCATTTCCCCATTTCCCCCAATTATATATAATAATATAAATATAATTATAATATATATATTTTATATTTTTTTTATTCTTTGAAAACCTAACTCCCTAACCCTAAGTATATATACAATTTTACTCATTTTAACTTCAATACCTAAAACCTAAAACCTAAAGTTGCTCTCATTTTCTCAACAATTAGTTGTTATTGTAATGAACTTGTGAATTTTAAAACACTTTATTTTGTATTTGTAATGCACTAATGAATTTTATTTTATATTTGCAATGGAATGTTTGATTTTTCAGTTTAATTTGTAATTTTTATTCAAATAGGGAAATGGGGGAACGGGGGAAACATGGGAACGGAAAAACGGAGAAAAATGGGGAAAATGGAGAATTGGGGATGGGGATGGATATAGGTCCCCCCAAAATTCCCCATCCCCATTTTCCCCAAATGGGGAAATAGGGAGGGATGGGGGAAGGGTCTAGGTATTGGGGATGGGTATGGGGGGACCTATATCCATCCCCATTCCCCAAACGTGCATCTCTAGTAGCTATTAAGTTCAGGAAATCTTGCACCTGATAATCCCTAACAAAGATTCATGTATGGATGTTTAAATTTTAAATTTAAGTTATTTATGAATGTTTGCAGCAGGGAGACCCATATTATATTAGCACTCAACAGTCAACAGAGCTTTTTCAGGGTGAAATGATTTTGAAAAAAGAAGAGTTCATATTAAAATTTTCAAGGAAAAAAACAAAAATGAAAAATGAATAAAGCTGCAGCATAAAGCCAAAACCCCAATACAATAAAAACCATATTTTTTTTGTAGTTGCAGGCTGCAGCAGCAGTAGCTTGTAGCAGACTAGCAGGAGACCATGGCTGACACACCTCTTCATTTCTTCAAGGTCATCCTTCCCTTGCCCTTCAAAATCCTTCGTTTGCTCCATCTGTTGAATAAAATAGATTATCTTATACAGTTATCCGGTTATACATGAAATCTCTAATAGCTTGTTTGATCAGACTTTGAAAAACCTTTATTTGTAAAAGGTTTACTTGGGGACTTGGGGTAGATCTATTAGAAGAGTTTTTTTTATAAAAAAAATATAGTTTTTTTGTTTTTTTAGTGGCAATATTTATACCGGTTTTTCTCTAATAAACATATAACTGTCTGTGAGCATATTAATAGAAATCACAACATTTTTACAATGTCTCAATAACATAACATCAATCATAAATTTATAATAATACTAGTGGTGTCAAAATGTGTTGGGCTTGGAGGGCCCGGCCCGCCCAGACTGGCGGGCCGTTCCTGGCACGGCCCGCCCAGACTGGCGGGCCGTTCCTGGCACGGCCTGCTTGTAGCGCGGGCCAGGCCAGGCACGGCCCCCAGACTGGCTGCCTGGCCTGGCCAGGGCAGGGTCACGTTTTACGGCCTGGCGGGCCGGCCCGGAACGGGCTAACAGGCCGGCGGGCCAAGCTCACCAGGCCAAACGTTTAATTTTTTATTTTTTTTACCGTTGAAGTATCTAAATGAAAAAAAAAAATTTTGTGGCACGTGCCGACTCGACCCGGCACATGTGGCACATGCCTGAAGCACGTGCCGGGCCTCCTGTTCATGAAAACGGGCCGGCTCGGCCCGGCACAGCAAGTTCCTGTGCCGTGCCAGGCTAAGCCCGTTTTCATAAACGGGCTCATTTGGCCCGGGGCAGCCCACATTGACACCACTAAATAATACACATGATAAGAGTATAGTGATATGTATTAATATATTCAAAATATATTCAAAGTGTGCTCATAAGCGAAAGATTAATATTTACATTCTTAAAAAACCTCATTAACACCTTTTTTATATTTACACCCCATTAATTTTTTTAAAATGTTATAAAGTGTAAGGGCACCCACGTTTTACTAAAAATATCATTTATTTTAGTATAAACTAATAAATTATAAAATAATTAAAATAAAATAAAAATGAAAAGCATGGGAGAAGGCTCCCAACAGTACACGCCTCCTTTGTTTTTTTAATTTATTTTGAACGGTGGCTCTATTGCCATCTATAAAAATATCGCTCTACACTCATATTTTTATGATACCTTTTTATTTTTAAAATACTGTACCTTATATAGCTTTATAATAGAAAATTAAATTTACTTCCTACATCTATAAGTTGAACACTCGGTCTATCATAACACTCAATCAATCATAAACCCTAATAATATATATTTAATAAAACTCAATATCAATCAGGAAATATAATTTTTGTTTACATATTGTCAAGGAGTTGATGAACAAAGAATTGATTTCATACATTCTGAATACACTAAGTATGTTTATTTTAATTTTTATTATTATTTTGTGATTGAATAAAAAATTGTTAAAATTGTAATCTTGTAGAACTTAAAAAAAAAAAATGTTTATTTTGATTTTTTATTATTATTTTATGATTGAATAAAAAATTGTTAAAATTGTAATCTTGTAGAACTTAAAAAAAAAAAATGTTTATTTTGATTTTTTATTATTATTTTATGATTGAATAAAAAATTGTTATAATTGTAATCTTGTAGAACTTAAAAAAAATTTAAAAAAAGAATAAAAAAAAAAAATTATAGAACTCGATCAACAGAGCTTTTTCAGGCTGAAATGATTTGGAAAAAAGAAGAGTTCATATTAGAAACTTCAAGGAAAAAACAAAAAAAGAAAAAATGAAAAAGCTGCAGCATAAAGCCAAAACCCTAGTACAATAAAAACCATATTTTTTTGTAGTTGCAGGCTGCAGCAGCAGTAACTTAACTTGTAGCAGGAGACCATGGCTGACACACCTGTTCATTTCTTCAAGGTCATCCTTCCCTTGCCCTTCAAAATCCTTCATTTGCTCAATCTGTTGAATAAAAAAGATTATTTTTTGAAAAAAATAATATATTTTAGTGTCTATATTTATACCAGTTTTTCTCTGATAAACACATAATGTAATTATAATAATACAAATCACCACATATTTACCATGTCTCAGTAACATAAACATCAATCAGAAATTTATAATAATACACATGGTAAAAATATGGTGATACGTATTAGTATGTTCAAGATATATTCAAAGTGTGTGCTCGTTAGAGAAAAATTGATATTTATACCCCTAAAAAACCGTATTAGCACCTTTTTTTTATATTTACTACACCCCATTAATTTTTTCGAAATGTTATAAATTGTAAGGGCACAAAATGTTATAAATGGTAAGGGCACCCACGTTTTACCAAAAATATCCTTTATTTTAGTTTTTATTTTATTTTATTTTTATTATTAACTATTATAAACTAATAAATTATAAAATAATTAAAATAAAATAAAAATGAAAAGCATGGGAGGAGGCTTCCAACAGAACACGCCTCCTTTGTTTTTTTAATTTATTTTTAACGGTGGCTCTATTGCCATTTATTAAATATCTTTCTACATTCATATTTTTATAAATACCTTTTTAAATACATATATATATATACCCTTATATTTAATTATTTAAATTACATGGCTTTATAATTAGTAATTAGAATTAAATTTACTTCCTACACCCATAAGTTGAACACTCATTCTATCATAACACTCAATCAATCATAAATATAATTTTTATTCACATATAGTCAAGGAATTTATGAACAAATAAATGATTTCATAAATTCCGAATACATTAGGTACGTTTATTTTAATTTTTTATTATTATTTTGTGATTGAATAAAAAATTGTTGCAGGTAATCTTGTACAACTTTTTTTTTATAAAAAAAATAATAATAACAAACAAACAGTTGTAGAACTCGATCAAGTTTACACGGATTTTAAACACAACTCACTCACTTACTCTTTACTTTACTTTAATTCAACTAGAAATTCTTATTAATTTAATTGGTTTGTAAACCGAAAAATTTGATGGATGAATTTATTTTATTTTTAAATAAGTTTTTAAATGAAAAAAATTGGTTTGTTTAGTAATTGAAAAAATGTTTTTTATTTTATTTTTTATTTTTATTTTAAAGACAAAAGAAGCTGCATATGTAGAAAGGTACAAGAAAAATTTTTCTCTGTGGTTGAAGCAATTTAAGAGAAATAGTACAGCCAATGTAACTGATTAACTTCATTTGCGGATGTATTTGGAAGAGTTCACCATGAAGGTTTTGATTCTATGATTTTTTTTTTTAATGTTGAATTAATTGTTTAAAACAATAATGAATTAAAATAGCAATAAGAATATCCTACAAAATATGAAACCTATACTTACAAATTCAGAAACTATGGGTGTAATGAGAAAAATTGGTATAATGAGAAAAAAATATATGTTTAATTTTATTTTATTTTTTAAAAAAAAAATACTTAAAGGATAGTTTTGGCATTTTAAAAGGTGTAGGGAGTAAAATTAAAAGAGCTTCTTTTGATAATTCAATTTTTTCTTTTTACTCTTATTTTCTAAAAACACTTCATTCTCAAAATTTAAATTTTAAAAAATTCAAAAGACACTTCATTTTGTTACAATATTATCTTTTTTATCTTTTTTGAATTAAATTATTAAAAAAAGAAATTATCTCTCCTAAATCATTAGAATAATTATTACATATTAAATACTCTCTCCTAAATTTTTAATTACCATATTAAACTCTCTCTTCTCCAAATATTTCTTATTTCTTATCTCCATTATTTCTTTCATAAGACTAACAGTTAAAGGAAAAAAAACTTATTAATAAGCTTGATTTTTAGAAACCGTATGTATGTATATACTAAAAAAAAACTCAAAAAACAAGTACCTTGTTTTTTTTTTTTTTTTTTTTTTTTTTTTTTTTTTTAAATCAAAAATATGAAAATGTTTTTTATACTCTTATATATATGTGATTACCTAGAGAACTTTAATTTTTTCATTAGTCTTAAAAATTCTAATTTTTTATTTATTTATTTATTTATTTTTGAAATTTGACCTTTTAATATATAAATATATATATATTGGTGGACCCAGGAATTTTAACCAGGTGGGGCACTTGAACAAAATAACAATTATATTATAAAAAATATCAAAAATTAAGATAATAGTAAAATGAGTTTTTTTACATAACAAAAAATTGATGATATACTGAAGTTTGTATAAAATAAAACAATTAGAAAACCTACTCAAGATGAATTAAATAATCTTACATTCACAAAAATAAAAGTAAAAACAATAAACACAACATTAAAAATTAAATAATAACAAGAAAAACAACATAAACAATAAAATTGCAATATTTATTCTTCTTAAAATGATAAATTACAATCTAATTTTATAATAAGAAATTTTGTTTTATATTTATAATGAATTCACTTTAAATTTATATAAAATAATTGATTAATAAATATTACTCGACATGTTTTTGATTTTTTTTATTATTCTAATTATTGGTAAATTATTAATTTATTGATTCGAAATAAATTAAAACTAAAAAATAAAGAAAAATACCAATGATAAAATAA
Source organism: Acer campestre (assembly GCA_954870605.1). Classification (NCBI taxonomy): domain Eukaryota; kingdom Viridiplantae; phylum Streptophyta; class Magnoliopsida; order Sapindales; family Sapindaceae; genus Acer; species Acer campestre. Next base: position 35,195,012 of record OX940802.1, on the reverse strand, counting down.
ATGAATCATAATAATAGATGGACTAATTTAATATAATAAATTAAAATTTGAGATTTTAGGGTTTATTGATTGAAAACTAAAATTGTTAGAAATAATAAAAGTTCAAAATAATAGAAAATTTAACATAAAATAAATTGAATTAAGTAACTACAAATAGAAAGTAGCTAAGAAGTTGACAATAACGAAAAAGAGAAAATAAATAGTTTTTTTCTTAGCATAAGATGAAAATTTGAGAAAGAAATTGGAAAAAAAAATGGTAAAATAAAAAAGACATAAAAAAAAAAATTATTAAAATCACATTATAAAATTAAATTTGTAAAATAAGATATTTATTTTCCTTAAAAAAAAAAATGGTGGGACTTGAACCACCACCACCAATACAAAAAAGTGATGGAATACCAATTTTACTAAAAGGTGTTTTACTATCTTTATTGTTATTTAATAATATGTGTGTATATATATAATTTAGAGAATTTCTCCTAACAATTCAATTTTCTTTTTTTACACTTCTTTTAAAAACACTTCATTCTTAAAATTTAAATTTAAAAAAATTATAAAGACACTTCATTTTGTTACAAGATTATCCTTTTTATCTTTTTTGAATTAAATAATTAAAAAAAAAATTTATCTCTTCTAAATCATTAAATTAATTATTACATATTAAATACTCTCTCCTAAATTTTTAATTACCATATTTAACTCTCTCCTCCAATACATCTCTAATTTTCTATCTTCATTCTTTCTCAAGCAAGACTAATAGTTAAGGAAAAAAAAAAAAAACTTACTAATAAGCTTGATTTTTAGGAACCAAAAATTAAAAAAAAAAAATTTGAAATTTTTTTTTTTGTAATATAAAAATGATTTTTGTTACTCTAGTAGGTATATGATTGTTTAGAAAACTTTAATTCTTTCATTAATGTTAGAAATTCTGAGTTTAATTGAATTTAGTTGAAACAATTCAAACTTTCATTATATATATATATATATTGAAAATTGACTTTTTAATATGTATATATATATTTTCTTTAACTATTAATCAGTGATCGATAGAGAAAGTATGGAAATATGATTTTTTTTTTAAAATTTTTTTTTTAAATGGAGAGATTACTTAGGAGAGGGTGTCTAAAATGGTAATAACAGATTTAAGAGAAAGAGTTTAATACGTAATATTTAATCTAATGATTTAGGAGAGATAATTTAATTAGTTTGAAATGTCTTTAAATTTTTTTTTTTGTCTTATTTAGTAATTTTAATTTAGGTTAAAATTATCATTAATAAAAAAAATTAAATTGGAGTTTGAATATATAATTTGTGGATTGTAAGAAGAAACTCTTTATAATTTAAAGTAAAATCATTTTTTTTTTTTAAAAAAAAAAAAAAAAAATTTGAGGTAGGGCATGAGCCACACTTGGCCTTAAGGTGGGTACGCCCCTATATATATATATATATATGTATATTATTGTTAGTAAAAAACTAAAATATTCATAATTTTTTTTTTCCTTTAACTATTAATCAGAGATTGATCAGAAAGTATGAAAATATGATTTATTTATTTTTTGAAAAATGGAAAGATTAATTAGGAGAGAGTGTTTAATATGGTAATAACAGATTTAGGAGATAGAGTTTAATACATAATATTTAATCTAATGATTTAGAAGAGAGATTTTTTTTTTTTTTTTAATAATTTAATTAGTTTGGAGTGTCTTTAATTTTTTTTTTGTCTTGTTTAATAATTTTAATTTAGGTTAAAATTGACATTAATAAAAAAAAAAAATTAAATTGGTGTGTAAATAAATAATTTATGGATTGTAAGGAGAAGCTCTCAAAATTAATATTTTTAACTTTTTTAATAGGGGTGTAAGAAGACAAATAGATATAGGAAGATAATTTGTGGGTGTTAATAGAGCAAAGAATGCTCTCATTATCTATTGTCAATCTGTTATTATTATCGATATCAATTTTACTTTTTTACTTTACTTCTCGCAAACTCAACTTTAGATGTTAAGCTTTAATTTTGTTACGTTCGTTGTGAATAAAATTTAAAATTCACTGTAGATAGGAGTGTAACTGGAAATTTTTTTAGGGATGAGCTAATATATATATATATTTTTTCTTATTTAAAAATCCTAAAATTTTGAACTAACTACTAAGCAATTTTTTTTTTTTGTAATAATCAAATTAAAACGATACAAGAGAGAGAAAAAAAAAATCACGGTTATGCCGAATAAGAGATAGTGGTGTGGACTTCTAGTGAACCACACAATAAATTTTTTCGGTGTATATTTTTCTTTTCAAATCCCCCAAAATAAAATAAATCTTAGCTTTCCTAAGATTTTTCTTCTCTTTTCTAACTTTGTTATCCCATAAGGAGATGCCTAAAAAAAAAAAAAAAACCTAAATCTCAATAATAAAATACAAAACCTAAAATCAAATTCATTATAAGTAAATAAATAAAAAAGATTAAAGTTGAGGGAATTTACTTTCAAATTGAGAGATTTTAGAGAAGAGAGAGGTTAGGGTTTGAGATTTGGGAAAGTGGAAAAGAAAGAAAAAGCGAGGGATTTGGGAATCCATCGAATGAAGATCGATGAAATAAGAAAGGGGGTTTAGAGCATCACCAAAAGACTCTTGTATTTACACTCTTCAAATATCTATTTGTTTACCTATGTGTCAATTTGATGAGTGAAAAAATAAGAACCCTTCCAAAAGGCTCTTCAATTAGAAATAGATTTATATTATTTTAATAAAAGCATTCAACTTTTCCGATGCAAAAGTTTCATACAAGTGAAACTAGTATCCTTCCAAATTATTAATATGTTATTATTAAATATTCAACATTAGTGTCATTTTAAAGATCTAGATGTGACCTTTCTAATGATATAATTTTTATAATACTAAGATTTATAAATTAAAACTTATTATATATTAATTAAATTTAATTAAAAAGATAAAAATGATATAAATGTTAAATATTAATGATAATGTGATATAAAAAATAATATAATAATAATTGAGGGAGAAGTTGTTCTTCAATATTAAATATTAATGATAATGTTAAATACGCTGACGTTGCTCTTTTGACTTTAATAAATATCTTATTTGAGATGCTCTTATTTATTTTTAATTTTACCTGATCTATTTTAACAAAGTTTTTAGACTAGTTTAGCTTATTGAGCTTTAATGAATTTAGTTTTAAGTTGAAGATTAAAATATTATAGGCTGAGAAAAAATAGAAGTTGGATTTAAGTATATCTTTATATTAATTAACTCAAAACTTAAAAAACAAAATTCAAAAAACTTGGTGGGTTGATGAAGCCCACCCAATCCATCTTTTTCAGATTGCATAAAATATAATGTGTATTTTCGATTCTTGAAAAAAATAATAAATATATCAACCGAAAGATATTCTATAAGTTGAAAATGTTAATTATTATATTAATATGATAGATGGACTGCATTTATAATTCTTTTAATTCGTTTTATTTAAGGGTAATATTGGAATTTTAAAAATTCTTAATTTGAGATGTACATACAATTTTAAAAGGGTCTAAATATCGTCACTTTTTTTAAAGAAATTTTTTTAAAAATATGTTTATTTAGAGAAGCTCCTTCCCATAAAGTTTAAACTCTATTACCCTCTACTGAATTTAAAATATACAATTTCAAAAGTCTAACCATGCAACTCTACAAAACTCAGAGTTGTGTAGAGCTTTTGAGGCAGTAATATAGCAGTCTGATAAGCCCAACCGAATAAGCACCAACACATGAAAAAATGTTTTACTATGATATCTTTTCCTCTTGTTGTTCTACTGAATACAGCGTTGGGATGCATCCTTTAGATGAAGCAGCGAAAATGACGACAAAATTTGGTAAGCTTTTCATACCTAAATATCTGTTCTCTTCTAAATTACTTACAAAGTAACATATTTTTCAACTTTAACTATGTAATTGCAGATAAACATGAGGAGTTGGCTTTTTTGAGGACATGAAGAACGATATTCTACTGAAAAGTTTCTGTATTTCTTTCGAACTAATCTCTCTAGCTGTAAATCTGTATCGATACTACAGTCTATTTAAAGGGTTGATTCAGTGCTAAAAAAATATGTTCACAAGTTCTCAAATTATGGACATTGTGATAGAACTTATAATATATCAGCCTTTTTGTGTTTTCCCTTCTAACTCTTCTATGAGGATCCTACTTTGACTGAAGCCTAAACTAGATAGTTATACTAATATACTTTATTGGTAAACTTTCTTACATATACATACATGATACATCAGATGCAACGAAGATTTGTAGTATGTATTTTATCCCCAACTAAACGATCTTCCCTAAAGGCCTAAAGCAGCATAACACCATGAAACATGCAGTGTGCAGTACATAAATGGAGTGAGAAATGAATTCTTCAAACTTCAAACTAAAAATGATATTATGACTATGACCTGTTGTTCCAGTTCGGTTGAGTAGCAACTTGATTGAACAATCTATATACAACCCTAGTCAAGCCACAAAATTTTGTATAGAAATCCCTAAACTACTAAAATTCACCAGGTTGTACAAAGAAAGTTTATGGACAATAAACTGGATCGATAACAGATCACCTGAAAACGAAGGGTTACTTGATGGGGTTTAGCAACCAGAGATTAACATCCATTGCAGAATCCAGTTTAATTCACTGACAACTAATGCGACAATCTGTTCATGAATCCTGCACCTTCCATGACGCGGAACACAGTAACTTTCAGCACAAATTCCCTCGATCTAAGCACCTCGAAAACACAAACATCTCCTTCCCCCAAGTTATTCTCCACTGTAAATTCATACCATCCTTGACTGAACTTAGCTCTGCCTCCTCTATAAAGACATCGCACGGGCCACTGCTTCCCATCTGATAGTTGTAGCTTAATGAACCCTGAAACCCCGTTTAGATGCTTTTCAGCAAAGCAGGATGGCAAATACTGCACAGCACAGAGTAGATGCAACGTAAGCCAAACACATAATGTTGATGTAAAACAGAAACACTATCTATATCACACGAAATTCAATAGCTCACCATGATACACCCTCTATATAAGTAAGATGGTCGCAGGACAACTCTGCAGAAAGGATTAATTGGCTCAAATGTTTTGGCTGCATTAATTGCCCTCTCTCTTTCTTCAGCTGTCACGGTTCTCTTTCTTGCTGAAGCACTCTCATAAAATCTAAAGCGCATATCTACCTCTTCTTCACGTTCAACTGGAATTGATGAGTCCGGATGATCTGCACTTTTATTGAGTTATGAAAATAAATTTGAATCTCAAAATACAAGAATATCAAACAGTCTTAGTTCCAAGATCTTACTAGGATCAATCTTCCGCTTTTTCCTCCCTGCTTTTTTAAGCTTTTGAGATCCTCCATCTGGTGAATACAATGCATTTAATGAATTTTTAAGCTCAATATAATCAAACTGAATACCAACATCTCGAGTAGATTGATTTCCAGCTTGAGAATTACCATAACCTCTAAATTGATGTAAGTTTCCTTCACTAGCATAATTTATGTTGTTATTATGTTTGGAACCACTGAACAAATTCTGCAGTCCTGGAGAGTTGACGTTTTTGTTCAGCGACAGCTGATCTGCATTTTCAGACTCATCATCTTCCATATCTGCAAATATATGGTATTGTCTGCTATGATTGGCTGCTACAGTACTACCGAGAGAATTAGATTGATAGTTTATCTCAGAAGAAGGCAAATTAAATATGTAAACATTAAAGGCTGAATTCCCCTGATATCTGAATACCAAAAAGTACCCAATACCGATAGAGTAACGTTCCATAAAGTCTTGCCAACCGTCAATAATCCAGACTTTGTTCTCAGCTCTTCTCAATCCTACACGCGAAACATTACCATTTGGAACAGTAAGTGTAGCAACCATGGAAAGATCATGCTTGAATCTCTTGATAAAGTTGTCCGGAATCCTCTGCAAGAACACTCTGGTCAAGTTAAGAGTGCTTTTATCTTAAGGAAATAAAATTCAGGAATGAAAAGTCGATGATGTAAAGTGTAGATGAACATCCGTACATTAAGATGAAAATATTGACACACAACAAATGAAATAACGAATCATCACAACTGAATAGGACATTGTGCTGCAAGCTCTAGAATAACAAGGAACAAAATATACATCAACTTTTCATAAGAATTTTACAGGTAGTATCTGGTCAAGCAAAAGAAATGAAAAGAAAAAAAAAAAATAGATATGGTGCATCAGTAGGACTCCCAATTTTTATGAACAATGGGAGCTCATATACTGAACCCAGCTCGTTTACCATGCACCATGGTCATATCAAAATACTAACCAGATATCACAAATGACATTTCTATTTTAAATTTCCAAAACCCTCAGAAATTATCATATCAGGCAGTCACTTATGAAATAACAAGGCCAATATTTACAGTCATGACATGGCATATAGAGTATCAAAGTCCACAAGTTTACATTTATTAAATTCACCTTGCAAGTTGTTGAAGTTATTAATATTTGTTGCAATTATGCAGATTCGAAAGAACTTTAAAAAATTTGTTGAAATATTATCTCAATTTTATATAGAGTTATTCCCTACGCTTGTTTGTAATATTTCCTAGAGAAGTAAATCCAGGTGTAAAAGTATATATATACAAATACAAACGAAGAGATATTACAGGCTTTAAGCATTCTTTAAAATCCTGATCATCAAGTCTAGAAACTATATTTGTCTGGACAAAGTAAGAAAGAACTGTTAAGGTAATAACTCTCGAATCTAACTGTCAGCCTTATGTCAAGGGAAAAGCGGAGCAGCAAGATTCATTACTAGACAATATGCTTCACGTTTTTTTCCTTGCTTTCCATAACAATCCCACTGTACTGAAACGATCAAGATAAATGCTGCTAAATGTGTAAAATGTACACTACTAGTAAAAAGTGTCAAATTATTGCTATTCTTTAATTGGCAAGAGATTGTACACCAAAGCAAAATCAATGGGGTTTCTAGACACTATGGCAGGATGTTACAGCCAAGCTTAAAGTAAAGGACGGAATTTCTCAGTAAATATCATTGCACCCTTTAATTGCAGAGAACACTAGAAATGAAAACATTTCAGTGTTAAACACTGTTTAGTTGCCTGGAAACCGACAAAAACAATAAAGAAAATTCCGATCAACTTATCCCTAAAGATTAAAAGGTTACTTTGTTTAATCAACTCCATAACTTGAGGGAGTTCTCCAGGCAACTAATTCCTTAGTTACTTCTTTTCCATTTATTACACCCAAGATAAGTTTTGCTCTAAGAAACGAACTTTACAGCAACCAACCACCTCCACAAAAAACACTGAATAGAAGAAAAGTTGAAGTAATAAATATTTTACTATAAGGTTTAATTAACTGATAAAGAGTAACAAACCCAATTAAGCATTAAACCATAATGTAATGAAGTTAAGCAATATTTTTCTTATCGCCATTTAATAAACATCTAAAATATACATTTCGATCTTTCTTCTTCTCAGTCACACGGTTGCCCATTAAACAGAAAATTCCCGGGTTTAAATAAAAAAAAACCCTATAGGTATCTTCAAACAACAAAATCAATCAATTAAATTCAACTAAGGCTAAAGGCTATCAAACTGTATCACTAAGTTAAGGTTGTTCATTCTTTATATGATACACCTATAACCTTAACGACCGAAAAACATCAACTTCAGATTTTTCTGCTTTCTCATGTATCCAATTTACAAAACCTAGAAAAACCATACTTCAGTTGACAACCTTCTTCTCTCTCCTTGCATTTCCAATTCAGCAACCATGAAATGTTATAAAAACTTCAAACAGGAAAATATAAATTAAATTAATTCCACTGTTTAGGTCCTCAAAAACTACAAAATCAATTAATCATAGTATAGCTGCTCTTAAACCTAGAAACAAACATCTGGGCTCTCTCAAAATGAAGGAAAAATTCAAGCTTTATTCAATTAAATTCTATCTGGGTTTACTGTTTTCAATTTTACCCTAAAATTTTACATGACAAAAACAGACCCAGAAACGAAAAGACATAACAAAGAAGATACAATTACCCTTCAAAATTCAATTAAACAACAACAACAAAAAAAATAGCAATTGAAAGAAAAAAGAGAAAAGTGAGTTGGGGTTTTACCAATTTTCTCTCTTGGATGGTGGAGGAGAGAATAAGCCTGTGAAAACAAGGGCGAGGCATTTCTAGTTTTTTTTTTTTTTGGGAAAAAACAAACAGTCTCAGAAGAACATAAGATGATGATGAAATATTGCTTCAAGTATCAGTGATTTCAGATCTGCTTCTGCTTCTGCCTTCCTCTTCCTCTCTCTCTCTCTCTCCCCCCTCTTCCAGTGCTTTTAGTCAAACAGTGCTTTTTAAACCTTAAAAAACCCAACTTGACCTAAAAAAAAAAAGTTAAAACGAGTCCAACTCATTTCTGACTCACTGGGCCACCAGGGGACGACTCGGGTGGCGACTCGGGTGACCCACCCACTTTCTCTTTTTATTTTATTTTTTTCTTTTGGCCCCACGTATACCAATCATCGCCATTTTTATTGATTGTTTTTTCTTTTTATTTATTCTTTATCGGACCTACTAAGAATAACCGCTATAATAATAATTGGAAAATCTACTTAAACATTATATATGTAACTTAAATATCTACTCTTATAATGAGAGATATCTACTTTTACAATGTCGGAGAAAAACCCATCATACATACTTGTAAAATGTGACAATGGAACTCAAACCTCCCACCATTGATATGGGAGGGGAAGACGGTGCTAATAGATATTTTATTTTATTTTATTTTATTTTATAAATGTCTTAAATAGACGAAGTTAGTCCAATGATATAACTCCTTGGTTTCAATTTTCAATGTCTTAAATGTCTTAAAATTAAGCAATTATACATAAAAACAAAATACCATCCTTGGTTTCAATTTTCAACTTAATTGAGAAGAATTTAAGTTTATATTTCTAATTCAATTAAAACTTTATTTGGATAATTTTTTTTTTCTTTCTAAAAAACAATAATATGCATGATATTTCTTGTTATATATATATATTTTTTAGTCATATTCTTATATTTTATTTTCTCTAAACTTAGACTAATCAATCATAGAATATTGATTATGTCTTTCATAATTAATAATTTAATATATAATGATTTAAGTTTTATCATACTTAAATATTTTTAGATTGCATAAAGACATAAAGTAGGCATTTTGAATGACTTTAATAAAGAGAGGATATATACTTAAAAAGGAGTGGAATCAAGGGCCCTCCTTCACTCAAATTTTCACAAAAAATTTCAAACATGATCAAAAGCTTCAAAACACTTTTAACTATGAAGATCAATTTAAAATAGGGCAAAAGTTATGTAAAGAATGACTTTAATAAAGGGAAGAATTGCAATAATAACCTTATAAAACTATTGAATTCTGTTTATAGCTCTATATGCAATGGTTTTCATGTTTTTAACCAAGTGAACTATGCAATGATCAAACCGCCCTAACAGTGGACCTATTTCATATTGTAATTATTTGGATATAAGGTAAGATATGAAAATTATTGTATGTTGCTAAAAAGAAAAATTTATAATTTTAGAATGTTAATTTTGACAAATTTATTTTAAGTAGAGAACATCATATATATATATACATACATACATACATACATACATATAGTCCCGTTTTTATGCAGACATTCTGATATAACTTCATGAGGATATTGAATGTAAGTCACTAGTTTTAACAAGTGCATACACACTTGAGTCAAAACACATGTAAAACTAGTGGTTCACATTCAATATCCTCATGAAGTTATATCATGACGTCTTCATTTGAAAAAAAAAATATATATATATATAATTTTTCTATTGTCGGTTCGTCATGATATAGTTTTTAAGTAGATGGCATCATATATATATATACATACATACATATAGTTTCGTTCTCATGTAGACGTCCTAATATAACTTCATGAGGATATTTAATATGAGCCATTAGTTTTGCAGTGTGTATACACTTGTCAAAACTAGTGGCTCACATTAAATATCCTTATGAAGTTATATCAGGACGTCCTCATTTGAATATGTATATATATAGTTTTTTTATTGTTGGTTCATCATGATATAAAATATATCATGACGAATAATGTTAATCATTAGATTTACATACTTTGACTTAAATATATACACCTGTCAAAATTTCTCCATAATCTATAGTCTACATTTTTCGTCTTGATATATTTTATATCAGAACGAATTGATAATAGAAGGACTATATATGTATATATATACTATCCATTAATCAAAGTGCATGATAGATATTAAGGGTTACTAATTGGGAATTGTAACGAGGAAAATGAAATATAATTTATGATTTGTAATTACAGTATTTGGTAATTAAATTATATGAATTCCACATATAAATTAAAAAAATCAGTTATTCCGGATTAGTAAACGCTCTCTTGAATAACAGTAGGAGTTGAGTCAAAGAAGAGTTGGACCACCGAGTCAAACAAGCAAGAGTCATCGGTGAGTGACCCAACAATTCTCAACAAGGAGATCCTTTTTATTCCTTTCATTGTAGGAGAGGACAAATATTTAGGACACGTACTTTCAAAAAAATAAATATATAAATAAATAAATTAGGACACGTGTCAAGACAGGGTAATATAGGGGAGGAGGGGACCACTCTCATTAGTCATCACAATCATACAAATGCAAATATTACTTATTATAGCAGATTTAAGAAATTGATGACAGACACTCTTTATTTGGCTATTTATTATTTATTTAAAATTGATGTTGATTTTTTGTTTTAAATAAAATAAAAAATTAAAGTTTTTTAATAGGTACAAAATAGTTGTTTTATAGTTTACGTTCGGTTATCAACATCGAAAGAGGTTTCCCCATATTTATTGTGGTTTTATGAAAACTGGTAAAACAATATACACAAGGTGTCTAGGATTGAATCTTGATGAGTTAATGGAGATCGCAAAATCTCTGGGTAGAGGGACTTTAACGGGAAATACTTTTTATTATTATTGTTTTATGTAGAAATATTTTATAACAATACAAGAGTTTAAAAGTGCTCACATAAGGGTAAAATGAAGTTGAATCCGTGGTATGCCCCTCACATTTATACCATGAGATTGTGAATTTTAATCGTGTCCCTCTCCTCTAAAACTCCGAATATTATTTTAATATTTAAACAAAATAAAAGTGCTCTTATAAGAAGTTATTTGAAAAATTACAATGTGTGCATGGGTAGCATGACTCAATTAATTTGTTTGTGCTCATTCTACCATAAACAGAGTACTCTTTTTTCAACACGTTATAGCTTTTCACACACATCAATTTTATTTGCCAAGGATTAGTTGGGTGTTTATTTCAAGAACAAGATGGTGTGAGTGGGATTTTGATTTTTGACAAATATGGATAGTGAGTGACCTTTTTTTTTTTTTTTTTTTTTTTTTTTTTTGTAATAATCTTTTAGGATCAAAGAGTCATCAAGAATCATTAAAGGGGTTGCCATTTCCCACTTCTTCAAGAATTCACCCAAACAAGCATGAATTAAATTGCAGCTTCCCTTCACTAAAAAACTGAGAGTAGTTAATTCTGAAATCATGTCATGTATTTATTTTCAAAATTGAATTCATATGAAAGCATTTTTATTTACAAAAAGTTAATTTCAGAATTAGAAAGTTGATAGAGAAAAATACCGAGGATATTTTGGTTAAAATATCAATATTTACTTCATTATTACTAGTAAAATCATGAAAATTATATGTACTTTGCTATGTTAAACAAGAGAAGACTTGATATTGTATTTATATTATAAGTATTAATTATTCGGTTATATTATTGGATTTGTATGGTAGCATAATTGGTGAAAAAAATCTGCTAATTTTGAAAACTATTTATAACACATTAACTATTTATTTATGAATTATGATTGTCAATTTTTCGAAATCTGACACCAATTAGGCTATAGGGATTTTACTACGAGTGCAACTCCCAAAATAGGACCATAGGAAAGGAGTTTCCTAACAGTTAACGATTTAATGAGTAAATGTGAGACTCGAACTCCTATCACATAAATAGAGGGGAATTGTCCAACCACTTTGTTAAGAATAGTGTTTACTCTGAATAATAAGAGAAGAAAGAAATAGACAATTTATGTACGTTTCTTCTAGGATCGCAACAATGATTTTTACACAAGGTCTGGAAAAAGCAACCAAAAATCCTAGAACTTTTTCTCAACCATCTTCTCTCTGTAGTGTTTTAGTCTATGTGTAACACCAAACACACACTCACGTAAATGCTCTCTGCTTTTCTATCTCAGACTCTGATAAAAACAAGAGTGACGATATTTGCATTCCTCTAAAACTGTATGTACACCTTAAATTTATATATTTTTAAATTCCAACATTACCCTCAAATTAAATTATTAATATTTTAATTAAAAAATATAATTATTTACTTTTTTTTTTTGAATTTTTAATTAACTAAATCAAATTAAAACTAATAATAAAAAAAAAAAAAAACCGTAAATCAGAAAAGATGGAGAAAGCAACAACTCCTCCAAAATTTGGGAGGAGTGCAGCTCCTCCCACATATATATAATTAAAGCCTCTTTTAATACAAAATTAAAGCCTCTTTTAATTCTGTATTTTATATTAAAAAATCAACTCAAAAACCAGAAAAAAAAAAAAATCAAAACAAAAAGAAAAACACAAAAGTGACAGGTAAATGAAGAAAGAAGGAGAAAGATGAAGACACTGCATTTTTATTTGTTTTGTTTATGCGTTTTTCATTTTTTTTTTTCCCTTTTTATTTTGTTCTAGGTAAAATAAAGAAAAAATGAATCATATATATTATTTTATGATTTTGTTATTTATAATATTTTTAAAAATTAAAAGAAAGGGCACATTTGATAATGTGTGGGGTGTGCTTACAAGATTTCATATATATTTTTTTTAAAAATTGAATGGTGTGTACATATAAAAATAGGTGTACATACGGGTTTTTCAGGGGTGTAACTATCGTCACTCTGAAAACAAAGAGTGGGTCTGGGTTTGTGTTAAACATATAACTGTTGGGCTTGTAGTTGGGCCACTTGGGTGTATAAATGGGTTTCCAGTCCATTTGAAAGTTGATACCAACAAGTATAAATGGGACACATCCTTATGGACTGTAAATCATACTATTTGGTATATAATTGTTAAATCCTTGAGCAAAATAAAATAAAATCATTTCAATTTTATTTAACTTTGGAAAGATATTACAGGGTATGTTTCCTAATCGGAAAAATTATAATGTTTACTAATGAATTATAATAACTTTGGAAAGATATTACAGGGAATGTTCTATTTCGGATAGAAATTCCACACAGAATTCCATTATTACTATTACATAACATTTATTTCACAAACTGGAACTTATAACAAATTAGTTGTTGTTGATTGAAAGTGCTCCCTCTAGCTTATCAGCCAGCTCTGATATCCTGAAATGAGAGATTTGAATGTTTTCAACATTGAGCTTCTTGAAATTACTGTGCCTTCTATTCATCAGAAACTTTCCCCAGCTGTATGTTTTGTATTTTGGTGGACTCTGTTCATTTGTCAGCTCTTCTAACGGCTCAACCATGGTGTAGTGTGCTGGGTTGAAAAAGTATGGTATTGAGTACCTTTCCTTCTCTGAGTTCACCATCACTCTATGCTCCACACTCTCATATGCTTCATTGCTCCAAACCTGCACATTAATCACATCAATTTGTTTAGGGACTAATTCAACTCGGACCGTGCCTTTTCGGATCATTAATCACAATGAGTTCAACTAAATAGATTCATATCAAAGCATTTTTAGTGTACAAAAGTTTATTTCCAGAATCGGAACCACGGTGAGATCCAGGACTTGTATATAAGCATCGGTCTCTCTCTTAACTAAGTAGATGCATTTTGGGCCATTTTCTATGTGAAGATGAAGTTGTTGAAAATGTTACCTGAATAATGTCACCAACATTTACAATATAAGCATCTGGGGTGGGTTTGACAGTAACCCACTCTCCATCTGATTTTCTCTTCACTTGAAGACCACCAACATCATCTTGGAAAAGGATGGTCAAGCCACCACCATCCTTGTGTCTACCAACACCAAGAGCCAAGTCCGGAGCCGGGCACGGTGGGTAGTGGTTGAGTCTAACACGGGTGGTTTGGTCTCTGAAGAAGCTGTGGAACCTATTGGCTGGCAATCCAAGGCTCAGCGCAATCAGCTCCAGCAACTTGAATGCAAGCTTTTCCAACTCTTTGACATATTCTTCACTTGCCTCCCTGCAATCTCATCATTCAAACACACCTCATTAGATCACATCAACCAAGTTGTACAATCAAATTCATCAAGAGAGCATTTACTAATTAAAAAATGGAACTTAATTCCAGATTTGTAATTACCATGTTTACTAAAAAAAAAAAAAACTGTTCGAAATCAAGTTATGTGAACCCTCTAAACAAATCAGGAATTAAGTTTCCTTTCCTAATTCTCCCCAACCAAATTCATCAACTAATCATAAAATGGAACTTAATTCATGATTACTAAAAAAATTTGTTTCACACAAATCAGGAATCAAGTTTCCTTTTTCTCGTTTGATTTCTAATGAAAATTGATTCCCTTTGATTTTCGTTCTTGATAATTTAAGTAAAAGAACAAAGAGAGTTAGAAATTTACTTCAATTCAGGAGGATATTGAGGCCAAACATTATGCAACTCAAGCAGTTCCTTGTCATGAGGGTCAGGTGAAGCTGGGAGTAAAAGAGGATCCTTAGCAACAAAATCAAACACTTCTTTCCAATCTCTAACATTCTTGGTATGCTCTGTGTCATAGTAACCCAACACCTGCTTCTCAGTTCTCCTGATCTTCCTCTTCTCCTCCAACGACAACCCGAAAAACTTCCTGGACGAATCCTCCAATTTCTGGCGCTTCTCCAAGGGGACTCCGTGGTTGACCACCTGGAAAAAACCCCAGTTCTTGCAGGCATTGCCTATCTCAGAAACAAGTCCTTCAGGAGATGAGAGATCAATCAAGGGTATGCCTTCAGCATAAGTGGAGGAGGATTTAGCAGGCCTGTGTTCTTGTGCTTGAATGAAAACTTGATCAACTGCTCCCATGGTGGATTAATAGTGGCTCTTTTCTGGTTTTGTGAGAAATTGATGTAAGAAATGTGTGGCTATAGTTTTATAGTGTGAGGAGGAGATTTTGAACCTGGACAGGTTTTTTGGGCAGGGGAGAGAGGTGAGAGGTCAAGCGTCAAATCTTCCATGTTAATTATTTGTATTGGAATCCTGTGGTGACGTTTGTGCATGCATGTCTATTGTTTATTTGTTTCAAGTTTGTGTACTTTAGCCTCCAAGAATCTAGAATTAGAGCATCCTCGTAAGATACGAAATAACTTACGGAATGTCATACTTATTACTTAAAATATGCTTATATAAATATGTCAAAAGATTTCGGGTGTGGAATTTCACACGTTTTTTTTATACGAAATCCTAATCCCTACAAATGTATTATTGTGTGAATGATAATTTAGGACCAGATAATATATAAATATTTTATTAATTTGATACACAAAAATGAACAATATAGTTGTGTGAGTGTGTGGCTGTAATTAATAATTGTTAGTTTATTTATGAATTTTTGTTTGTTTGTTTCATTTTCTAGCAATAATTGGCTTTGTAATTAATTTAGGACTCTACGTCTCTACCCCACTAACTAGCTTTTATATCAACACATAGATTGGTCAATTTATTTATTGAAATTCACCACATATCGGTCACAATCTTAAAAAATTATGAATAGAGATTTTTATTTATTTATTTATTTATTTTCCCTAAAATTTTAGGCTGATTTGGACTGAAATTTTTCGGTCTTTGTACTGTTCAGATTACCAGGTTATAGTATAATCACTATTCGGGCCGAATTGGACCGAACCTAATAGAACGTGAAAAAATTGATAACAACCTTTAATCATATCGGGCTTTACTGAATTGTATTTAGACTCAAATTGAATATTGATCCGATGTAAATCTGAATTAATTATACACCTTTTCATTAAAATTACCATTTTTTTTTTAAATTTTTACATTTTCCTCTTTGACCCCTTGGTATAATGATCCTTCCAAACAGAAATCTGACTTCAGTTCTGAAATAGATTATGCATATTCAAAAAGTACAAAACAATTCAATATGTAATTAAAATCCATAAAATTTGATAACAAACGTGAAAATTTTGATAGAGCAACAGACGTGAACAATTTGATAACAACCTTTGATGAGATCGGGCTTTGATTGGATTAGATTCGGACTCGAATAGAGTATTGATTGGATGTAAGTCTGAATTAATTATATATCTTTTTATTAAAATTACAATTTTTTTTTAAAACTTTTTTATTTTATTTTACATTTTCCTCTTTGATCCCTTGTTATAATAATCCCTCCAAACAAAAATCTGACTCAAGTTCTAAAATAGACTATGCATGTTCAAAAAGCACAAAACAATTCAATGTATCGGGCAATGATCAAACCGCCCTAACATTGGACCTGTTTCATATTGGGTATCACCAGAGTTATGCCGATGTGAAATATGGGTATTTTTGTAATTATATGGATATTGGCAAAATATGAAAATTATTGTTTGTAGTTAATGTTACAACTTACAACACTGTGTGGCTTTCCATAAAATACTTTCTTCTTGGTTTATTGAAGAAGTCAACCCACGTGGAGACTTTACTTTCTTTAACTACATACATGTTGAATAGTGGTATTTTGCTTGTCTTGTTTTGATTGGTCTTCCCACACCTATAATTTATTTATTATTTTTTTTTTGTGTGATGTAAATCTGAAAAGCTCCCTCTTGTATCTCTAAAAGAAACAATACAAATGCAATAAAAGGCAATAAAAGACAATATATTCTCTCGTTTTTCTCTCTTCTCTTACCTGATGTTTTCATCTTCATCATTTATTATTAACTTTATTCATTATTCACTTTATGAATCTATTGTTTTAATTTTATTTTAACACGTTATCAGCACGATGTTGTTATTTTCAGAACTTGAAGTTTTTGAATTTATTACCACTAGAACCTAAAGTTCATAGATTTATTTCCAGAACCTGAAACTTTTGAATTCATTATTATTAGAACCATAATCTTCTAGATTTTTATTTATTAATACCAGAACCTACAGTTCTGAATTTACTTTCTCGATTTTATTTACTTTTACACAATTTTTATTTAAACAATTTGGTCACCCATCAAGAACCTGAAGTTTATGGATTTATTTATCATTACTGGAACATGAAACTTCTAGATTTATTTACTTACAGATATTCCTTTATATATCTAAAGATTTAAATTCCTTGGATTTTTATCAGACCAGAAATTCTGACTTCGATTGTGATTTTCAAATAATCAGAAGCTGTAATAATGCTAAAGCTTGCAAGTTTGAAATTTGCTATACTGGAAGTGTTTGGGGACAATTACATGTCCTGGGTTATTGATGCCAGATTACTCCTAAAATCAGAAGACTTGTATTACACCATTGAAAATGGGGCCAAGGCATATGAACAAGACAAATCTATTGCAATGGTTATTATCCGTCACCATCTGCATGAGGATTTAAAAGCCCAATACTTAACTGTCACAGAACCAGAAGTTCTATGGTAAGAACTAAAAGATCGATTTGATAACCAACCCGATGTTGCATTACCAAATACCAAGTATCGGTGGCAACATTTACGCCTTCAAGTCTTTAGATTAGTCTTTGAGTATAATTCTGCTTTATTCAAAATCACAACACAGCTGAAATTGTGTGGTCAGGATGTAACAGAAAACGATATGTTGGAAAAGACGTTTACAACCTTTCATGCCTCGAGCATGGTATTACAATAGCAAATCGAGAACGTCGATTCTCAAAATATTCAAAGCTAATCTCATGTCTCTTGGTTGCAGAGAAAAATAATGAGCTCTTAATAAAAAAATCATGAATCACGCCCAACCAACTCTACAGCATTCCCAGAAGTGAATGCTAACACTATTCGAGGACATGCTCGCTATCATGGTCATAGTCGCAGTCCCTACCGTGGTCGTGGCCATGGTCGGGGTCGTGGAAGAGCATATGGTTATTTTGGTCCGGGTGGTTATAATCAAAATAATGAGAACACTCCCCAGAAGTGGAATGTATATAAGGCCAGACCAGATAAAGGGAAAAATATCTAAAAAGGGTTTAAGAAAGATGATAACATTTGTTTTAGGTGTGACTGTCATAATCATTGGTCACGTACATGCTACACACCTAAACATTTGATTGAGCTTTATCAAGCTTCGATCAAAGAAAAGGAAAAGGGGAAGAATCATGAAACCAACTTCATGGAGGATTCAGATTTTATGGATATCACTCAGTTTAATGTATCTGATTTCCTAGATGATCCAAAATGATAAAGTGACCACTTCAACTAGTGATGGAAATGTCCATACCAATTAAGTACTGCTTGTAATATTTTTTTTGTTATCATGTGGAATGCTTATATAAATATTCCTTATGTAATATATACTTTTGATCACTCTATCTGATATGCACTTTATTATTATTTATTTTTTGTTGTGAAAAGATATGTCTTTAAACGATAAATTGGGTGACATTGAAAAGTAAGATACATGAGATATATGTCTAGCCGATAGTGCAACGACACATACGATTCTGAAGAATCAGAAATACTTTCTGAATTTAACTTTGCTTAAAGCAAATGTTAATACAATATCAGGTCCAGCATATCTAATAGAAGGCTCTGGTAGAGCCATGATATTATTACCAAACAATACTAAAATATGTATCAATGATGCTTTATATTCAAGCATATCCAGAAGAAATTGACTTAGTTTCAAAGATATATGGTGTAATGGATATCACATAGAAACTATAAATGATGAGAATATTGAGTATCTGTACATTACTTCTCATGATTCAGGCTAGAAACTCATTATGAAAAAGATGCGTGCTTTATCATCTGGATTATATTACACTCTTATAAGAGGTGTAGAAGTTTATGCAGTTATGAACCAGAAGTTCTCAGACCCAGAAATATTTATGCTTTGGCATGACTGTCTTGGTCACCCGGGATCTACAATGATGTATAAAATCATTGAAAATTCTCATAGACATCCATTAAAGAACCAGAAGATTCTTTTATCCCATGAAAATTTATGTACTACATGTTCACAAGGGAAATCAGTAACAAAACCATCTCACTCTAAGGTTGGCTTTGAATCCCCGTTATTCCTACAAATGATTCAAGGGGACATATATGGACCTATTCATCCACCAAGTGGACTGTTCCGTTATTTTATGGTCTTAGTTGATGCATCCATCAGATAGTCACAAGTTTGCTTATTATCAACATATAATGTTGCTTTTGTAAGATTATTCGCACAGATTATCAGGCTTTGGTCACATTTTCCCGCATCTGATTAAGTCAATATGCCTTGATAATGCTGATGAATTTACTTCCAAGACATTTGATGAATATTGCAGATCAGATGGGATTGATGTTCAACATCCAGTTCCACATGTTTGTACTCAGAATGGATTATCAGAGTCACTTATCAAGCATCTCCAGGTAATTGCAAGAACTTTATTATTGAGAACACAATTACCAATTTCTGTTTGGGGACATGCTATTTTACATGCTGCTGCATTAATTCGTCTTCGTCCCACTGCTTATCATCAATATTCTACAATACAACTTGTATTTGACCATCAACCAGATATTTCTCATCTACGCACTTTCGGTTGTGCAGTATATGTCCCAATTGTACCTACACATAGAACTAAAATGGGACCCCAACGGTGTTTGATAATATATGTTGGTCTAGATTCACCATCAATTATTAGGTATCTGAAACCTTTGACTGATGATCTTTTTACTGCATGATTTGCTGATTGTCATTTCGAGAGAAATTTCTCATCATTAGGGAAAGGAAAAACTTCTCCTGAAAAGAAGCGTGAATTTTCTTGGAAAGTTCCTAGTCTAATTCATCTTGACCCATACACATCTCAATGTGAGAATGAAGTACGCAAGATAGTTCATCTTCAAACAATAGCAAATTAGTTACTAGATGCATTTACAGATGCTACTAAGATAACAAAATCACACATCCCAACTGTTAATGTACCAGCACGAGTGATTGTTCCAGAAGAACAATCTAAACAAATAATAGCAAAAGAATCATCTACTGTACGCTAGAAGCGTGGAAGACCACTTGGTTAGAAAGATACTGTTCTCCGGAGGAAGAAAACAAAATATCAGGATCATACTCCTGAAATTATAAATAAATCAACTTTCTCTAAATTAACTCCACAAGAGTTAGATGTCCCTGAAAGGACACAAAAAACCCATGAAGGGGAAGGAATCTCTGAAGAGATACAAGAACATATAAATGAGGAAATTTCTATAAATTATACAAGAGAAATGTGGAATTGTGAAGAAACAATCATTGATGATATATTTTCGTACACAGTGGCTTTTGAAATTTTAAATGATGACTATGAGCCTCATAACCTCAATAATTGTGGACAAAGGTCTGATTGGCCTAAATGGAAAGAAGAAATTCAAGCAGAATTAACTTCATTAGCCAAACGTAAAGTATTTGGACCAATAGTCCAGACGTCCAAATACGTCAGACCTGTTGGATATAAATGAGTTTTTGTATGAAAACGTAATGAGAAAAACGAGGTGGTGCGATATAAGGCATGACTCGTAGCACATGGTTTCTCACAGAGACCTGATATTGATTTTGATGAGACGTATTCACCAGTGATGGATACAATTACGTTTCAATTTCTGATAAGTTTGATTATCCTGGAAATACTTTAAATATTTTCTTATGGACGTAGTAACTGCCTATCTATATGGCTCACTTGATTATGATATTTATATGAAAATCCCTTAAGGATTTAGAATGCCAAAAGCATACAACTCGAGACCTCAGAATTTATACTCGATTAAATTACAAAGGTCCTTGTATGGATTAAAGCAATCGGGGAGCATGTGGTATAACCGCCTCAGTGAATATTTGGTTAAAGAAGGATATATTAATAATCATATATGCCCATGTGTCTTCATAAAGAAATCAGAATCTGGATTTGCTATTATAGTAGTTTATGTTGATGATATGAATTTAATTGGAACTTCTGAAGAGCTTATGAAAACTGTTGAATATTTGAAAAGAAAATTGAAATAAAAGACTTGGGAAAGACAAAATATTGTCTCGACCGAGAGATAGAGCATAAATCAAACGGAATACTTATCCATCAATCAGCATATGTTGAAAAGATTCTGAAAAGATTTAATATGGACAATGCTCATCCATTAAGTACCCCTATGATTGTTAGAACTCTTGATCCTAAGAAAGATCCAGTCCAGCTAATTGAAGATGGTGAAAAGATACTTGGTCCCGAAGTACCATATCTTAATGCAATTGGTACTTTATTATATCTGGCTCAATGTACTAGACCAAATATTGCATTTTCAGTAAATTTACTTGCTAGATTCAGTTCAGCACCAACTCGAATACATTGGAATGAAATTAAACATCTTTTTCATTATCTTCGTGGAACGAAAGATTTAGGATTATATTATTCAAAATCTAACAACTTTTCAGGTTTACTTGGTTATGCTGATGCCGGGTATCTATCTGATCTCCATAAAGCTCGTTCACAAACGGGATATGTTTTTATCTATAATGACACAGCAATCTCCTGGCGCTCCACAAGCAAACTCTTGTTGCTACATCCTCTAATCATTTTGAGATTTTTGCACTTCACGAAACAAGTCGAGAATGTGTGTGGCTAAGGTCAGTTATTTATCATATTCAAAATATATGTGGATTTTCATTATCTACAGAAATGCCGACACCAATATCTAAAGATAATGCGGCTTGTATCGCTCAAGTTAGAGGGGGATATATCAAAGGAGATAGAACCAAACATATTTATCGTAAATTCTTCTATACTCATGAACTTTAACAAAGCCGACAGATTGATGTTAAACAAATACACTCTACAAATAATCTTGTAGATCTGTTTACCAAAACATTGCCTACATCAACCTTTGAGAAACTGGTATATAGGATTGGCATGCGTCGACTCTGTAAATTACAAGATTGATATTGAATTTTCATTCAGCAGGAGTGTTCAATCAGGGGGAGCAAAAATTTTGAATAGGACATATGTGTAATGTACTCTTTTTCCTTCTACCGGATTTTGTCCCATTGGGTTTTACCGGAAAGGTTTTAATGAGGCAGTTTTGAACACATCCACACCACTTGATCAAGAAGATCATTGTATATACTTTTGCTAAGGTTTTTGTCCCACTGGGTTTTTTCTAGCAAATTAAAATACGAATGGTGGAAATCCAATGAGGAGTGTTATAACACGTGTGTGGCTTTCCACCAAATACTTTCTTCTTGGCTTATTGAAGAAGCCAACCCACGTGGAGGCTTTACTTTCTTCAACTACATGTATGTTGAATAGTGACCTTTTGCTTGTCTTGTTTTGATTGGTCTTCCCCCACCCAGTGTTGCAAAAGTCGCCAACTAGGGCTGCCTAGTTGGCGCCTAGTCGCTAGTCGGAGCCCAACCGCCGCGATTTCAATGAAGTCGGCCAGAATAGACGGAAACAGTGCAGTCGCTGCCTAGTCGGAGCAAGTCGGATAGTTGGCGTTTAGGCTGTCTGGTCGGTCAAACCGATGTTGACCGATTTCTACCATAAACGTCATCGTTTTGTGGGGTTTCATTTAAAAAAAAATTAAAAACCTAAAACCCAAACACAAAACACATCAGAGAAGAGAGAACCCCATTCACAAATCACAAATAGCAAAACACAAAACCCAAACGCAACCAGTTCAGCTTCGTCATCCAACTCGTTGCCTCCTGTTCCGCGGCTCGTCGCCGTCGCCGTCGGCCTTCAGTCCTTCTTCTTCACTTCTGGTCTTCTTCAATTTGTGAGGTGGGTTACAGATTGCTAATTTTTGGATTTTAGGTTTTGAATTGAATTTTAATAAAATCAAACCCATTTGTGGTCTGGTTTAAATGGATCAAATCAAGACAGGGGCAGATCTAGAGGGGGGCCGACAGGGGCCATGGCCCCCCCAAGAAATTTTAAAAAAAATTCAGTGAAAAAAATTGCAAAAGAAGAAGTTTGAACTTTGAAGTATAGGTTAGAGACGGTGAGAATAATAGGGAGAACTTGCGAGTTGTGAGAGAGGAAAAATGAATCGTGAGAGAGGAAAAAAAAAGAAGACAATATTGGGCAGTGTGTCCTGACATGGTAGTTGGAGGGTTGGACATTAATTTTTATTTTTTAAATAAAACTTGACTTTATTTTTTATTTTTGATGGAGTGACTAGTGAGGATTGAGGAGTACAATGAACAACTTGATAATAAAATATATTAATTATTTTATTTTATAATCACTTTATGTTTCTTTTTTAATATTTGAAGAGAATGAGAACAAAATGGTTTTGTGGTAAAATAATATTAAAAGTAAAAAAGAAAGATATATTCTCTCCGTTAAAAATCTTAAAATTTTAAAAAATATTAAAAAAAAATATTCCGGCCAGCAGCCGGTTTGCCGTCTGCCGTTCGGTGGCCTACTTCCGACCATATGTCTAGTCCCCGACTAGTCCCCGATTAATCCCCCTAGGCGTTAGGCTGTGGGTCGCCGCCCGACTAGCGCCTAGCGACTTTTACAACACTGCCCCAACCTATAAGTATGTTTTTTTTTTTTTTTGATGTAAATCTGAAAAGCTCCCTCTTGTATTTTAAAAGAAACAATGCAAAGTCAATAAAAGGCAATATATTCTCTCGTTTTTCTCTCTTCTCTCACCTGATGTTTTCATCTTCATTATTTATTATTCACTTTATTCATTATTCACTTTATGAATCTATTGTTTCAATTTTATTTTAACACACACACACACATAGAGAGAGAGAGAGAGAGAGAGAGAGAGAGAGAGAGAGAGAGAGAGAGAGAGAGAGAGATTATCCATTAATCAAAGTGCACTGTAGATATTAAGGGTTACTAATTGGGAATTGTAACTAGGAAAATAAAATATAATTTATGATTTGTGATTACAACGTTTGGTAATCAAATTACGTGAACTCCACATATAAAATAAAAATAAGTTTCAACTGAAAACTAATTTAATATATAAATATATTTTATTCTGGAATAGTAAACGCGCTTAAGAATGACAGTTGAAGTTGAGTCTGTTAGCAAATTAGTCACTACGTGGAAGTGTTTCTGGATAGAACACAAACATACACAAAGAATAAAGAAAAATAAGATGAAGAGAAGTAATCAAATTCATTCACATACAACACAAGAATTTTATGTGAAAGCCCAAATTAGGAAAAAAACCAAGGCCGTCAGGACGACAAGAGAAATTTCCAATATGTAGTAAATTGTTACAACCACACACTTAAGATTCTCTCTCTAAAATACCCCAAACCCAATTACATCTAGTGCTCACTTTGAAATCTCTCTAGTATTTTCTATATTGCTTCACACATAATAATCTAGCTATTATGGTTTACTTATATGAATTACATGGAGTTTAAGATAAAAAGAAATCCTACTCCTATACATAGAAAAATTACTTATTTCACATAAATACTATTTTCTATTTATGACAAGTCTTCTTGTTAGGAGAAATCATTTTCCTTAAAGCACAAGACTTTACTGTTTTGCATGAATACAAACTCTTTTTTCTTTTTCAATAAGTACAAGAGCTCCCAGAAGAAACACCTTTCCTATTTTCGCACAACATTCTTGATCTAGGCAAAATCCGCTATTATTGTGGTTTGGGCCGCGGTTTGCAACCCGCGTCCTACACCGCTGAATCTATCTGGAGTCCACCGCTTAGAATACTGCGGTTGGTGCCTTTTGCCTATACCGTGGTCTACACCGTGTGATCTCACTGGAATATGCTGCTGTATGTACCGTTATCTGTGCACTTCTGTCTATATTGCGATCCATGCCGTGATTCCTTCCAAAATCCGATTCTTCAATTCTTCTTTGGTCTTCAAGCCTCCCTCAAACATGATCTCTTG
The DNA here is from genome assembly GCA_954870605.1 of Acer campestre. NCBI lineage: Eukaryota > Viridiplantae > Streptophyta > Magnoliopsida > Sapindales > Sapindaceae > Acer > Acer campestre. The sequence goes on along the minus strand of OX940802.1, from coordinate 35,169,817 downwards.
CTTCTAAACGATTCCCATGTTTTTAGGAAGTTTCCACATTGGTTGAATCCCATTTGGTAATCATTGGGCATATCCAACCATCCCCCCTTATAACGAGAATTCCCAAAACTTGTCCATGGCTACGATTCTTATCACCGAGAATCGACATACTCACCACTAAGTATAACCACTTAGGAACACCCATCCTAAGATTTCACCGGCACATGACGAAATTTACCTTGCTGAAATTGTGGTGTAACTCCTCACATTAGGTTCTCTAGGAGTTCGCTCAACCATCGGAATCCTTGTCCACCACACACCTTGCATCACCTCATAACCAATGCCCATGCACAATTGTGGACCCACTATCAGCAATACATCCTTAATTATGGCAACTAGTGGTCATGCCATAAGGATGTTTTATTCCCCTTTAGATGGCATCACCATGGTCGTCATACTCAAGAGAGGCGATTGCCAGATCACCCTCTTTGGAGCCCTTAACCGTACATGTCTTCTTATTTTGACAATCCTTCCTTATATGTCTAGATTGTCCACATTCCTAACAAGTAACTTTCCATTTGAAGTTCCTCTTTTTCCTGTTAACCAAAAGAGTAGAGTTATCAGAAGATTTACCTTCACTTTTTAGTCTTCGTTCCCCAGAGATTAGTTTGTTCGTTATATCTCCAAAACATATGGTTGAATTACTATGCATCAAGATTGGCTTCATGTGCGCATAGGACGATGGAATAGATCAGATGAGTCTTAGACCTTTGTCTTCCTCACTGATTTAAACTCTAATCGACTCTAATCCTGAAACTATTCTATTGAGCACTCCTAGATGGTTAGAAATTTTCATACCTTCAGACATTTGCAGTGTGTGAAACTGCTTCTTTAGGTAGAATCGGTTGCAGACGTTATTTGCTTATACAATTCTTCAAGCCTCTCCTAAAGTTCTTTCGTTGAATATGTTCCATGAATATTTGCAAGAACATTCTTAGCCAAGCACAATCGTATCACGCTTATAGCTCTCTCATTCAAATCCGCCCAATCATCATCGCTCATCTTAGGTTTTCCAAAATTAGTACCTGCCGTTTCTTTACTAGAATCTCCAGAGCCTTCAGGGTTCGAATGGGTTGACTTGCCCTTCAACGCCTTGTGTAAATCGTATTGGATGTTGGGATTTATGCCCTTAAGCTTGTAATATGTAAATGTTATAAATTCAATAATAAAAGAAGTAGTTATTTCATTCAAATATATTAATTAATATGCTTATATTATATATGCAAACATCCAAGATTGCTAGATGTAATCTCAAACTGAGTATATGAATGCCATATATAGAGGAATTTAGTTTGAGACATGCAATCTAAATAGTCCGTAGAAAACAAATAAAGCTGGGTACTTTATTTGTGATTAATCTACAGCTGCGGTCCATTCCGTATTGTACGGTGGTCTTATCCTAGACTACTCATATGGTGTTATGAGAATGGAGGCACCTTATATAATGTGATCATATAGGACTGAGCCACGATCTATATGAATTTGTCACTAAGATCCGTTGGTTGAAAAGATTCATATATATCGACTAATGATGGCTATATATGGGTGATCTAAATCATGAGCGTCTTACTGACTCATTCAGGTTAGATTATGGTTTTTGATTTACCATGGGTGAGATCGGAATATCATTCTTGGTCAATATCTCTATATTTTAGAATCACGGTTTGGCTTATGGTTGAGAAGGTATGCACACAATAGTGGAATCCACTCCTTGCGAGAAGTAGATAAGTAGTTCCCTTAAGAGTTGATTCGGGGTTTGAACGATTAAGAGCGCTCACTTTCTTCCGTAGAAATGAAGGATATAACCATTCAAGAGAATCAATGGTACTTAAAGGAAAAAATATAATTAGAGAGGTATAACGGACTTTAAGCTCTAATTATGAACTACCTGTGGAGGATTATACCATATGTAATAGCTATATCAATGGACACTGATAAAATTGGTTGTGTAAAACATCTATAGTTACTAGAGTACAACCTTGAGTTTTAGTGGAATAACTTCAAGGTTAATAATTCTGAAATATTAATTAAAGAGTTTAATTAATTTTTTCTAAGTATTATTGGAGCTTAAAACTATGGGTCTATTTGGTCCCATTACTAGCCCTATACGATTGATAGTAACAAGACTCACGGAGAATTGGATGATCCAATTAATTGTGTTACGAAAGTAACTTAAATATATTTTGGGAATTAATCAAATGATGTGATAATTTAATTAATATATTATTTAATTGTTGAATTGAATATTATTAAATAATATGATTATTTAATTGACATATTAATAATTAAGAATTATTAATTGTCATATGGAGGTTTCAGTTTCTAACCTTGACAAGAGTAATAAAATAATAAGTGATTATTTTTATTTACTCTAAATAGGTCAGAGGTTCAAACCTTGGTAAAGTAATAATTAAAAAGGATTTGGAATCTTATTTTAACTTGAATTACTAAACCCTAGGTTCCTAGTATATATGATATACTTGTAAGGAAAAAAAAGCTATTTGGAACCCTACAGAGAACAAAAGAGGTGTAGCCACAAGAGAGGAAAAAGAAAAAGATTTTTTTTTCTCTCACTAGGGTTGGCCGAATTCAAGGAGAAATAAAGGTGTTGTCTTTCGGTTTTCTCAAGCCTCCATTCAATTGCTCCCGAAATCTGTGACGTGCCCACATACACAGTTGCTAGATCGTGGGACATAGCTAGGAAGACTTAGTGGTAAAGGATCGAAAAGAAAACGAAGGAGTGTTCTTCAAAGTTATGAAAACAAATCTCTTTCTCATATTCGTGTATATACAAAAGGTCCCAAGAAGACGATAGAATTTTTTTGAAACCTATTGTTCTTATTTTATTGATTATTTTCAAATAAAAACTCTGTCTTTTCCACTATGCGACTTACATTGGATTAATAGATATTTGACTTGAACTTGCCAAAAGCGAAAGTTAATCTTTTCGTCGAACCTCTCAACCTCGAATCTCATCATCTTTGCCATAACAGTTTGTTAAGACCACTATCAAGCAACCGGAGCTCTGATACAAATTGTTAGTGAACTGGTCATTAAGTGGAAGCGTTGCCGGATAGAACATAAACAAACACAAATAATAAAAAAAAGATAAGATGAAGAGAAGTAATCAAATCCAATTACACACAACATAAGAATTTTACGTGGAAACCAAAATCAGGAAAAAAAAACCACAGCCGTCAGGACGACAAGAGAAATTTTCAATATGTAGTAAATTGTTACAACCACACATTCATGATTCTCTCTCTAAAATACCCTAAACCCAATTATACCTAATGCTCACTTTTAGATCTCTCTTGTATTTGCTATTTTACTCTACACATAATAACCTAGCTATTATGGTTTATTTATATGAATTACAGGAAGTTTAAGATAAAAGGAAATCCTACTCCTATACGTACAAGAATTACTTGTTTCATATAAATACTATTTCCTATTTATGACAAGTCTTCTTGTTAAGAGAAATCCTTTTCCTTCAAGCACAAGACTTTCCTGTTTTGCATGAAGACAAACTCTTTTTCCTTTTTCGATAAGCATAAGAACTTCCAGAAGAAACACCTTTCTTATTTTCGCACAACATTCTCGATCTAGGCAAAATTCGATATTACCGTAGTTTGGGCCGTGGTTTGCAACCTGCATCCTAGATCGTGGAATCTCTCTAGAGTCCATTGCTCAGAATACCGCGGTTGGTGCCTTTTGCCTATACCGCGGTCTACATCGTGTGATCTCATAGAATGTGCCACGGTATGTACCGCTGTCTGTGCACTTCTGTCTGTACCACGGTCCACGCTACAATTCCTTCTGGAATCCGATTCTTCAATTCTTCTTCGGTCTTCAAGCCTTTCTTAAACACAATCTCTTGCTACCAAACGATTCCCACGACTCCAAAATTTTTTTGCACTGGTTGAATCATATTTGGTAATCATTGGAAATACGAGCTATATCCAACAGAGTCAAATAAGAGTTGGACCACCGAGTCAAACCAGCAAGAGTCATCAATGAGTGTCCCAACAATTCTAAACAAGGAGATCCTTTTTAGGGTTAATATTATAAACTTCCCCTCACCTTTGAACTATTATTGGATGTATAGTTATAAATGCTTTTATTTTAGAAACCTTCCATATAGACTAACACCGTTAACATCCCATTTGTGTTGACGGAGTTTGACGCTAAAAAGTCCTAAATGTCTTTATTTAAGCTTTAATTGTATGATTTGACCATTATACCCTCATACTTTTACTAAATAAATTAATAAATTGATACAAAATGTGAGAATGTTAACTTGCAATGGAGAAACTATTTTGTGGACAATTTTATCCATAAAAATAACAAAATTACAAATGAATCAAAAGTATTGAAAATAAATCAGAATATGTATTTTTATTATATAAATCCAAGAAAATACTCATTTTCAATGTTTTTGGTTTATTTGTAATTTTGTTATTTTTAGGAATAAAATTGTCCACAAAATATCTTCTTCTTTGTAAGTTAACATTATTACCTTTGTATTATTTTATTAATTTATTTGGTAAAAGTATAAGGGTATAATGGTCAAATCATACAATTGAAGGTTAAATAGTGACATTTTAGACTTTTTAATAGTTAAACTCAGTCAACACAAACGTAATGTTAATGGTGTTAGTTTGTAGGGGAGATTTCTAAAATAAAAGTATTTATAACTCTACATTCAATAATAGTTCAAAGGTGAGGGGAGGTATTTAATATTAACCCTCATTTTTATTCCATTCATTGTAGGGGAGGATAAATATCTAGGACACGTAATTTTAAAAAAATTAAAAATAAATAAATAAGGACACGTGTCAAGACAGGGTAATATAGGGGAGTAGGGACCACTCTCATCGGTCATCACAATCATACAAGGATTTGGCTCCTCTACTTGGCTGACCTTTTTCCTGACCTATCTCAGGATTTTGACATGTGGTAATGAAAATATTGATGGTTGAGATTTTGTTGCATTTTTTTGTCTGTGCTGGCTAAGAAAACAATGTCGTTTTCTTAACTTTTTTTTGTTCCTCTTTCTCAGACAAACTCTCGCACAAACAATTACACTTCTTTGACAAAACAAACAGCTCCCATTTTTCTTCCACATGAACCCGATTTTTCTCTCCTCTAATCACAACAACCACAACAAAATACTCTATCTTCCACTGCAAAACAAAATACTGCAGATTTCTCTTCCATTACAGAATTTTTGTAGCATTTGAACATTGAAGATCAAGGGTAAAAACTCTCTCATAAAGGTTATATTTTTATTGATATTCTTTATCTACTAGAAAATTAAAATGTTGGACATTTTTCATCTCATTGCAGTTAATCAAAACAAAAGAAGTTTATAATTCATTGGCATGGAAAGCATAATCTATATTTTCTTTAAAAACAGAGTTTATGGTTATGAATGCAAGATGAACAAAGGCAAAAAGACAAATTAAGTTTGGGGTTATGAATGAAAGTTGTAGCTTTATATTCTTGTTTTATATATATTGTTTGTTATTGTAGTACATCATAAATTTTATTTTCTTTTAAACACAGATAAAAAATGAATTACGTAAAAAAAAATGTACTCACAACAGATTTTAATAAAACAAATAGAAGTTATAGCTTTATATTCTTGTTTTCATTCTAACAAATCACTTTGATTTTGCTTTAAAAAATTGAAGCATACTTTTATATCTTATTTCATTTTGTCATTGTTTCAGCTATAATAACCCCTTTTGAAATGGCTTTCGATGACATTGGTTTACCGTGTTTGAATGAAAAGCTTAAGCCTAGATGTGGTTTGGAGTTTGATGGTGAACAATCAGCCTATGATTTCTATAATGCATATGGGCGGAGTATGGGATTTAGTGTTAGAAAAGAAACATATGGTAGGAATAAGCGTACCGGTGAACTCACTTCAAGGGTATTTGTGTGTTGTAAAGAGGGTTTTCGAGTAAGAGATAAGCGAGATGATTTTACTATAAAGCCTAGAGCAGAGACAAGGATTGGATGTGGTGCGCATTTGAGTATAAAGCTTGATAGGGAGAAAAATATTTTTTTCATTAATCGTTTTGTAGATGAGCATAATCATCCTCTTGTAATGCCAGAGTGTGCTCATATGCTACCATCTCAACGCACATTATCTTCTTCTCAAGCAATTGAAGTAGATTTAGCTGAAGAATCCGGAATTTCACTTAAGTCTTCATACGAGTTACTTGGTAGGCAAGTGGGTGGAAGAGAGTCACTTGGGTATACAAAACGAGATCAAAAGAATTATCTTAGATCTAAAAGGCAAAAGAAATTGGCATATGGAGAAGCTGGGTGTTTGTTAAAATATTTCTCTGACCAGACATTGAAAAATCCTTCATTTTTTTATGCTGTGCAATTAGACAATGAGGAACAAATTACAAATATATTTTGGGCGGATGCTAGAATGGTAATGGATTATGGTCATTTTGGAGATGTTGTTAGCTTTGATACAACTTATAAAACTAATAAAGAAAATCGACCATTTGGTGTGTTCGTGGGACTTAATCATCATAGAGAGACCGTTATATTTGGGGCAGCTTTAATGTATGATGAGACCGTTGATTCGTTCATATGGTTGTTCGAAACATTTTTGCAGGCAATGTCCGAAAAGACACCAAAAACTATTCTTACAGACCAAGATGCTGCAATGGCCAAAGCTATTTCACATGTGATGCCTAGTACATACCATAGGCTTTGTACTTGGCATATGATGCAAAATGCCTTGAAACATGTCAATGGTGTGTTTAGAGGTCCTGGTGGAGTGAAGAGCATATTATCAAAATTTATATATGATATCGATGAGGAAAACCAATTTTTGATTGCTTGGAATGAAATGCTTGAAAAGTATAATGCGCAAAATAATAATTGGTTGAATAGCATATTTAACATACGAGAGAAATGGGCTTATGCGTATGTTAGACATGCTTGGTCAGCTGGGATGAAGAGTACACAACTTAGTGAAAGCTTTAATGCTAATTTGAAAGATTATTTGAAATCCGACCTTAATGTGGAACAATTCTTTATGCACTTTGAGAGGGTAGTTAATGACAAAAGATATAAGGAGTTGGAAGCATAATATGATTCGTGTTATAGGTTGGTAAATCTGAAAATTTCTTGTAAAATGTTGATCCAAGCAAGGGAAGTTTACACAAAGGCGATATTTAAAGAGTTCCAAGATCAATTCAAAGAAGCCGTTGATTTGAACTTGACTCCTTGTGTGGTGGATGGTGAAAGTTTCCTTTATATAATTTCGGATGATCACTCAAGAGAATGGCAAGTTAAAAATGAGGACAACTTGTTATCTTGTACTTGTAGAATGTTTGAGATGAAGGGGTTTTTATGTTGTCATGTTATAAAAGTTCTTAGAGGTTCCATGAACATTAAAGAAATTCTCACTACTTATATTTTAAAAAGGTGGACAAAACAAGCTAGAGGTGAATGTGTGCAAGATATACACGGACGTGAGATACAAGCCGACCCCAAATTGCAATAGACTTTTCGATATAGGTCATTGTGTTCAATATTCACCAGAATATCAAGTAGAGCTTCCGAGAATGAAAAGGCATATAATCTAGCAAATGCTCATGCGAGTAACTTAGCAAAATTAGTTGAAGATACTTTGCGTTTGGAAATGGATGGTAATATTCATGAGAAAGATGTTGAATATCAAGATGTTGATGTTGAAGTAGAATGCACTCAAGATTCTAATCTTGTGAAAGCAAAAGGGCTGAAGAAGAAAGAAACATCTCGAGGACGACGTAGATTTAAGAGTGGTATGGAGAAGGCATTGGCAAAAAAGAAGAAGCCATCTAATATATTACCATGCTCCCAACCATCGACGGTAATATACTTTTACACATGATAATTCTATTAGTTTACATTTAAGATGTTGTGTTAGTTGTTAATATAAATAGTTGTGTTAGTATTAAAAGTTCTAACTAATATATGATACACAGGAATCTGTCCAATTGCTTCCCGTGGTTGGTAGCAATCTTCATTCACCAACGGTCTATAATTCGCTTATAGTAAGTGTTTATCAATTATTATTATTATTATTTATTTATTATGTAGAGTTAACAATTTTTTGTTGACTTTAAGTTAATTTTATTGGTTTGTACAACCAAATGTACAATTGCAAGGTTACAATGTGCACAATCCCAATCTAATGCCATGGAATCCACTTGAACATACTCAACATCAAAGTTTTCAAGAATTGCTTGGACAACAAGGAACTAATCCATTTCATGATTCTCAAGCTTCTACCAATTCTACTCTATTTTAATAGATGGAATAGATCAATTTTACATGCTTCTTGTAACCTTAATTTGCAGCAAGTTTATTAAATGCAAGTTTTTTGTTTAAACTTGATGGTAATTTAGGTTTTTATTTGTGTTTCAAGTTGATCAATTTTACATGCTTCTTGTAACCTTAATTTGCAGCAAGTTTATTATTTGCAAGTTTTTTGTTTAAACTTGATGGTAATTTAGGTTTTTATTTGTGTTTCAAGTTGTTATGTATTGACAATATGGTAGATATTGCCCTGGATTAATGGATTTTTGTCATCAATGTTTCCAATTTCAAGTTGTTAGACATGAATGTTTGATTGTGATTGCAATTTGTTCATAGGTATGATTATTTATATGCTAATAAAGGTATTGTCATTTATGCTAAAAACAACGTCTAATGAACTGAATTTTTGTTGTATTATTACTGAATTAAAGTAGATGGATACATTTGTGTATCATTGAGTCATACAAAAGACTAACAAAGTAAAATAACAACACAAAGTCTTCTTTGTTGCCTTCACAATTTGCATAACCACAACAATACAAATCTTCTTTTCTGCACAGCCACAACAAGTCTTCTTTGCTGCACAACCATAACAAACACAAATCTTCTTTGTTGCCTCAATTTGCACAACCACAACAACTCAAGTCTTCATTGCTGCATTCTCAATTTGCACAACCACAACACAAGTCTTCTTTGCACATCCACATACTGCCTACCTATATACAAAACCATAACCATGTTTAAAAACTTATTTCGTTAAACATGATATGTACATACATATCAATTCACAAGTCCCCTGCAATTTCAATTGCCTGAGTTCTATAAAATTCCTTTGTAATTTCATTTTTGAATCCCCTACAATTTCATAGTTCCCTCACAATTTCACATACTATAATTACCTGCAATCTTAATTACAAGAATCACCTGCAATTATAGATCAATATTAATTGTATTTAATCAACATCAACATACTGCCTACCTATCAATTCATTGCATAAGTCTCATCATCTGCATTGATATATCAAGGTCAAACCAATACCAAGACTTAATTAGTTTTCAAATGAAACCACACTCCAGAAAATAAAATATCGAAATCAGTGGACATAAAACAAACTATGACCTCAAATAATACAAACGAATGCATATTGCTTTCTCAAGATTAAACATCAGTAAAGATGATTCATTTAGATCAGAAAATTAAATGCAAATCTGATTATTATGATTCAAATTGTACAATTACACACCGGAATCACATTACAGTTAAGCACAGGAAATCAAAAACACACCCATTTCAGATCCACAAAAAAATCAGTATAACAAAAGAAACCCAGATTTGAAAATCGAACCAGAGAGATGAGAAGGGTCCTTGACTTTGTTGGAGAGAGGAGAAAAGGCAGAGGAAGAGCCACATTATATCGTAGATAAAGAACATCAATAAAAATATAACCTTTGTGAGAGAGTTTTTGCCCTTGATCTTCAATGCTCTTCTGCTACGAAAATTCTGCAGTTATTTTGTTGTGGTTGTTGTGATTAGAGAAGAGAAAAATCTAGGTCACATGGAAGATTACAAAAATTCTACAGTATTTTGTTGTGGTTGCTGTAATTAGAGAAGAGAAAAATCTAGGTCATATGGAAGAAAAAATGGGAGCTGTGTATTTTGTCAAGGAAGGGGATCGTTTGTGAGAGAGTTTGTCTGAAAAAAAGGAACAAAAAAAGGTTTAAGAAAACGACATCGTTTTCTCAGCCAGCACAGAAAAAAAAAGCAACAAAATCTCAACCATCAATATTTCCATTGCCACGTGTCGAAATCCTGAGATAGGTCAGGAAAAAAGTCAGCCAAGTAGAGGAGTCGGATCCATCATACAAATGCACATATTACTTATTAGCAGATTTAAAAAATTGATGACAGACACTTTTTATTGGGCTATTTATTATTTATTTAAAATTGATGCGGATTTAAAAAAAAAATAAAAAATAAAAAATTAAAGTTGTTTAATAGGTACAAAGTAGTTGTGTTACGGTTTGCATTCGGTTATCAACATCGAAAGAGGTTTCCCCATATTTATTGTGGTTTTATGGATAATGGTAAAACAATATATACAATGTTTCTAGGATTGAATCTCGATGGGTTAATGGAGATCGCGAAGTCTCTAGTCAGAAGGCCTTTAACGAGAAATACTTTTTATTATTAGTGTTTTATATAGAAATATTTTATAACAATACAAGAGTTTAAAAGTGCTCACATAAGGGCAAGATGAAGTTGAATCTGTGGTATATCCCTCATACCTATATCATGAGATCGTGAATTGTCTCCCCTCAACTAAAACTCCGAACATTATTGTAATATTTAAACAAAATAAAAGTGCCCATATAAGAAGTTACTTGAAAAATTACAATGTGTGCATGAGTAGCATGACTCAATTAATTTGATTGTGCACATTCTACTTTAAACAGAGTACTCTGTTTTCAACACATTATAGCTTTTCACTCACATCAATTTTATTTGCCAAGGATTAGTTTGGTGTTTATTTCAAGAACAAGATGGTGTGAGTGGGATTTTTGATTTTTGACAAATATGGATAGCGAGTGACAAATTTTTGTAATAATCTTATAGGATCAAAGAGTCATCAAGAATCATTAAAGTGGTTGCCACTTCTTCAAGAATTTACCCAAACAAGCATGAATTAAATTGCAGCTTCCCTTCACTAAAAAACTGAGAGTAGTTAGTTCTGAAATCATGTCATGAATTTATTCACGTGAAAGCATTTTTATTTACAAAAAATGTTAATTTCAACATTGGAAAGCTGATAGAGAAAAATACCGAGGATATTTTGGTTAAAGTATCAGTATTTACTTCATTATTACTAGTAAAATCATGAAAATTATCTATACTTTGCTATGTTAAACGAGAGAATACTTGATATTGTATCTAAATTCGATAAATATTAATTATTCGGTTATATTATTGTATTGGTAATTTGGTATGGTAGCATAATTGATGAAAAAAATCTGCCCATTTTGAAAACTATTTATAACACATTAACTATTTATTTATGAATTATGATTGTTAATTATTCGAAATTCAACACCAATCAGGGTGAAGGGTTTTTGCCACGAATGCAACTCCCAAAATAGGATTATAGGAGAGGAGTTTCCCAATACCTAACGATTTAATGAACAAATGTGAGACTTGAATAGTCACAAAATAAATTATCTTCTCCGTGTAGTGTTTTAGTCTATGTGTAACACCAAACGCACACTCACACTTACAATCACGTAAATACTCTATGTTTTTCTATCTCAAACTCTCATAAAAACAAAGAGTGGGTCGGGGTTTGTGCCACACATATAAAGTGTTGGGCTTGTAATTAGGCCACTAGGATGTATAAATGGGTTTCTAACCCAATTGAAAATTTATACCAACAAGTATAAATGGGATACATCCTTATGGACAGTAAATCATGCTATTTGGTATATAATTGTTAAATTCTTGAGCAAAATAAAATAAAATCATTTCAATAAAGAAAAGTTATTTAACTTTGGGAATATATGACAGGGTATGTTTACTAATTAGAAATTCTAATGACAGAATGAGAACATGTGTTATTTCTGATAGAAATTCCACACAAAATTCCATTATTACTATTACATAACATTTATTTCATAAACTAGAGACTAATCACACCACATGTACAACTTATATTATGTTTATAACAAATTAGTTGTTGTTGATTGAAACTGCTCCCTCTAGCTTATCAGCCAGCTCTGATATCCTGAAATGAGAGATTTGGATGTTTTCAACATTAAGCTTCTTGAAATTACTGAGACTTCTATTAGCCAGAAACTTTCCCCAGTTGTATGCTTTGTATTTTGGTGGACTCTGCTCATTTGTCAGCTCTTCTAACGGCTCAACAATGGTGTAGTGTGCTGGGTTGAAGAAGTATGGTATTGAGTACCTTTCCTTCTCTGTGTTCACCATCACTCTATGCTCCACACTCTCATATGCTTCATTGCTCCAAACCTGCACATTAATCACATCAATTTGTTTAGGGACTAATTCAATTCGGACCGTTCCTTTTCGGATCATTAATCACAACGAGTTCAACTAAATAGATTCATATCAAAGCATTTTTAGTGTACAAAAGTTTATTTCTAGAATCGGAACCAAAGTGAGATCCAGGACTTGTATATAAGTATCGGTTTCTCCCTTAACTAAGTAGATGCATTTTGGGCCATTTTCTATGTGAAGATGAAGTTGTTGAAATGTTACCTGAATAATGTCACCAACATTCACAATATAAGCATCTGGGGTGGGTTTGACAGTAACCCACTCTCCATCTGATTTTCTCTTCACTTGAAGACCACCAACATCATCTTGGAAAAGGATGGTCAAGCCACCACCATCCTTGTGTCTACCAACACCAAGAGCCAAGTCCGGAGCCGGGCACGGTGGGTAGTGGTTGAGTCTAACACGGGTGGTTTGGTCTCTGAAGAAGCTGTGGAACCTATTGGCTGGCAATCCAAGGCTCAGTGCAATCAGCTCCAGCAACTTGAATGCAAGCTTTTCCAACTCTTTGACATATTCTTCACTTGCCTCCCTGCAATCTCATCATACACACCTCATTAGATCACATCAACCAAGTTGTACAATCAAATTCATCAAGAGAGCATTTACTAATCAGAAAATGGAACTTGATTCCAGATTTGTAATTACTGTGTTTACTAAAAAAAAAATGTTTGGAATCAAGTTATGTGAACCCTCTACACAAATCAGAAAAGAAGTTTCCTTTCGTGATTCCCTTCGATTTTCGTTCTTGATAATAAAGTAAAAGAACGAAGAGAGTTAGAAATTTACTTCAATTCAGGAAGATATTGAGGCCAAACATTATGCCACTCAAGCAGTTCCTTGTCATGAGGGTCAGGTGAAGCTGGGACTAAATTAGGATCCTTTGCAACAAAATCAAACACTTCTTTCCAATCTCTAACATTCTTGGTATGTTCAGTGTCATAGTAACCCAACACCTGCTTCTCAGTTCTCCGGATCTTCCTCTTCTCCTCCAACGGCAACCCGAAAAACTTCCTGGAAGAATCCTCCAGCTTCTGGCGCTTCTCGAGGGGGACTCCATGGTTGACCACCTGGAAAAAACCCCAGTTCTTGCAGGCATTGCCTATCTCAGAAACAAGTCCATCAGGAGATGAGAGATCAATCAAGGGTATGCCTTCAGCATAAGTGGAGGAGGATTTAGCAGGCCTGTGTTCTTGTGCTTGAATGAAAGCTTGATCAACTGCTCCCATGGTGGATTAATAGTGTGACTCTTTTCTGGTTTTGTGAGAAATTGATGTAAGAACTAAGAAGTGTGTGGTTATTGTTTTATAGTGTGAGGAGGAGATTGAACCTGGACAGGTTTTTTGGGCAGGGGAGAGTGGTCAAGATTCAAGTGTCAAATCTTCCATAGTTGGTGACGTTTGTGCTTGCATGTCTATTGTTTATTTGTTTCAAACTTGTGTACTTCGGCCTCCAAGAATCTTGAATTACAGCGTCCCGATAAGGTTTTTTGGGCAGGGAAGAGTGGTCGAGTGTCAATCTTCCATAGTAATTATCTGTATTGGAATCCTGTGGTGACGTTTGTGCTTGCATGTCTATTGTTTATTTGTTTCAAACTTGTGTACTTTCGCCGCCAAGAATCTTCAATTACAGCGTCTGATAATTTAGAACCGGATAATATATAAATATATTATTAATTTGATACACAAAAATGAGCAATATAGTTGTGTAATTAATAATTAATAGAGTTTGTTTATGAATTTTTTATTTTGTTTGTTTGTTTCATTTTCTAGCAATAATTGGCCTTGTAATTAATTTAGGACTCTACGTCTCTACCCCACTAACTAGCTTTTACATCAACACATAGATTGGTTACATGGTCAATTTATCTATTGGAATTCACCACATATACTAGCTTTTTATCGGTCACTATCTTATAAAATTATAAAAGGGCCGAACCTAATAGTACAACAAACGTGAAAAATTTGATAACAAGCTTTGATAGCTATCTTAGAAAATTATAAGGGTAGTGTACTAGTGTTAAATATGAATAAATATGCCTAAAGGTTTTTTTATCCCCTAAAATTTTAGGCCGATCCGGACTGAAATTTTTTGGTTTTTGTACTGTTCAGATTACCAGGTTATAGTATAATCACTATTCGGACCGTATTGGACCGTACCTAATAGAGCAACAAACATGAAAAAATTGATAACAACCTTTAATCAGATCGGGTTTTGACTGGATTGGACTCGGACTCGAATCGAGTATTGATCGGATGTAAGCATGAATTAATTATATATCTTTTTATTAAAATTACCCTTTTTTTTATTTATTATTATTTTTTTTTTACGTTTTCCTCTTTGACCCCTTGGTATAATGATCCCTCCAAACAAAAAGTACAAAACAATTCAATATGTAATTAAAACCCATAAAATTTGATAACAAACGTGAAAAATAGGATAGAGCAACAAATGGGAACAATTTGATAACAACCTTTAATAAGATCAGGCTTTGACTAGATTAGACTTGGACTCAAATCGAGTATTGATTAGATGTAAGCTTGAATTAATTATATATCTTTTTATTAAAATTACAATTTTATTTTTATTTTTTTATTTTTACATTTTCCTCTTTGACCTCTTGTTATAATGATCCCTCTAAACAAAAATCCGACTCTAGTTCTGAAATAGATTATGCAGGTTCAAAAAGCACAAAACAATTCAATATATAGGGTAATGATCAAACCACCCTAACATTGGACCTATTTCATATTGGGTATCACCAGAGTTATGCCAACGTGAAGTATGGGTATTTTTGTAATTATATGGATATAGGGCAAAATATGAAAATTATTGTATGTAGTTAAAAATAAAAATGTATAATTTTAGAATGTTAATTTTGACAAAATTACATCTCCCACACACATGACACACACACATATATATATATATATATTTTTTTTTTTTTTCTATTATCAGTTCGTCCTAACAATAAATATATCATGACGAAAAATGTGGACTACTAGATTTATATGCTTTGACTCAAAGTGTATGCACTTGTCAAAACTTCTCCATAATCTGTGGTCCACATTTTTTGTTCTGATATATTTATTGTCAGCATGAACTGACAATAAAAAGATTGTATATATATATATATAAATTATCCATTAATCAAAGTGCACAGTAGATATTAACAATTACTAATTGGGAATTTTTTTTTTTTTTTTGATTGATAAACGAAACAGCAAGAGAAAACATTACACCACATAAGGAATATTACAAAGGCTGGGACTAATTGGGAATTGTAACTAGGAAAATAAAATATAATTTGTGATTTGTGATTACAACGTTTGGTAATCAAATTACGTGATCTTCATGATATTTGCATTATTGCCCCCTACCCATTATCCTTTACATTATTGCAAACTACTTCCCATTGTTTCCTTTAATTTATGCCTTAGTGACATTAGTGGCCTTAGTGGCAGTGAGTGAATGGAACCATTGCTCACTTCATGGTTAGTGATTAATTTTGTTACGGTTTTAGTGACCTTTGTTATTGCCTTTGTTTTTTCACCACTCACGTTAGTGGATTTGTAACTTGGCTTATAAATAGCCTATAATTTAACAAGAATGGATATGAAGAAAATATAAGACAAATTGTCTCCTCCCCTTACTATCTCCTCTATTTCTCTCCTATGCTTCTTCTTATGTATTTCGAATCTGAAATATTTCTCATAAATTCTTCTATGTAAATTTCTAGGATCGGAAATATATATACTATCCTAAATTCTCTTTATATATTTTCCAGGATCGAAAAAATACATACCAATGGTACCAGAGAGCGGTTCAGTCACATGGACACACGTTTTCGTATCAGAGTCTATGAAGTCCTAACTCGACATGAGTCTAGTCTCAACCAAATTCAAAATATCCTCCAAACTATAAGGAATGAACTCACATCTCTATCATTTTCTCAAACACAATTAGCCACCTATCTTCCAGAGTTTTTCAATGATACATACATATCGGCGGAGGTTTTTATCGATTTTGATAAACCCCCAATATTTGATGAATATGTATTTGAGAAAGCCCCACATGATTATTTCCTAAACTTAGTAGCAGAGATGATCTCATTTGATGGATCTAAGGTGGAACCAATTTTTGACTTCAAAAATTTCACTCCTTAACAGGTCCAACTGGTATCATTTCATCTAGAAGGAATTGCTCCCCAATGACATATACGATCAACCAAATTTGGATACCCTTTTAATTGTGGTGAATCCAACGAGTTGGAACTCACTGCGGATTTATTCGGAATTTATCCTTGCGGACAAGGATAATTTCGGGTGGATGGAATGATATGTGCATTATTGCCCACTACCCATTATCCTTTACATTATTGCAAATTACTTCCCATTGTTTCCTTTAATTTATGCATTAGTGGCATTAGTGGCCTTAGTGGCAGTGAGTGGAATCGTTGCTCACTTCATGGTTAGTGATTATTTTAGTTAAGGTTTTAGTGACCTTTGTTATTGCCTTTGTTTTTTCACCACTCACGTTAGTGGGTTTGTAACTTAGCTTATAAATAGCCTATGATTTAACAAGAATGGATATGAAGAAAATATAAGACAAATTGTCTCCTCTATTTCTCTCCTATGCTTCTTCTTATGTATTTCAAATATGAAATACTTCTCATAAATTCTTCTATGCAAATTTCCAAGATCAAAAATATACATACTATCCTAAATTCTTTTTATGTATTTTCCAGGATCGGAAAAATACATATTACTTCACATATAAATTAAAAATAAGTTTCAATTGAAAACTAATTTAATATTTATTTTATTTTTATTTTGGAATAGTAAACGCGCTCAAGAATGACAGTCAAAGTTGAGTCTGTTAGCGAACTAGTCACTACGTGGAAGCATTGCCGGATAGAACACAGGCAAACATAATAATAAAGAAAGATAAGATGAAGAGAAGTAATCAAATCCAATCACACACAACACAAGAATTTTATGTGGAAACCAAATCAGGAAAAAAAACCACGGCCGTCTGGACGACAAGAGAAAGTTCCAATATGTATTAAATTGTTACCACCACACACTCAGAATTCTCTCTTTAAAATAGCCCAACCCCAATTACACTCAATGCTCACTTTGAAATCTCTCTAGCATTTGTTATTTTGCTCTACACATAATAAACTAGCTATTATGGTTTATTTATATGAATTACATGGGGTTTAAGATAAAAGGAAATCTTACTCCTATACGTATAAGAATTACTTGTTTCACATGAATACTATTTCCTATTTATATCAAGTCTTCTTGTTAGGAGAAATCTTTTTCCTTCAAGCACAAGACTTTCTTGTTTTGCATGAAGACAAACTCTTTTTCTTTTTTCGATAAGCACAAGAACTTCCAAAAGAAACAACTTTCCTATTTTCGCACAACATTCATGATCTGGGCAAAATCCGCTATTACCGCAGTTTGCAACCCACGTCTTACACCACGGAATCTCTCTTGAGTCCACCGCTCAGAATACCGTGGTTGGTGTCTTTTGCTTATGTCGAGATCTGCACCGTATGATCTCATTGGAATGTGCTGCGGTATGTATCGCTGTCTGTGCACTTCTGTCCGTATAGAGGTCCACGCCGTGATTCCTTCCGGAATCCGATTCTTCAGTTATTCTTTGGTCTTCAAGCCTCCCTTAAATACGATCTCCTATTTTCAAATGATTCCCACGTCTTTAAGAAGTTTTCGTATTGGTAGAATCCCGTTTAGTGATTATTGGGAATCCGAACCATATCCAACAGAGTCAAAGAAGAGTTGGACCACCAAGTCAAACTAGCAAGAGTCATCGGTGAGTGACCCAACAATTCTCAACAAAGAGATCCTTTTTATTCCATTCGTTGTAGCCTTGTAGGAGAGGACAAATATTTAGGACATGTACTTTCAAAAATTAAATTAAAATAAATAAATAAATAAGGACTCGTGTCAAGACAGGGTAATATAGGGGAGTAGGGGACCGCTCTCATCAGTCATCACAATAATACAAATGCACACATTACTTATGGGTTTGGCTAACTTACTTTGGACTTTGGACAATGTTTCTGGTTGTTTTAATAACCATTGGATGTCTTAGATGTAATCTAATGGTTTAAACTAAAGAATCTTTATTAAATTTAAATAAATTTTTTTTTTATACTTAGAACATGTTATACTGGTTGTGCTGTAGAAAAACAAGGAAAGAATTAATTGATTGTAAAAACAAATTATAATTTACATGCTTTACATTAATTCAAAAAAAAAAAAAATGTAGATGCTTTACATATCATAATTGTATTATTATTATAATTATTGTTGTTTTTTTTAACTAAATATTTTTTATTTTAAAACTCAAGTAGTATAATGTACATTGTGCTCGTATTGTCACTTATAAAATTAATTTAAAAAACTCATTTAATAAGTATACCTAACCAAAAAAAAAACTAAAAAATTTCTTTGTGCACCCTATTTAAATCTCTAGAATAACCATCTCATTCTTTCAATTTACTTTTCATTCCTACCATTAAAATAATTCAACATCCAATGTTTTTTTTTTTTTTTTGCTCTTAAGAAAAAAAAAAGAAAAAAAAAAAGAAAAAAAAAAGCAAAAAAAGAAAACAAAAGAAAAAACCTTTACCTCCATTATTTTCTTTGTACATTCTTTCTTCTTGTTCTTGTCTCAAACTTAAGGCAACTTGGCAGTGATAAAAATAAGATAAAATTCTTACTTTCTCTGTGAGTTTTTATTTTATTTTTATTTTTTTTAATATTCTTTGTAAGTTTAAAACTTTAAAGATGTAGTGAATTAATAGATTTGTCTAACAACAATTCAACAAATATGAAAATATGAAAAGAGAATCGAAAAATAGCATAAATTGTAATGAAATATATATCTCATATTATTCCATCAACACAATAAAAAATTTAATTTGTCGGTTTCTAAGGATTGAACTCATAATAAATGATCATATAGTCCATTCAAATTGAACGAACATAGAGCGATACAAAAAATTGGTCTTTTTATTACAAAATAAATAAATAATTATCTAAAATAATTAGAAATAGTTCTTAGCATGTGTCAAGTAGGTGTTGGGATTTGTGAAGCATGAAATTAGCAGAAAAAGTGAAGTCTGCAGGATACTACAACATAGACCACAGGGCATCAACTGTGGTGCAGACCACAATCAATTCCAGAGGTGTAATTGTGGTACACAAACCACAATACATACCACGATGAATTCCAGAGGTTTTACTACGGTGTAAGTGCAACGCACACACATCACAGTTTTCTGAGCAGTGAAAAACAGAGAAAGACCACGGTTCAGGGTGTGGGTTGTAGACCGCGGTAGTGTCGTATTTCATGCGAAACAGGAAATCTTGCATGGGAAGAAAATGACTCCTAAGTAAGTTTTGTCTTGCCTTAGTGCTCCCATATAAATATTATTATTTATCTTTGCTTAGAGGTGTGTAGAAAATAACAAGTGCTGAAAGCAACTTGTAGAGAGACTAAAAGAGAGAGACAGAGAGATTGTAATCTAACTCTGATAGTGGATTGAGTACATGTGTGCTCTGTGGATGTAGGCAATTGCTGAACCATATAAAATCTTTTGTGCCTTCTTATTCTTTTCTTTATTGTTTTCATATTATCTGCTTGTGTGATTTTGATTTGCGTGACTGTGGATTGCGGATTTTCTACAACAGTAGGAAGCTTGTCGTAAGCTGAAAACTAGACCTCTCTAGTCACGACTTTCGGTGAATGCTAATATAACTGTGATCTTTAGCAATACGCCAACATCAGAGCCACAGGGTCCCAAATCTTCAAGTGGTAGCTTTGACTAGCCCCACAATCGATGGCAAAAGGACCTCGAAATATTTCAGGAGAGGTGCTTTCGAGGTGAGGTCATGGCGAGGTCTTGTCTGAAGCATAATTCCCGATGTTAGATAAAATGACAAATTTCGTCATTAACAATTACTAAATATGTTTTTATATTTTCTGTTATTCTAATTATTGGTAAATGTTTCTTTATTAATTCTAAATAAATTAAAACTATAAAATAAAGAAAAATAATAAGGATAAAATAAAATGAATCATAAAAAGAGATTGACAATTTTAATACAATAAATTAAATTTTGAGATAATATCAAGTAAATTTAATATACTAACTAGAAATTGAGTATAGGCAAGAGGTTGACAATGATGACTAGAAAAAAAGAGTGAATTGTTTTGATGCACAAGAAGATAAAAATTTGAGAAATAAATCGGAAAAGAGTGCAAAATAAAAAAGATGTTAAAAAATATTATTGAAATTAAAGGATAAAATTAAATTCATAATCATTTTTTAAATTAATTTTTAAAAAATAGAATCAACTTTTTTTTTCTCTTGGAAATTTAATGTGGGGCACATGCCTCACCTATATCCAAGTCTGATTTAATTGAAAGCATGATCAATAAATATAAAAATAAAAATAAATTGCAACGTTTTTATTTGTTTGATTACTATTTACATCATAATAGGTATATTAACATTTAATTTGCAACATCACATCAACTTGTGATATATACATTCGAATGGTCATGGGCTACATGATCCTAGCTACATTTTATGTTTAATTTTTAAATGTTCAAATGAACTTGTTACATATTAATATGAGTTTAAGTACCTATAACGTCAAAATTGCAACATCACATTAACTTGCAACTTTTACGTCTATATGATTAATAACTATATGATAATTATAAATTCAACATTTAACTTGCAATATCACATCAACTTGTAATATTTATGTTTGAATGGTTAGGGCTACGTCAAACTAGGTACATTTTGAATTAAAATTTTAAACGTTAAAATGAACTTGTTACATACTACGTTGGAGTGGTTATGTCTATTACGAGTTTAAGTAACTATAATGTCGAAATTGCAACATCACATTAACTTGCAACTTTAATGTCTATATGATTAATAACTATGTGATAATTGTAAATTCAACATTTTACTTGCAACATCATAAAAGGGTAATATCACTTTGACTTGTAACATTTATGTTAGAATGATTAATAAAAGGGTGCTGATATTGATACCCATAAAACTTATTAGTACACCCGTATTTTATTAAAAAAATTAATTATAAAAATATCTCAATAGAAATTTACCAATAAGGACAAATTACTTAAATTAAAAATAAATCAAATACTATATACACTCATTAATTACATATATATCTTCAATTATATTTCTTTATTAAAAAAATCTTACCTTTCAAAAAAAAAAAAAAACTTATGATAAGCTCTAACATATGATAAACCCTAATTAAACTATAATTTTATTTCAAATATCAAATTTTTTTATCATCACGTGATTATCATATTGTTTTTGTCTTTCTTTTATGTATAGTTATGAACTCTATCAATAAACAAAAAATATATATTTTTTTTTAACAATTGCTGTAGATATCAACAAGTTTTTATTTATTTATTTATTTATTTATTTTTTAAAGATAGCTGTAGATATAAATAAGTTTTTTTTTTTCTTTAGATAGCTATATAAATAAGAGAATTCCATATTGAAAATCTTGACCCCATATATGGTTCCACGTATTCCTTTTTATAAGGTTCATGCATTCGAGATATTTCCAAAAGTAAATTGGATCATTATTAAAAGAGGATTTGATTCCAAAAATAATATGATTTTTTTAATAAATTGGGTGTGATAATAATTTAAGAGTGTTTATAAATAATATGTATTAAAATGAATATATTTTTTCAATGAGGGTATTATTGGCATTAGGATGGGTGTTTATAATAATATTTATTTTTTAAATTTTAGACATAGGTGTACTAATAACTTTTATGGGTGTTAATATCCATACCCTTAATAAAATTACATCATAATTGTTACATTCTACATTTAATTGTTTAGTTATTTTTATTTTTATCTTTTTTATCCTTCATATAAATAATATTTATGAATTTAATACTCTTAAAATATTATTTAAACATTAAAAAAAATTAATAAATTTTTAAGATAGTTATCGTTTGTAACCGGCTATTACCTAATAATTATTAAAGTTTGGTTGCCACATGTCATTCAAACAAAACTTACTTGGCAAAGTGATATTACTGGGAATAGAATCCCAATAACATAGCCGATCCCATTACTTATTAGCAGATTTAAAAAATCGATGACAGACACTTTTTATTGGGCTATTTATTATTTATTTAAAATTAATGCGGATTTAAAAAAAATAAAAAATAAAAAATTAGAGTTGTTTAATAGGTACAAAGTAGTTGTGTTATAGTTTGCATTTGGTTATCAACATTGGAAGAGGTTTCCCATTTTTATTGTGGTTTTATGGATAATGGTAAAACAATATGTACAATGTTATTGAATCTCGATGGGTTAATGGAGATCGCGAAGTCTCTAGTCAGAAGGCCTTTAACGAGAAATACTTTTAATTATTAGTGTTTTATGTAGAAATATTTTATAACAATACGAGAGTTTAAAAGTGCTCACATAAGGGCAAGATGAAGTTGAATCCGTGGTTGAGATCGTGAATTTTAGTTATGTCCCCCTCCCCTAAAACTCCGAATATTATTGTAATATTTAAACAAAATAAAAGTGCCCATATAAGAAGTTAAAATTACAATGTGTGCATGAGTAGCATGACTCAATTAATTTGTTTGTGCTCATTCTACTTTAAACAGAGTACTCTGTTTTCAACACGTTATAGCTTTTCACACACATCAATTTTATTTGCCAAGGATTAGTTGGGTGTTTATTTCAAGAACAAGATGGTGTGAGTGGGATTTTTGATTTTTGACAAATATGGATAGCGAGTGACAAATTTTTGTAATAATCTTATAGGATCAAAGAGTCATCAAGAATCATTAAAGTGGCTGCCACTTCTTCAAGAATTCACCCAAACAAGCATGAATTAAATTGCAGCTTCCCTTCACTAAAAAACTGAGAGAAGTCAGTTCTAAAATCACGTCATGAATTTATTTTCAAAATTGAATTCACGTGAAAGCATTTTTATTTACAAAAAAGTTAATTTCAACATTGGAAAGCTAATAGAGAAAAATACCGAGGTTATTTTGGTTAAAGTATCAATATTTACTTTATTATTACTAGTAAAATCATGAAAATTATCTATAATTTGCTATGTTAAATGAGAGAATACTTGATATTGTGTTTAAATTCGATAAATATTAATTATTCGGTTATATTATTGGATTTGTAAGGTAGCATAATTGATGAAAAAAATCTGCTAATATTGAAAACTATTTGTAACACATTAACTATTTATTTACGAATTATGATTGTTAATTTTTCGAAATCCAACACCAATCAAGCTAAAGGGTTTTTGCCACGAATGCAACTCCCAAAATAGTACTATAGAAGAGGAGTTTCCCAACACTTAGCGGTTTAATTAACAAATGTGAGACTCGAACTCCTATCACATAAATTGATGGGGAATTGTCCAACCACTTTGTTAAGATAGTGTTTAATATGAATAATAAGAGAAGAAAGAAATAGACAATTTATGTACCTTTCTTCTGGGATCGTAACAATGATTTTTACACGTACGGGATCTAGAAAAAGCCACCAAGAATCCTGGAACTTTTTCTCTAGTCACACTATAAATTATCTTCTCTATGTAGTGTTTTAGCTAACACTCACGTAAATGCTCTCTGTTTTTCTGTCTCATACAATTGGTCTTTTGCATGCACTCAAATACCCTTTAATGTCGGGATAACTACTCATGCAATTAACAACCGATAAAAAACAAAGAGTGGGCCTAGGGCTTGCGCCACACATATAAGTGTTGGTCTTGTATTTGGGCTTGTAGTTGGGCCATTTGGGTGGTAAATGGGTTTCTAATAGGCCACTTAGGTGATAAATGGGTTTCTAACCCAATTGAAAATTTATACCAACTAGTAGAAATAAATTCATACATAGTCGGTGTAAAAATAATTTGCATGCAGATAGCGATACATAGTCCTAATGTGTATTACTCTGAAACTTGTTCATTTTCAATGCTTATTGGCTCTATATGTGATGGAGCAATGGAGATTATTAAATTGATGGCATTTTGGAGTTTGATATGATTGTGCAGAGGCCAGCAGGAAACATCGGACTGTAAATCATGCTATTTGGTATATAATTGTTAAATTCTTGTGCAAAATAAAATAAAATCATTTCAATAAAGAAAAGTTATTTAACTTGGGAAAGATATTACGTGGTATGTTTACTAATCAGGAATTCTAATGAAAGAATGAGAACATGTTCTATTTATGATAGAAATTCCACATAGAATTCCATTATTACTATTACATAATATTTATTTCACAAACTAGAGATGAATCACACCATCGTTTTCACACAATTATTTCTCCCTCTAACTTATATTATGTTTATAACATATTAGTTGTTGTTGATTGAAAGTGCTCCCTCTAGCTTATCACCCAGCTCTGATATCCTGAAATGAGAGATTTGAATGTTTTCAACATTGAGCTTCTTGAAATTACTGAGCTTTCTAGTACTCAGGAACTTTCCCCAGCTGTATGCTTTGTATTTTGGTGGACTCTGCTCATTTGTCAGCTCTTCTAACGGCTCAACCATGGTGTAGGGTGCTGGGTTGAAGAAGTATGGTATTGAGTACCTTTCCTTCTCTGTGTTCACCACCACTCTATGCTCCACACTCTCATATGCTTCATTGCTCCAAACCTGCACATTAATTACATAAATTTGTTTAGGGACTAATTCAACTTGGACCTTTCCTTTTCGGATCATTAATCACAATGATTTCAACTAAATAGATTCATATCAAAGCATTTTTTGTATACAAAAGTTTATTTCCAAAATCGGAAACAATGTGAGATCCAGGACTTGTATATAAGCATCAGTATCTCCCCTAACTAAGTAGATGCATTTTGGGCCATTTTCTATGTAAACATGAAGTCGTTGAAAATGTTACCTGAATAATGTCACCAACATTTACAATATAAGCATCTGGGGTGGGTTTGACAGTAACCCACTCTCCATCTGATTTTCTCTTCACTTGAAGACCACCAACATCATCTTGGAAAAGGATGGTCAAGCCACCTCCATCCTTGTGTCTACCAAGACCAAGAGCCAAGTCCGGAGCCGAGCACGGTGGGTAGTGGTTGAGTCTAACATAGGTGGTTTGGTCTCTGAAGAAGCTGTGGAACCTGTTGGCTGGCAATCCTAGGCTCAGTGCAATCAGCTCCATCAACTTGAATGCAAGCTTTTCCAACTCTTTGACATATTCTTCACCTGCCTCCCTGCAATCTCATCATTCAAACACACCTCATTAGATCACGTCAACCAAGTTGTACAATCAAATTCATCAAGAGAACGTTTACTAATGAGAAAATGGAACTTGATTCTAGATTTATAATTACTGTGTTTACTAAAAAAAAACTGTTCGGAATCAATTTACGTGAACCCTCTACACAAATCAGAAAAGAAGTTTCCTTTCCTGATTCCGTATTTCTCCGTTCTTGATAATAAAGTAAAAGAACAAAGAGAGTTAGAAATTTACTTCAATTCAGTGGGATATTGAGGCCAAACATTATGCCACTCATGCAGTTCCTTGTCATGAGGGTCAGGTGAAGCTGGGACTAAATTAGGATCCTTTGCAACAAAATCAAACACTTCTTTCCAATCTCTAACATTCTTGGTGTTATAAGGAGATTTTGGCATATTGAAATTCCATACCAGTGACATTGACAAGCCAATGGCCCAACACATTTCGCAAGTGGAGATTATTGGCTAGTCAAAGCCTCCTCTTCTCAGGCTTCAGAAGAAATTGGGCCCAACGCTTTTCGTTTCCGCAAACTATATAGGGAAAGGCCCAAGAAACAAGTCCAGAAGAAACTCGGTTATCAAAAAAGAGAAGGCCCACCTTACTTGGGCAACACAAAAGAATAGACCCTACGTCGGTCCGGTTTAGGGCGTCCTGAGGTCAAAAGCTTACTAGCAGAGCAAGGGTTTCTAGTCCTCACGTCACTTCTCGCCCCAAAAACTGCGCCCATCAAGGTTGACAGCCTACTTAGATCTCAGAGGAATAGGTGTACGGCGTGTATGAGGTAACCCAGCTCAACACTCTAAAAGAAGTTGAACCTGGGCCAACCCACCACCCGAGGCTGAGGTCACTATGACCAGAACCCATAAAAAACATCATGACTACTCGAGTGTAAAAAAAGGGATTCACGCAATCCCACCTATAAATAAAGGAAGACTCCTTAGAAATAAAGAGAGCAAAAAAATTACTATTGATGATATCTTGATATCTTGTGATTTATATTGTTCAAAACCTTGAAACATAAAACCCAACCACAAATCCCTCGGGACCTATCCGGCCCGACATACCATTCCCAAACACCCACAACAAATTTCACTTGTTAGACCAAATCGCCCAGGTGATATTTCAAAGATAAGTCAAACTCTGCATACGTGGCAGATCTGACCTTTGACATTAGTGTTAGCACATTTTTGTGTGTCAACATTTGGCGCTAGAAGGAGGGGGTTGATTTCATACCTACAGAAGAACTTGAAATACTAGCCATGACTCCACCTGAGAAAGTAGTTGAAGGTACCTCTAATCTTATAGAGGATACTCCCAACTCAGAAGATCAAGCAAATAATCCACGTACACCACAAGTCATGCCAGGCCTGACTTTTCATGCTTCTCCTAACCTCACCAGCCAGGCTATGCAGGAAGCAGGTGTGTATCTACAAAGGTTCTTGGAGATAATGGGTGGACAGCTAACCCCAACGGCTCCACCAATCCCCATCACAGAGGAAGTTGCTCCAGTTCAAGGGTTGGCCGCGACGTCAAATGATCAACCCACGACGCTACAACCAAAACTGAAGTCAAAAATAGTAAGAGGGGAGCCCAGCAAAGCTTATCAGTTATCGGATTCAGAAAGTACCTATTCTGTTGGTTCAAAAAGGAGGTCTAAACCAACGAGCGGTGGTAATAGCGACCCCCGCAGCCGACACCTCAAAGAGAAACAAAGGAGCCGACGATCAAGGCGGTCCAAAACCCCTCCACAGGGCGGGCAAACGTCGGACCCAAGACCCGACAGACTAGCAGCCCGACGGCGGTTGGATTTTGGGACAAGACCAAACAGTGAAGCTCCAAACCCAATGGCGGGGGAGATCCAGCGCCTGCGAGAAGACATGAACAAATTACAGGTAGATGGGCAGGCAAGCCGATATGGCAGCCATCCTCGAGGAGGGCGTCGGGGACCTTTTATCTCAGAGATAACCAACAAGGCTTTTCCGTCCGGATTCAGGATGCCTGCAATGGAACAATATATAGAAGAAAAAGACCCTATGGAGCATGTAGATCGTTTTCTTGACCTAATGGCAACACAGACCGAGGATGATCGAATACTATGCCGGGCTCTACCTATAACCTTCGGGGATTTGGCCTCAAATTGGTTCCGACAGCTACCTAATAATAGTATCAGCAGCTTCGACCAGCTAAGCAAGGCTTTCACACAACAGTTTATGGGGAGCTTGCAGCGTAAGAAATCTCTATCACATTTGTCTTCCTTGAAACAGGGCGGAAAGGAAACAATCCGCGAGTATCTATCTCGTTTTAACAAAGAAGCGGTTCGTGTGGAGGATTTTAATGACGTGACGGCCATCAACGCTTTTACTAATGGTTTGCAAAGTGGTATTTTTTCTTTCCAGTTAAGGCGACAGCGGCCTCGTTCATATCCTATGTTGGTGGATATAGCCGCAGAGTATGCAAGGGCAGAGGAGGAAGAGATTGCACAAGGGGGAACGTTGGTGCACGGCTCGCATCCTGATAGAGACAAAGTAGATTCTCGAGCAAAGGAGCGAGAGGAACCTAGATTCCGGTCTGAACCAAGGAACGATCGGGGAAAGAGGAAAAATCCTATGACTGAGACCCGAGACGCGAAGAGAAGGTTCGAGGGCCAGTATTCTACCTACACGCCTCTAAAACACGACACAATCGATGTATTTGCAATTGCCCAGGAGAAAGGGTTGGTAAAATGGCCCGGGAAGATGACGACGGCCCCAAACAAGAGGAATCCAGATCTCTATTGTCGTTTCCACAAGGATCACGACCATGATACCTCTAAGTGCTATCAACTGAAGGATCACATTGAGAACCTCATTCGGGATGGCCACCTTAAGGAGTATATACTCAAGAAAGATTCTGATAAAGCAAGGGACTCAGAAAAGTCAAGAGACTCAGAAAGAGGTCGGGACCAGCAAAGGAAATCCCTAGAGAAGAAAGATTCACCGAGGTTAAGCCCTATACACACCATCTTCGGTGGACCTAATACGGGAACCAGCAATAGAGATCGAAAGTCCGAGATCAGGGGATTGATGGTCAAGAGCTCAATAGAGATCAATTCAACAGAAAGGGCGCCTAAGAAACTTAAGGAAGGATGGGAGAAAATCAGCTTCGGCCCAAGTGACGCAGAAGGCAGTGAAGCTAAACCCAACGATGCGATAGTAGTAGAACTCCGGATAGCCCACAGGGACGTTCGTAGGGTGATGGTGGATAACGGAAGCTCAGCAGATATCCTCAATCAGTCAGTCCTCCATCAGTTGGGATTCAATGTCAGTGACTTGGAGCCATTCGACACGGCCCTTAGAGCGTTTGGGGGATCAGAAATAAGACCACTGGGCACCATTCGTCTGCCCGTCACGATCGGGGCAGCACCAACCCAGCGAGCTGTATTGGTAGAGTTCGTCGTAGTAGACATCAAGCAATGGCCTTACAACGCACTGGTGGGTCGACCATTCCTCAATCAAATCAGGGCAGTCACAGCTACATACTGCCTCAAAATAAAATTCCCGACTGATAATGGAACCGGTGAAATCAGAGGGTGTCAAGAAACAGCACGAAAGGCTAATTTATCAATATTCAGAGGGAAGCAGACCGAAGAAGTGTGCCAAGTTAAACTCATTAGCAAATCGAAAAGGAAGAAAGCCACAACGAAAAAAGCCGAGGAAAAAGCTTACGAAATAGAAGCTTCCGCAGAAACCCCCCGGGAATTCTCCCTTGACCCGAGAGAGGTCACTACGAGGGTGTCAGAAGCAGGGATAGAGCCTACAGAAGAGGTACTCCTTGTCCCTGGGGACCCAAACAAAGTGGTGAGGGTCGGCTCAAAATTAACACCACGGGTGAAACGAGAAATATCAGAGCTATTACAAGAACACGCGGATATCTTCGCATGGAGTCATGAGGATATGCTCGGGATAGATCCAAGGATAATGACACACACCTTATCTGTAGGAAAGGAATCCAAGCCAGTTGTCCAAAGAAGACGATGCTTCAACGCGGAAAGAAACCATGCCATAAAAGAGGAGGTCAAAAAACTCCTCGCCGCGGGATCAATCCGAGAAGCCATCTACCCTAAGTGGATCGCCAATGTGGTACTCGTCAAGAAAAAAAACAACACCTGGAGGATGTGTGTCGACTTCACCAATCTAAACAAAGCATGCCCAAAGGATGGATTCCCACTGCCAAGAATCGATCGTTTGGTCGATGCAACTGCAGGTCATGAGTTGCTCAGTTTCATGGATGCCTACTCGGGTTACAATCAAATCAAGATGCATGGGCCAGATGAAGAAAAAACTACGTTCATCACAGACCAAGGGCTATATTGCTACACCGTCATGCCTTTTGGGCTTAAAAACGCTGGATCCACTTATCAAAGGTTAGTCAATCGGATGTTTGCAGATCAAATTGGCAGGTCGATGGAAGTGTATGTGGATGATATGTTAACAAAGAGCCTCACCGCCGAGGGACATGGAGAAGCGCTAAGAGAAACGTTCACGGTGCTTAGGGAGTATGGAATGAAATTAAACCCAACAAAGTGTGTCTTCGGAGTTGCCTCGGGAAATTTTTTAGGCTTCGTTGTTCATCAGCGTGGGATCGAAGCAAATCCCGAGAAAATAAGGCTTCGTTGTTCATCAGCGTGGGATCAAAATGACGGCTCCCGGGACGCTGAAAGAGTTCCAAAGGTTGACCGGCTGTCTCGCCGCTTTGAATAGGTTCATCTCTAAGTCTACTGACAAATGTTTTCCTTTTTTTTTAAAGCTTTGAAAAAAGGGAAAGATATTGAGTGGAACCAAGAATGTGAGGTAGCATTCCAACAGCTGAAAAATTATCTAGGAAGAACTCCAATACTATCAAAACCAAACACAGGGGATCAGTTGTATCTGTACCTATCAGTATCCGTTGTAGCAACAAGTTCTGTCCTAGTTCGAGAGGAGGACGGGGTTCAAAAGCCAGTCTACTACACTAGTCGGGCCTTGCTTGGCCCCGAAACGCGATACCCTGAGGCAGAAAAGTTAGCCCTGGCATTAATAGTCTCAGCAAGGAAGCTACGTCCATATTTCCAAGCACACAGTATAACAGTCTTGACAAACTGCCCTCTTAGACAGATTTTACAAAAACCCGAGTTATCAGGGAGGTTAACCAAGTGGGCAATCGAGCTTAGTGAGTTCGACATAGAATTCAAGCCCCGAACGGCTATCAAAGGACAGGCGGTATCGGACTTCATAGCTGAATTCTCAGAACCGGTGATGCAAACGGAAGGTATGGGAGACGAAGGAAGAGAAAAAACATATGAGTGGAAGCTCCATGTCGATGGCGCGTCCAATACACATGGAAGCGGAGCTGGTATAGTCATAACAACACCTGAGGAAGACAAAATCGAGTGCGCGCTCAGGTTTGATTTCCGAGCTACTAACAACCAAGCTGAGTATGAGGCCCTCTTGGCCGGATTACGAGTGGCCACGGCTCTCGGGGCAGATGCAATTGATATTTTTAGCGACTCCCAGTTAATAGTCAATCAGATATCAGGCGACTACGAGGCAAAAGAAGAAGCAATGATCGCTTATTTGGGTAAAACGAAGAAGGCACTACAGCGCTTCAAGAAATTCCGCATCACTCAGATCCCTCGGGATCAAAACAATCATGCCGATGCTCTATCTAAATTGGCCTCAGCCACGAACGCGATCATGTGCAAATCGATCCCGGTGGCACATCTAAGGGAACCAAGTATCCAGGGAAGTGAGGAAGATGAGCCCGAGATAAATGAGATCAACCTCGCAGAAGACACATGGATGACCTCGATTCGAGAATACCTCGAGACGGGAGCCTTACCTCAGGACCGAATCGAGGCAAAGAAAATCAGATACCGAGCTACACGTTACACTATGTACAACGGGGTGCTATACAGAAGAGGATTTTCCATGGTACTACAACGATGTATCGGTCCATATGAAGCCATGATGGTATTAACCGATGTTCATGCTGGAGTATGTGGCAATCACACAGGATCACGAAGTTTGGCCCATAAGGTCCTAAGACAGGGATACTATTGGCCCAACATATTTGAAGACGCAAAAAAGATATCCGGTGGATGTGACAAATGCCAAAAGATTGGAGACTATATCCGCCAGCCACCCGAAATGCTAAAATCCTTGATAGCAGCATGGCCTTTCTCACAATGGGGGTTGGATTTCATCGGGCCAATGCCGACTACCAAGAAGACACAAGCAAAATTTGCTATTGTAGCCGTGGATTACTTCACCAAGTGGGTTGAGGCAAAACCTCTTAAGCGCATCACCGAAAAAAATACAACTGAATTTGTGAGAAATTCTCTCATCTACAGGTTCGGGGTACCAAACATGATTGTCACTGATAATGGAACTCAATTCGATAGTGCAAATTTCAGAAAGTTCTGTGCTGATTGGCGAATCATCAACGTCTTCGCAACCCCGGCACACCCACAAACAAATGGACAGGTAGAAGCTATGAACAAAATCATAAAGCATAATATCAAGGCCAAACTGGATAGCAAGATGGGGTATTGGGCCGACTTCTTACCTGAGGTTCTTTGGGCTTATCGGACCACGACTCGGGGGTCAACCGGTGAGACCCCGTTTGCAATGGCTTTCGGAGCCGAAGCTGTAATCCCTATCGAGACACGAATCAACTCGCCTCGGGTACAGTTCTATGATCCCGAGGTAAATGCGGGGCTGATGATAGCTAGTCTTGAAGAGTTAGAAGACAAACGTGATCAAGCACAGATTAGAGTCGTGGCATACCAACAGAGGGTTGCACGTCACTATAACAGCAAAGTCCGAGAAAGGAGATTTCAGATAAACGACTTAGTCTTACGAAGAGTTATGCCAAACACTAAGAACCGGGCCGCAGGGACCCTCGGAGACAAATGGGAGGGGCCCTACCAGGTGGTGGGGATTGCAGGACACGGAGCTTACCGCCTCGCACGACCAGGGGGTGGTCACGTCATTCGACCATGGAACGCACAGTATTTGAAACTTTATTATCCCTAGAGGGGTTGCCTCGGGGTCTACCGTGAGTTCCCTCCTTTTTGCAAGACAGACAGGTAGACGTGTATTAAAGATCACACTATGAATCTTTTCTTTTGTCGCAGTATTTAAAGCTTTATTATCT
This sequence comes from Acer campestre, assembly GCA_954870605.1. NCBI lineage: Eukaryota > Viridiplantae > Streptophyta > Magnoliopsida > Sapindales > Sapindaceae > Acer > Acer campestre. Next base: position 35,136,850 of record OX940802.1, on the reverse strand, counting down.
TTTGAGGAATTGTCTTGGGGTCGACCGTGAGTTCCCCCTTTTTTCCTATTTTCAGACAAGTATTAAGGATCAGACTATAGATCCTTTCTTTTGTAAACACCCAAGGGTGATAAATGAAAGTACGAAGTTAGTAAAAACTTGTATCACAGCCTAAGTACAAAAATCATCCATCATGAAAATGGAAGATAAGAGACCACCTTCAAGGCACAGTCTGAGTACAAAAATCATCCATCACGAAAATGGAAGATATCAGACCACCTACAAGGCACAGTCTAAGTATAAAAATCATTCATCATGAAAATGAAAGATAAAAGACCGCCTACAAGGCACAGTCTAAGTACAAAAATCATCCATCATGAAAATGGAAGATAAGAGACCACCTTCAAGGCACAGTCTGAGTACAAAAATCATCCATCATAAAAATGGAAGATAAAGGACTGCCTACAAGGCACAGTCTGAAAGATATATACATACATATGTAAGTAAAACAAAAAGTCATCATCATCCATCACAAAAAGGAGATAAAAGATAGCTTTCAGCCCGGCAGAGGTATTCCTAAAAAACACAGAGCGTATAAAAGGTCAGGTACCGTTTTATTCATAATAGTTCTTTCATATTATCGTTGACAAAAACACCCAGCAAAATAAGGCGCACTAAGGCCACAACACATGACCAAACCAAGAAAGAAATATTATCTCTCTCGGGACAAAAATGAAAAAGAAAAAAAGAGAGGGAGGGACCCATGAGTTAATCCTCTTTATCTTCTTCCTCATCCACTTCTTCTTCTTCATCCTGAGCATCCTCAGCATCATCACTATCGTCGCCACCACCTTCATCACTTGGCGACGCAGGGTCAGGCCCGAGGTCTTCTATCGGGTCAAGCCATGGAGAACCGGGTTGAGGGGTACCAAACACCTTACGCGGATCAACATCTAAATCCACATGCATGGGCAATACCTCTAAACCTTTGCGTTTTCGATCAGCTTTCCAGTTCGCAATTTGCTCTTGAAAACGTGTGTTTCCCTCCTCAATGGTCTTTTTGAGAGATTTCTCAACCACGTCCATGGCCTCTTTATAGCCTCGGCGCCTCAGTAAATCTCGACAACCAGCAGCAACCCCTACAAAATCCGCATGAGTAAAAGCATCAAAAGCGGGGGACTGTTTGAAAAGGTCCACTGCCCGGATTTCCACCTCTTTCCTGACCCGTGGCAAATTTTCAGTGTATTCTTTAAGCTTCTCTTCCATGATCCGGATCCTCTTCTGGACAGCGGAGGACTCTTCGCGGGCTACATCTCGATCCCTAGAAATAGCTTGAATCTCACCTTTTGCCTGGTCCAGCTCCCTTTGTAGTTTGTCCCGTTGGCCCGCAACACAATCTTTCTCAGCTATAAGACTGGTCACCCGGTCAGATAGGTCTTCCTTTTCGCGGCCCAATTGAGCGCATCTCTGCATCAGCTGGCAAAAAACAAAGGTATATGTATATATATACGAAGAAGGAAGAGATGTATTACTCGAGTATAAAAAGCGGATACGTACCATGACGTAAAAGCAAGCACTTGTCCTCGCTTGCTCAGTCAAGGTCAGTCTCTCGAAACTCTGTAGACTATCGGGAAAAGAAAGTGTTTGGGGGCTGGTAGGGAATAACCTAGCCACTGCAGCAGGAGAAAAAATATCCGTACATTCAGAAGGGTTCGGATTTTGAGCTTGGATCAACCCAACAGGCCCCGTAGACAAATCAGCAGTAGTCCTTCTCGCAGTAGAAGAGGTCTCGATCAAGTTCTCAGGACCAACCAAAGATTTCACACCTAGGTCATGATCGAAATCATGGTCTGTCCCGCATTCGACTTTGTCAGTTATGTTGGGAAAATTCCCGGAAGAAATCTTTGAAGAAGATTCCTCGGTACCGGCAGCCTGAGAGTTTTGTTCCCCAACCAAAAGAGGGTCAGGCTCACGAATAGGAGCAGAGTCGTCCAAAAGGACCCGATGGGCTTTCCCCTTTCCCCTACGAGGACCTGTCCCGGCGGCAACATTCTTCCTTTTTCTTTTCTTCAAAACCTCGGATGTATCGACCTCAACAGCAGATGATCCGTTTTTTCCTGAGGTATGTGCTCGCTTCACCAAATATCCACAAATGGGATCTACGCTCTTCACTAAGAAAAAAAAATGATGATATAAGTAACGAGATGAGCCTTAGATGAAGAGAATAAAGGAAACAAAGGAGGCAAGAAGAACAAAATAACAAGAAACTCACAGTGCACAGATGGAGGTTCCAAAGTTGGGATCAAGCCATGTCCTTGCAGCTTTTCCTCAGTAACAAGAAAGGCGTACTGACGGGTTGGCATCTTGGTTTGCACAACCTTGGCTACCCTCTTCTTTTCGTCATCAGACAAATCCGTAGAATCCTTATATGATACTAAAAAAAAAAAAAAAAATGGTATATATATGATAAATATATGGGGAAAAGCCAATCAGGTGCGGATGAATCAAGGAGAATGTCTAAGAAATTCTACCTGCTTCACAAAAATGGCGAGGGACTTTCAGAGTGACATTCGGGTCATCACCTTTTACTAATCGACCCCAATTCCCTCCAACAAAGAACCAGCTACCTTTCCAGTATTTATTCGAAGAAGTAACCTCCCAGATGATCCCCGATTTTCTTTTTTCATCTTCCCCAGGGAGGTCCAATTGGCCTCGCATTCTCTTACGGTCAGGCCCGAGAGGCATCCATTTGTCAGGCACGGGAGAGGCCAAGAAAAAAGATCCCGGCTCGTGAAAAATGGGTCTTGCCAAACAGCAATGTTTTAGCTCATTCACCGTTGGCTCGGTCCCGTTAACCTCTTTCCAAAGGCAATACGTGCCAAGCAAAGAGCGATATCCATTGGGTGACAGCTGCATAGGAGCCAGTTTTACTGACGCAAGAAACCTTGCGATAAAGGGCGGAAGGGGAAGAGAAATCCCACAGGCTAGCATATACGCGTAAACGGCTGCACAACCCTCAGGAGGATTCCAAGCGGCCCGATCACCTGGGTGAACTAGGTCGACATCCGCTGGGATCTGAAAATACTCTCGATATTCCTTCAAGTGTTCCTGGCGAACTTGGTTTCTTACAAAGTCTGCAAACGAAGGATCATCAAACGAAAATTCCCGTCGGCTCCTCTCGTTTTCATCGTCATCTGATGATTCGGATACTTAAGGCTTTATCACGGGTCGGCCCTTGGTTACTTTTGAAACTTTGGGTGCCATGTCCAATGATGAACCTATACAAATGCAAAATTTGTGTAGGAATTAACAAAAAAAATGGAGGAGGAGAGAAGAGAAGAAGATTCTAGGCTATCAGCACCGCTTCTCCAGGAATCAAAAAAGAGAAAGATGAATAAGAAAAACTTACCGGAAAAATTGCCAGAAGTTGAGACCCACGAAAAGAGAAGCAATAAAAGTCTTTTTATAGCAAGAAGAAAGAAACCTAGAGTTTATAGGATTTTCTTGGCTTGGAAAACGAAGAGTTTTGGTCTCCAAAAATCAAGACCAGGTCTGAAATGGAAAAAGCGGGAAGAGCCTCTGATATATATATATGGGACAACCTTTTTCATCTCGGCCATTAAAAAAAATAGGGGGAGTGAGATCCAACGGCTTCGGATTCAGCGGGGAGCGTGCACATCATGTCAGGTAAACAGCTGTTACCACGTCCGATGGGTCGAATGTGAGACACGTAAGCTACGCATCATTTCGCATTTAATGCATGCGTCCCTGGGAAACAGATAGCCCGACGAATGCGTAAGGATTCCGTCAGTCCATTGCCACCATCAGACCCGACTAATTGGTAAGGATATCGTTGCCACCATCAGACCCAACTAATCGGTAAGGATACCATTAGTCCGTTGCCACCAACAGATAGGCCCGACGAATGCGTAAGGATTCCGTCAGTCCATTGCCACCATCAGACCTGACTAACTGGTAAGGATATCGTTGCCACCATTAGGCCCGACGAATGCGTAAGGATTCCGTCAGTCCATTGCCACCATCAGACCCGACTAATTGGTAAGGATATCGTTGCCATCATCAGACCCAACTAATCGGTAAGGATACCATTAGTCCGTTGCCACCAACAGATAGGCCCGACGAATGTGTAAGGATTCCGTCAGTCCATTGCCACCATCAGACCTGACTAATTGGTAAGGATATCGTTGCCACCATTAGGCCCGACGAATGGTAAGGATACCATCAGTTCGTTGCCACCATCAGACCCGACTAATCGGTAAGGATACCATCAGTCCATTGCCACCATAAGACCCGACGAATGGGTAAGGACACCATCAGCCTTTAATAGCCGCTTTTAGGCCCGGCAAATGGAAAGCCTGAGGCGCATGGTAGGATTATCTCTCCAGATGGAAATTCTTCCTTTCCGAAGAGCTAGGGGGTAAATGTTATAAGGAGATTTTGGCATATTGAAATTCCATACCAGTGACATTGACAAGCCAATGGCCCAACACATTTCGCAAGTGGAGATTATTGGCTAGTCAAAGCCTCCTCTTCTCAGGCTTCAGAAGAAATTGGGCCCAACGCTTTTCGTTTCCGTAAACTATATAGGGAAAGGCCCAAGAAACAAGTCCAGAAGAAACTCGGTTATCAAAAAAGAGAAGGCCCACCTTACTTGGGCAACACAAAAGAATAGACCCTACGTCGGTCCGGTTTAGGGCGTCCTGAGGTCAAAAGCTTACTAGCAGAGCAAGGGTTTCTAGTCCTCATGTCACTTCTCGCCCCAAAAACTGCGCCTATCAAGGTTGACAGCCTACTTAGATCTCAGAGGAATAGGTGTACGGCGTGTATGAGGTAACCCAGCTCAACACTCTAAAAGAAGTTGAACCTGGGCCAACCCACCACCCTAGGCTGAGGTCACTATGACCAGAACCCATAAAAAACATCATGACTACTCGAGTGTAAAAAAAGGGATTCACGCAATCCCACCTATAAATAAAGGAAGACTCCTTAGAAATAAAGAGAGCAAAAAAATTACTATTGATGATATCTTGATATCTTGTGATTTATATTGTTCAAAACCTTGAAACATAAAACCCAACCACAAATCCCTCGGGACCTATCCGGCCCGACATACCATTCCCAAACACCCACAACAAATTTCACTTGTTAGACCAAATCGCCCAGATGATATTTCAAAGATAAATCAAACTCTGCATACGTGGCAGATCTGACCTTTGACATTAGTGTTAGCACATTTTTGTGTGTCAACACTTGGTATGCTCAGTGTCATAGTAACCCAACACCTGCTTCTCAGTTCTCCTGATCTTCCTCTTCTCCTCCAACGACAACCCAAAAAACTTCCTGGAAGAATCCTCCAGTTTCTGGCGCTTCTCCAAGGGGACTCCATGGTTGACCACCTGGAAAAAACCCCAGTTCTTGCAGGCATTGCCTATCTCAGAAACAAGTCCATCAGGAGATGAGAGATCAATCAAGGGTATGCCTTCAGCATAAGTGTAGGAGGATTTAGCAGGCCTGTGTTCTTGTGCTTGAATGAAAGCTTGATCAACTGCTCCCATGGTGGATTAATAGTGACTCTTTTCTGGTTCTGTGAGAAATTGATGTAAGAACTAAGAAGTGTGTGGTTATTGTTTTATAGTGTGAGGAGGAGATTGAACCTGGACAGGTTTTTTGGGCAGGGGAGAGTGGTCAAGACTCAAGTGTCAAATCTTCCATATTTGGTGACGTTTGTGCATGCATGTCTATTGTTTATTTGTTTCAAACTTGTGTTCTTCAGCCTCCGAGAATCTTGAATTACAGCGTCCTGATAAGATACAAAATAACTTACGGAATGTCATATTTATATAAGCATATTTCAATTAATCATATGTGAGGAGTGCTAAATTCACTTAACCCACTCTCTCAACACACTCTCTGTTCCTGTCTTGATATGTGGATAGTAATAAATGTTTTATATTAAAAATCTAACATTTATAAATAACCTACCTTTTCATTTTATTTACAATACAAATCAACAACTAATTTCCTAGATTTACCTTTTATTTATTTAATATCAATTTTTTAAAGAGAGCTTCTCCTTACAATCCACAAATTATCTATTTACACTCCAATTTAATTTTTTTTTATTAATGACAATTTTAACCTGAATTAAAATTACTAAACAAGACAAAAAAAAAAAAAAAAAAAAAAATTCTAAAGACATTAAAAACTAGTTAAATTATTTATAAAAAAAATTCTCTCTCCTTAATCATTAAATTAAATATTACATATTAAACTCTCTTTCCTAAATCTGTTATTACTTATTACCATATTAAACACTCTCTCCTAATTACTCTCTCTCTCTCTCCATTTTTCCCATACTTTCTTTATTTATTAATAATTAAAGGAAAAAAAAAACTTATGAATATATTTTTTTTAATAGTAATATATATATATATATTAAAAAGTCAATTTTCAAAAAATAAAATAAAGTAGATATATGAAAACTTGATTTATTACAACTAGATTTGATTAAATTCAGAATTTCTAAGACTAATGAAAGAATTAAAGTTCTCTACATAATCACATACTTACAAAAGTAACAAAAAACATTTTCATATTTCGATTAAAAAAAAAACAATGTGCTTGTTTTTTTGAGTTTTTTTTTTTTTAATATATACATATATACGGTTCCTAAAAATCAAGCTTATTCGTAAGTTTTTTTTTTCTTAACTGTTAGTCTTGCTTGGGAAATAATGGAAATAGAAAATTAGAGATATGTATTGGAGAAGAGAAAGTTTAATATGGTAAGTAAAAATTTAGGAGAAATCGTATAATATGTAATATTTAATTTAATGATTTAGGAGAGATAATTTTTTTTTTAGAATAGGAGTGTTAAAAGATAAAAAAGGATAATGTTGGAACAAAAAGAAGTGTCTTTAGAATTTTTTTAAATTTAAATTTTGAGAATGAAGTGTCATTAGAAAAGAAGTGTAAAAAGAAAAAATTGGATTGTTAAAAGAAGCCCTCTTTTTTAAATAAAAAAATAATAATAATACCAGGTCTGTGGTTTGTGTCATTACTCTATGACTCTATAACTTTTTTTTTTCTCTAACATTTCTATAATTTTCTTTATTGTTTTTTATTAAATAATTTAATTGTATTGGATTAAATTTTTATATTTAACTTCTTTTATTTGAATTTCTTTTTCAGTACTTGTTTGTGTAGTTCTAACCATTTTCAAACACAAGTTGTCTTCTCACCATTGTTACAACTATATCTAAGTAATTTTTTAATTGATTTTAATATTAAATAATTTTATTTTATTGGGTTAAATTTTTATATTTAATTTTTTTTTCTTAATTTGTTTTTCATAACTTGTATGTGTAGTAAACTTCAATTCTCACCATTTTCAAATACAAATTGTCTTCCCACCATTGTTACAGCTATATTTAGGTAATTTTTTAATAGCTTTTTTATTAAAGAATTTTATTGTATTGTATTAAATTTTTTAACTGAACTTCTTTATTTTGATATAAGTTAAATATAAAAATTTAATCCAATACAATAAAATTATTTAATAAAAATTGATATAAAAAATTTACCTTGATAGAACTGTAACAATGGTAAGAAAGCAATTTTTATTTGTAAATGTTGAGAGTTAGACTTAACTCAGACATGATGGAACTGTTGAAAAAAGAAGAAGTTGTAGAGTCATAGAGTAACAACACAAACCACAGACCTGATATATATTTTTTTAAAAATTGATATTAAATGAAGAAGGGCAATCTAGGAAATTAGTTGTTGGTTTATATTGTAAATAAAATGAAAAAAGTAGGCTATTTATAAATGTTAGATTTTTAATGTAAAACATTTATTGTTATACACATGTCAATAGAAGAACATAGAGTGGGTTATGAGAGTGAATTTAGCATTTCTCCACACTTGATTACTTCAAATATGTTTATATAAACATTAATGCTACATATCCCACTTAAAATCTCATTTTTTTTCATCCCACTACATGTGGCATGTGAGGTGTTAAATTGTGAGTGGATACATGGGGTATGTAAGATAAATCATCATTAATGTGTATCTACTCATAATTTGACACCTCACATGCCACATGTAGTGGGATGAAAAAATTGAGATTTTAGATGGAATGTTTAACATTATTGTTATATAAATATGTCAAAAGATTTCAAGTGTGGAATTCCATATATTTTTTTATACGGAATCCTAATCGCTACAAATGGATTATCGTGTGTCTGATAATTTAGGACCGGACAATATATAAATATATTATTAATTTGACACACAAAAATGAACAGTGTGTGGCAGTAATTAATAATTATTAGAGTTTGTTTATGAATTTTTGTTTGTTTGTTTCATTTTCTAGCAATAATTTGCCTTGTAATTAATTTACGACTCTACCCCACTAACTAGCTTTTACATCAGCACATAGATTGGTTACATGGTCAATTTATTTATTGTAATTCACCACATATACTTGCTTTTTATCGGTCACTATCTTAGAAAATTATAAAATGGCCGAACCTAATAGTACAACAAACGTGAAAAATTTGATAACAAGCTTTGATCAGTTCGAGCTTTGACTAGATTGGACTTGAACTCGAATTGAGTATTGATCAGATGTAAGCTTGAATTAATTATACATCTTTGTATTAAAATTTCCATTTATTTCTTTTACATTTTCCTCTTTGACCCCTTGTTATAATGATCTCTCTAAACAAAAATCTGACTCCTTTTTAAATAGACTATACATGTTCAAAAAGCACAAAACAATTCAATACGTAATCAAAACCCATAAAATGTAGGGTTCAAAAATTAAATAGCACTTTTTGGGGGAGGGCTTGTGCAAATAGCACTACATTAATAAGTCTTGTTTTAATAGTACCAAAATAGATGATGAGACCAAAATACCCCCACTTACTCTTTTCCTTTGCATTTTTTTTTCTCGAAAATTCGAGACTTATTTACAGTTTCGAGACTTATTTTAAGTTTGTTCGAGACTTATTGTGACATTTTCGAGACTTATTGATGCGTTTCGAGACTTAATCCCAGTTTGTTCGAGACTTATTCTGTTTGACCTCCATCAATGGTGACAGTGCCGACGACGCCACCGGTTGACTCCGGAGATAGTCGGATCTGGAAGATTGGACGACGTCGAGTTCATTGGCGCCATCGGTTTCGTCAGATTCGTGACGGATCGTCGCAGATCTGACGATGAAGGTTCGAAAACTATTCGGGTTTGGCTTCGTTTCTCTCTCCATACAGCTCAAAATTGAAAATGGATACTTCCGTTACAATCGGTGGCACACGACTGACGTTTTGCCTGTGGTTTTGTCCATCAACTAGCCGATCGACGGTGACACCTCCATTGAAGCTCCATCAATGGAGGTTTGGGGAAAAAGAAGAAGAAAGAAGATGAAGGACAGATGAGAGAAAAGAAAAGAAGCTGAGGGGTATTTTTGTCCAAATTCCATTTTTGGTGCTATTAAAACATGAGTTATTAAAGTGGTTGTAGTTACACAAATCCATTTTGAAAAAGTGCTATATACCCCTATTTCCTCTAAAATGTATTATATTACAAAAATTATTAACACTTTTTCGTGAGAAAGTTGTTAATCTTGTAATTTTAGAGGAGCTTAATGGTGATCTTTATCAATGTTATAGCTAATGTTGAGCAATATAAATAATAGAGAGAAAATACCTAGCGAAGAAAAGAGATAAATTATGGAGGAAGAAAATGAATAATCTTATCATTTGATTGAGAGAAGTATCTACTTCATTGCAAATATTCAAAGCAATTGTTCAAATGCATCTTAAACATGTTGTACATAATATTTGTCGAGATGACAGTTACCAGACAGTGTGGGACAATCTTGCTACGTAAGCGAAAGTCATAGGATCAGTCAAAGGGTATGTTGGCATTCCACGTTGACAGGCCACCCGTCACTAGCACGACATTAATGAAGTACCAAGGCAAGACTAACAAGGCCGAGTAAAGCCGAGTAGGAAACCATGCTTGGTCAGCTCTATTCGGCCCGAATGGGAAAATCTCTATATTAGGGTTTTCTCCACTATATACAAGGTTATACTACTGTAACACGCTATCACACATCAACTAGTGTACAAACACCAGGAGGAATTCAAAAAGGAAATAAACAGATCTTCCCTCCAAGATATCAGAGTCCTAAGCAGATTCAGAATCAACAACATTAAAATACACGATGCCACCAAATAGGAAAAGAATCCTAAATATAACTCTGTAATCCTCCATGTAATCCTTTACTTGTACGCCACGCTTCCAAACCCTAGCAGTACCAAGTATAAATACACTTGCAAAACACATTATAAGGAGTAGTGAAAAATTGAGTGAGAAAGAGAGTCCAGAGTGTGTATTATTTGACAGAAATAGTGGATTTGATTCTTAGTTACCAAGGCAACGACCCGTGGACGTTTCTACGATCACTGGAGTTTTATCACGTATCATGTTCTCTTTATTACTCTTGCTTTCATTATGCTGTTATTACATTTATACTTGCAGGTTTAATTGACCTAAATCGTTGACCAGTTGACCATCGAGAAATCACTGTCAACACATGTTATATATTTTGTTGATTTATAGACAAACAAACAAACAAAATGTGCTATGAATTATGAACATTCACAGTATCCTGAAGTGATAAATCTGAACATTCTCCACCTCGCCCTGCGCTTCTTGAAATCACTGCGATTTTTGGAAACAAAAAACTTTCCCTAGTTGAATTCCCTGTACCTAGCAGGAATTTGCTCATTTACAAGCTCCTATAATGGCTTCAATATAACATAGTGTGCAGGGAAGAAGAAGAATGGAATTGAAAACCTTTCCTTCTCAGAGTTCACCACCACTCTGTGCTCTGCACTCTCATATCTATCATTGCTCCAAACCTACAAAGTTAATAAAAACACAACGTTTCAATTCAATCACAAAAAAAAGCCTTATGATGCATATGTATATAGAAACATTGATTCTACATTATTTCCACTGTCACATCTCGAGTATTGTATATGTCAGAGTGTTTTATATTATTGTTTAGGCTCTTAACTGATAGAGCTCTTAACTAATAGCTTAGACCTTTTGGTCTAGTGGTTACTGATATGTTATCGGAGCTTGATTTAGTCTAAGATTCTGCATTCGAATCCCACAACGTGCATTTGTTTATGTATTTATTGTGCAATATGCAATTGTATTTGGATTTTGGACTTGATCCAAATCCCAAGCCTATCGCCTGTTGATCTGGCACATGAGGGGGTCTGTTAGAGTGTTTTATATCATTGTTTAGATTCTTACCTGACAGGTTAAAATTCGTCAAAAACCTCTCATACATTTCTAAAATTCATTACAAGTCTCCTCTGATGTTCTTTAGAAATCATTTTTGAAGTTCATAGAAAACCAGAAAGAATTTCAATAAACTAGTTGAAAATCAATACCTGAGTAGCACCACCAAGATTGATAATAAAAGCATCTGGGACTGGTTTAACAGAAATCCATGCTCCATCAGATTTCCTCCTCACTTCAAGTCCACCAACTTCATCCTAAGCAAGGACAGTTAAGGCACCTGCTTCCTTGTGTCGACCGACTCCTAGAGCTAGCTCAGGGAAAGGGCAAGCAGGATAGTGATTAAATCTCAGAAAGCTAATCTGGTCTTTAAAACAACTATGCAACCAATCACCCGACAAGCCTAAGCTTAGGGAGATTAGTTCCAACATCTTGTAAGCTAGTTTTTCAACCTCTCCAACATATTCCTCGCACACATCCCTGCCCAAAACAATCATTTGTATTGCAAAGAAACCAAGAACCAAACTTGCTTATATTTTAGGCCAAAATAAGTTGATGTAATGAATCAACTAGGAAGCTATAAGCACTTTCTTAAAAAAAAAAAAAAAAAAATGAAGAACCACAAAGTTGGTTTTCCTATATGTTATATATCCAAATCATTCTCAAAAACTAAAAAAATAAAAATAAAATTAGAATCATGAAGCAAACATCCATTTAGATTTTTAAATAGAAGATTGAGTTACATTACCTGAATTCAAGAGGTTGAGCGGGCCATTGGTTTCTTATAGCCCACTCAATTTAGGATAAGGATAAATACTATTATATCGGGATGGATATGATCCTAATATCTATTTTATTTGTGGGGATGGAGATGGATATGGTCGGTGGATATCCACTCCACCCACCTCTATTATTAATTTTAACATTTTAATAAATATAACAAATGTATTACACTATTACGTAATAGATAGAGAGAGAATGGACAAAGCGTGGATGGATAATTCCTACCACAATTCATGGATCCTCGTATTCACCCCGCTTAGTTAGAAACGGAGATAGAGACATAAATTTCCAACGGATATAAGGATGGAGTTAGGATATCCATCCCCATATTCTTCCCCACAATTTCTGGAAATTGAAGAAATGGTGGGGAAGAATCCATAGTAGCCGCATTTATAGGGAGGAGCGACACCACTCCAAGGTTGATCAAAGCCGTTGGAGGAATCCATTGGCTGAGATCGCTTCGGGGAACTGCGTTGATTGGACGTCTGATGGCTGCGTAGGAAGACTTCTTGACTGGCAACTCCACCCCTGCGTGATATGTGTAGGAACCAAGGTTTACAGATTGCGCAGCGGAAAGGTTTTTAAAATTTTTTATGCAATCATAAACTAAACCTATTTGTATAGTAATAATCGAAAACGGTAAAGAAGGTGAAACAATTTCATACCTACGTAGGAGGCTCCTTCACTTTAATTCGATCTGCTCCCAGATTTGAACCACAAGATCTTCCTCGCTATGACCCGAGATTGATAACAGCGTGTGGGCGCGTCACGGTACTCAGGAACAAGGAGGATGAAAAGACACACGAAAGCAACACTTTGCTATGTGTATAGAATGCGGCCACCAAACTTTTTTTTAAAACAAAATATATATATCTTTTTTTTTGAAGTTAAGCCGCACCTTCTTCTTTTAGTTTCATGCAACACCTTGCAAAAAACAAAATTTTTTTTCTTTTCCACCAAACAAAAGACCTGATGCCTTTTTAATTTTAATCTCTTGTGTGTGTTAGTCAATATCATTCGGTTGTACTTTTTTAAATTAAAAAAATATATATCTCATATATATCTATTTAAAACAAAACCGAATCAATTTGAAAAAATCAAATATCTCAAATATCTCATATCTTTTGAAAGATATTTAAACATTAATTTTTGAATTTAAACATTTTAAATTCAATTTCAAATATTTAATTTAATAAAATAAAATAATCATATTATCTTATTTTATTCAAAATCAAATATCAACTAACACCCTCCATTTAGTGATTAACAACATAATTGAATAATCTTATTATTTAATTTATTTAATCACCATTATTCATTAATTAAATAATCTCATTATTCAATTAATTCCCGAATAGATACGTGTCACTTTCGTAACACAATTAATTTGGACAATCCAATTAATTAACCGTGATCCTCGTTACCTAAATCGATCGGGCTAGCAAGGGGACCTAATGGACCCACAGTATTTTGAGCTCCAATAATCTTTAGAAATAATTAATTAAACTCTTTAATTAATATTACATGATTATTAACTTCGGTGTTATTCCACTAAAAACCCGAAGTTGCACTCTCTCAACTGTAGACGTTTTTATACAAACCAATAACTCTTGGTGTCCATTGATATAGCTATTACATATGGTATGATCCTCCACAGGTAGTTCATAATTAGAGCTGGGTCATAATGTCCGTTATACCCCTCTAATTATATCTTTCCATTAAGTACCATTGATTCTCTAATGAACAATAAATCCTACATTCCTTACGGAATTAGGAGAGCGCTCATATTGTTCAAGTCCCGAATCAACCCTTAAGGGAACTACTATCTACTTCTCACAAGAAGGAGTGGATTCCACTATTGTGTGTAGACCTTCCCAGCTACAAGCCAAACCATGATTCCAACATACTAAGTTATTGGCCGGGAATGCAACTCCGATCTCACCCATGGTATATCAAAAACCACGATCTAACCTGAAGGAGTCGATAAGACACTCAGGATTAAGATCACCCATATATAGCCATCATTTGTTGATATATATGAATTTCATCTTTTAACGGATCTTGGTGAGAGATTCATATAGATCATGGCTCAGTCCTATATGATCAAATCATATAAGGTGCCTCCATTCTCATATCTCCATATGAATGATCTAGGATAAGATCATCGTACATTACGGAATGGACCGCAGCTGTAGATTGACCACAAATAAAGTACCCAGCTTTATTTGCTATCTACGGACTCTTTAGATTGCTCCTTTCAAACTGAATCCATCTATATATGACATTCATATACTCAGTTTGAAATTACATCCGGCAATCTTGGATGTTAAGTACACATGTTATTATAAATGTATGAGACAATTTGAATGAATAAACTACTTCTTTTATTTTTTGTTCAATTCACATTTACAAACTATAAGCTTTAGGGCAAAAACCCCAACAATATGTGGCTAAAAGGCAATGATGACGTGCGAACGTTACTCCTCCACACCCCCCGAAGTTCGCGTCCTCACTGCTCAACGGTTACTGTAACATTTATTATAGGTTTTCTTGGTCTCATTGTGACAATAAAGGAAAACTGGGTGACAATAAAGGAAAACTGGGGGATGAAAAAGGGAATTGAACCGGGAAAAGTCCTTCGTGTGGCTACAACTCCAAGCCTCCAATGCTTCAAAGACACTCTTGGCATTCAAGGCTGGGGGGACTATTATTAACTGCAAAAAATGACTGAAGAATCAAGGAATTACTTTCCATGGTATACCGCAATAGAACCAGAACCGAAGTAGGAATTCCCAGTCCACTAAGGATCACCCCGATCTCGACAAAACCCGGTTTGACATGGCCTTGTTTTGCCCTTCAACATTGATCCTCGAGAAGTACCCGGATTCCCGATACAATCGAGACCGCTCTAGTCTCGCAGTAATCGGATTTAGCACGACCCCACTGTACCTTCCAACATTGATTCTTAGGAGGTACTAGGATGAACCGGTACAACTGGGACCGGTCAGCACGCCGTAACGGCTGAACCGCCAGATCAAACCAAAGGGGAGCTACTTGAGTTCCCCAATTTATCCTAAGAAGATCAAGATGCCGTAAATGCTAAAGAACAATCTAGAATCGCCACCAAGGCCGCTAACAGACCCGTGAAGGGCTGATGCAAGCCTTAGAAGAATGACCAACTCGACTAAGGAAGGAACCCAGTAGATAACATGAGGTAGGTGGGCATTAATTTCACCCAGTTGACGATGAAAGAGAAAGATAAGGAATCAATGGTCTCGATCGTGCTCCATCGATTAGCACCAACAGCCCGATAGCGGTCCAGCTCAGCCCTACCCGAGGTCAACTCCAATCATCACCAAAGAGGAACATGAGTTCTAATGGACAGAAGGGATACAAAAAGCACCTAGGCAGAAATGGGAAATGATGAGAAGAAGCGCTTGATAGTGGTAGCGTGACAGATGTTGGCACTATCCCCCCAACAAGTTCCATTTGTGAAAACGACTTGTCTAACCAGCTCAAGCGCCTCTAGACAACCAGAATCGGAGGAAGCACCATATAACCACATACGAAGCACTTACGTGGACATTAGGGCATAGGTGAGGCCATCCTAGCCTTCTAGGAAGTGTGTCGCGCTTGTGCCCGATACAGATATATGGTGGAGATCCCCTAATGGCTATCCCGCCTAAAAGAGAGGTCTCTCACCTACCCGTTTGACCACCTAGTCAACATTAGGGCACAGTTGGAACAATCACATCCTTCTAGAGCACGTGCCACTATGGGCCCAGAGCAAAGGAATGGTGAGGATCATGCTAAGAACTCCCATGTAAGAGGATCCTTATCACCTATCACATCCATAACACTCTATAAATACCCCCAACTCAAAAAGAGTTAAGGGTTAGACTCTTGAGAGAAAAAGAGAGCATTTTACCACTATAGAACAACTAGTCTTAAGCATGAGACCGAAAAATGTATGATCTCCCTACTATAGAACAACTGGTTTCCTTGATAGAAACCCCATTGTGAGGGAGAGAGAGAAAGGCATGTATTCCCCTAATCAAAGTTGTAACCTGTTTAGATGAATGAGAATCATGATTTATTCACTCTTATATGACCTAACATCTTGTTAGTACAATCCAGCCTATGTCGTGAGCAGTCCCAGTCACGACCGGTACCAGCACCCCAGGGAACCGATCTTGGCTAGCCATTGGCGTAGCCTGGTCTCATATAACCAGCGGTCCCTCTAATCCCACCTAAGCCCGGTGCTCATAACATGCCTCGAACCGCGGCCCAACTCGCTAGTCCACACCCAGACCCTTCCGACCATGAGTCTAAGTGTCGTCCCGAAGTCAACATCCAATTTTTAGGATAACATATTAAATTGATGGCATTTTGGAACTTTGGAGTTTAATAGTTTGGCAGTATATGATTGTGTAGAGGCCAGTAGGAAACATCCTTATGGACTGTAAATCATGCTATTTGGTATATAATTGTTAAATCCTTAAGCAAAATAAAATAAAATCATTTCAATAAAGAAAAGTTATTTAACTTTGGGAAGATATTATAAGGCATGTTTACTGATCAGGAATTCTAATAAAAGAATGAAAACTTAATTTTTATTTATTTATGATTTATGATTATAGTATTTACTATAAACTATTTGGAATCAAATTATGTGAATCTCACACATAAATTAGGACGGACTTAATTCTCCCATTCCACCTATGGAATTAAGTTCACTGCACCGGATCCCATTAATTTTCATTTTTATTAGTAAACACGCTCTAGGGAATTAAATTTATTTTTCTGATTCCCTTTCCGATGATGATGATGATGATGAAATAGAATATGCTGAGAAGTTTGAATCCAAAAAAAAAAATAAATAAATAAATAAAACAGCAAATAATATGTGTTATTTCTGATAGAAATTCCACACAGAATTCCATTATTACTATTACATAACATTTATTTCACAAACTAGAGATTAATCACACCATTTTTTTCACACACTTATTTCTCCTATCTACAACTTATTTTATATTTATTACATATTAGTTTTTGTTGATTGAAAGTGCTCCCTCTAGCTTATCAGCCAGTTCTGATATCCTGAAATGAGCGATTTGAATGTTTTCAACATTGAGCTTCTTGAAATTACTGAGCTTTCTAGTACTAAAAAATTTTCCCCAGTTATATGTTTTGTATTTTGGTGGACTCTGCTCATTTGTCAGCTCTTCTAATGGCTCAACCATGGTATAGTGTGCTGGGTTGAAGAAGTATGGTATTGAGTACCTTTCCTTCTCTGAGTTCACCATCACTCTATGCTCCACACTCTCATATGCTTCATTGCTCCAAACCTGCACATTAATCACATTAATTTGTTTAGGGACTAATTCAACCCGGACCGTTCCTTTTCAGATCATTAATCACAATGAGTTCAACTAAATAGATTCATATCAAAGCATTTTTAGTTTACAAAAGTTTATTTCCAGAATCAGAACCAGAGTGAGATCCAGGACTTGTATATAAGCATTAGTCTCTCCATTAACTAAGTAGATGCGTTTTGGGCCATTTTCTATGTGAACATGAAGTTGAAAATGTTACCTGAATAATGTCACCAACATTTACAATATAAGCATCTGGGGTGGGTTTGACAGTAACCCACTCTCCATCTGATTTTCTCTTCACTTGAAGACCACCAACATCATCTTGGAAAAGGATGGTCAAGCCACCACCATCCTTGTGTCTACCAACACCAAGAGCCAAGTCCGGAGCCGGGCACGGTGGGTAGTGGTTGAGTCTAACAAAGGTGGTTTGGTCTCTGAAGAAGCTGTGGAACCTGTTGGCTGGCAATCCTAGGCTCAGTGCAATCAGCTCCATCAACTTGAATGCAAGCTTTTCCAACTCTTTGACATATTCTTCACTTGCCTCCCTGCAATCTCATCATTCAAACACACCCCATTAGATCACATCAACCAAGTTGTACAATCAAATTCATCAAGAGAACGTTTACTAATCAGAACATGGAACTTGATTCCAGATTTGTAAATACTGTGTTTACTAAAAAAAAAAATGGGTTCAGAATCAAGTTACATGAACCCTCTACACAAATAAGGAAATAAGTTTCCTTTCCTATTCTCTTCAATCAAATTCATCAAGGGAATATTTACTAATCAGAAAATTGAACTTAATTCCTGATATGTAATAATTGTGTTTACTAAAAAAAAAAAAAAAAACTGTTGGAAACCAAGTTACATGAATCCTATAAGCAAATCAGGAATTAAGTTTCCTTTCCTAATTCTCCCCAATCAAATTCATCAACTAATCATAAAATGGAACTTAATTCATGATTTGTAATTGCTGTGATTACTAAAAAAGGCTATTTCATACAAATCAAGAATTAAATTCCCTTTTCTGGTTCGATTTCTAGTGAAAATTGATTCCCTTTGATTTCCGTTCTTGATAATAAAGTAAAAGAACAAAGAGAGCTAGAAATTTACTTCAATTCAGGAGGATATTGAGGCCAAACATTATGCAACTCAAGCAGTTCCATGTCATGAGGGTCAGGTGAAGCTGGGATTAAATTAGGATCCTTTGCAACAAAATCGAACACTTCTTTCCAATCTCTAACATTCTTGGTATGCTCAGTGTCATAGTAACCCAACACCTGCTTCTCAGTTCTCCTGATCTTCCTCTTCTCCTCCAACGACAACCCGAAAAACTTCCTGGAAGAATCCTCCAGTTTCTGGCGCTTCTCCAAGGGGACTCCATGGTTGACCACCTGGAAAAAACCCCAGTTCTTGCAGGCATTGCCTATCTCAGAAACAAGTCCATCAGGAGATGAGAGATCAATCAAGGGTATGCCCTCAGCATAAGTGGAGGAGGATTTAGTAGGCCTGTGCTCTTGTGCTTGAATGAAAGCTTGATCAACTGCTCCCATGCTGGATTAATAGTGTGACCCTTTTCTGGTTTTGTGAGAAATTGATGTAAGAACTAAGAAGTGTGTGGTTATTGTTTTATAGTGTGAGGAGGAGAATGAACCTGGACAGGTTTTTTGGGCAGGGGAGATTGGTCAAGTGTCAAATCATCCATATTAGTTATTTGTATCGGAATCCTGTGGTGACGTTTGTGCTTGCATGTCTATTGTTTATTTGTTTCGAACTTCTGTACTTTAGCCTCCAAGAATCTTGAATTACAGCGTCCTCATATTATACAAAATTGCATACAGAATGACGCACTTGATTATTTGAAAAATGTTCATATAAATATGTTAAAAGATTATAGATACAGAATTCCACACGTTTTTTTTTATACAGAATCCTAATCGCTACAAATGGATTATCGTGTGTGTGATAATTTAGGACTGGACAATATATAAATATATTATTAATTTAATACACAAAAGTGAACAATATAGTTGTGTGAGTGTGTAGCTGTAATTAATAATGATTAGAGTTTGTTTATATATTTTTGTTTGACCATTTACCTTATTTCCATTGTTTGGCTGAAATACCCTTTTTTCCATTATTTCCATATATGAACCTTTCAACGTGTCTCTGTTAAATGATTTTCCATTTTTACTAGATGTGAATTGCCCTTTTTACCCTTTCAACGTGTCTCTGTTATATTAATTGGGATTGAAGGTGGCAAACAAAACAATGTCTTACTGCTGGATCTAAAGGCACTAAAGGCATCACGTCTAGGTTTGTGGTTTTCTGATTTTATTGCTTTTAAGGTTATTTATATTTCTGTATATAAAGGTTGTAGTTGTGATGGTGGTGGTTGAATATGATTGATTTTTTTTTTTTACTGGGTTTGTTGAATTTTGAATTGAAAATCACAAACCATAGTAGCACAGTAGGATGATGAGAGAAATCCTGAGAAACAAAAATTTCCTACTGAGATAGAAGATATAGAACACATTAAAACCAAATTATATCAAAATATAAGTCAATTCAGTTGATAAGAAATTTTTATTTATTATTTTTTTTTTTTAAAACGGCTATCTTATTGACAAAAGCCAAAAGGCACCAAAACAAGTTACAGCAATCAGTATTGACCAAACCAAACAGAGGCCACAAGCTCCAAACCAAACAAACCACCCCTAACTAAGCTGACAATACTCCCAAAACATCGAACCAGAAGGCCTGAATACAAGGCCTGACTCTACAACTCAGAAAAAAAATATCTTGAAAACAAAAATCAAAACTTGAAAAGAAAAATAAAATAGAAATCTGAACAATAAATCATTAAATTAAAATCTTCAAATCCTATAGAAGAAAAGGTAATAGATTGATGCTACTACATGGATCTAAATTGAAAAGAACAAACGAAAATAATAATAAAAATTAAACTCGAAATGTATATATAATTAAAAATAAATCTTGAAATCAAAATTCTAATTTTGAAACAAAGAAGAAAACAAAGATAGAAATCCGAAAAAAAAAAAAAAAAAAAAAAAAAAAAAAAAAAAAAAAAAAAAAAAAAAAAACCATATGCAAGCAAAGGGTTTGAAATGAGTGATGGAAGAAAAGAATATATATAGTTGAGAGTCTAACATAAGTGGTGTGTATGTGCTGTAGGAAATCATTCCCATTGGGCGTATCTTACTGAAAATAGCTTGGCCTGCCTCATATCCCAACCCAGCTCAAGCTTGCTAGCTTTAAAATTGATTGCCTTGACCCGCAATCATGTGGTTCAAATTTGAATCTGTACTCTGTAGGATACCTCAAATTGATTGCCTTGACCCGTTATCATGTGCTTTTTTTTTTTTTTTTTTTTTTTTTTAAGAAAATTAACTTTAAATATCATGTTATTGTGAATAGAGAGAAAGTGTAGTTTTGGCAATTATATGTATTCATAAACTTTCTTAACAAGGCTAATTATTTTTCAAACTTGTTTTTCTTGTGAAGTTTGTATTGCATTTTCTTTATTAGTCATAGTTTTTTGACTAGCTAGATGGTCAATATCCTAAACTAAATTATTTTGAGATTATTTAAGGTTTTATTACAATGCTATGTAATAGCTTCTTGACACTATCTAATGTGATGAGAGGAGAGAAGAAAATGCATTGAGTTTTTAAATGTGTAGTGTTGAAAATAGTTGTTTTTGTGTGGGTGGAGGAGAAAAAAAGTTGATTATTTTTTTTAAAAAAAAAATAAGCTGATATACGGTAAATTTGGATTATCACATGAAAATGCATTGGGTTTGATGTCCCATTAATATATATTTTTTTAAATAAAAATAAACAACAATTCTAGAAACCAAAGTTTGTCTGCCGATTAAAATATAATTTACCAAACAATTTTTTTTTTTTAAAACCCGGGTAAAACCCAGATAAAATTTAATTGTTTTTCAATTTTATTATTTCTTGTAAAGTTTGTATTGCATGGTCAATATCTTCATTACAATGCTACGTAATAACTTCTTAACATTATCTAATGTATTTTTTGTTTACAAGTTACTCAAGTGTTGTTAACTTTGACAAGAAATTATAGACACTATATGAAGTAAGTTATTTATACCACTATACTTTTATTATTTATTTTTATAACTAAATTTAGAATATGTTGTTTTCTTTTATGTGAATTTTTTTTTCTTGTTACAACATGTTAATTTAAAAACTCATATAACATAGCATCTTAATTTAAGAACTTATATGACATCTAATGTGGATAAATTTTTTTGTTAGCCTAACATTACTATAGTTTAACAATTTTAAGTGGGTACTGAGTTTGAGCTATAATTTTATCTGATTAATTATTAGACTCTTTTTTATATACTTAGGGCTCCGTATTTATTTACCTAATTATTGAGGAGTGTGCATTACGCTCTATTGACAGTTTTGTTGATTAATTAAAGTTAAATTTGAGGTTCTAAATCTCTGATTAAGGATCATTGATCTAATCTACTTTATTAGCTTAAATGTGTGATCAATCTTAAATATTTTTCCATGAAGTCAAATTATTATCTTAATAATTTACCGGTTCAGTTTGATATTTTTTAGTGTTATTTATAAAGTTTTTAATTAATTAAATAAATTGTGATATAATTATATTTTCGCTGTGCATGTGCAGATTTATCAATATGGAACCTTTGTATATCGATATATGTTATAAAAGTCTGCTTCAAAATATTGTGGAAAAACTAAATATCGATAAATACAGCTATGGATATGAAGTTGATGGTCCAGAATTGTTTAAAACATATGTTGAGATCGATTTTAATATTGACTCTGAACTCAATACCGAAGTGTTTTGGGTAAACTTTCAAACAACAAAAATGAGTCTGAACAAGATGCAGCTAAAGAAACAGTTGATTACTTGCAAAAGCATTACAAATTTGAAGTTTGTGATGTCAACTTCTCAAACTACCAATACTACAAATGGTGTTACAACAGAGTGAACAGAGGATACGATGAGACAGATGAAGAAAATAAAGCTTTAAAAACTAAAATTAAGAAATACAAAGATATTTTAAATAGAATATCTAATGATGATTTTGAATCATCTACCGCTGATAATTTGTAATAATTGTTAATAATAAAATGTAATTGTCATGTATATTATATTTAAAGTTTATCATATATATTATATTTAAAGTTTAATATCATAATTTGGTACGTGCATTGCACATGCCTTCCCCATTAGTCATGTGTGTATATATATATATATATTGAACGTCAATATATAAAGAGCCACAAAGGGCAGAGAAACAACGCAAACAACAAGGCATCAGCTGCCCAATGACACAGAAAATAGACAAAAATACACAGCCAACACAATAGAGCAAAACAGAGCATACGTGGTTTCTAGAAAATTATAGCATAGCATGTATATATTATTACTCATAAATTTTCTTCAAACATTTTAGCAATTCAATTAAATACATACATGGTTTCTAGAAAATTATAGCATGATTTGAGGCTTAAAGATCACTTTAATTGCTTCGCGGACTGTTAGGAATTTCGGTTTTCACACGAAATCCTAACTAGCCATTTCCTTCAAGAATAAACAGTTTCATACAAGAAAATTTCTGAGAGAAAGGATGGAGGGAGAGGAGAAATTACAAAGAGAAAGAAAATGGGTTGTTACTCATCGAGAAGTAGCCGTAGAAGCCTCGCGTAAGGATGGAGGGAGAGAGACGATAGGATGAAGAAGGAGATGATAGGTTGCCAGTGGTGAGGAATATGAGAATAGGGTTTTATTTTTTTTTGGTAAATCCCATGAAAGACCAGGGATAAAACATGAAGTTTGTAAAAAATTCATTAATGTTGAAGAGTAGCGTGTTTTCAATATTGCTTCCCCAAGAAGCAGTTTTTTAAAAGCAACAAAAACTAGCTTCTCATTTTTTGATTCTAGGGAAGCTAAAATTGGCCAAAAGCGCTTCCCTGGAATTTTACCAAACACCCTAGTCTATGTCCAGAATCACTTTTTGTCCCAAAAGCAACTCCAGAAGCAATGCCAAACTGGGCCTAATTTAGAAATTTATTGATTTTCCTTTTAGAAATTGATTGGCATAATTGATTGGTATAAAGACACCAGTCCATGACAATCTAGTTTGAGGTTGTGGGGTTGCATAGAAGTTGTATTATTAAAGTATCCATTGATCTGGACCACATTTTTGCCCCACTTAAAATATATATATATATATTATTCTGTAGTACACTTAAGGAAACTGATTATAAATTTCGATGAAGCCTAAAATTTTTCAAGAGTGTTATTGTAGTGATAGAGAGGTTTTTGGTGAGTGAATTTTCCTGATACTTGCTGAGATGTGTTCTTGTAGTTGATAAACATTAGGTACATGGAAAAGAAGAACACAACTAGCATTGCTGAAAATGAGAGAAGTAAAGAATCAAAAGCTTCATGGTCTGATGATCTTCTAGCTATATTTTGTGAAATATGTGTTAAGGAAGTGGCAAAAGGAGATAGGCCTGGCACTCATTTTGATAAGATAGGATGGGCAAATGTTATCGATGCTTTTAAGGAAATAACCGGAAAGGATTATGATAAAAGGCAATTGAAAAACAAGTGGGATTTACTTAAAACCGATTGGAAATTGTGGAGTTCATTATTGCATAAAGAAACTGGTATCGAATGGGACCCTGCTAAGAAAACGGTGGATGCACCTCCAGAATGGTGGCAAAGAAAAATTGAGGTGTGAAAATTCTCCTTCATTTATTTATTTATTTATGTCATCAAGGTGCATGTTTTCTAACCATTTGCCTCTTTTGTAGATGAATGGTGAGTATCGAAAATTTCGTGACATGGGAATTAGTTCCGACATGATGGATATGTATGACAAAATGTTCAAGGGTAGTACAACGGTTGGTAATTTTGTCATGATTTCATCATCTACCATACTTCTTGAAGAAACGGTGGGTGATTCAGAGTATGATGTGATGACTGTCGATAGAGAGAATGAGAAGGCTTCATAAGATGATCAATATAAGGGGAAAAAGAGAACAAATGATGAGAGTGAAATCAATAGAGTTGTGGGAGGGTCGAAAGGAAAGAAGGGAAAGTTGGGAGGTGCAGCAAAGTTGTCTAAACAAATTGATCGTCTTGTTGAGGTAGTTGAGAGTAGGAGTACAACAACGTCAATGTAAAGAAATTCACAAGGAACTAGTATTGCCGAAGTGATGGAAGTTGTAGCAACTTTACCAGGGGCAGAAAAAGGTAGTAAGTTGTGGGGGTTTACGACGGAGTTGTTTTGTTCTCTAGAGAAGAGGGAGATGTTTTCTGTTATGACAATCCTAATCTCAAGTTAGAATTTCTTATTCTTAATCAGAAAAAGGGTGAAAATTAAGTAGGGTGATCTTACTTTATAATATCAACATGGTTTTCTAGTGGTTTCCAGTAGGCTAAAACTCTATGACATATTTTATTTTATTTTATTTTATTTTTAAATTTGTGGTTGTTTGACCTACATTGTACCTTTTCAGTAGGCTAAACTCTGACATATTTTATTTTATTTTTGTCTTGTTAGACTTTTGTTTATGACATTATTATGTTATTTTTAAAATTTTGCTTGTTAGACCTACATTGTACCTTTTCAATCAGCTAAACTCTATGACATATTTTATTTTAGTTTTGTGCTTGTTGGACTTTGTTTATGACATTATTATGTTATCTTTAAATTTGTGTTTGTTGGGCCCACTACAAGAAAATTGACCTACAGTAATAAAAAATATTTGTCATTATAAGTGAAGATATTGTCACAAATTCAATATTGTGACAAAAAAAGTGTCACTAATAATTCGTCACTTTTGCCCCCGTCACTAAAAGTATTTGTGACAGTTTTTTGGTAATTGTCGCAAATCATAACTTTTAGTATATCACTTGATCTTAATTACTGATAAAATAAAAATTGTGTCACTATATTAGTATTTAGTGACAATTAACTGTTTGAAGATTTTGTCACTGTACATATTCTGAATGACAATTTATTGTTTTAAAAGTGTCACTATTCACAAATCTAGTGACAAATAATCATCTTAAAATTATGTCACTATAGACAAACTTAGTGACAATTAAGTTAACCATATAATAATTGTCACTACAACACAAACTTAGTGACAATTAACAATATGAATATTAAGTCACTATATAGATACGTAGTAATAATTTAATCAATTGTCAAAATTTAATATAAATTTAAATTGTATAAAAAAAATATAACCAAATAAAACATGTCACTCATTGAATGACATTGAGTTCCATAAATAATCATTCCATTAAAAAATATCCAAAAATTAACATAATATCGAATTGATACAAAAGTAATCCAACATCTTTCAAAGTCTACTACTAAATAACACATGTAAGCCGGCTAGTCTAAGTTAACATAAGTGTTAGGTCACACACAATAACTTCCAACTGTATAACCAAAAACTTGAAACTTCCGAGGTCTTGATTGTGAAATATTAGAAGCCAATGATCCGCTGTCAGTTGTCAGGCAGCTAAAGAATCTTTAGGTTTTGTAAGAGAAACCTATATACATGAAGACATGAAGAAAAAAAAAATAGTGAGAACAAATTAAAGTCACCAAAATAAAACCGATGAAAAATGCAACAATACTGACAAAACTTAGTACAAGTATAAAATAAATTCTATAAGTTTGATATCCAGGTATAAAACTTATTGGAACTATTAATCTATTCATCTTCATATAAAGTCCTCCATAATGTCAATCTATTCATCCAGCAAAATATCAAATATCAAATATCTTATTGAGTGTTTGAACTCTTTTATCAAACAATTGGTATGCATATAAAAATTGGTTGTTCTATAAGAATCATTTTATCAAACAGTTAGTATGCATATAAACTAAATTGACATATATTGTGAAAATTTATGAACAAAAAACTATAAATCATGAAATAATAATAATGATTCCTTAAAAAATTTGAAAACAAATTAAAGTTAAAAAACATCCCTAAACTTATATATAATCCTACATAAAAAAAAAAAATCATATATTATTCGAAGACACTTTCAATATATGAAACCCGAATTTGAGATTCTGACCTTGAAAAAACAAGTACCAAAAAACAAACCCTAAAAAAATGAAATCAAGAAAAAGAGAAGCTTAAGAGTTTTCTTTCAATGCTGCATCAAACAATTGATTGTTCCATAAGAATCATTTTATCAAACAGTTAGTAAGCACATAAACTAATATTGACATATACTGTGGAAATCTAAGAATAAACAACTATAAATCATGAAATAATAATAATGGGTTCATTAATAAAATTGAAAACAAATTAAAGTTAATAAAACATCTCTAAATAGCTATATACAATTCTACATTTAAAAAAAAAAAAAATCATACCTTATTCAAAGACACTTTCAATATATGAAACTTGAATTTGAGATTCCGACCTTGAAAAATAAGTATAAGAAAACAAACCCTAAAAAAAAAAATCAAGATAAGCTTACATTTTTATCCGGACAAAAGTTTCTCTATAATCTCAGTACTTCTTCTGATGAAACATTGTTTCAAACCTAAAAAGTGTTTTTAAGGTAAAGAAAAAAAAAAGGGAAAAAAAAAAAACACAGCATGATTGTGGCATTTTTTTATTTTTTTTTTTTGGTGTCTTTTTTTTAAAAAGGAAATATTAATTGATTTTTTAAATATAAATATTAATTGATTCTGATGCCTTTTAAAAACCTGATTATTTATAAAATAAAATCTTTCCTTTTAAAAAGGTAATTTTATGACTTATTATATTATTTGTCATAAATTATCAAGTTTTGTAACTAATTGTGACAATTATTTTTAAAAAGTTTCAATTGAACAAAACATAATCATAAATAATAAAATTTGTCACAAAATAATGCCAGAAGTGATACAATTAAAATTTGTCACAAAGATATATGTTACTATAGTTCACTTTTTTTGTAGTGACCTACATTGTATCGCTATTTATATGTGATATTTGATGAGAACATATATATTGTAGGATATTAAAATAAAGTATGGACAATTCAGAAGATGAAAAGGAGATAGATCAACTTATATGTGTATGTCGACGTCTTATTCAAGTTTATCCTGAAAAATATATTCTAAAAACTCCATGCATGACAAGCTCTCAAACATGTTATATTTGGTTGATGGAAGTGTTGGAAGGCAATGAAAGTCGTTGTTATAACATGTTTAGAATAGACAAACATGTCTTCGTAATGTTGTTAAATGATTTAGAAAATATTTATAAGTTGAAGGGTTCAAGAAACATAACTGAAATTTTAGGAATGTTTCTTTATATTTTAGGACATGGTATAGGAAATAGGAATGCACAAGAACGTTTTCAACGTTCCGGTGAGACGGTGAGTAGATATTTTGATGTGATACTAGATATTTCATATGAAATGGCTAAGGTGATGAGAAAGCCTTTGGATCCTGAATTTAGAAGCACCCCACAAGAAATATTGAACGACTCTAAATATATGCCTCACTTTAAGGTATGTATACTTTTCAATGCTCTTAAATTTAGTATATCCATATAAATGGTTTATTTTATATCTATTTTAAATTAATTTGTAGGATTGCATTGGAGCTATAGATGGTGTTCATGTTCAAGCTTCGATTTCTCCATGCGATCAAGTACCATATATTGGCAGAAAAGGAATACCCACCCAAAATGTAATAGTTATATGTAACTTTGACATGCAATTTACATTTGCATGTGCAGGGTGGGAAGACAGTGCTCATGATAATAGAGTATTCTTATTAGCTCTACGTGATCTTCACTCAAATTTTCTAGAACCTCTAAACGGTAATTTTTTTATCTACATTGTGTAAATAATAATTGTATATTATATCATAATCATTCATATTTTATATTTTTAGGAAAATATTACTTGGTGGATGCCGGATACCCGCAAATGAAAGGTTTTTTATGACCTTATAAAGGTGAAAGGTACCACCTTCCACATTTTCATAGGGGTGAAGAACCAACCAGTCACAAAGAAATATTTAATCATGCACATTCTTCACTTAGGAGCATCATTGAGAGCACTTTTGGGGTATGGAAAAAAAATGGAGTATTCTACGTGATATGCCAAGTTATTCTTATGAAAAACAAGTGAAAATTGTTATTGCTGGCTCTTCATAACTACATTAGAAGATATGTACAACGAGATAAAGAATTTGATGAAAGTGAAAATTACTCAAGTGAAGAGATTAATGAAGAAATGGAGGTCAATGCACATGAAGAAGATGGTCCGGGAAGACGAGAAATGGAGAACTTAAGAAATTTAATTGCACAAAGTTTAACGAGTGCCGTGCACTTAGCACTTAGCACTTAGCACTTATTTGTAATTTACTCTTAACTTCGTACCATATTTTGCTATTTGGGGTCTTTTGTTGTTTATTTCAATTGTGTAATCTCATGACTCATTGAAACATATTTTGCTATTTACAAAACATTATGGAAGAAATCAAAAGAGTTTTCTTAATATATTGGCAATATATGTGGCAATAGAAAAATAATAATAATAATAATGTGATATGGTCACAAAAAAATAAAACAATTTTTTATTTTTATTTTATAATATGTTTATGGTCAAACAAAAATAAAACAAATTATTTATTTTCAAAACATCTTCTATAGTCATTTGTGTCCTTTCTAGTAATTTTGCACCCACACAGCACTTTTTACTTACAGTTTACCAAATACATTGAAATTGCTTTTGGTTCCCACGGCACTTTTAAAAATCAGTTTACCAAATACTCAGCTGATTCTCCCCACAGCAGAATCAAAAGCAATTCTCACAGCACAGCAATGCCAAACTGGGCCATAGTTTGGTTGCATGGTCAATTTATTTATTGGAATTCACCACATATATTAGCTTTTTATCGGTCACTATCTTAGAAAATTATAAAAGGGCCGAACCTAATAGTACAACAAACGTGAAAAATTTGATAACAAGCTTTGATTAGATTGAGCTTTGACTGGATTGGATTCGGACTCGAACTAAGTATTTATCGGATGTAAACCTGAATTAATTATATATCTTTTTATTAAAATTTCCATTTTTTTTTTTTTTTTACATTTTCCTCTTTGACCCCTTGTTATAATGATCTCTCTAAACAAAAATTTGACTCCATTTTTGAAATAGACTATACATGTTCATAAAGCACAAAACAATTCAATATGTAATCAAAACCCATAAAATGTATATTTATTGTTGGCAGGAAAATGTTAAAGGGGTCAAATTCCAAATAACGCAATGTACATATTATTGAGACAAAGGGATAATATTGTTTTATTGATAAATGATACACAATTTAAAGATACAATGGGGATTTCTAGGAGGTTTACGTATGGAGTTTCTGACACAGTTGGCGATGGCGATTTCATGCTAGTCGATAAGTGGAAAAGCTGTAGGGATGAGGATTAAAAAATCAGATCCCTTTCTTTCGAGAGTCTTGTAGCATTTATAGGTCCTTTTCTTGCTAATCACTCCGATAATTGGTCAATCAATTTAACAATCAAAGGGACGTTGATTGCTAAATTGATTGACCAATTATGGCAGGAGATGTCAACTTTCCTTGTATTTGAAAGTTGGAGCATATTGTCTTTCATGTAGCATGGTCCTGATTCCTTAGTGTATCGGTCCTCTTCTAATGTATAAAGAACTCCTCTGTTATCTTGACTCCCACTGCTTGGTAAACCGGTTCTAGAAGGAATTGTGGTATCGGGGTACTATGCATGTTATTGGACCATGGTACCAGTATTCCTTGGGTATCGGGGTACCGGGGTACTGAGACAACCCGGTAGTGGGGTCCTTAGGACCTTGACTTTCATGTTTCCTGGTACTTGGTGATCTAGGTGACCCTGATCTTGATCCTGATATACAGATGGTATACCTGGGTATACTGGTCTAGCTTCTTCCCGGGGTAGCTGGATACTTCTTGTAGCGTCCTCTTCCTTCACATGGTATTGACAAGGATGAAAAATTCTTCTTTAGACCCCTGCCTTTTTAGGTGGTTAACATTTATATTACAAAAATTATTAACACTTGTTAGTGAGAAAGTTGTTAATCTTGTAATTTCATAGGAGCTTAATGGTGATCTTTATCAATGTTAAAGCTAAGGTTGAGTAATATAAATAATAGAGAGAAAATACATAGTGAAGAAAAGAGAGAAATTATTGGAGGAAGAAAATGAATAATCTTATCATTTGATTGAGAGAAGTATCTACTTCATTGCAAATATTCAAAGCATTGGTTCAAATGCATCTAAAACATGTTATATATCTTGCTGATTGACAGACAAACAGACAAACAGTGCTATGAATTATGATCATTCAAAGTATCCTGAAGTGATAAATTTGAATGTTCTCCACCTCGAGCTTCTTGAAATCACTGCGATTTCTGGAAACAAAAAACTTTCCCCAGTTGAATTCCCTGTATCTAGCAGGGTTTTGCTCATTTACAAGCTCCTCTAATGGCTTCAACATAACATAGTGTGCAGGGAAGAAGAAGAATGGAATTGAAAACCTTTCCTTCTCAGAGTTCACCACCACTCTGTGCTCTGCACTCTCATATCTATCATTGCTCCAAACCTACAAAGTTAACAAAAACACAACATTTCAATTCAATCACAAAAAAAGCCTCATGATGCATATGTATGTAGAAACATTGATTCTACATTATTTCCACTGTCACATCCCGAGTATTGTAAATGTCAGAGTGTTTTATATTATTGTGTAGGCTCTTAACCAACAGAGCTCTTAACTAATAGCTCAGACTTTTTGGTCTAGCGGTTACTAATATGTTATCGGAGCTTGATTTAGTATAAGATTCTGCATTCGAATCCCACAACGTGCATTTGTTTATGTATTTATTGTGCAATATGCATTTATATTTGGACTTCATCCAAGTCCCAATCCTATCGTCTGTCGGTCTGGCACATGAGGAGGTGTGCCTGAGTGTTTTATATCATTGTTTAGATTCTTACCTAACAAGTTAAAATTCATTACGAGTCTCCTCTGATGTTCTTTAGAAATCATTTTTGAAGTTCACAGAGATCCAGAAAGAATTTCAATAAACTAGTTGAAAATCAAGAACCTGAGTAACATCACCAAGATTGATAATAAAAGCATCTGGGACTGGTTTAACAGAAATCCATGCTCCATCAGATTTCCTCCTCACTTCAAGTCCACCAACTTCATCCTGAGCAAGGACAGTTAAGGCACCCCCATCCTTGTGTCGACCGACTCCTAGAGCTAGCTTAGGGAAAGGGCAAGCAGGATAGTGATTAACTCTTAGAAAGCTGATATGGTCTTTAAAATAGCTATACAGCCGATCACCCGGCAAGCCTAAGCTCAAGGAGATTAGTTCCAGCATCTTGTAAGCTAGTTTTTCAACCTCTCCAGCATATTCCTCACACACATCCCTGCCCAAAACAATCAATTGTATTGCAAAGAAACCAAGAACCAACCTTTATTCCAAAATAAGTTGATGTAATGAATTCATTTACATTCTTAAATAGAAGATTAAGTTATATTACCTGAATTCAAGAGGGTGGTGAGCAGGCCACTGGTTTCTTATAGTCCTTAGTTGAGTATCATCAGGCTCATGTGAAGCTGGGACAAAGGTTGGATCTTTGGCCATGAAATCAAACACTTCCTTCCAATCTCTAACATTTTTTGTGTGCTCACTGTCATAATATCCCATTGGGTTCACTTCATCTCTTTTTGCCAACTTCTTCTCCTCCATTGGTAGATCAAAGAACTCTTTTGATGTCTTTTTGATTCTGCTAAGCAATTCCAATGGCACCCCATGATTAATGACTTGAAAAAATCCCCATGTCTTGCATGCCTCCCCAATCTCCATGACAACTTCTTTTGTATCATTAAAGAGATCAATAACTGGGATTTCGTTGGTTTCGATTACTTCGGGTTTGGGTCTGTATTCAGGAGCTTGGATGAAGGCTGGATCAATTTCTGCCATTGTTGAAAAATCCATGGAGCAAGAGTGATGACTAGTATGTTTGGTGAAAGAAGCAAGAGGTCACGGGCTAATCTGTGCGGCACTTAGACAACTTCTCAACTAGAGAAATAAAGAAGCAAAGAGTTTGAGGAGGAAAAAATACAAGCTTGAATGCCTTTACAACAAATGAGTACTTATAGAGAAGCATCGCTCAATGGATCTAAAAGTGGAAATCTGCCTTCATAAATGCTACAATCTATCCGGATTACCTCTATAAATGTTCATATCTATCCCAATTATCACTATCTAGAATCTTCATTTAAAGTAGGGATAATTACTCTGGTGGCCATCAAATTGATGACACACTATCAAAATGACCACTGGATTGGAAAGTTGTTCCAAAATGGCCATTTTTGGTGAACTTTGAGACACTAATGGCCATTCCATCCAATTCCATCTACTTCCATCCAATTTCATCCAATGAGTGGCAGTTTGGTAAATAAGGGGATGACATTAATTTATTTTAGATTTTTTTTTGGAAATCAATTTTTTCTTTTATTGAAAAGAATAATTATATTTAGTGTACGTAAATATATATATATATATATATTTCATATACTAAATATAATTATTCTTTAAAAAAAAAAAAAACAAAAAAAAAAAAAAAACAAAAGAACTGGTTTAGATCATTACACATGTCTCTTCTTTGTTTTTTAGATTTTTTAGCCTTAATCTTCTTTAAAAAGAAATATATATATATATATATATATACATATGTGTGTGATATATAAAACATTTGAACTTATTAAAATATGTATATATACACTAAATATAATTATTTGTTTCAAAAACAAAAGAAAAAATTGATTTCCAAAAAAAATCTAAAATAAATTAATGGCATCCCTTATTTACCAAAATGTCATTCATTGGATGGAATTGGATGAAATTGGATGGAATGGTCATTAGTGTCACAAAGTTCGTCAAAAATTGTCATTTTGGAACAACTTTCCAATCCAGTGGCCGTTTTGATAGTGTGTCATCAATTCGATGGCCACCGGGGTAATTATCCCTTTAAAGTATCTAGAAATTTACAAGAGAAAGCTTCTAGAAGTTTGGCCTAGAAAGTGAGCCAAACCAAGACAAACAATTGAGTAAAAGGTTAGGCAGATTCTAGCACCAAAGTTGATCCAGCCTGAAATAATCAACTTTTTTTACTGTTCGGATTAGACCAAAGTATGGACTATTCGAGCCGAATTGAGCCGGGCCAAATAGAGAAACAAACATGAAAATCTAATAATGAGCTTTGATCGGATCGAGTTTTGACTAGATCGGAATTAGACTCAAATCAGAGGAGTTTAATGGTGATGTTATCAATGTTATAGGCTTATAGCCAAGGTTGAGCAAGAATGAGTAAATAATAGAGAAAATACATGGTTAAGGAAAGAGAGATTACTGGACAAAGAAAATGAATAATCTTCGTCATTTGATTGAGAAGTATGACTTCATAGAAAATATGCAAAGCATTGGTTCAAATGCATCTAAAACATGTTATATATTTTGCTGATTTACAGACAGACAAACAAACTGTGCTATGAATTTTGATCATTCAAAATATCCTGAAGTGATAAATTTGAACGTTCTCCACCTCGTGCTTCTTGTAATCACTGCGATTTCTGGAAACAAAAAACTTTCCCCAGTTGAATTCCCTGTATCTAGCAGGGTTTTGCTCATTTACAAGCTCCTCTAATGGCTTCAACATAACGTAGTGTGCAGGGAAGAAGAAAAATGGAATTGAAAACCTTTCCTTCTCAGAGTTCACCACTACCCTGTGCTCTGGACTCTCATATCTATCATTGCTCCAAACCTGCAAAGTTAACAAAAATGCAACATTTCAATTCAATCACAAAGCAGCCTGATGTTACATATTGTATGTAGAAACACAGATTCTACATTATTTCCGTTGTCAAATCCCGAGTATTGTATCTGTTAGAGTGCTTTACATCATTGTCACAACGTTGGTTTCTGGGTCTAGTGGTTAATAATATGGTATCAAAGTTTGATTTGGCCTAAGTCATGGGTTCGAATTCACCCACATGCATCTGTTTTTGTATTTATTCTTTAATATGCATCTATATTTGGGCTCATCCCACGTGCCAATACCGTTGGTCTAGCACCTAAAGGGGTGTGTTCGAGTGTTTACCAGAAACCTTAAGATTTTGGGTCTAATGGTTACTCATGGTTTCTATTTGCATACTGCATACTGATGTTGCTTATCAAAATTCACCGGAAACCTCTAGTACATTTCAAAAATTCATTACACTTCTCTCTGAAGTTCTCAAGAAATCTTTATTGAAGTTCACAGAAAACCAGCAAAAAATTCAATAAACTATGTACCTGAGTAGCATCACCAAGATTGATAATGAAGGCATCTGGGACTGGTTTAACAGGAATCCAGGCTCCATCAGATTTCCTCCTCACTTCAAGTCCACCAACTTCATCCTGAGCAAGGACAGTTAAGGCACCCCCATCCTTGTGTGGACCGACGCCTAGAGCTAGCTCAGGGAAAGGGCAAGCAGGATAGCAATTAACTCTCAAAAAGCTGATCTGGTCTTTAAAATAGCTATGCAGACGATCACCCGGCAAGCCTAAGCTCAGGGAGATTAGTTCCAACATCTTATAAGCTAGTTTTTCAACCTCTCCAGCATATTCCTCACACACATCCCTGCCCAAAACAATCAATTGTATTGCAAAGAAACCAAGAACCAAACTTACTAATATTTTTAGGCCAAATTAAATTGATGTAATGTATCAACTAGGAAGCTATAAGTAGGGATATATGTCAAATTTATCCATGGATACAAATATCCGTGAGAATCCACTCCATTTAGGATGATGATAAATACTATTATATGGGGATGGATATAATCCTAATAGTATTTATCCTATTAGGATAAAACGGGGATGGATAATCCCTACCACAATTCGCAGATCCCCATATTCACCCCACTTACTTAGAAACGGAGATAGAGACAAAAATTTCAAACGGATATAAGGATGGAGATTAGGGTATCCATTCCCAATCCGTTCCACTGTCATTCCCTAGCTATAATTAGATTATGGCAAGTCAACAAAGTTGGTTTTCCTAGATGTTACTTATCCAAATCATTCTCAAAAACTTAAAAAAAAAATTTAAAAATCAGAATCATGAATCAAACACCCACTTAAATTCTTGATTAGAAAAGATTTAAGTTATATTACCTGAATTCAAGAGGGTGAGCAGGCCACTGGTTTCTTATAGTCCTTAGTTGAGTATCATCAGGCTCATGTGAAGCTGGGACAAAGGATGGATCTTTGGCCAAGAAATCAAACACTTCCTTCCAATCTCTAACATTTTTGGTGTGCTCACTGTCATAATATCCCATTGGATTCACTTCATCTCTTTTCGCCAACTTCTTCTCCTCCATTGGTAGATCAAAGAACTCTTTTGATGTCTTTTTGATTCTGCTAAGCAATTCCAATGGCACCCCATGATTAATGACTTGAAAAAATCCCCATGTCTTGCATGCCTCCCCAATCTCTAAGGCAACTTCTTTTGTGTCATTAGAGAGATCAATAACTGGGATTTCGTCGGTTTCGATTACTTTGAGTTTGGGTCTGTATTCAGGAGCTTGGATGAAGGCTGGATCAATTTCTGCCATGGTTGAAAACTCCATGGAAACAGAGTAATATGTTTGATGAAAAGAAGCTTGAAGTCAAGACTCTGTTGATGAGTCTTATAATCTTAGTATCAATAAATGTACATTGAATTTGGACACAATTGAAGTGTTGGAAATAAAAAAGTTGGTTTGTTTGGTGTGGAAGTCTGAAAATACTACGTGGCAGAGTAGGCATGCTGTCATTTTCTGGTCCGACTTTTGTTTTTGTTTTTTTGTTTTTTCAAC
Organism: Acer campestre; assembly: GCA_954870605.1. Classification (NCBI taxonomy): domain Eukaryota; kingdom Viridiplantae; phylum Streptophyta; class Magnoliopsida; order Sapindales; family Sapindaceae; genus Acer; species Acer campestre. Next base: position 35,100,371 of record OX940802.1, on the reverse strand, counting down.
ACAAGAAATCTCCTTTGGTAGGAATCAAGAAGATGGAGATTTGTCTGAAAAAGCCAAAAAAATAAATAATAAATAAAATAAAATACATAAAAATACACCACCTACCTTTCACAGGTCTCACCATATTTTGTTTAAACCATAAGAATCATAGAACAAAAAAACAATAAATAATAGCAAAATACATGTTTCAATCTTCTCTTATTTTCCTTAACAGTTGATGGAGGGTAAAAGGTTCAACAATTGGGATATCCATTCACAGTAAAACATATTCAAGGACCAAGAGAAGAGAATCTTTCTTCTAATCTAAATTTAGGTTGCATACTGTAACGTTTCGGGGGAAGAAAGGCGCCAAACCTACTACAAGCTTTCTACTATATACAAAATCGAATAAAATTAGTTAAGAGAATGAAGTGTAACATGTATGACAGAGTTGAGAGAGCCTTTGGTCATCACTCATCAAGCAGCAGGCATTGAAGTGGAAATGATTAAATAAGACAAGTATTGGAGTCCATCCTGGATCTTGCCCACTGCTGTTGTGCGATCAGTATGGAGATGTTCTGAGAAGGCATTGGCTTTTTCATGAGCTGATGCATGTGGAAGACCTTCAAGGGAATCAGCGGAAGCGCTCTTCATGGCTGCTTGGTAAGCTTCAGCTACATCAGATATGCCTGAACAACAAATAACAGCACAAACAAACATAAGAATGCCAAAAGAAATGGACGACTGATAATTCGTGACAATAATATTGAGATGGGATTTTGACATTTTATATTCTTGCGTCTTACACCTGGAGAACCATATGACATCAAATACAAGTTGATCACACATATAGGAACCCAAATGGTTTCGTAAACACATCCTTTACTCATCAATTAAATAACTGCTAAAAATTATTCCTATTAAGAACGCCCGTAAAAGAACACCTTTTCAATGTTTCTCAACCACTTCTAATAAGCATGACAAAGTCTGGTGGCTTACCTGGGTCAGTCAATGCAACTTATATATAACATAACAGCAGATTATTGACAAATAGAATAACACAACCACATTGATATGAAGAAAAATGTGAGGCACTAGTAGAATTCACTGCTCATCGTTATTGGAATTAACAAATAAATTATGGCATTTCAAATTTCGATATGACAAAGTAATAACACTTAATCAGAGTGCAAAATCTTTCATTTCTGCTAAATACGATTCACTTAATCATCAATGCCAATATGATTGCATCCATATAGGTGAGTGCCAAATCACTAACCTGTGATAAAACTGTTGGAAACTGCTTCTACATAGCCAGTCATGGATTGTGCCTTTGTTCTAATTATCTTAGCTTTTTCAACAGAATCCTCAGGCCAATCAATGTTCAACATATCACCATCAGCATCCTCATCCTCATCCTGAACCTTGTTAGTAATTACTATGATGGATTTCCCTAGCGTAAGCAATTGAGACACAGCAAAACAGCACATTTCTGAGATTCTCTGCACAGACAACATTAAAATTATATTCAGTTAATAATACTAAAGAGAAACATTTTTGGTTAAAATGTTCTAAATAAATGCAAATTATCTTCATACATGAACACCCTCAGAGTGCAGAGATTCTATTCTGCCAGCAGTCCTCTGTATTATATCATTAACAGTCTGTCCAGCTAAGGCATTTGTGAACCTGCAAAACATCAGAAAATTATTAACTACCCACATTATAAAAGGAGCTCAAGTAGAAAAGACGTATTTCCACTGTTGTATGTCATCTGTTATCCAAGATCACAGTGACTTATCGTTAAAATCAGCCCAGCTTGTATTGCCATCACGATTAGATTATTGACACTCTTGGGCAGAACAACATTGTGCCTTTTGGTTTACAACATTTAAGATTAAAAATGGAAGGCTTACACTGACTGGAATTTATGCAAGGACCATAAACAGCAAATCTAATCACCTCAACTAACAAAACTTTCAAAATTGATAATCGGAGCTTGATGCAATACAAATGAAAGCCAAATTAGAAGCAGTAACACGAAAATATATGCAAAGCTCATGTAAACCTAAAATTTTGTAGATAAAAGTTTCTGAGTTAAGAAAATAAGATAAAACAAGAAAAACAAATGAAGTGCTGTACTAAGCATATTACCCTGCAGCCATATCAGCAGCCTTGCTGACACTTAAATCATGTAAGTTCTTCAATTCGTCACCACTTCCCTCGGTTCCAGTCTCTACTTTTTTTCCTTTATCCGACTCTACACCACTCACATCTACTTCAGTACTCAAGCTAAACATCTGCTGGACCTGTTTAAGCTTTCCATCATATGAAGTCTTCTGCTCAGAAGATAATTTCGCTTTTCTTCTATTAAATAACAACGCATAATGATTTGACAGTGACTCCAGTTCCTGACAACATTAAGCTTCAGTAATATTAGTAGTATAAAATTTAATCAATCAAATTTCAACATAAATGATGAGAAGCTGACCTCCAATTGTTCAGGACCTCCATATATGTAGAAGCATCGATCAAATGTCACTTCCTCATATAACTGATCCTCATCACCTTCTTGTTCAGCATCTTTAGCATTCTTTTCAACTTCGATACCAGTCTCAGTGATCAGTAGATCCATTGTTTCCTTACCTACAAGTTCAAGTACTTGCATTCCCTTCGCCGTAAAAGCTTTTCCAGTCTGTAAGAAATCGGTGAAAAGTTAGACATCATGCGATATCATTGCCCAAGATAATAAGAATCGAGCAAACCTCTAATAACGACGGTGCAACAGAGCCAGCTGGTACAGGCATACCACCACCTTGCTGAATGGATTCCGCAAGATTCACAGCAGAATGTTCAAGCCTAGAGAAAAAAGCAGAACATTCATTCCATTAGCGAAAGATCACAACAGCAGTCTGCAGTGTGAATTTTTTTAACTTAAAATTTTGTAGATCTTAATTTGATTTATCACATGCAGTGGACAGACAAAAAAAATACCGATACTAAATAATGATAATTGAATTAAAAATCAAAAGAGCATCCATTCACAAAATCCAAATCTGCAGATGCCTAAAACAATTTGTACATGTTCATTACAAGCTTAAACCTTATGACTTGCAAAATATCAAAGAACTATTTCCATCACAACTATTTACTTTTCCTTTTATTCGTTAACAGGACATCAATCTATCACTCAAGACTCCACTACTTTATTTATTTAATTAAATTGAGAACATGACCAGAAAACTCTCTTCAGTTCGCAATACTAACTATTATCAGTTTCTCCTGAGTGCAATAAGTATTCAACTGTAAGCAAACATACTTCTGAACAAAATCGGTACTGCCTTTCCATGCACTTCCTAGTGCCTGCCATGCTCCTGTAGCAAAATTCTCCACAGAATTATCAAGAACCTTCAAACCCTGCAAATATTGACAAGAAAGAATGTTGCATTCAATGAAAAAAAAAAGTAAAAAATAGCTATGGATAAAAATACATGTGTTTGAGAAAATGAATATCCAGCACAGCTGCAACTAAATTGGACAAAAAACAGATAAAAATTCTTCATTATCAACATCATTTGACAGATTTCTGGGACAACTGTGAGATGAATGCTTATATTAAACAAGCTCTGATGTTTCATAGATCAGTATGTAAAGAGTAGAGACAGAAATGCAGAAGCATCAAAAGCCAGCATATCCAAAACTTCATATATCAAACTATTAATACCAAAACTTGCCTGGCCAAGGAGGGACTCCTCACTTGCTTTCTCCAGCTTATCCAAAGCAGCCTTTCGTCGTAGTTCATCCTCATCTTTGCTTTCTTTATCAGTTCCAGTTTCATCTGCCTCTTCCTCTTTCTTAGGAGAATCAGAGTCTTCAGAATCGTTTTGTATATCTGAAATGCTCTTTGCTGCTTTCTCCGCAACCACAGAAGCCTGCATTCAGAATGCATTACTCCCCAAATTAGTGAACACATGAACTACTAGATCAAGATGTTAAAAGTAACATACAGAAAAGTGAAAACCCAAAATCACACTTCTCGCATTTGATCCCTTTTGAGATCACTAGTGTTTCTTAAAGACGAGATCAAAAATTGACATTTTCTTCGCTTCAGTGACTAAACATTTCTTCTATCCATGTTCTTCTCTAAGAACATGTACTTTGTTTGAACTTAATCCCTTAGATTGCACTCCTGAAGAGAACCTCAGGTTTAAAAGGGAATTTTAGGTTGAACGTTGTGTTGGCATTAAAAAAATTCTAAAAGAATGCGAAGAGAACCTCTGCTAGCACATACATTTTTTTTCCAGTGTGTTTGTGTACTTAAAGAAAGCAATTTCCATTCCTCTACTGGAATCCAGATATAAAGGTCTCCAATTGGAAGTTAAAACTTAAAACCTATTTGAAACTCCAGTAAAATGAAAATAACTCGATGGAATGCACTTAATTGGGTAAATCCAAAAGCTTGAATCCACTGAACCAGACATGTAGGGAATCAAAAACACTAATAATAGAAGATATTTTTTTTCGGAAAAAAAAAAAAAAAAACACATTTTGCATAAAAAAACCTTCAATGCTTACTGCATTATTTTACATGAAAACTAAAGTTAAACTCACGGAAGATTTAAACACTCTAATGTTATTAGATTTATAGCTTAAATCAATGCTCTAGAATTCATATTTGATAAACCAGCAATTTACATTTCTACTAAAAATAACAACAATACATTCCAAAACACCAAAACTAAAATAAACTATTTTTGCTAAATCTACACAAACCCAACTCTCAACTCATCAAAACAGAGTCCCTCAATCAACCAAAACCACAAACACCATCCAAAATAAATAAAATCCCAGTTCAAAAACAGTGAAAATAAGTAATGCAAACAACTTCCGGTGCACACTACAACAAACCCAATTCGTATATTTAAAAACAAAACAACAGAGAGTGAGTGAGAGAGAAGAAGAAAGCTCACATTGCGAGAGATCTCTTGGGCAGCCTTTTGGAGATCTGAGAGAACCGAGAGTGGAGAAAAACCCCAACCTCCCCAACCACCGGTTTTCGCCGGCTCCGGTTCAGTCTTAGTTTCCAGATTCTCAGAGGCTTTGTCGTCTTTTGGTGGTGGGTTTTTTTCGTACACGTTTGGGACTTCCATTTTTTGAGAAGTTGAGCAAAAAAAACTGATTCAAATTGAATAAAATAACTGAGTGAGATCTGGAGTTTTTGATGAAAATAAATAAAATAAAATCTACAACCGAAGCTATTTCTGGTTACAACTTACAACAACAATAAGAATTTAAAGTAGAGAAATTGACCAAGAACCTGCTCATTCAACGTGCTTCTAAAGGCAATCACTGTCGTTTCAATCGCCTGTTAAAACGACACCGTTTACTCTTTCTTGTTGTTTTTCCCTTTTTGTCCTTTGTTTTATGTGGTATTCCCTGCCGACTTTATTATTATTATTTTTTTAACTAAGTTTTAAAATCGGAAATTAAAATAAATAATATTTATATTTTCCTATAATTACATGTTTTTTTAAAAAAAAAATTATATAAAATTACTTTTGAAAAGTTACTAAAAAAAAAAATTATTTAAATCGGACACCATTAGGTCAGGGAATTGTCGGCACCCAGCGATATAAACCACAAGTATAATTTAGAATACAATTCTCACTACGAAAGAGGGATCTTCCCCGCACTTAAGTGAAAGGGGAAGTGTACAACCGGCTTTAGTAAGAGTAGATATTAACCGTTTTCAATTTAAAAGTATTTTCTTGAAAATATTTAGTATTATTAATAAATAATATTTAGAATACTTTTTAATTTTTATGCAATCCAATTGAAAACTGTATTTTTATATACAAAAAATCTTATATTATAATTTTAAAATAGTTTAGTTTAGACTTTAGTGGTGTCAAACATTCACGAAAATGACAAACCTATATAATCTCATCAAAATTTAATAACTTTTTAGTTTTTTTCTGTAAAAAAATCCCCAAAACATCAGAAAATTTACAAATTCCAGCATCTACAACAAGAATGATGACTCCAAGGATTCCAGTGAGAAAACCAATGAATAACTTAACCATTAAAAAACAGAACACGACAAAAAATGTACATCTTCTTCACAAAGTAAAACTAAGCCCAGAACAGCTTCACTTGCAAGAAATTAGCAGAAAAAACAACACCACTTGGTGAGCTGAAATGAGGTTCCTTCTTGTAGCAGCTATCTCTCTCATACCTCTGATGTTTTCATGCTACATAACCTACTACTGTCTCTGCATTAAATCTGAAAACAAGAAAGACAAGTCCAACAACAATAAGGGATCATCAAAAGTGACCAACATCACACCAGTGTCTCTAGTGGAGGTCAAGGTGACACTACCCATAGAAGTGATTTTTGGAGACAGAATTCTGGCAAAGAAATATGACCCACCAGAGCTATCTCAGCTACCAAAGACTAGGCTTGGTGAAGGGACTTTAGGGACACTTTTCAAGGTAGTACTTGACTGTGGTTCCACTATCACAATGAGAATGGTAAGAGAAGGTCTTGTTTGTGCAGAAACTTTGGAGTTTTGGGTCAATTTCTATGGAGGAATCAAGGACAGTTGTTGGCTCTTGCCAATGCATTTCAGTTTTAGGTATGGTGGAGAAGCTTTTATCTTGTATGATTACTTGTGCTTGGGAAGTCTAGAAGACCTCTTACATGGTGAGATTTGATATGGTATGATTTGATTTTCTTGTCTTTTTTTTTTATTTGATCATATCACATTACTTGTTAGTAAATTTTCCTGAAGGTGTCTGGTCGGTGAATGGCTCATTGAGCCTGACAATGTTCCAGTTTCGAGTTGTAATCAATTACATAGTTTTGTTGATAACATTCTCTGACAAATTTGAGAAACTTTTCTAGGAATTTCCATATAATCAAGATGATATACCAGCAATTTGATTGATCGGATCACATTACTGATTAATAAATTTTCATTATCCACCACCTGGTGTGTTTGGATGGTGAAGGGCTATCATTCAGCCTGACAAAGTTCCAGTTTCGAGTTGCAATCAATTACATATTTTTGTTGATAACATTCTTTGACAAATTGAAGAAAATTTTATAGGAATTTGCATAGATTCAAGATGATTTACCAACAATTTGCTCAATTGTGGCAATGTAGGAAGTGAAGGAATTCAATTTACTCCATTAAGTTGGGGAGCGAGAAAACATATAGCACTTTGTACGGCCAAAGCAGTGGCCTTTCTACATACCCAAGTGACCAAAAAAGGACAATCGATTGTTTATGGTGTGATAAAGTCATCTAACATCTTGATCCAGCCAGACTTCTCTGCATGCCTTTCGAGCTACGAAACACCCTACCTGGTTCCTCCATCAACCCTGATCAGAAGAAACCCCGGCAAGGTTGCGCCTGAAGTAATGATCAGAAACGCTAGAAAACACACTAGAGTGTTTACGCAGGAGTCAGATGTTTACAGCTTTGGAGTTCTGCTAATAGAGCTGATCACGGGGATGAGACCAGCAGTGACGAATTTGAGGGAGTATATTCTGGAGAAGAGGAAGAATGAAGGGTTGAATGGGATATGTGATAAGAGAATGGGAGAAGTGAAGGAAGACATGGTTGAAATGCTTGGAATTTCCCGTATTTGCCTATCGCGAAATCCGGGAGATAGGCCTGTTATGAACAGAGTTGTGCAGATGATTCAAGACTTGCAGAGTCAAGATTTTATCTTCTGATTATGGTATATTTGAGCTAAGTAACTGTAAAGCCAAAAATATTGAATTGATTTCTGTAATTATTTATCATTGCAAGTAGAGAAGAGAAATTAAGAATCCAAACAGAGAAAAAATGGATATAAATTAAGGCTTTATATTACAAACAAAAACTTCTCTGCTTGTCACGTTTACAAAGTCAATAAATAAAGGCAATTAAAATAAAAAAAGAAAGAAAGATACAATACAAATCTTTTTTATGAGAAATTCAGCTAATAAAGTAAGTGTTTATATTGCATTCTGTAACTAGAAATTGAGAGTTTATATGATATAAGGCACCACAAAAGATGTTTCAAGTCACGCTATTTAATATCCTGGAACTGATGGTGGTGGTGGGGATCCGTAAAAGAATCCAATGTTTGGCGGGAGAACGAAGTCATTAGTTGGCGGTGGTGAATATACCGGAGTAGGTGGAGGTGGTGAACTTACAGGTGGTGGGGGTGGAGAATGGACTGGAGCAGGTGGTGGTGGTGGTGAACTTACAGGTGGTGGGGGTGGAGAATGGACCGGAGCAGGTGGTGGTGGTGATCTTACAGGTGGCGGGGGTGGGGAGTAGACCAGAGCAGGTGGAGGTGGTGATCTTATGGGTGGCGGGGGTGGGGAATAGATCGGAGTAGGTGGAGGTGGTGATCTTACGGGTGGCGGGGGTGGTGAATAGATCGGAGCAGGTGGAGGTGGTGATCTTACTGGTGGCGGGGGTGGAGAGTAGACCGGAGCAGGTGGGGGTGGTGATCTTACTGGTGGCGGGGGTGGTGAATAGACCGGAGCAGGTGGGGGTGGTGATCTTACGGGTGGCGGGGGTGGTGAATAGACAGGAGCAGGTGGGGGTGGTGATCTTACGGGTGGCGGGGGTGGAGAATAGACCGGAGCAGGTGGGGGTGGTGATCTTACCGGTGGCGGGGGTGGAGAATAGACCGGAGCAGGTGGGGGTGGTGATCGTACGGGTGGCGGGGGTGGAGAATAGACCGGAGTAGGTGGGGGTGGTGATCGTACGGGTGGCGGGGGTGGAGAATAGACCGGAGCAGGTGGGGGTGGTGATCGTACGGGTGGTGGGGGTGGAGAATAGACCGGAGCAGGTGGGGGTGGTGAATGTACCGGTGGCGGGGGTGGTGAATGAACTGGAGCAGGTGGAGGTGGTGGAGAGCTAACAGGCGATGGTGGTGGCGGAGAGCTCACTATTGGTCTGGGAGGAGGGCTTCCTGGAGATTGCTTAAATGGATCATCGGGGGTTGGTGCTGGTGTTTCTATTGGTCTGGGAGGAGGGCTCCCCGGGGATTGCTTAAATGGATCATCAGGGTTTGGTGTTGGTGTTTCTATTGGTCTGGGAGGAGGGCTCCCCGGAGATTGCTTAAATGGATCATCGGGGGTTGGTGCTATTGTTGTTGATTTGGGAGGAGGGCTTATCGGAGATTGCCTAAATGGATCAGGTCCTGGAGCTGGTATTGGTGCGGTCATCGGAGATTGCCAAGTTTGATTAGGTGTTGGTGCTTGTGTTGGTGGGCTCACTGGGGATTGCTTAGTTGGATCAGGGGTTGGTACTGGTGTTGGTGTTTGTGGTGGTGGTGGGCTCACCGGAGATTGCTCAGTTGGATCGGGGGTTGGTGCTGGTGTTGGTGTTTGTAGTGGTGGTGGGCTCACTGGAGATTGCTTAATTGGATCAGGGGTTGGGGTTGGTTCTGGTGTTGGTGTTTGTGGTGGTGGTGGGCTCACCGGAGATTGTTTAGTTGGATCGGGGGTTGGTGCTGGTGTTGTTGTTTGTGGTGGTGGTGGGCTCACTGGAGATTGCTTTGTTGGATCAGGGGTTGGTGTTGGTGTTGTTGTTTGTGGTGGTGGTGGGCTCACAGGAGATTGCTTAGTTGGATCGGGTGTGGGTGTTGGTGTTGGTTTTCCTGGGCTCACTGGAGATAACTTAATTGGATCCGTGGTTGGTGCTGGTCTAGGAACTGGGCTCACTGGAGATGGCTTAGGTGTTGGTGACACGGGTTTCTGTTTCGGTGTAGGAGATGGCATCGGTTTCTGAGGTGTCAATGGCTTAGCCGGTGTCTTTTGTCCAGATCCTCCCGCGCATTTATCCTTGCTACAATCCACAGGTTTGCTCACTAACGGGAAGCATGTCTTGAAATTCTTCTGATATGGCCTGTCCGACAAGCAATTGCTTGTATCATCTAACACAATATCCTTCCTGGCAGGAGGTGAGCAAGCTCTTGCCTCCCCCTGGAAGTAATTATGAGAGAAAGTGAAATTGGTCAATTTTGGCAACTTGCAAATGTTTTCAGGCAAAAATCCTGTAAGCCTGTTATGTGAAAGATCCAAGCACTCAACACTATTCAATCCAGAAAAGCTTTGCGGTGTGAATCCTATGAACGAGTTGTAGCTTGCGTCAAACACTGTTACGTTGACAAGTGACCCAATTTCTCCCGGGAAGCAACCGCCCAGTTCATTGTTCACGAAGAGGATCTCGTTCAGGTTCAACATCTTCCCAATAGTCCGAGGAATACAACCACTGAACTTGTTATTAGCAAATGTCACAACAGAAACAGTTGATTTACCAATTGTGTCAGGAATTGAGGACCTGAATCTGTTGTTGTTCAAGAACAATGCATCCAAATCCCTCTCAAAGATTTGAGGAGGCAACAGACCCTCGAAATTGTTGAACCTGATATCGATAAACTTCACCGATGGCCAGGATAGAACAACATCCGGGAAAGGACCAACGAATCTGTTGTTACTGACATCAAATTCATGCATAATTGTAAGATTAGACATGCTCCTTGGAATGATACCACAAAACCTGTTAGAGTTAATGTGGAACAACGCGACATCCGTCAATAACCCCAGTTCGGGGGGAAGATATCCGGCAATGTCAGCATGGTTAAGATCAATCCCGGCCACAACATTGACATTCTTATCATCAAGCGCTGGGGCACAGAAAACACCATTGTAACTACACACATCAGTACCAACCCAATTAGCGGTCGTGTTAAAAGGGTCAGAATAAACAGCCTTTTTCCAAGCCTGAAGAGCAACATGAGCCTTCTTCAGCCTCGCATTTTTGAAAGTTATATCGTCATCAGCTTCGAAATTGAAAGTATTAGTATGGAAACCATTTTCCTTGATGGCCAAGAGCTGGCGTCTAGCGATGAGTGACGCCTCAGCCTCAGAGAGAGCAAAAGAGAGAGTTGAGAATGAAAACAAGAGAGAAGAGGAGAAGAGAAGGAAAAAGCAGCCAGAGACCTGCATTTTCAAAGGTTTTTCCATTATGGTCTACCTTGGATTGGCCCAAGGCTGCTTATAGGAGGCAATAGAGAGGAGGGTATTATATGCAGAGATAAATTGAGACAACCATTGATGGTTGTGGAAGTTGAACTCCTGCTTTAGATACCGAAAATTCTGTTCTGGTCTGGTTTCTTACGAGTTACATATGTACATACAGACACCACACATTTCGGATTTTTTCATGTCTAAATTTAGTGACACAGAAGTTTTTTTGGGAAGAAATTGCTTTGATTTCCGTATGTAATGCTGAAATCAAACAAAAAGAAGAGCTAAAAACTAACAATTGACCGAGTCTTGTTTTTTTTTTGGTTAACTAATTTTTATCAAATGAGAGGTTAATGGTTGGACATGAATAATTACAGGACAATTATGGAAGTTGGTTTTACTTACATTTGGTAGAAGAACAGAAGCAAAGAGGTCTTGTTTCAGATTTTGATGTTTTTTTTTTTTTTAAACATGTGGCAGATGATGTGGAGAGAAAACAGACCACACCACCTTTGTCACTTTTTCATTAACTATTATTTCAATTTAAATTGAGACCGGAAACCAAAGAAATTTCATTAGCCAAGTTTAATTAATTTTCAAAATTTATCGAGTGCGAAAACCCTGCACGTTTATTACATAACATTGTGGAATCGAATCCCCAATTTTTTTTCATACGGAATTCAATTATATAACGCTATTGAGCATATTACATAACATTGTGAAATTAATTCTCACACGAAAAAACATGCAGGATCCCGTAGCCCGACAAGGCTGCATTAATTTTACTCTAAAGTAGTTCAATTCCTTTAATCTTTCATAGCCTGGAAATGGAAGTACATCTAGTTTCAATCATAAACTGTCACAAATACACACCAATATGGACTATCAACTCCAAGTCTTCATCTCTTTAGTACTATGGTATCTTGAAGCCACAAACCTGGGAAGAAACTATATACGATCCTGCTTCTCCTCGAAAAACATTAAAACATCCAGCGCTTTAACTTTCAATTCATACTTGACAGAGAAAATTTATGATTGATCATAAAGAACTTGGAAGAGGAGAAACAACATTTAGATAATAACTTACCAATCGACATATTATACAAAGATTGAATTTTTATCGCGTTCCCAAGACAGCAATCGGATCAAAAATCCGAACACTGCACATATATGATATAACCATATCTACAAAGAACAAACTCATCAACACAAAACTCACAAAACCCCTTCTACTTTCAACACAAATTTATTTGATAATGGAAAAGGAGTTCTCAACATTTAGCCAATAACTTGCCAATCGACATATTATACAAAGATTGAACTGCTATCGCCTACACAAGACCTCAACCATGAAAGTAGTTTTTTCTATAACAGTCAAGATCAAAATTCCCAACAATGTACATACATGAAACCATATCTACAGACTACAAAGAACAAACTAAGCAACACAAAACTCGCGAAACCCGTTCTAACTCTAAACACAAGTTTATTTGATCATATATATATATATACATATAATCAATCTGTTTCGTGGTCGGGGGCAGGGGAGTACCAGTCAGGGAACTTTCCTTTGTTTCTAAGCAATTTAGTGTAAGGAGAATCTGGCAATCTTCCTTTTTCTTCTTCTTCTAACTCTTCAAGAGATTTCGGCAGTCCATCTGGGATAGGACATGGTGGATGATCATGATTTCCTTCTTTGTCAGAACTCGTTGTCGGCTTATCCAAACCAAAGCCATGAACTTTTCCTTTGAGGATTGATGAAATTCCATGCAAGAATCCAATCAATGATTTCCCAGTCCCAGATTGGAGAATCAGCTTCTCAACGTCTTGTTTCGACATGGCTCTCTGATCACATAACATTGCAATTGGACATTAAAAATTACTTCTCCTATTATATTCTAGAGAAATTACGTAAAGTTTTAATCATTTAGTTAAAGATTTGAATTTTCTATTCATTTTCTCAGATACCAAACAGGAGTTCCGTAGTAATTAATTGAACTAGTAAAAAAAAAGAAACATACTTCAAGGTCTTTAAGTTCAAAATATGCTTTCCAGCAGCTGTAGGAATCATCTCCTTCAAGCGTTGAACAATAATCTACACAAAAAACCATAACACCAAATATTATATAGTGGAAATAGAAGAAAATGGCACTTCCTAAGTTGCAAAGAGCAAAAATGTCCACTTTTGGAAATACTTGCAATAGTGTCCATTCTCAATGTTTCCTTTCCCTAAAATGTCCACTTGAGGTCCATAATACCCTTTTCACTAAAATGGGGCAAAATGACCCAGAAGCCCCTTACAGGTATCGAATGACGAAACTGCCCTCTAAGGTTTTGGGCGCCAATCCAAAATATAATTTCCCTTTGAACGATTTCCCCTTCATCCGCCAATGGATCCAGTCGTACCCCAATCTTAGCTCATCCCCTCCCATCGCCCCTTCTTCCTTCTTGTTCTTCCTCGCCTACCAGCCCCATCATCGCCTCTTCTTCTTGGTCTTCCCCGCCTACCATCATCAACACAGACACTCTTCTGAATCCCGATTTCCACACACACCGAACCCAATCCCAATTCCTCTTTGAAGCTTGGGAAATCGACATTGTGGTCGTCTTGTGGGTCTTGGACTCCTTTCTTCGAACACACCCAATCCCGATTTCTCTTGGCTGGTTGGGCATTCGACATTTTGATTTCCAGTGAGAAATGGAAGGCAAAGGTGAGTGGTATTCAGTCAACTATTAATTGTGACAATGTCATTAATTGAATATTCATTTATTTTGTTGTTAAATATTTTGATCCTAACCCCACTTGTGCCCATTGAGCCTCATCCTTTAAGAGGACCCTTTGTTGTTTTTTTATAAGAAAAAGTAATAATATATTGAATTGAATGTGGGGGCTGATACCATTGTTTTAGGAATTCCAGTGTTAGGATTTAGGAAGTCTAAAATGTGAGAGCAATGGGGCAAATTTTGATTCTGAAAGCATTTGATTGTTGCCCCGTAATTGTAGCTCTTCCTTTATAGTTTCTATACAGAAAATGTTTTTGGATTATTGTCTTTCTTTCTCTTTTGTGTTCCATACATCTAGTTTTTGGAGTGCATGTATAGGCTGGATTGTAATTCACCTTCGAATTGATGATGAAATTTGGATTTCAACTCTTGGAAAATTTGATGGTTAAAGGACACACACAACACAAAGCTAAAAGTGTTATATATAAAGCTATACAGAGGGAGAGTGAGAGAGTAGTAGTAGTAGTAGTAGTAGTTGGATTTCACTCTGCTGCATTCTATTTCAGCAAATGTTTATGCTACTAATTTTTGTATTGGTTCATTATCTGAATGAATGTAATATTCTTGCCAGGTCATACGGATTCAATGATTGCATTCTTAGTCCGTTGCAGTGGTTATTGGAAGGGTAACCAGTTAGTTGGTCCGACGACTTTTGCATGTTGTGTTTCCAAGAGTTTAAAGGGAATATATAGTGAAATTGTGGAAAAGTTGTATGGTCGGATTGGGGTATGTAGGGAAAGATTTGATCTGAAGATTTCGTCACAGCTAACAGGAATTTCCTTACTTATTAATGCTGACGACGAGGTAAATTTTATCCTTATGCACAGAAAATCCGATTGGCCCGAAATTGATGTTGAAGTGGTCGAGAAATCTATAGGCGTACATGAAACTCCAAGAACGGCGAGAAACACAACATTAAACTTAGAATGTACTGTGTTGCCTTTTACACCCACCAATAATCTAAACTCCCCAGTTGGTACTTCACAATACAAATCAGTGAGTGATAGTAACCATCCGCATGCGTCTGTTCCTTCACCTAACAGTACATCACCATGGGTTAATGACGGGACTCCAACATCAACAAATAAACATGCAGATGTGGATGACACAGATGGTTCTGAAACATCTGATACGGAGGATGACAGTCGTACTGACGATGATACTAGCAATGACCCAAATGGTGTTTCGGAAGTTCCCCAATGTGGTGGGCAAGCGGTAACCGGTGGTAGAGAAACCCCAACTGATGTTGAAGAAGAACAAGGAAGGGATAAGGGAGCACCCAACAGTTCTGTACCTTCTATTACATCACGGTGGACAATACCGGGGTCAGAACTCTACTCAATTCAACCCATTCGGCCGAAGGACTTTTTTGAAGACCAAGATCACGAAGGTCCATTATACAAAGGACAGATCTTCAAGGACAAGCAAACCTTGCAAGATACTTTAGGGAATTATGCATTTAAAGAGAGGTTTGGGTATAAGGTGTCACGATCGAACCATACACGGTTTCACGCAAGATGTAGAAAAGGAGACTGTGAATGGGTTATTAGAGCGGCAAAGTTGAAAAATGGGACCTATTGGCATGTTAAGTCCTTTGTTAAGGATCACACATGTGGTGATTGTGGCAACTACAATATGGATTTTACGCGAGTAAGTGCCCGTGTAATTGGTGAAATGTATGCTAGAAAATATGCCGATCCTGGACGCACAATCCGTCCTAAAGATATAATATCTGATTTTAGGGATGAACACGGCATAAACCTCTCATACAACAAAGCTTATAGATCCAAGACATGCGCTTTGCATAAGGCATTCGGCGATCCGTGGGAGTCATTTAAGATGTTACCTGCATTCTTTTACATGTTGGAACAATCCAACCCTGGGACTGTAACTAAGATTGAAACCGACTCTGAAAACCGGTTCGCCTTTGCATTCATGGCACTTGGGGCTTGTATAGAGGGATTCAATTCGGTTATTAGGCAAGTTATCGCCATCGATGCGACCCACTTGAAGGCCAAGACCAGAGGTGTGTTGTTAGTTGCGGTGTGCAAGGACGGTAACGAGATGATATACCCTTTGGCATTTGGGTTTGCTCATTCTGAGTGCACCGAGTCGTGGACATGGTTCTTGAAGCAACTTCGGAATGTGATCCAGTATCCTGAACGTGTGATGTTAGTTTCGGACCGGCATGCGGGTATCTTTGCAGGCATGGAAGCTATTTTCCCCGATGCAGCACATGGGGTATGTGCATACCACTTGTCACAAAATCTGAAAAGATTTTGCAAGCAACGGGATGATGTGATCAAGCTTTACTTCCGTGCAACGTACATGTACCGTGTTGAGGAATTCGACCATGAAATGGCAGAGTTGAAAGCCACCCACCGTAAGGTTTATGATGAGCTTCTAGAGGTTGGGGTAGAGAAGTTTTCACGTGTACATAGTCCTAGAAAGAGGTACCATATGATGACTACCAACATTGCAGAGTCAATTAATTCTTGTCTACTTGCAATTCGGAAGTTACCTATCACATCTATTGCAGAATTTATCAGAGATTTGTTGCAAAGGTGGTTCCACGACCGTCGGAGCAATGCACGTGAAATGCCTACATTCTTGACTCATTATGCAGACCTACACATCAAACAGAGGGTATTACCATCAGAACGATGTGAGGTTCACCCCATTGACTTCCATAGATTCAAGGTAGAAGACAAATGGGAAGGAGCGATTGTCGACTTGGAAAAACGTTCATGCTCATGCCGTGAATGGGATTTAGATGAATTGCCGTGTATTCATGCCTTGGCGGTTGCTAGGTATGCTTACAAAATTTAAGTTACTTTTAATGGTTGTGAGACCTGTCACTATTTAATTATAATAATTAAATCTTTTTCTTCATCGTGTGGTTTGTACCAGGATTAAAGGTATGCCTATCAACGGATTATGTAATGACTTTTTCACAACGGGATGGCTGCAACATGCTTACGCCATGGCTGTGAATCCTGTTCCGAATCCTGAAACATGGGATCTTCCTGATGTAGTTCGTGATCGCATTGTATTGCCATGGTTAAAAAGGAAGCAGTCAGGAAGACCAAAGAAGTCAAGAACACCTTCTGCTGGGGAGAAACGAAAGAAACAAACATGTTCGAATTGTGGTGCAAGTGGACACAATAAAAAAAATTGCCCCAAACCCTCAAGTATGTCCAGCACAAGCAAACCAGCAAAAAAACCACGTACTTGTAGCATTTGCAAGAAAGAAGGACATAATAGACTGAAGTGCCCAGATAGGCCATCAGAGCCCATTTTGAAAGACACGGAGAAAGAAGCAGTCCTTCATGCATTGCAGGAACCAATTTTGGAAGGTTAGAAACTTCACATGTATCAGTTGGTACTTTCAGTTGTTGTAAGTTTATGTAGTTAACTTTTATTTGTGGTAACTTTTAAAAACTTGATATGTATCACATGTATGAGTAGGTGTTGCCTGTATGTGTGTCATGCTCTTTGTTTTGACTTTTAAATGTTGTTCTGAGGCTGAATCTATTTTTTTTTCTTTTTTACACAGATGAAGAAGCAGTCATTCATGCTTTTGAGGATTCCTCAATTTTCGAGGGTTAGAAACTTGATATGTATCTCTTTTTAGGTGGTAGAAATGGAAAGAAATTTGTTACCCTATTGATGTACGTAAGTTTTATTTTTTGTTTGTGAGCCCCCTCCCCTGTCTCGGAAGGTCAAAACTTCATATATGTAATGTTGTTTGTGCTGACCCCATGGTGGTGTAATACCCCTATTTCTTTGAAGTTATTCATATCTGCAGCTCAATGTTAATAATCTCAGGTCTTTATAAGTATTCCCAGGCTGAATGATAATATTCCCATGCCATATTCACGTATTCCCGGGCTTTAAGCATACACAAGACTAACAGAAAGGGTCCAATTCCCACCAGAGACAAATGCGACTTCATTTGTGACTTTAATGAAATCGCTTCTAAAGTAGCATTCCTCTCGGTTTTTCGTTTTGTGTAATTCGTAATTTCACGGGCTTCATTTTTTAATTTCCCAGGCTTAACGATAAAATTCCTAGGCCGTATTTACGTATTCCCGGGCTTTAAGCATACACAAGACTAACAGAAAGTGTCCAATTCCCACCAGAGACAAATGCGACTTCATTTGTGACTTTAATGAAATCGCTTCTAAAGTAGCATTCCTCTCGGTTTTTCGTTTTGTGTAATTCGTAATTTCACGGGCTTCATTTTTTAATTTCCCAGGCTTAACGATAAGATTCCTAGGCCGTATTTACGTATTCCCGGGCTTTAAGCATACACAAGACTAACAGAAAGTGTCCAATTCCCACCAGAGACAAATGCGACTTCATTTGTGACTTTAATGAAATCGCTTCTAAAGTAGCATTCCTCTCGGTTTTTCGTTTTGTGTAATTCGTAATTTCACGGGCTTCATTTTTTAATTTCCCAGGCTCAACGATAAAATTCCTAGGCCTTATTTAAGTATTCCCGGGCTTTAAGCATACACAAGACGAACAGAAAGGGTCCAATTCCCACCAGAGTGAAATGCGACTTCATTTGTGACTTTGATGAAGTCGCTTCTAAAGTAGCATTCCTCTCTGTTTTTCGTTTTGTCTAATTCGTAATCTCACGGGCTTCATATTTTAATTTCCCAGGCTCA
This sequence comes from Acer campestre, assembly GCA_954870605.1. NCBI lineage: Eukaryota > Viridiplantae > Streptophyta > Magnoliopsida > Sapindales > Sapindaceae > Acer > Acer campestre. The sequence continues at coordinate 35,081,897 of OX940802.1, read as the reverse complement.
ACGATAAAATTCCTAGGCCTTATTTAAGTATTCCCGGGCTTTAAGCATACACAAGACTAACAGAAAGGGTCCAATTCCCACCAGAGTGAAATGCGACTTCATTTGTGACTTTGATGAAGTCGCTTCTAAAGTAGCATTCCTCTCTGTTTTTCGTTTTGTCTAATTCGTAATCTGACGGGCTTCATATTTTAATTTCCCAGGCTCAAAGATAAAATTCCTAGGCCTTATTTAAGTATTCCCGGGCTTTAAACATGGCACCGGGGGATGACAAATCCCAAACAGACAATACACAAACAATACAAAAACAAATTTATTTTTATTTTTATAGCTAACCCCATACATAATGTTTCCCGCTTTAAACAACTGTCACAAAAACACTAAAACACATAGTCATCCCTTTCCTTGCCATTAGGATATAATTCCCTGGGCTGAGGTTAGAGGTTACCATATGTATTAACTAGCCTTATGTTAAGAAACAACTGTACAAACAGACAAAAACATACAGGCGGTCCCTATCTATTAAGATAAGAAAAACAAAGAAATACATGAAATTAATCATGAAACAAACAAAAAAGGTTCAAAAAAAGCTCCTAAACCATAAACTAAAAAAGAACACCCCCTAGGTGCCCAAAATCTATGGACCCGAGAGTGGTAAGGTGGTCTTAGGATCTGCCTTCTGCAGGGTCTTCTCTATGGCATTGGTCTTACGACGCCCATAACGAATGTGGAGGCCTGAATCAACTAAAGCCTTTTGAAAAGCATCCATCCTATGATTAAGATTAGCAAACTCTGTCATGTTGGCCACCTGGTTAGCATCCATCTGTACACGCAGACCTTGAACAGTCTTTAGAATCTGATTCAACGCTGGCCCGTGATCACGTCCCTCTGCATGTGGATCATCTCCAAGGTCCTGCTCATTGTAGTCCACGTCCTCTGAGTCGTCCTCCTCGGATAAGTCATCCATGTCATCCTCATTCACACCCCTTGGAATTACAAGTGGAGGTAGTCCTCTACGCCTAGCAATTTCATTGTAACCTCTCTTGCCTAGGTTTCCTGTTGGAGAAATCATGGTCCATCCTCCTCGATGCACATCAATGCCGGCCTCCTCACAAAAATGGGTAATTAAACAAGGGAAAGGTAGTGGGCCAACAGTAGATTTTCCAGCTTCGATCATTCGTTTCATGATAATCTGCCCTACATCCATCAGGATGAGATTCTTTGCACAGAAAAGATAACGGGCATCCTCACAACTCACCTGGGTGCGGTGTGTGGTGGGCACCAAGGAGAAACTAAAGAACAAGTACCAAAAGGCAGCCTCTATCTTCAGTTCGTTGTACAAAAGGGGAAACCGATAGTCATTCCACACACGAGAACCATCTATCCTCAAATCAGCAGCTAATTGGCCATTATAGGGCTCAAATAACTCATGCATTGGAAGGCCTTCAACCAACTGATCGAGGTCTTCTACCGTGTCAAACCATTGGTTAATTTTAGTGGCTGTAATCAGGACTTCCTTCCCTTGGACAATCACTGGCATCCCTTGGTTAAACTGAGACGTCATTGCAAAATAAAACTCACGAACCAATTCTAGTGCCGCCTTGTTTGGGGTCCTCACAAAACCCCTCCATCCCATAGTATTTACTGTCTCTGATATCCAATTTGTACCAAAAATGTCCAAGTTTATACCCCTTTCCGGCCAAATTTTTCTATTACCAAAATTAGCCCATCTTTCTGGAAAATACGGGGTTGGGGGCTCCGTCGATGTGCTTCCCTTGCCCTTCCCTTTGGGTGACCGCATAACGGTATTTCGTTTTCTCTTTCTCGAAGGCTTACCACCATTCCTAGCAACTTGCTTCCCCTTACTACCCCGTCTTCTACTATTTCCCATCTCCAATTGATCACCAAAAAATACCACCACACAACAAAACCCAGAAAATAAGAATCTTTATGCTTCAATCTACCACATCAAGAAAGGATTAAGCCTTCGAAATACCTTATGTTGAAGACCAACTGTTGTCTTTGTTGTTGGGAGTGATTTGATGTGAAAATGGTGGAAAACTAAACGTGGTGAAGGAAGTGAGAAAAGGCTCCTTCGTCGGGGCTGTCCTTGAGTGGAAAAAGCCAGCAAATGACTTTTGACAGTAACCCTAACTTACAACATCCAAAACGCCGTCGTTGCATTTCACATATACAATATTATTCATGGGCATTATATATAAAATAGTGGATACTGGCAGGCCCAATACAAAAATTCCTGGTGTAACTATTTAATTTCGTAGGCCTAACATATGCATTCACGGGGTTGAAGGATATAAAACAACTATCACACAAGAAAAACATAAAGCTTAATTCCTGGGCGTTAGGAAACCATTCTCAGGCCCAATTAAATAATTCCAGGACTTCATCACAATTCTCGGGCGTTACGATATAATTCCCCGGTTTGACATATTGGAACAGTTGTCATTAGTGACTTTTCAGTTCTCAATTAAAATGAATGTTCAATTTCCACATTGGAAGTTACAGTGACTTTTCAGTTTCCTATGAAAATGAATGTTCAATTTCTACATTGGAAGTTACAGTGACTTTTCAGTTTTTTATGAAAATAAATGTTCAATTCCCTTTCATTTTCATTAGGATCCAATGGTTCATTTATGACTTTTAAGTTTTCAATGGAAATTAAAATTTATTCATTTAAAGTTACATAGGGTAAAGTTGTGACTTTGCAATTTTTAATGAATTGGTAATTTGAAAAGGTGTTGTTTAAAAAAAAAAAAAAAAAAAAATATTTGAAAAGGTGACTTTGCAATGCTGTCGGTTGGGTAATCGAGGGTAGATAATCTAGTTCTACTCTACTATAAATATCCCATCTAGGGGGGCCTTACTCACTTCAATCTTCAATTTTTTTATTTAGGCCAGTTTAACAAGTTCAAATGGAAGGAAACGGTAGAGGCATTGACAACACCCACAGGGTAAATTCCATTTTCAGCTGTCTACATGATCGGATTGCAATTGCTGAGGACACTGTCCTTCAAGAGCGTGCAAATGCTGAAAGCCTAAAAGTTGATTACAGTGTTTTGATGGGGAAGTTTCAGAACCTGGAAGCAGAAATTATCAATCTAAATGTTCAAATCGAAGCCCGGGACAACGAGCTCAATGGACTGTATCAACTTGTTGAGAAATTGCAGCAACAGTTGATGGATTTCAATATTCAGCCATCTACCTGAAGACATCTTCCTCCCATTGAAGTGCAGATTTTTATGTTTTCATGTTTTTCCTTTTTTTTTTTAATCATATGCTGTACCCCCTACCGTTACTAAAATAAATAATGAATCTAACGTGTGATGTTATGTTTTCTTTGCCTGTTTGTAGATAATTACTAAATTACATAACACCGGAACTCTACAACAGGGGGGGGGGGGGGGGGGGGGCATACACATGTTAAACATAAGAACATAACAGGTTTAATAATAAAAACACCATACCCCTAACTTAAACATAGTGGCAGCCAAACAGCTTTCACACTTTAAACAATCTTGCCGACTATCACTCCAACAACAAAAACAAATACAAATAACAACAACATCACTCCAGTGCTTTGACTCTTCTTGGATACCTTCTCTTCAACATTCAGAGAATATTCAGAAGAGTAACGGCTTGAATGTTCGAAAAGGTTGCTTTTAGCTTTATATGCCTCATCAATTGAGTTAAACTTCTTGTAAGAAGCTCCTGGAAAACCATCCACTTGTTCATGACATTCAGGCCAAGAATTAAATATACCGGTTTTCCTTCCTTTGAAAACAACATAAACACAATTTTTCCCCATTGCAAACAGCACACTTTATATCTGTAAATTGATTATATTTCCACAAATTATAATTAGACAATGAATGTTTGACTTTGTATACGAAGCTTATATTGACAACAACAGCACAAAACTGGTATACCAATGAATTTGGTTTCACAAAATCAGTTATTTTTAAGAAATGTAAAAATTAAAGTTTAATTTTTAGTAAACCAGGGAAATATTTCGCAAACAAAACCCCTTCACAGTGATTAAAAAAAAAAAACAAAAAAAAGGAGGAAGACCAAAACACGCATAATGTAGGCTGATTATATTAGATCTCAGAACTTGTTTTCAGAAGAGCAAAATCGTGTTTCAGACCCTAGAATGAAGAATGAATTTGTGTGGCAAGGATATGTATAACTTATGAAGATTGTTTACCTGCGAATCTTCTTCTTCGTGAGGAAGGGTCTATGGGAGGTCCCAAAAATGAGAAGCAACTAAGTTCGCTTTCAACTGGATACAAAGCAAAGAAAGAAGATGATGATTTAGTCGTCTGTTCACCCGTGAAGAAGAGGCACTTTTCAGGTTTAGGTTTTCGATTTCAGACCAAGCGAAGAAGAAGAAGAAGTTTTTGTTTTTTTCCTTTTTAGGTTGTTCAATGTTGGAAGACTCATGAAGAAGAAGATTTACTTGGATCGGATCAAGCAATTAATTAAGAATAAATAGGAATAAGATGATTTAGTGGGATCCAGCTTTTGATCCACTACAGGCTTATCATTTCACAACATGTGGCAAGTTGTTTATTATGCCCGGGATAAATTTGTGAGGCCCGGAATACATTGGAAACCCAGGGAATGACATCCCAGTCCACAATGTCTTTTGTTTTTATTAAATAAATGTTATGACATATTTAAAAAAATTTCCGACGTCAAAATTTGTTTTCCACGAGCGGTGCCCAATCATTAGGTAAGTCTTACACAATATGGAGTGTGTTCGTGACAGAAACGCTAAGTTCCAGAGGGAAAGTAAAAAAAACCCCTGAATACTTTACTTCTATAACGATAGTGTACATGGACCAATTTCAATGGAGTTGGTTGGGGAAGATGTATCCGACCGTTCGATGTACTCGAAAAACAAAGTAAACTTTCCCCTTGAAGCCGTATCCCTATTGACCGTCTTGATCGGCGATAACGGTATGGGACCCATACGATCGGACGCACGGTTGGTTTACTGTTAGGCCCGTGATAATACAATAAAGCTTGGGATAAAGTCATTTTGAAGCCCGCAGCATGGAGCCAAACGAGTGCTTTGGCTTTCTAGACAAGTGGCGAGATATTATTGGTTGAGGCCTCAAGATTGTGTTGTATGACTTTGAATATCCCATCCCCCTCTGTACGCCAAAAATCAAATTTTAGGTTTTCCCACACTTTTTTACTCAGTTTCCCAGGCCCTAATAGAAATTCCCTGGCGCAACAGTATGAAGAGTTCTTCAGCTTTTGGTCCACTATATGCGTATCACGTGACAACACGTGGCAAGTTGTTTATAATGCCCGGGATAAAGTCGTGAGGCCCGGAATACATCAGAAAGCCAGGAAGCACTTCCCAGTCCTTTATGTCTATTGTTTTTATTAATTTTAAATTTTATGACAAATTTAAAAAATTTTCCAACGTCAAATTTTGTTTTCCACGAGCGGTGGCCAATCATTGTGTAAGTCTTACACAATATAGGGTGTGTTCGTGACAGAAACCCTTAGTTCCAAAGGGAAAGTAAAAAAAAAACCCCTGAATACTTTACTTCTATAACGATAGTGTACATGGACCAATTTCAATGGAGTTGGTTGGGGAAGATGTATCCGACCGTTCGATGTACTCGAAAAACAAAGTAAACTTTCCCCTTCAAGCCGTATCCCTATTGACCGTCTTGATCGGCGATAACGGTATGGGACCCATACGATCGGACGCACGGTTGGTTTACTGTTAGGCCCGTGATAATACAATAAAGCTTGGGATAAAGTCATTTTGAAGCCCGCAGCATGGAGCCAAACGAGTGCTTTGGCTTTCTAGACAAGTGGCGAGATATTATTGGTTGAGGCCTCAAGATTGTGTTGTTTGACTTTGAATATCCCATCCCCCTCTGTACGCCAAAAATCAAATTTTAGATTTTCCCACACTTTTTTACTTCAGTTTCCCAGGATGTAAGACAAATTCCCTGGCTCAACACTTTGAAACGTTCTCCAGCTTTTGGTCCACAACAGCCTATCATGTGACAAAACGTGGCAAACTTTTGACAATGACCATGGTGTTTATATTTTTTATTATATTTTAATTTTCATAACAAGGGGACAAGGGGGGTTATTTTCGGACATGTAGTTTTAGGGGCTGTGTTATGCCATTTCCACTTTCCACTTTCCACTTTCCACTATATACTGTTATAGTGTGTTAGTGACATCAATGCAGGTATATACCCCCCTCCTGAGAAAAGATATTCCCAGGCACAAAATAAATATTCTCGGGCGTAGGAGATAATAATTGTTTTTTTTTTTTTTTTAGATATATAACAACCAGTAAAGTAAATAACAACAAATTACAAAAAGCCTCTCTCTAACAGATACAAGAGTTGCACATGCTAACTCAAAAGCAAAGGAATTTTCAGATTGAAACATTGCTAAGCTATTAATAATGCGAACACTAGTACACAGCAACTTAATATCATTCACTAGAAATTTAGATTCCCCTTCAATAGGGATCGAATCATTGAGAATAGCCACAAAAAAAAACCACACAAAACTTCAAAACACATCCAGATTCCAAAAGAGTCGAAAAAGTCACAATATTTCAAGCCAATTGACCGCAATCAGCGATCATTACAGGCTTGGAGGTGAAGCCGGAATTGGAACCGACTTTCTGGACGGCCTTCATGATGTCAAATCCCTCAACGACAATGCCAAATACGACGTTAGTGCCATCGAGCCACTCGGTCTTCGCGGTTAAGATGAAAAATTGGGAGTTGTTGGTTCCTGGACCAGTATTCGCCATGGAGAGGATCCCAGGACCGATGTGCATGTTTACGAAATTTTCGTCGGCAAAACTATCACCGTAGATGGACTCGCCTCCAAGTCCGTTACCTTCAGTGAGGTCTCCTCCAATGAACATGCTCCTGGGTATGACGCGGTGGAAGGTCGTGCCCTTGTAGTGGAGTGGCTTCCCGTTTTTACCAATTCCCTTCTCCCCGGTGCAGAGAGCCCTAAAGTTCTCTGCAGTTTTAGGGGTACTGTCGGAAAACAGCTCGATCACAAGTCTGCCCGCTGGTTCGCCGCCGATGGTGAGGTCTAAGAATACTCTAGGGTTCGCCATTTTCTCCTGAATCAAGAAGTGAAAAACAAGAATAATATAGAGTAAATGATAAAGATGTTTAACTGATGAAGATTTTTTACCTGCAGATGCGGACGTGAGGATGAGTATGTGGGTGGAGTTTTGCTTTCAACTGGTATACTATGCAAAGTAGGAGAACCTCGTTTGACAGAAGAAGAGGAAGGAGTTTAAGTTTGTATTTAGGTGGTTTGATCCCACGTGAACAAAGTACAGATTTTGTGGGATCCAGCCTTAAAAGAAGAACCCCAGATTTTGTGGGATCAGGCTGTAATCCACAAACACCTATTATGTAAAAACACGTGCCAACAATGTTATCACAAAGCCAAGCCTAAGATTAGAACATATATGTAGAGCCAAGGAATGTTACCATAACGCCTGAGAATTATTGAATTGCGCCTGACAATTTAAATCCGAAGCCCAAGAGATTAGCATGTTCAAACTAAACAACCCGAGAAGCAAGCGAATTCAGCAGCGACTTTATTGAAGTCACATTTGTAGTCGCATATGGATCGGCTGCACGTATGGTTGGTGTCATATATTTTTACCACGTCAATAAAGTTGGAGAGACCTAGAATGTTACCGTAAAGACTGAGAAAACGTTGTTTGCGCCTGGGAAATTCATATCTGAAAGGAGACAAGTAGGAATACAAATGTAAAGCCTGGGAATATTATAGTAAGGCCGGGAATATTATAGTAAGGCCAGGGAATTTATTATATGAAGCCCGAGAAATATAAATTTGGAAACCATAGAAACCGAGGAGCATGCGACTATAAAAGCGACTTTAATGAGGTCACTTATGTAGTCGCATATGCGTCGGTTCCAGCTGTGGTGTGGTAGTAGTTTCATATATTTTTACCAAGTCAAAAAATTTGGGGAGCCCTAGAATGGTACCGTAAAGACTGAGAAAACGTTTTTTGCGCCTGGGAAATTGATATCTGAAAGGAGACAAGTAAGAATACAAATGTAAAGCCTGGGAATATTATAGTAAGGCCCGGGAATATTATAGTAAGGCCAGGGAACTTATTATATGAAGCCCGAGAAATATAAATTTGGAAACCATAGAAACCGAGGAGCATGCGACTATAGAAGCGACTTTAATGAGGTCACTTATGTAGTCGCATATGCGTCGGTTCCAGCTGTGGTGTGGTAGTAGTTTCATATATTTTTACCAAGTCAAAAAATTTGGGGAGCCGTAGAATGGTACCGTAAAGACTGAGAAAACGTTTTTTGCGCCTGGGAAATTGATATCTGAAAGGAGACAAGTAAGAATACAAATGTAAAGCCTGGGAATATTATAGTAAGGCCAGGGAATATTATAGTAAGGCCAGGGAACTTATTATATGAAACCCGAGAAATATAAATTTGGAAACCATAGAAACCGAGGAGCATGCGACTATAGAAGCGACTTTAATGAGGTCACTTATGTAGTCGCATATGCGTCGGTTCCAGCTGTGGTGTGGTAGTAGTTTCATATATTTTTACCAAGTCAAAAAAATTTGGGGAGCCCTAGAATGGTACCGTAAAGACTGAGAAAACGTTGTTTGAGCCTGGGAAATTCATATCTGAAAGGAGACAAGTAGGAATACAAATGTAAAGCCTGGGAATAATTTCATTGGGCCAGGGAATTTATTAGCAGAAGCCCGTGAAATATAAATTTGGAACCACAGAAACCGAGAATACAAGAAACTTTAGATGTGACTTCATTTGAAGTCACATATGAAGTCGCATATGGATCCTGTGAGAAATTAGCAAATAACAACTTTACTCTTGTGTGAGATGTTTCATATGATCCTGTGAGTACAATGTAGAGCCCTAGATATTTGTGGTAAAGAACAAGAAAACATGTAAAGCTTAAACGATGACATTGTAATGCCCGGGAATTACACTATGTTTCAGCCAGGGAATAAAGTTGTTTCATGTCCCAAACAAAAATGCCCACCTAGTAGGCCTCCCGCTCAAAAACATTAACATATATATACAAGTGCCCCTACATACAATGAACTGCCCACTATCTATGACATACACAATCAGTCTTTACAGCCAGAAATTTAAGGGGAATTTACAATTTGCCCATTTGTGAAAATATCAAGTGCCATTGCCCTACGAATTGCAGGTATATCTTTTTGGGCAAATTCATTCGTCCACGGTAATCTACATCCGGAGAGTATTAATTCAGCATACTTCAACATGAACACACCACAACTATAACTGCAACATGTTAAGATTAAACAAACATATAAGATTGTTAAGGGGAATGAAGAATTTGTGAAAATGAAAATAAAGGAAAGAACAATACCCATCATTTTGTTGGGGAATCAAGGTGGGTTTGATGTTTGTAGCAGTGAATGCACTAGTGTGAGGATTGAATTTTGTTTGGGCATAGTAACCCGAGTGCTTCAAAATGGACGGCAACAAGTAAAGTAGGCATCTGATGTCTTTCAACCGCAAGTCATTGTTACCTTTGCGGGGCCACAGTGAATCATAGAGATGAACTTCTCCATTCTTTAGCATTACTTGACAAAGGACCCAATGATTTCCAGTGTTGCATGGTATCAACACCTGTGTATACAATACAAATGTTATGCCCACGTATATAATAATTGTTGACCACATTATGAATGAAAGTTGAAAGTGAAACCATACTTACAGATTCCATTTTCCACCAGGGGTCAGCATAAAGAAGGTCGTGACCGGAAACAACTTGTAGCCAATCCGTGTCTGGTTCGAATTCCAACGGATTGAATTCCGGATACTCTTCCCAAACCTGGACCACTGGAGGCGGTGGATCCTTCTTTTTGTTGCCCCTTGTTGTTTTACTGTCTCCTTTTTTCCGCATTTCTTTCACATTTCCATCATTAGCTTTTTCCTGTTCACTCATCTCAACCTCTTGTATTGCCCTTTCAGTATCCATATTCTCCATTAGAAAATCCCATCTCCTTTTTAGGTTCACCTATGTAATGAATTGAATTACAAAGTTAGAAATTAAATGGAAATAATTACAAGTTCACCATTACTGTCTAAAGGTTGTATGGATGTTACTTACGAAAAATGTGACGTTGACTAATGCGATATTCTGCAGGTAGTTCACATCTGGAGTTGAACGCCTCCTCCACAGAACGTCAAAGTAGCTGTGTATGTGCTATGGAAAAAAAAAGATAAACGTTAACCATTTGACCTAATATTAGTATATATTTTGTGATATATACAATTGAAACAAATCCATTCAGAAAAATGCCCAACAACCAGTTAATTTGCAAATGATATAGAAGACGAGGGAAATTTGAAAACAACTTACCATATCCGATATCAGTTTTCTTGGGTCCACCAGCTCTTTGAAATGATGATGCTCCATTAATTGGATTTGCCCGGTATATACACTGTTAATTGTGAACATTACTTAATTGATATTGGGAAAACAAATTCATAAATTAATACATTATACTAGGAATATATTACAGAATATTAATGAACCCTTACCAAGTGGGTTGTTTGGTCTTCAAAAAGGCCGTGAACTGAACATCAGTTACTTCGCCTTCGGTGGAAGGTTTGTCCAAACCACTTGATTTCAATCTTTTACTCGCCAAGGGATTAACCCATTCTTGGCACAGAAACCTTGTTCGCTTTCTGCTCCTAGCCTTGTCCCGATCCTTGTATGTCACATTTGGGTTTGCCACTTCATAAGCTACAAGACTTGGGGAAGCGATATCATCCAAATTTATGGAGTGTTGGACAGAATTCTTTGTCAACGGTTGTGTCTCCTCAACCATTTCTTTAATGCAATTGTTGACACATTCATTCATCTCCTTCATCTCATTTTCATCAAGAATACTTTGGCTGTACACATCCTAAAATGTACAAAGATATTAAATCACTGGAATGCAATTGATAAACATACAAAAACTTGATGACAATATATACCTCAACCATTTTTGAATCATGTAGAGCATCACTTTTTTCCACTACTTTGCACAAAATCTCACGATCAACATCCTATATTCACAAGTATAAGTAATCCATTAATGACTAAAGTATCATAAACAGAAAAAAAAATGATTAGATTAGTACCAAGTTTAGGGGTTGGCAATATATTACCTCTTCAGAAATCTTGTCATTCTTTTGTTTGCTTCTTGCTAAATTTTCATCTGTTGATTTCTTGGCCGGTGTATCTCCAACCTTCATTTCTTCTCTGTTCTCTCCTGCCTTGATTTCTTCTCTTTTATCTCCAGCCTTCATTTCTTCTCTTATCTTAGTAAGTTCTGCTGTAAAATAAGATTTCTGTCGTTCCTCGCTTGCTGCAATTAATTTCGCAGTAGATGAATTGCTTTCCTTAATCAGCGAAGCAATAGCTGAATAAAGGTCGGCAATGGTGGACGGCGGAATAGCAGACTGCAATGAACAAAATATGAGTGTCAACATTTACAACATAACTACAATAATCAGTGGTAAAATGAAACTGTCCTATATAATATTCCTTCGCTTTTTACAAATATATCCTGCTAACCCATACATATGTCTACATTTTGCTCCTCACCCATCATTATAATAATGCTACATGAAATGGAAAAGAATTGTGGCAACAAAATCATTTAGTGTACCATCCAACCCCTCCCCAAAACCCCCCACCCCCACCCCCTTCTCCTTACTAAGAGACACTAAACTATTATAATAAACTACACTAAATAGTTTGGGATGTAGAGCCAAGTAGGAATACATATGTAGAGCCAGGGAATATTATAGTAAGGCCTAGGAATAATTTCATTGGGCCAGGGAATTTAAGAGCTGAAGCCCGTGAAATATAAATTTGGAACCACAGAGACCGAGAAGCATGTGACTTTAGATGTGACTTCATTTTAAGTCACATTTTAAGTCGCATATGGATCCTGTGAGAAATTACCATTTACCATTTACTCTTGTGTGAGATGTTTTGTGGGATCCTGTGAGTACATATGTAGAGCCCTAGATATTTGTGGTAAAGAACAAGAAAATCATTTAGTGTACCATCCAAACCCTCCCCAAAACCCCCCACCCCCACCCCCTTCTCCTTACTAAGAGACACTAAACAATTATAATAAACTACACTAAATATTCTCATCAAATTAAATCGTACCTTGTGAGTTTGGAAATCAGTATCTTCAAACAACTTCTTCCTAGATGGGGGATCATCCGGTGATCTCACAAAGGGTGATGTTGTACGGTTGTACATAGATTCATCCCCACCATCCACTTTATAATTCTGATCATGGTCCTCATCAGAACTAACCTTGTCTTCATTTTCAATTACCTCTTGAGCTGCCTCTAACAAACCCTTCCCCTTGTGTATCAGTGGGCCACACACATAGTCCGGCGTCAAGGACTTATAGTAATCCGTCCCCTTCTCATGTCTCGTAACCTCCCAAGGAAAAAATGACATCTGCATGTGTAAGGAGCCCCAAAATCAATCTTATGGACTTAAACGAAAACAATTCGGTATTATTATAAAACTAATAAAACGAAAACTATTGAAATACACACCGATGATATGAATCTAGATTCGATATTGGTAACCCTTTTATTGAAATTCCATCTGTTAAAACGTGGATAGCCGGTACGGTACTGTGTACCGACGACATTCGACAATCGAGTTATTCTCTCCACAGCCCATACCTATTTAATTAAATATCATACAATGTTATTCTATTGTTATATACATGAATATTGTGTGTAATGTACAAAGGGACGAGAAAATATAAGTCATACCTGAAATGGTAGAGTAAACCCAAATATATTTAGGGTATGCTTCTTGGATTTCTTCTTTACAGGCACCTCAATTTCCGGGAGTTGCCCTCCTTTGTTTTCATCCACGCCCCCTTCTTGCCCTTCTATTTGTTTGTTCCCATCCACTTCTTGCCTTTCACTTTCTTTGTTCTCTTCTCCAACTTCCTCTTCTCCTTCTATATTCTCATCCACTTCTTGCCCTTCCGTTTCTTTGTTCTCTTCTCCATCTTCCTCTTCTTCATCTTCTCCATCTTCTCCATCTTCTCCTTCTATTTTATTTTTCCCCCTTCCCCTTCCTTCTGCCTCTTTCTTCTTCTCTTCCTCCTTCTTCTTCTCTTCCTCCTTCGTTGTACCTCTCAGTAAGTGAATGTGGTGCTGTGTAAATCTCTTCAGCCAAAACAGTGTAACACTGTATATGTAAGACCCCCACGGAAACTTTTTAAAAGCTTCTTCGTCCTCAACTAATGCAAACATCCATCCGGGAATGGCTTTCCGTCCATCATCTGTGCCAAAAAATTGGCTAACCATAAAGATTGACGCCATCTTTAATACGTCTTCACCCTCCTTGCTCGTGAGCCTTTTCATAGTGGCATACAATAGGTCAGCAGTCGGCCTTTTCTCTTTGAAATATTTCTTTAACAACGAACCCTCTTTAGCATCTTTTTTTTTATTGAAACCTTGAGGCAGCGGGCCCATTCTCAGACCACTACAAACACAAAATTCTTCTTTCCCAAAACGAAGCTGCGACCTCCCAATACCTAGCCATATTTCATCCTCTCTTTGTTCGGGCTTAATAACCTCCCTTTTTAAAAGGTTGTGAATAAGTAATCCATGAATCCTCAACGGTTGTGGCAAATCCAAGTAATCGCCAAACGGACCTTGCTTAAATCTTTGAAGCATGCCACAACTCCTTAGGACCTCCTTAATATCTGTAATTAGATTTTTCTTGCTCTGAGAGTTTACTTTAACTTCAACCACCCACTCTTTGTGGTCTGGGAAACGCCATAGATTGTTGTTTGGATTTTTAGGCATCTGCTTTACCACAAAACAAAAATAACATATACTTAGGGTCGGGCATTTCAAACAAGGATAAACAAACAAAGTTAAACAGAGATTAAACATAGCAAAATTGAACAAAATGCATTGTAAAAAGGAAACTGAAGCCAGGGAAATTCATGTAAGGCACGAGAATTTCAAGTGAGAAACTGAAGCCAGGGAAATTCATGTAAGGAACGAGAATCTCAAATGTGAAACTGAAGCCAGGGAAATTCATGTAAGGCCTATTAATCTTGTATGAAGCCCAGAAATTAAGTGTGAAATTCAGATATGAAGCTTTATATTAACATTCAACAAATTCCCGGGCCACACATCTAATTCCAAGGTCAAATCTATCATTCCCAACCCTTATAACAAAAACCACCACCAAGGATTATCGATACTAGTTGGGAGTTAGTTATGTTACAACTGCAGTATAAGACCTATATATATGGTATGATTTGAATTAAATAAAATCAGAATGAATATTGTTATTGTTATTTCCAAACTCTGTTCTTCTCTAAATCCATATTTTGGGGTTTCTCTATTAGGGGGTTATTCTTTCCTAATTCGGGGTACCAATTCTATCTCTCTCAAATTAGTACATATCACACCACCAGTCAAACCTTAAAAGAGAACCAATCAACCCAACACACTACCTCTGTTCTGATGTTGGTTTCCTGTCGCCAAGTCGCTTCTCCTCCTCTTCTTCTTCTTTTCGTTCCCCCTTCTTCTGGGCTTCTTCTTCTTCTTCGGGTTCTGGTTCTGATGGATGTTTGGTCGATGTTGGGGTTTGAATCGGGATTGTTGGCAGAGGGTGTTACAACGAAAATGGTGAATAGGGTTTAATCAATCGGGGCTTTGGTCGGGTTCGGTGATGGAGATGGAACGGTGCCGATAACGATGTTAGTCGCCTCTCGCTTCTCCCTTTGATTGATGATGTTTCAAATTCTCAACCCCAGTTGTTGGTGCTGTAGGTATTAGAGGGAAAATGGTGGTGCTGTAGGTATTAGAGGGAAAATGGGGTAAGGGTACTTTGGTAATATTTGTAAGTTAGGGGATTAATGAAGGGTACTCAGGTCATTTTGATATGAATCAGATCAAGGGTAATTTGGTAAAAGCAACTCAAAAAATGACATAAATGATATTTTATTTACAAGTGGATAGTTTTGATCTTTGCAACTTGTAAGTTGCCATATAAACAAAGCCCCCTATTATATATTCACCATCTTTGGCAAAAACAAAAGCACTTAAAAAAAAATGTTGATAATTAAGCACCTGCAAGATCATTCTCAGACTTTTCGATCAAGGGACGGTCTTTAACGGCACGTTCGAGCTTGGTCCGGCTAAAAGGTTCAAGTTTTGGAATATGATTGCTGTTGTTGTTACTTGAAGAAGAAGAAGAGCAAACAATGGAAGAGAATCTTGTTGTTTCAGGACAAGTTCTTGTTCTTGAACCCTGCAGCTGAATTCCTTTATCTTTATTAGCTTCCACCAGTACCGGAAGAGAACTACTAATCATGACCGACTTTATCATCGTATTTCGTATCCAATCACACAGCAAACACAGAAAGTCAAGTGAAGTTAGATTTGGTTTGGAGAAGAAGATATGATTCTATTTACTGTTTATATATAAGAATATAAGAATAAACTATCAAGTGCAAGGGTGGGCCCTGGTTAAGTGGATAAGGAAGGATGAGATATTTATGTCTTTTAATTATCGGACGGGTCTGACAAAAACAGGAGAATTTTTTTTTTTTTTTTTGGTGATTGTTGATTGGGATGACTTTTCTGGGGACTTGACTATTATACAACATAGATCAACGATTTTTTTTTAAATAAATTAAAATTAGTTTTGAGTTAATTTTAGAAACAACTTTAATATTTAAAAATCACTTTTATATTATAATAAACTATAGAGTTGTTCTCAAAGAGTGATTAATAACGTACCAACACTTTTTCTTGCGCGACGTAGCCGACCCCTTTTCTGGTTTCTATCCTTTGATTCTATCTGGTATTTTGGAAAAGGCATGTTGGGTTTTTCGATGGGATTTAGAAAATGCGGCGTCACGTGAGTCGGTGGGCGATGCATGGTTTTGGTTTTGGGCTTATATTTTCTTATGGGCAAATTGCACAAACGTCCATGATATTAGACCCAGTTGTAGTTAGACCACCACCCAATATGGTTCGGTGGTAAGTCTCAGTTTCGAGTTGCCACTATTGGCTATTGCAAGTGGTATATCAACATGAGTAATATTAGACGTTCCAAATTTTTTTCCCAAATTTTATCCCAAATGATATGGCATGTGAGTCGTCAGCATCCTATAAATTATGAGATTATATGGTAATTGATGTGATGTTGACACTTCACGTATCACATCATTTGGGACAGAATTTGGAAAAGAAAAATTGAGACGTTTAGCATTACTCTATCAATATATATATATATATCTATATAATTTTAAAGTCAGTGCCCACTGATATAACTTACATCAGTGTGTTGAAAATGGACCACTAGATTTACATGCTTTAACTCCGTGTGTATACACTTATCAGTGCTTCTTCATAATCAGTGACCCACATGCAACGCACTGAGGTAAGTTATAGCAGTGCGCACTAACCAGAACCGAACTATATATATTAAGAAAAACTTTTACATTAGGATTTTTACTTAAAACTAGAAAAAAGTGCTTTTTACCAATACACTTAAGCAAATTCTATCATGACATGCAACTTCACGGCTCTATAAAATTTGAGGACAACTCAATAATGAACTGTAAGATCTGGAGAGATTAAACATAAGAAGGAAATAAAATGATTTGTGTTCAAAAGTCTGATGATCACTTACCACAACTAACTCTACAAGCCTGCAATTCCTAGATCATTTAAATTGAGACTGGAAATCAGGGAAATTGCATTAACAAAGTTAATCAATTTAGCTCTAAAGTAGTTCAATTCCTCTGTCAGGTTCACAATTCATTGATACTCTTGTTGAGTTTTATTTTTCATAACCTAGAAATGGTACATCTAGTTTAAAATATAAACCATCACAAATACACACCAATATGGACTATCAAACGCAAACACAAGAAGAAATTATATACAATTCTGCTTCTACACGAAAAAACATTAAAACAGCCAACACCTAAAGTTTACAACTTTCAGTTCATACTTACTTGAAAGAGAAAATTAAATAAAAACTATGATTGATCATGTAATACAAAGATTGAACTTTTAACGCGCACCCAAGACCTCAACCATGAAACGAGTTTTTTCCATAACAATCAGAAGAAAAATCCCAACACTGCACATATATCTAGAAAGAACAAACTCCTACGCAGAACTTGCAAAACCCCTTCTACTTTAACACAAGTTTGTTTGATCATGGAAGAGGAGTTTTCAACATTTAGCCAATAATTTTCCAATCGACATATTATACAAAGATTGAACTTTTATCACATACTCAAGACCTCAACCATGAAAGAAGTTTTTTTCTATAACAATCGGATACATTGCACATTTGATATAATCATATCTACAAAGAACAAACTCAGCAACAAAAAACTCGTGAAACCCCTTCTAATGTTAACACAAGTTTATTTGATCATATATTGTCAATCTGTTTCATGGTCAGGGGCTGGAGAGTACCAGGCAGGAAACTTTCCTTTGTTCCTAAGCAATTTAGTGTAAGCAGAATCTGGCAATCTTCCTCTGGCTTCTTCGGTTCTTCCTCTAGATCTTCAAGCAATTTCAGCAATCCATCTGGGATAGGACATGGTGGATAATTTCCTTCTTTGTCAGAATTCAGTCAGTTTCTCCAAACCAAATAATGAACTTTTCCTCCGTGAAATGATGAAATTCCATGCAAGAATCCAATTAAAGATTTCACATCACCAGCTTGGAGAATCAGCTTCTCAATGTCTTCTTTCGGTGTGGCTCTCTGATATAACATTGCAATTGGACATAAAAATTACTTCTCCTATTCTTGGGAAACTGAGGCAAGTTTTTACTATTCAAGTATATATGAATTGAATTTTGTTTCTTTACACATTTCTATTCATTTTCTCAGATATCAAACAGGAATTCTGTAGTAAAAAAAAAAAAAAAAAATTGAAAATAAAAACCAAAACATAACTACATAAACTAGTAAAACAAAAACTTACTTCAAGTTCTTTAAGCTCAAAGTATGCTCTCCAGCAGCTGTAGGAATCATCTCCTTCAATCTTTGAAACAATAATCTACACAAAAACCATAACACCAAATATTATTCACCATCATCAAAAAGAACAAAATCCATACATCAAAAAGTAGAAAAAGAAAAACGATTTCAGTTACCCTTTAAACCATTGAATCCTCTTTCACAGTCTCTGAATTCTCCCACAAATGATCAATCGTCCTAATGCAAACCATTTCTTTGCATTCCTTGTAAGTGCCTGCATCAGGAAATGCAAGCAATCATCTGGGGATGTTCAAGCCTCTCGAATGCTTCGAAAAAGGTTTCGAATTCATCTGAGACATACGCAAACTTGCTGTGTTGATTCTGGGAATGGGTTTGGCAAAAGGGATTTCATCACTGCACCTAACGAAACCCAAAATCTCTTCCGCAATTCAACAAGCAAGAATCGTCGTCGCCGTCGTCTCTGTGAAGAGTTGAGGCTCCGACGAAGCCTTGTATTGGAGAAGACAGGTCGTGTAAGGCGTTTGTCGAAGAGGTTTGATTGGTTGCGGTTGGACTCATGCGAACACAATGACGCCAATTTTGCTACTTGTTCCAGGTATTTCGTAGTAATCAAGGTCAGGGTTTCGAAGGCCTTGAACCCCACCACTGATCGGCAGATCTGTGAAACAGTGAATGACAACTCTGTTGGTGTGCCTTCTTCTTCTGCGATTGATTGATATTGTTTTCTTTTCGATTTTGTTTTGATAATTTGTTTCATGGTTGCTTCATGCTTGGGTTATTGATGAGGTCACTACTGATAGTTATTGCCTAATGCCTATTGGAAACCCTAATTGAGACCGTAAATTGGGGTTTTAAGTGTTAGTGTAAGGGAAATTTATTTATTTATTTTTTTTTTTCCTCTTCTGAAAACTAAACGGTCCAATTTTACGGAAGAAACCTGGAACCAAATGACATATTTATTTTTTATTTTTATCATTTCTTAATAGAATGTCAATTTATTTATTTTTTTAAAGATTAAATGATTTTAAAATAAGTAATTTGATATTTATACCCTTTTTATTATTAATTGTTACGTATTTTCAAATTTTCATTTTAGATGATACAAACAACTAAACAAAAATAATCTAACGAATCCTAAACCATTTTTATGTGATAGTGATAAGGTATTATTTATGATTAAGATATGAAAATAATTGGTTTTTTTTTTTCTTTATAAAAGAAATATAATAAATAACGATTTAGAAATGGTTTTGATTTTAAAAGAATAAAATAGAATTAGAGGTTCAGTAATGGTATTGAAAATGACAATGTAATTAATGTTTTTTTTCAAGCTTATCATAAATAATATGTTAACAGAAACAAATTTGTATACTCTAAAATTATGATAAAATTGGAAATATATCATCTTTAGGAGGATAATATTGGAAGAAAAATAAACTAAATGGAATACAGTGATTTAGAATTAAGTTAAAAGTCAAGATTTGTTACTTTTTATTCTAAGTTGTTTTTTGATATTTTTAAGTTGTTTGACCACTTAAAAAAAACAAATAAAACAACTTAATAAATTCAATTCAGACTCATTAAGCGGAACAAAGAAACGACCAAGTATTCACCGATATCAATATTTTACGGAAATATCCCTCATAAATATTTACGATATTTACATAAACTTTCTAACAGAAAAGAGGTGTACACCCCATATCAATATTGATACCTTTATGAAAATATAGACTGAAATATCACGAACATTATATATAGATTTTTGTGGATCAAGGGCTTCTAAGATTGACGAGATTAGGTTGTACAAACACGGTTTGAAATATAACTCCCACTATCGGGAAGGGGTCTCCCACACTTTACAGCTTAATAGGTAACTATAATGTTAACAGAGAGGGGGTGTGATATTATACATAGAAAAAAAAAATGTCATGTGTTATAGTTGTTGTATGTGTAAATTTGGCAATAGGACACGTCAGTAAAAGAGGCAATAAAGACGGGACAAGTAAATAAGCACGTCACCCGTTGACCTGACAACGAGAAGAGATCAGTCAGAGATGAACCAGCTGGCACGCTCGCCAATTCAAAGAAGAAGTGTGCTCGCCACAACTGGTTGACTAGTAGAAAGGTAAAATGCGCTCGCCGATCCAAGGCGTTCGCTAAAGAACATACAGCCAGAAGAGTAATCCAATTCCAAGTATATTTTCCACGTCAAGCAAGGATTTAATTAAATACAAAGCTCAAAGATTGTATCTTATTCCAAATAAGATACAATCTCCTTCAAACAAAGAAGAGTCCAAACAGGAAACAAACCCTAAAAGTTGTTTACAAACCCTAGACTCCTTATGCAACGCAAAATAGGAACTCCCCTATCAACACGGCGTAGACACGGAAAACCCTAGAAAAACTAATATAAATAGAACCCTAAAACCCATGAAAGGGGGTTCGGGATTAGAGAGAGTAATCAGACAATTGTATGAGAGATCTGAGTGTGTAAAACATAAGCGATTCATAGTGATTTCTTTCGCCCTCAGGGGGCACCGTGGTTTTTTCCCATTCAAGGGTTTTCCACGAAAATTCTGTCGTGCATGCATTGATTGATTTTCTTTATTCGTTTACAATTGATTATGATATTATTGTTGACCGAGTCAATCCAAAAATCACAGTCAACAATTGACGCTAGAAGGAGGGGGATTACTGAATAAAAAGCTTCCAGGAATCCTTAAAAAACATAAAACAGGCATAACATGAGCAACGGTAGCAATAGAGACGAAATTCCCAATAATGATCAGATCCCTCAAGCAGCGGCGATACTAGGAAAGGAAACGTTGGCAACAGGGGAACAGTCAACAGCAACTCCAGGGACTAGAGCAGCCAACGAGACTCTACAGCACTTTCATACCGCATTGGTGAATCTGGTCAATGAGGCCAACAAGATTGGACTCACGCTTCCTATAGGGTTGGGAGCCTCGTCTCCTTATGAACTGACGACCAGCACGCCCAGAAATCATCCCACAGAAAGGCTGCGATCAGAAGTCCATGTCGCAACTCCCAGTACTCAGGCAAAACCAATTGTGGGAGAAGCCCCCTAGGATTCGCCAGAGGCCCTGTAAGAAAGAGGGCAAAATAAGGGAAAAAGTTTGCTGGACGAGGATTTCCCAGAAAAACGGTATCATGGGCGAACGCATAGGGAACCAGCCAACGACAGGACTAACAAAGCCCGTAGGAGGCGGCGATTGATCTCGTCGGAAGACAGGAGTCCCCAACCGAGAAGGGGGTTGCGATCAAAAAGGGCGCTGCAGCAGAGATTCGAAAGTACAGATGATCTAGGAGGTAACAGAAGTACCGATAGCAGGGAAGATGATTATCGGAGGATAACAATCAAAAGCAGGCTCAACCAAGAGGGGGAACCAACTGGTCATCGAAGCGTTACCCTCCAACAGCTCTCAAGGAAGGTCTCAGCAATGGCTAAGCGATACAGACACAATTTGTCTTTAGATGATGAGTCAGACAATCCGTTCATCGACCATATCGCTCACACCCGGTTCCCTGAAAGATTCAGAATGCCAACTATCGAACAATACAAGGAAAATAGGGATCCAAATGAGCATGTCCGCAGATTTCGCAATGTCATGGCTCAGTACGCATCCAATGACGGCCTCTTATGCTTAACATTCCCACAAACCTTCGGCGACCTCGCTTCCAGATGGTTTGGGCGCCTACCAGCTAGAAGTATTAGCAACTTCTCTAGTTTCAGCAAGGCGTTCATAAGGCAATTCATGGGAAGTGTATAAAGGAGAAAGTCACTGGCACATCTATCGAACTTGAAACAAGAAAGCAACGAGTCATTCAAAAAGTATTTAGCTAGATTTGGGAAGGAGGTCGCCCAAATAGAAGATGCAAGCGATGTAGCCGTCATAGCAGCCTTCACCAATGGGCTACAAAGCGGACGTTTGTCTTTTGACCTACGGATGGACCGTCCGAAGACATATGAAGAGATGATGGATATAGCTGGAGACTATACGCTAGCAGAGGAAGAAGAAGTAGCCTAAGGGGGTAGTTACGTCCATGGTCATAAACCAGACACAAAGTCCGAGTCCAAGGATGAGAGGACAAAAGGTCAATCTCGCGATCGCCAAAAAGAAGAGAAGAGCCGGAGGAGCAAACCCCAAGAGAACCGGGGTAGTAACAGAACCAGTAGGTTCCGAGGCAGGTATAGCAATTACACTCCCCTAAATGGCGAACAGGAGGACATACTGTTTGTAGTGGAAGACAAAGGGCTCGCCAAGTACCCCCGACAACAGTCGGCTAATGCCCGGAAAGATACAACGAAATACTGCTGATTCCACAAAGACCACGGGCACGATACCTCTAAATGCTTTCAATTGCGGGATCATATCGAGAGTCTGATCAGAGAAGGGCACCTTAAAGATTTCACACTAAAGGGAGACCAAAACACAGGTCGCCAAGGTAGCCATCGAGGAGGTGGGCAAGAAAGAAGAAGCCCGAGGAAAGGCAGCCCTAGCATAGCTATAAATACAATATTTGGAGGACCTCACATTGGTAGAAGCAATAGATAAAGGATGTCGGAAGTCAGGAAAGTAATGTATGAAAACAGGGACTTTGAAGTAAACTCTAAGCAGAGAAATCACAAAAAACTAAGAGAAGGCCATGATCCGATAACCTTCACAGTCGAAGATTCAGAAGGAATTGATGCCAAACTCAACGATGCAATAGTTGTGGGAGTACAAATAGCACACAAGGATGTCCTCCGAGTGATGATAGACAACGGAAGCTCAGCTGACATTTTGAGCGCCAGAGTGTATGACGAATTTCGGCTAGACAGGAAAGACTTGGAACCGATCCATGTGCCTCTAAAAGGGTTCGGAGGCACAGAAGTAAGATCTTTGGGGACGGTGAAACTGCCTGTAAGATTTGGGACAGCACCTTGTCGACGGACTATCCTCTTGGATTTTGTGGTGGTTGGTATTTATAACTGGCCATACAATGCTTTACTCAACCGACCGTTTTTGAACAAGGCGCGAGCAGTCACATCCACCCATGCACTAAAGGTCAAATTACCGACAGAATTTGGAATTGGAGAGCTTAAAGGGTCGCAGGAAATGGCTCGCCGGGCCAACCTGTCAATCTTTAAAGACAAGACTGGAGCGGAAACCTTAAGCATATATCAACTCGACCAAGAGACGAGGGAGGAAAACCCCGAAACATTTGAGCTAGACCCGAGAGATGAGACCAACAGAGAAAAAGAAGAACCAACCGAAATTGTCATCTTGGATGAAGAAAAGCCTAATAAAACAGTCAAGGTTGGAGCGAGCTTGACGAAGCAGGTTAAAACAGGCGTGGTGAATCTGTTGAGGGAGTACAAGGAGATCTTTGCTTGGAGCCACGAAGATATGCTGGGAATCAATGCAAGTGTAACCACACACTATCTAGCAGTAAGCAAAGATTGCAAGCCGGTAATACAGAAAAGGAGAAGCTTCAACCCTGAGAGAAGTGCAGCAATAAGGGAAGAAATATCCAAGCTGCTCGCAGCAGGATCGATCAGAGAAGTCAAATATCCTGAATGAGTAGCGAACGTTGTGCTCGTAAAGAAGAAGAACAATCAGTGGAGGATGTGCGTAGACTTCACTAATCTGAACAAAGCCTGCCCAAAAGACAGTTTCTCATTGCCAAGAATCGACCAGCTGGTCGACGCAACAATCGGACACGAGCTATTAAGCTTCATGGACGCATACTCAGGCTATAACCAAATCAAGATGCACAAACCAGATGAGGATAAGACAACATTCACCACGGACCAAGGGTTATACTGTTATACTGTCATGCCATTCGGCCTGAAGAATACTGAGGCAACATACCAGCAGTTAGTCAACAAGATGTTCGCCAGCCAAATAAGCAGGAATATGGAAGTGTACGTTGACGACATGCTAACCAAGAGCGTCAAAGCCGACAGACATGTAGACGACCTACGGGAAACCTTTGATGTGCTAACCAAATTCGGGATGAAGCTAAACCCTTCAAAATGTGTGTTCGACGTGCCATCTGGCAAGTTTCTCGGGTACCAGGTACATCAAAGAGGGATAGAAGTGAACCCTGACAAGATCAAAGCGCTAGCCGACATGGTTTCCCCAAAAAACCTGAAGGATGTCCAGAAACTTACAGGATGTTTGGTGTCGCTGAACAGGTTTATCGCAAAATCAACAGACCAATGCTTACCGTTCTTCAAAGCGCTTAAGAAAGGGAAAGGGATAGAATGGAATAAAGACTGCGAACAGGCTTTTCTCGCCCTCAAAGAATACCTAGGCCGAGCACCATTACTATCAAAACCTATCACAGGGGAAGTGCTATACATGTACCTGTCAGTCACAAAAGCAGCCACTAGTTCTGTATTAATAAGGCAGGAAAATGGAATACAGAAGCCAGTGTACTACACAAGTAAAGCGTTACTACCGGATGAAACAAGATATTCACCAGCTGAAAAAATGGCGCTCGCACTAGTAACAGTAGCGAGAAAACTGAGGCCATATTTCCAAGCACACAAAGTAGGAGTATACACCAACTGCCCACTAAGAATGATACTACAAAAGCCAGAAGTGTCGGGTAGACTTACAAAATAGGCCGTTGAGCTAAGCGAATTTGACATAGAATTCATCCCAAGAACGGCGATCAAGGGCTAAGCAGTAGCTGACTTTGTAGCAGAATTCACCGAGCCAGATACTGAAGTGGCAAAGACGATGATAGATCAAGTAAGGAAAGACTTTCTCTGGAAACTCTGTGTTGACGGCTCATCAAACATGCATGGCAGCGGGGCAGGGATAGTGGTCACAACCCCAGAGGGAGATTCCGTAGAATGTGCCTTACGGTTTGATTTCAAGGCCACCAATAACCAAGCTGAGTACGAGGCGTTGATAGCAGGACTAAAAGTATGCACAGCCTTGGGAGCTGATGAGATTGAAGTGTTTAGCGACTCTCAAGTCATCGTTAACCAGGTACTCGATGAATACTAAGCAAGGGACAACAATATGATCGCCTACCTAAAACTAGCAAAGGAGTTATTGGGGCGATTCAAAGAATACAGGATTGTTCAGATCCCAAGAGAAAAGAATGAACAGGCAGATGTTTTGGCCAAGTTGGCATCCGCCACGGTCAACATCTGGCCCCGAACAATCCCTATGGCACACCTGCTTCGACCCAGCACAGCCGAGTAGACTGAAGTGGGGGTAATCATGAATGAACCAACCAACTGGATGACCTCAATCAAAGAATACTTGATTAATAACATCCTCCCAAATGACTTGCTAGAAGCCAAGCAGATGAAATACAAGGCAACAAGATATTCAGTCCTCAACGGTGAACTGTATAGGAGAGGGTTTTCGAGGGCATTACAAAGATGTGTTGGACCTGAAGAGGCAGAAGGAATCCTGAAGGATATACATGGTGGGAGCTGTGGGAATCATGCTGGGAGCATCAGTCTAGCCCATAAAGCACTGAGGCAAGGATTCTATTGGCCGACCATGTTCGCCGATGCAAAAAGAACAGCGACCAGATGTGAAGCATGTCAAAAGATCGCGAATAATATTCGCCAGCCGCCTGAGCGCTTACAAAGCATTACCTCCCCATGGCCGTTCGCCATGTGGGGAATTGATTTAATCGGCCCAATGCCCACAGCACCAGGAGGAGCAAAACACGCTATTGTAGCAGTGGATTATTTCACTAAGTGAGTAGAGGCCGAATCACTGGTACACATAACAGAAGCAAATACAACCAGTTTTGTGAAGAAAAATATTTTGTATAGGTTCGTAATATCAAACACCATCATCACTGACAATGGGACACAGTTCGATAACAAGAAATTCAAAGACTTATGCAAGAAGTATGGGATCAACAACTACTATGCCTCTCCAGCTCACCCACAGACAAACGGTCAAACTGAGGCGGTGAATAAAATTATCAAGCACAACCTGAAAGCCAAGCTAGCTGTCAAAAAAGGAAGTTGGGCGGAAAAGCTACCACAGGTGTTATGGGCGTACCGAACGACGGAAAGAAACTCCACTGGGGAGACACCCTACTCCATGGCATTTGGGACCGAAGCAGTCATTCCAATCGAAACAGCGTTCTCTTCGCCGAGAACACAACTCGTCCAACCAGAACTTAATGTTGACATGCTGAAGTACGGCTTAGACGAACTAGAAGAGAGAAGGAAGCATGCCCAGATAAGGAACGCCGCCTATCAGTAGAGAGCGGCGAGGTACTACAACTCGCATGTGAAAGTTAGAAGGTTTGCACTCGGGGACTTGGTCCTAAAAAGGGTGACACCAGGAACGAAGAACAAAACCGCAGGGTCGCTCGCAGACAAGTGGGAAGGGCCATATCACATCACAGGTATAGTAGGCCATGGGGCATATTACATAACAAAAAGAGGAGTCGGCGAGCTGCCCCGACCATGCAATGCTCAGTATCTGAAGACCTACTACACTTGATACTACAGCCCAAGAAGACCCTTTATTATTTCTCTTTGCTTTAAATTTATCTTTCTAGAAGTTTTTTATTTTTTTGATATTAGAGTTTGCAGGAAATAATCAATAAAGAATAATTTATTACTGAGATGTCTGCTATCGTTAAAGTTATAGATCAGCTATGACAAGCGGGTCGCCCGAAATAGTAAATTGAGCTATCCAAATCCGACGAGCGTCAAAGAAAACCGAGAAATACCTCGTATTATAGCAGGCTGAAGGAAAAAACGCCACAAAGCAACCTGAGCTAGAGAAAAATGCCACATAAAAAGCAGTCGCTGTCAATAAAGGCATAAAACCCCAAGACTGTATGAGGCGTTCGACCAACAGTATTTGGGAAAATCCCTTGGAACTAAAAACACTGGGGGTAAAGCAAACTAGCAGTCAGAAAACAGTGAGCAAAAGTGGGAGACGTCCCAACAGTATGCTCACGCAAAACTTGGTGTATGGTCGGACACGTCCTGACAAACACTGGGTAAAACAAAAACTAACAATTATAAAGCTAAGTGATAAAAGGTTTTAAAAGCCTGGGCCAGAAACTCAGCAATGGCAGCTGAACAGAAATACATAGAATTGAATATGGCGAACAAGAGAGAAACGCAATAGAAATCAATGTTTCATCAACTTGTCAAAATATTTACAAAGTTAAAAGAAATAAACTATACAAAAGAATCAAGCGCTCGCTGGTGGAAAGCCCCCATCATCATCTTCTTCCTCTTCCTCGCTCACCTCGCCCTCTGACGGCCAAACAACATCCTCATCCCCTTCGGGCATAAAGGGTGTGTAATCCAGACCAGCCACATGACCCAAGTCAGGCTCAGCACCAGACCCAGTGAAGCTCCCCTTTTGGCCAGAATAGTAAGTGTTGCAAGCACGTTTGGTGGGAATCTCCAGGTGCATAGGAAGAGGCTCTGCTTGAGTGTAACGGCAATGGGCTTTCCACAATTTCAGCTGGCTCTTTATCGAGCGTATTGCACCATCCATATGTCGGTCATAGCGCCTTAGGGCTTTCTCATTTGAGTGGTTTTTCAAGGCAAAAAACTTCTTCGCTTGCCGCATGCCCCGTTCAAACTCGCGGAGGAGGAACGCGTCATACGCAGGAGACCTCTTGAAGCGGTCAACGGCTTCAACTTCCAAGACAACCTTCAAATCATTTACAAGGAGATCTTGAGTAGCCTGTTGATGCTGCAAATCTTCAGACTCACGTTCATCCCTCTCCTTGGCCTCATTCGCCAATCTCTCTCCCTCCATACGAGCGACCAAAGCGTCCGGACTATCGGCGAGCTGCTCTTTCAGCAACTTGACTTGTTCTTCAGCGGCGAGGAGCTTTTCTTCAACGGCAAGCTGAGCAGCCAAAGAACCATCTACGGACTCCTGCATTCGAGCAATGTGTTGGGCATGTGATTCTTCAACCGACAGTCTTTCAGCCGCCGAGCGAGAGATTATCCTCTGCAAGCGCTTGTTGTCGCTCAACGCCGCGTTTGCTCGCCGATAGTTACTCGCCATCTCTGACATCATCTGTGAGCCAAACGAGTTTAAAAAAGAAAAGGGGGGGTGAAGTAAAGAAAAATAAAAAGAAGAGACCAGGCCGATAAAATTACCAAAGAGTGGCAGTTGAAGAAGAACTCCATCTTACTGTTGTATGATTTTCCCTTCACTTTCTCCCAACCCTCGCCAAAATAGATATCATTGCTTATAAAGTGGTTGAGGAGTTCGGCGGGAGAAAAATCAGACAACGAAACAACTCCTGATCCTTAACCTTGGTCGGCTGGATCAACAGATGGTCCTTCATGAGAACCCCCTAAATCCGTAGCCGGGGACGATGACGGACCAGGGATATCAGCCGGAGCAGCGGCGCCCTTACCCTCCGCAGTGATAGGAGATGAAGGCCTGTGAGTATCCTCTTATACAGCAGTATCCTGCGCTCTAATATTCGCTGGGGGTACTGAGGGCCCAATGTTGTCCGAGGTAGGGACCTGTGCAGCCGAAAGGAGAGCAGTTTCTGCACCACCACCTTCCTCCGTTTGAGGGGTTGGATCCGCATCCTGAGGGACCGAAGTACCAAGTTCGCCGGCATTAGCAGCCTCAGGGCGAACAGGCTCGCCATTCCCCTCCTCATCGGATGAGACCACATATTGAACCACCTTTGAAGCCCTTTTTAGAGGACGAGTGGCGCATTCAGGGGTTGTCTCTGCAGGGCGCTTCGCTCGACCATTCCTGGGTTGAAGGTCGCTAGAAGGGTCTTCAGGGGGCTCTTGGATGCTTGCATTAAAAATAGGAACCTCTGTATTCGCCGCAGGAGCCCAGATCTTTTCTTTCCCTTTGCGGCTAGGGACTCGAGACGATGTGCCAACTCCACCCCCACCCCCACGGGACTGGGCGACCACCTCCGTAACAGCAGGAACTCCTGCTCCGCCTGCATCGTGGGAGTCATCGCCTTCCGGTGGCGCAACTCCTTCTTTAGGCAAGCCCGCGGCATGCCTTTGGCTGGTTACTTCAGAGTTTTTCACTGCTCGAGCTTGTTCGTAGAAGACGACGTCGAACTCGCTCACTAAAAAAAAAAAAAAGGGTCACTTAAAACAAAATGAATAAAGACAAGCTCTAAAGTTTAAAAGAACTTACAGCGGCGTCGCCTAGCAAACAGGCGAGGGAAAACGCCACAAGTGACCATCCTGGCTTCATCAAGAATGTACTCTTGACCTCTCTTAGCCAGACTGAGTACCGCTGCTTTCGTTACATTCTTCACCTCGTGCGGGGTCAAGGCGGGGAGAGCCTTCGACCAAGCTTCAGGAGACGTAAAGTGTCTCGAAACTTTACTCGCTCGAAGGTTTCGGTGAGGGTCGGCAGGATTGTTTCTTCCCCACTCGCCACCAACAAAAAACCAGCTGTTCTTCCATCTTTTGTTTGAAGTGGGGAAACCCCAAATAAAGTCTTTCTTCTTTTCATCACTGGAGATCTCCACCTGCCCAGGATTGGATACACCTTCAGGTATCCAATTCTCCACAGCGGTCGACTGAAGATAGTAAGTTCCGCCATGGCCGGACTGTCGCAGAACATAAAAGTGACAGATTTCACGAGGAGTTGGCGACCGTCGACCCATTGATTTCCACATCACGCACTGGGCCATTAAAATCCTGTAGCTATTTGGCGAAAGCTAGGCAGGAGCGAGCCTGACTTCAGCCAGGAATCTGGCTATAAACGGTTGAAGGGGGAGAGTCACCCCACAGCCGAACATCGACCCATATATAGCAACGGCGCCGCTCGGCGGATTCCATGCAGCCCGCTTGCCTGAAGGAATAAGGACGACCGTGTCTGGAATGTCATATCTCCTTTTATATTTGCTAATTTCCTGCTCGCCAACCACGTTTACTTCAGTATCAAAAGAGCTTGGGCGATCGGCAGCAAAGCATAGGGCATCTCGCCGATGATCCTCGACGTCTGAGTCAACCACTGTTTGAGCACCAATGAGAGAATCCCTAGGGATTCTAGGCCCTCGTCGACCACTACCAGCAGCCCTTGAAGTCTTAGACATATCTGGAAATTCATTGTCAACAGTTGAAGGAAACGTGAAATCAGAGGTATTGGTGTCAGAATCAGAAGGGATGAAAAGGGAAATTGGCACCAGAAGAGTTGGGTCAAAATTTCGCAAATATAATTCAATCTTGTCTGCAAACTCCTTATTGCCAAGCTCAAGAGCTTGCATCATTTGATTAAATAAAAAAGCGCGTTGAGAAGGATCCATGAAACTCACCAGAAATGTTCTTGAAAAAGGAAGGAAAGAGAATATGAAGTAGAGTCGCACTTCAAGAAAACCGTCGGAAATCCAACACTTAGTTGCAGAAGCTTGGAAGATCTGTGTTTTCAGAGGATACTCTTTGCAGAAAAACAAGATCGGAAGAAGTGAAACGAAGTGGAACAGTCTCGTCTTTTAAAAGGGGGAAATTCGAAATTCAAGAATAAACAATAATTAAAAACGGCCATGATAAAATACCACCGCATGTGAGTAAAGGCAGTGATGGAAAGTGTCCATCAAATGAATGACACGTGGCATCATGGGAGTTCACAACAGACGCGAAATCATTGCAGGCGTGACATCAGTTGCAGCGCGTCACGTCAACACCCATCGTTTGAAATTCTGCGGCTGAAAATGAAAGCTTGCTGCGGAAGACTTAATAACAAAAGTGGCACGTGGCAAAAACGAAAAAAGAGAGGGAAAAACATCTGCAAAAATTTCAGAAAAAGAGGAAAGTCAGAAAAACATAAGTAAATAATATAAACACTGCTTGCAGAACCAAAGAAACTAGCCAGCATTGGATCAACTCGAAGTGTTTATGGGGGTATTGTTGTATGTGTAAATTTGGCAATAGGACATGTCAGCAAAAGAGGCAATAAAGACGGGACAAGTAAATAAGCACGTCACCCGTTGACCTGACAACGAGAAGAGATCAGTCAAAGATGAACCAGCTGGCACGCTCGCTAATTCAAAGAAGAAGTGTGCTCGCCACAACTGGTTGACCAGTAGAAAGGTAAAATGCGCTCGCCGATCCAAGGCGTTCGCCAAAGAACATACAGCCAGAAGAGTAATCCAATTCCAACTATATTTTCCACGTCAAGCGAGGATTTAATTAAATACAAAGCTCAAAGATCAAATCCTATTCCGAATAAGATACAATCTCCTTCAAACAAAGAAGAGTCAAAATAGGAAACAAACCCTAAAAGTTGTTTACAAACCCTAGACTCCTTACGCAACGCAAAATAGGAACTCCCTTATCAACAGGGCATAGACACAGAAAACCCTAGAAAAACTAATATAAATAGAACCCTATAAAACCCATGAAAGGGGGTTCGGGATTAGAGAGAGTAATCAGACAATTGTATGAGAGATCTGAGTGTGTAAAACATAAGCGATTCATAGTGATTTCTTTCGCCCTCAGGGGCACTGTGGTTTTTTTCCATTCAAGAGTTTTCCACGTAAATTCTGTCGTGCATGCATTGATTGATGTTCTTAATTTGTTTACAATTGATTACGATATTATTGTTGACCGAGTCAATTCAAAAATCACCGTCAACAATAGTGAAACTTTTTAAAAGATTTTATATCTATGGGATGTGACTCGAACCTGGAATGAAGGTTATTTACTATCAAATCATATTAGACGGTAATAAATTTAATATAATATTAAATCAATATAAGTTTATGAATAATGCTACATTTTCCAATTATTATTTCAAATGAATTATTATTAGTTGATATGAATTTTTGTTTTTTTTTTTTTTTTTTTTTTTTTTTTTTTGTAAGAGTAGATATGATTTTTGAGTTGGCAATTGGTATGCACAATCATTTTCCAAGTCACTATAATATGACTACCAAATTAAATTTGGATGAGAATTCTGGTGTAATAATAATTAGCAAGTACACTACAAAGTGCTTTTAATTCCAGCAATTAAGTACTTTTCTCTACATTTATTTATTTATTTATTTATTTATTTATTTATTTTTTATTTTTTATTTTTTTGGCATTTGGGCAATTACTTACGTAACAAGTGTTATTTCATCAATCATCATATTAACCTTTCATCATGTAAATCAATCAGTATTATTTGCAATTTATATTTATCAATTTCTTTAATTTTAACCCAACATTTCCTTAGAGGAGGTTTAAACTCTAATTTTACTAGAGATGTTTACTTAAAAATTTGATCGCATTAGAACTCGCCAAAAAGTTCTTGATATTAGGATTATCGGAGGAACAATACCTACGCCTGAAGATGTTTCATAATCTTTTTGATTACCTGTTTGAGAAACTACGCTTTTTTATCACCATGGATAAATCTAGGCGGCATAGAGCAAGAGGGGGCAAGTTTTCAAATTTTACAAAATTGACTCGATATCAATTTTGTAAAATCCTTCATTTTTCAGATATTTAAGCTTTTACCCCTTATTTTATTTTTATTTTTCTAATGTTATATATATATATATATATATATTTAAACACTTTTCTAATATTTATATAAACGAGACATTTAGAGTTTGGCTTTCTTGTTCGAAATCTTAATATTTTCACTCGAATCATAAAATAAATGTCTTTTATTCTATACTTAATATTTCTTTCCATGTATCTTAAATATAAATGAAAATCAAATTATAACATATATGTTATATCTTAATTAATATTATTTTCTCATTCAAATAATTTTGTTCTCTCATCCAATCTTACCCTAATACCATGTCATACTTTTGATATGTTATTTATTTTAATATAATCAATATGTGTTAATTTGTATAATTAAAATATATCAACCAAACGTATATAGACACATATTTATATTTAACTATTAACATTTTTTACCAAACGGACTTTTATCATTTTTAAAAATTAAACTAGTTTTTAGATCTTGTAAAAATACTAAGAGTACAATTTAAATTTTAATTAGTTTAATTTCTAACTCTTAAACATTATTATTGAGTCATGAATTAATACCTATATGCAGAGGCGAATGTAAGGGAGGGCCCATAGGGGCCATGGCCCCCCCAACCAATTTTTTTTTTAAAAAAATCTATTATACATAAAATTAAAATGTAAACTAATAAAAAAAAAATTGTATATAAAATGTGATATATAAATAAAATAGGTGATAATATTGTCTTGTCCCTTTATTATTTTAATAATATAAATTAACTAATAATTTTTTTTTTCTATAATTCTATTGACCATGAAAATAGAAAACAAAATCAATTCATTTTAATATTTTAATTTTCTATTATTTCATATATTATTACCTAATCTAGTGTGTATTATATATAAAATATATATTTTTTAGATTTCACCGGAACAAAATAAGTAAATATTAAACTCTTATAGTGACTGCCTATATTATTTATTTTGTTAGGTTAATTATTAATATGATTTTGATAAATTTTGTTTTATTAGTTTATTATTTAAATTTTGTTCAAAATTATTATAAGTTAATTTGGTTTGACATGAATATTATAAAATTAAGTTACAAGTATGTAAATAATTGAGATTTAAATATATCAATGTTATAATGATATTTTATTTAAGATATTGAAATTTATATTTTATAAGCTGAGAACTATTAAAATATTATTTTTAGTTATGCATACCGTTAAAAAAAAGTAAATGTTTTGCAACAAAATAAAAGATGTTTTCTCATACACTCTTTAATTATGTAATTGAAATGAAAATTGGGAAGAAATTGGTTATAAATAATTTTCTAGATATAAAATAGACTTGTTACATTTTAATTAGTTAATGTCTATTTTATTTATTTATTTGTATCATTACTTGTAACACCGAACGGTATCGCATTTTTTTGAAAATTATTGAGTGTGGGATTCCACATTTTTTCTTGTATAGGATTCCTACTGATATTATTTGAAAATTGCATGACCTACAATATTAATTTTTGTTTTGGCCCCCCCAAAGCCCAAATCCTGGCTTCGCCCCTGCCTATAAGGTTTTTCTATATTACTTTTAGTGTAATTATAAACATTTCAACTCTATATCTCAACTTGTACTCTAACTACTAATGTATCAATTGATAAATGGATACACATTAACATTATTTATTATTATTATTTCTTTTAAAATACCCTATAAGATACATGTTAATATAACTCATTATTTTATGATGCTCCCACTTAACATCTTTTGGCTCCACTTAACATCCTTTTCTCTAATATCAATAGTAAGTGCAAAGATGTTTTTTCTCTTTTTCTTTTAATGTTTACTATATAAAAGTTTATGTGACTTAATGGTAAGCGTCTCACACTCACATGTTGAGGCAGTGATTTCAAATCGTATCATTTTCATCTGAATCTCAAATTTATATTTATAAAAAAAAAAAAAAATTAAAAAGAAGGAATGAAACCTATATATATATAATTGTGGAGACCATGATACAAATACCTAAATCCCAAATTTATACCTAAATAATAATAATAATAATAATAATTCAATGCAACCTAGAAATAGAATCGTGGAGACCATGATGCAAATACAAATAAGATTCACATGCATCCACCTCAATTTGGGTAAGAAACAGGCAGTATAATAATAATAATAATAAGTTAATAAACAATAATAATGGATCTCCTTAAAATTATCTTTTGTTTAATTTAATTTAATTGATTAATTCTAAGGTGATTTCTCTTTATCTCCAACCCCACTCTTTTGTTTTATGACTACTTCCTATGCTTGTCTTGAGTTGAGTTGGATCCCAATTCATCATCATATATTATAGACCCACATCCCTCCATGTGCATTCCAATTCACAATTATTAGTTAACTAATTTTATAATTAAAACTCTAATCTAAATAAAGTTAATTAATTCACATCATTAGCAAGAAAACAAAATCACCTTTAAAAATAAAATAAAAATTGTTCTCATATAATTAGTACTTATCTAATTCTAATCGCTACTTGTCATCATTTTTTAAAATAAGTAAATTGCACTAAACCACCCTGAGGTTTGCCTTTACTCACAGAAACAACTTTATCATAAATTGACACTCACATCCCCTACCGTTAGTAAAATTTAACGGTTGACTAAGTTTGACTATCAAAAAACTAAACTACCCCTAATCCCAAAATTAAATAAAAAAATAACATTTTTTTTAAATGGATCTTTGAATTGAATTGAATTTAAAAAAAAAAAATTTAGAAACAAAACAATTTTTTTTTAAAAAAAAAATCTTTCTTTTGAATCGATCTCCACCATCCATTATCATCCATCTCAAATATGGATGTTGGAGATTAAATATTTTATTTTTTTAAAGGAAAAATTAAAAAAAAAGAAAAAAAAAAAAAGATAGAGGTGGAGATCCAATCTGGAGATTGGAAATTGGATCTCCATTCTTCCTTGCCGTGAAGGGGGGAGGCGTGGCGGAGGAGTTTTCACTTCCCTTGACGGACGGGGGAGGTTTCCCCTGATCTGTTTACGTTTTTTTGATCCAGATCCTTTCAACTGTGGATTTAATCGTTGTTTTTTGTGGAATAAAGAAGAAGAAGTTGGTAACTGATATTTTGATATGATGATTGTTTCAGTTGAGCTGTTTAGAGATGGACAGTTCCCTATTTTACATCTAAGTTTGTCAATTAAAGCCACCTCGACCATCTATGTGACCATGTATCTAATGCTTTTCTTGATGCTTGCTGAGGAAGGCTGGTCTGAGTAGGTTGTGTGGATTGAAAAATGAAAATGAACAAAAAAAAGAAAGGAAAAAAAAAAGCATGTTCTCAACGATGAGGTACCGTTGACTTATAAATTCAATAGCCTTATAAAGGTTTACAAGTGAGCAACAATGATAAACTAATTAACTGTGAATAATTGCATGGTGCTTTGTTCTCAACGATGAGGTACATTTCAGTTTTGTCACCAATTTGATGGATCCAGTGCTTTGTTCTTGTTGGCTTCTTGATGGGATTATACAATTGTTTGTTCTAAGACTTTTTATCTTATATAAGATTGGATTGTTTTCATTGTTGTTATGAAAAATCATTATTGTTTTGACTTCTCTTTGTTTTGTTTTTATTTAACGAATTTAAAATGATTCAGATGAGTGTTTTGTTGTCAAATTCAATCATTTTTTTTGTTGTTTATTAATTTGGGACCATGTATTTTTTTTGAAAGTTTTTGCCATCGGTAGGATTCAAGCCGCTGACTTGGGAATTATTTTCCCAAACCCTAAGCTCGACCATCTACCGCTAAGCTACACCGGTATTGATAAGCCTATGTACTCAAATGATTCTTCTGGAAGTTCAGCAAATATGGTTAGCTACAAAGCTAGCTTAAGAAAGATTGCTCAGCTGAAACAAAGCTCACAGTGTCACTCCACTCCTTCACATGATCACGAGCAGCCATCATCAACTGATAACCAAGCTATGACTAATCAAGACCGGTGGTTAGATTTCGGTTAGCATTAGTTAGCTAACTAGGAGGCTTGGTTAATTAACTAGAGTTAGAGTACCAGAATGTTGATGTGGAATAACAGAATTCTAGTGTCTCTTCTAACAGTTTCCTCTGAAATCAGAGGTCACACTTTTTGTGTGTTGGTTCAACTTGTATATAAGGTTGATAGAATAGAAAACGTGTATCGTATTCTTCTAAAAAATAATGGAAATTGCTCTCAGATATTTTTCTCTCCATTAATGGAGTTTCACAGAGCTTAGCTCTTCTTCTTCTTTTCTTTCAGTACTTTTATCAAACACTTGTTTGGTTATATCAAACACTTTCCACTTTTTTAGGTATGCTTCTGTTGGCAATTCAGATGAGTGTTTTGTGGTCAAATTCAATCACTTCCTTTTTTCTTTTCTTTTTTCCTGTTGTTTTTTATGGATCCACAATCCACTTTTTTTTTTTTTCAATTAATTTGTAGATTTTAAATGTTTTTGTTTAATTTTTAATTCTTTTTTTAAACGTTTGAAAAGTCAAAAATACCCTTATTTTTTATGGTTAAATTTGGTTAACAGTTAAATTTGACCAAGTTTGATTAACGGGAAGGGTGTGAGTGTCAATATAAGATAAAGTTGTTTCTGGGTATAAGAGGGCAAACCTCAAGGAGGTTCAGTGCAATTTACTTTTCTAAAATTCAAACATTAATTGCTGTGGATGTTATCATGATCATGTAGTATATAGTGTTGGTTGTTTTGCACATGTAGTATATAGTCTGTACTCATGTTGAATGTTACATTCATTTAAGTCCGTATTTTATAATTTGAGAATGGTACTTACATAGTATTTTTTTTTTTTTTTTTTTTTGAAAGGGCTATATTATAAACATTAAGTTCTCGATATCATGCTTCATGCCTTCATCGCTTAAATCTTAATTCAGATGGCTTGCACATCTCATTTTATAATTGTGGTGGACAATAACGAAGCCACTAATTAATTATTATTTAAAAAATGTAATTAAATTTATTTGATTTTTATCCAAATTTTTATGTGTATATATATGATTATTTTATATAAAATTTATGTCACAACACCCTTAAACCCTTAAAATTTGATAAAGCTTGCTTCGTCTCTGAACTAATTGAGGTTTAAAATTCACCATAGGCATTTAATAGCATATGTGAGAAGATTTCTCATCGGTAATGTAAGAGTAGATATCCTCTTGGTTATAACTTGTGAGAATAGATATTAGTGCTCGTGCAGTGTTTGGTATATATATATACATATAGTTTTTCTATTGTCAGTTTGAATTGATATAAAATATATCACTTCCTTACATGTGAGCCATTAGATTTAAATGTTTTGATTTGACTGTATGCACTTGTCAAATCATTTTTTAAATCTAATGACCCACATGCAAGGAACTGATATATTTTATATCAGTTCGAACTAATAATCGAAAGACTATATACATATATAGAAATGTCACTGAAATAACTTTATCAGTGCGTTAGATGTGAACTATTAGATTTACGTAGTTTTACTCAAAGTGTATACACTTATCAAAGCTTCTTTATAATCAGTAGTCCACATATATTTGTGTGTGTATATATATATGGTTCTATTTATTGTACACTGACTAGAACAGAACCGTATATATATATATACGGTTCTGTTCACATCAGTTCGCACTGATGTAAATATATAAGGACATTGAATGTGAACTACTCATTATGGAGAAGTTTTGACAAATGCATACAAACTAAGTCAATGCATGGAAAATGAGTGACTCACATTTAATGTTCATATATATTCATATAAGTGCGCACTGACTTGAACATTTCTATATATATATTAAAAAAAAAAAAAAACTTGTCAATTTCAAAAAATAAAAAAAATTAGTCGACATGCTGATTTGGCAAAAACCCGGTAGAGGGAGCAAGCAAGCATCGACACAGTGGAGATTACTTTTGCTCAATGGACTTGGGACAGTGGCCGTTGAAGATTCTGATTCTGCTACTATGTTACACGTGTAAAGTAACGGAAGTTATGAACATAACGACGTTTACACCTTTCTTTCCCACGTAAACAAAAATAAATAAATAAATAAATAATTTCTTTTTTGAAAAAAAGAAAATATAAGAAAAGAAGCTCAACAAAATCAAAGATCAAATTTCAGATGCTCTCCTTCTCTCTCTATCTCTCTATCTCTCTGGTTTCTGCTTCGAAAGTAAAAATTTACACGACTCGACGTCCCGTGAATAATCCAAACAAAAGCCTTAAATTTTTCGTCGATTAATCTAGACATCGATGTTCGAGGATTGAAAGTTTTGTTTTTTTTTATTGAGCAGAGAGATGTAATTAGATTTTTGAGAGAAAAATAAAAAATGAAGGCGATGGAGACGATACAAGATCTGATTGAGGAAGCTAAACTACGCACGGTTTGGTGGGCCTTGTGTGTATTCGCCGTCTGTTATTTCGTGACGCGTAAGTTTTATTTACCTCCCTATCGTTTTTATTGTTGTACGTTGAATTCGAATTTGGATATATTTTGACTTTGTATTAGATAATAAATTAAGCTTCGCTTTCGTTGTTCTTGCAACTTTGAATTGTCGTCTCCAGTGTTTTACAATGCTGTACCATGTCTTTTTCTCATTGAATTTAGCTGTTAAATTTAGTTATGTATTCAAAATGTTTGTTTTTCATCTGGAATTGGTAGTTTGAATCATCACATCTTGGTGCAAATTGTTAAATTAAGGTTATTTCCAAGAAATTTTGTTTGTAACTGTGTTCTGTTGAATTTGATTTGAGAATTTTTCTGAAGAAGATGAACTCCAATGCTGTGGTGGAATTACATTCCACTAAATGCATCATTAAGGGAAATAAATTTCGGGTATCGGGTGAATTAAAGCTTAATGTTTACGAGGAGGCTAGGTTGGGTGTGATTTATTTTGTCACTGCTTATCATTGGTGAGACCGATTTTATTACTTAAAAAATATATAAAAAAATATTTTTTAAAGCTTATTCAAATTGGTTGACATGAATACCGGTGTAGATACTAATTGCTGTTCTTTCTGTAATATCATTTTGAGAATATGAGTATGAGACTAGATATGGTATTCTTTTTAATTTTTTGTTTCCTTCATAATGTTGTGTGTTTGTTAGTTTTTTCCATTTACTTATTTCCTTTATGATTATTCAATGCAGATACAAGTTCATCGATGTTGATGAATTTACCCATATCGATTCTTATTGTTTGCGCTCTACGCATTCTAGTTAATCAAGTGGAATTCTCCTGGAAGGTTAAAGCAGTGCGTTCATCAAGTTATTTGTCTCAATTAGAGAAGAAACAGTTGTCTGTGAACGATTCACGCCTTTCTAGTGCACCACCCCCGCCAAAATGGAAACGGAAAATTGATTCTCCTATTGTGGAGGCTGCAGCCAATGAGTTTATTGATAAAATTTTGAATGATTTTGTGAGTGACTTATGGTATTCGGAGATAACACCAGATAAGGAAGGCCCTGAACTAATCCGGAGTATCATCATGGATGCTATTGGCGAAATATCAGGAAGGGTCAAAGAGATAAATCTTGTTGACTTGCTAACAAGGTATATATACATTTATATATATTTTTTTCTTTGAAAAAAATTATTGCCAATCTAAGAAACGTTTTAGAAGTTTGAGAATAGTTGGGTGTTTAAGGAACATGATTTAATAAATGTATCGTGTTTCAGGGATATAGTGGATTTAATAGGGGATCACATAGAGCTTTTTAGAAGAAACCAAGCAGCTATAGGTGTCGATGTTATGGGAACACTGTCTACTGAGGAAAGGGATGAAAGGTTAAAACACCATCTCATGGCTTCTAAAGAACTTCATCCGGCGCTGATATCTCCTGAGAGTGAGTACAAGGTCTGAGTGGAGAGTTCTGACGAAATTCTAATTGTATCTTTACTTTTATTGTTTGCATTCTGTTCAAAAGTTTGCGTTCTTTCTTAGGTTCTTCAAAGGATAGTAGGTGGACTGCTAGCTGTAGTATTGAGACCACGAGAAGCTCAAAGCCCCATTGTTCGAACAATTGCTCGAGAGATTGTAACTTGTTTAGTGATGCAACCTGTCATGAGTTTTGCAAGCCCAGAGTAAGTTCTGAATGATTCTTATTTTTCTATCCAATATTTTACTTTGTTAATATTTTGTATTTAAGCTTGGTCTGTCCTGTAAGAGTTTAAGTCTTCATGAGTGGTTTGCACTATAAAATTATAATTTTGGTGTTTAGTTTTTTTCACATAGAATCTAGTCAAGATGGGAGAATTGCAGTCCTTAGTATTGATTGGTACAGTGTATTGTGGTATTTACTAGATGATGCGCTGATGAAACACACCATAGTCATGCAATTGAATGACAAAATTGTTTATTTTTTTCCTTTTCCTCTTTACCGGGATCCTGCAATACTTGTTATTCCTAAAAGTTTTTGCAGATTCTCTGACTTTATGACAGTCCAATATTTTTGAACCATCTGTGGATCTGGGCTAGATTTTTCTAACTCCTTCAACTGATTATTTTTCGAGTTGAGCATTTTTTATGAGACCATTAAATGTATTGCCTTGAGGACATTGTAATGGCTATAAGCCTATAATGCACATGAGTCATGACTTGGTGCGATGGAGAAAAATTACGGATCAATGCGGCATCTTACCATACTTTTAACACCTCACATTTCTCATTATGTAACTTAAGCTTTGTGTTTGAACATATTAAGATGATGCATAGCTTACACTATGCCTTTCCACTTCTCTGGAATAATCTAACCTATTTATAATATCTGTCTGTTACCAGGTGCATCAATGAAGTGATTGAGATTATCTTACTTTATATTAATGATGATAACACTAAAGGAGTCGGTGGTGATCAGTCTTCAGGGGGGACACATAAAGGAGATTCCACCTTAAGAAAACTGTATTCCTTAAATACTGAAGAGAGTGATATGACTTCAGTTAAAGTGAGCAATCAAAAAGAAACATCTTTGGATAACAAACCAACTCCTGAAGATCCTCTGCATATGCGGTCTTCTGATTGGGCACAAATGCTGGAGGCGGTAACCCAAAGAAGAACCGAAGTTCTTACTCCTGAAAATCTTGAAAATATGTGGACGAAAGGAAGAAATTATAAAAAGAAGGATCAGAAAAGTGTAAAAGCAGGATTTCAGGACCATATGGTGAAGAGTTTAGGAACAAATATTGCCAAGCCTACTTCAAATATAAGGAAGGAAATGCTTTCCAACAGAACTGGATTATCTGCAGGAACAGATGACCAAACTGTTTTGCAGCTAACACCAGGATTAAACCTTGACGTTCAATCAGGTGATGGGAATGAAATTGGGACACAGATCTATCAAGATTTTGATAAATCATCTTCATTCGATGGAATGCATGCTGTCGATGTGTTGAAGGATACTGATAATCTTGGTGCTGATGGAAATAAAAGTAGGATTAAGAGATCCAATAGTACCTCTGCTTTGAAACTCCTATCTGATGCGAAAAAGGCATATACAGGAGAAGGTGGGGCACCACTTATTGCAGAGTTTTACAGTCCTGATTTTGGCAAGCATAGTGAAGTATATAGGGGTAAGAATGTTTCAGATATAATACTCCACAGTGAAGGACAACATATTCCCAAGCTCAAGTGTCGGGTGAGCATTATATATATGTATATATTTATATATTCTTTTCCCAAATTATGCACTAATTAGAAAATGAATTTTCGGTAGAATCCTTGTATACTGTAATATTACATAGAGCAGCTTCTTGAGCTTTTGTCTGTAGATTTAGCATCATTGATGTTTTCTTCAGGTTATAGTCAACTCTTATCTGCTGTTTTTACTTGTGTATGTATAGGTGATGGGAGCTTATTTTGAGAAAATTGGGTCAAAATCTTTTGCAGTTTATTCAATTGCAGTGACAGATTCAGAAAACAGAACTTGGTTTGTGAAAAGAAGGTTTCATTCTTGCCTATATCATCTTTAGTGGTTTACTAAGTGATAGAACACCTTTTTGTTTGTTTGGAGTTGTTTCTGATTGCATAACTACATTTTGATTGAAATAAGCTAATAAGAGATTTCCTAAAGTTTCCAGAACAGTATCCCTCAGTTAGCATCTGAAACTTTTTTCACATGATTTTCAATTAGTGTTTTTTTTGGTCTTCCTGCAGATATAGAAATTTTGAACGATTGCATCGACAGCTTAAAGAAATCCCTAATTATACATTACACTTACCTCCCAAAAGGATATTCTCATCAAGCACAGAAGATGCTTTTGTTCATCAGCGCTGCATCCAGCTTGACAAATATTTGCAAGTACTTATAGTTCCTTCTCTGCCTTGTTCTATAAAATGTTTATGTTTTCTTTTTCTTTTTCTTTTTTCCTTTTCCTGTTGTTTTAGTTTTGCTTCCTTTATGCAGGATCTCTTGTCTATAGCTAATGTTGCTGAACAGCACGAAGTGTGGGATTTTTTAAGTGTTTCCTCAAAGGTGTGCATCTTCATGACATTTAGTGCTTCAAATTTGTTAAACTTAGCATTACACATGCAAACATATTTTAAATTTTCTACAGTTAAGCTGAATTATATCTGATTCATTAATAACTGCCTTTTGTTTATGAAGAATTACTCTTTTGGAAAATCTTCATCAGTTATGAGAACCCTGGCAGGTATGTTGCTTTTTATTGTTAGTTGTTACATTGTTCATGTTGTTTATACCTTTGGGTTGTAACTGTGGATGTAAATGGTGCCCGGAGGTTCATGATTATGTTAAATATTTATTCTCTCTATAGTTTTGTTATTAAAAAATTTTCTTCGCATCATTTTGTGTAAAAGTTTATAAAAAGCATTGACATTCAGACATGTGATTTCAGTATCTTAACCATATGTATCCCTTCTTCCCATCTGTTATTTGTATTTTGTGTTAGTCAAGGTTATGTTATGTGACAGTTCTCCCCCCTCACTTTTTGGTGTATTTTATTGAATTAGCTTCAAGAAAGACAAAACTTTCTTTTTTATTTTAGAAGTTGCTTATTCTCCTGATTCTTTATATGTCATTGGTTTTGTTTGGTTCAGTTTTTTACACACACACTCACACCTGTTTGCATAAATTATTGAGGGAAGTTTGCTGCCTATTGCATGTACTTACTGAGTCTTATACGTGTTTCCTGGATG
This sequence comes from Acer campestre, assembly GCA_954870605.1. Lineage (NCBI taxonomy): Eukaryota > Viridiplantae > Streptophyta > Magnoliopsida > Sapindales > Sapindaceae > Acer > Acer campestre. Next base: position 35,038,112 of record OX940802.1, on the reverse strand, counting down.
GTGTTGAGCATCTCATTATATAATGTAACTGTGCTGAGTATCTCATCATAAAACGTAGCAGGGATCAGTTTATTCCTTCCCAACTTTTTTTAGCGACAATTGTGTGAATACATATTTCTCTTATCTTCTTAATAAAATAGTTTATTATTGAAATGATGTTCTCAAGTGTCAATAGATACTGACAAAGCTATTTTTCAAGCAGTTAATGTGGATGATGCTGTGGATGATATTGTACGCCAGTTTAAAGGAGTTGGCTTTGTACGGAAAGTTGCAGGTCCAGGTTCTCCCACAAATGAAGCCTCTTCCTCAATCTCGAGTAGAAACTTTTCCTGGAATGCAGATGAGATAAGTAAACATGTCTCAAGGCAAGATACATCCGAAACATTAAATAGCTTTTCCGACAATGGAGGTGACAAAGATGGAAGCCGTGGCCATAAGGAAGACAGATCAGGTGCAAAAGCTAATGGGTGGCATTCAGACAATGAATTAAACTCGAAGGGTGTTTCCCCTCAGGTAATAAAATGGGGTGAAGAATCTAGGAACTTTGGTCCAGAGAAGCAACACAGCTTGGATGCGAAATCTGAATTAATTGGCCAGGGTGGATTGCCAGTAGCAAATTTTTCTTTGAGCCCTTATCATTTGGAAGATCCAATGGGAATGCCACCTGAGGTATCATGCAATTAGTAGGCATTATTTTCATGTTCTTCTGCATTGGTTCACTAACTTTTTTTCTTGGTATATCCTAAATACCCGTCTTAGTTGATGTTAGCCTAATAATTGGTAAATTAGTTGGTGTTTCTTCTTGCACTTTGCCACCGGTCGCTGGCTAGTTTGTTGCTTCCTCATTGGATTAAGGCATAGTGTTCGTAACAAATGTTTAAAGAAATACCGTCATTATTCTGACATTGATTTTCTTTCCTCTTCATTTTTCTCCTTTGTTTTTGGTTACACATATTATATCCCACCAAAACCCTTCTGCTTGTATGTTTGCTGTTACTGCCATATGAATTCTTTCACTAAGGGTCCTCCAAGATTATGCTAATTCCCCCCTTAATCTTTGTAGTGTGCAAATGCAACTTGACAAGGATATGCGCATAGTTTTTTATGTTATTAATCATTTATTTGTTCATAAAGTTTTCTGACCACTTGTTATTTTTAGTGTCCGACTGTCTGGAAATGTTGACAATTGATTTTCATGCAGTGGACTCCACCTAATGTAAGCGTACCGCTACTAAATCTAGTGGATAAGATATTTCAGCTTAAGAGAAGAGGCTGGATAAGGTGCGTAATATCTTTTATTTGTATGAAATCATGGATGCTTCAAAATCTTGATATTGTGGCAATAGATAATTAGTAATCCCAATTTGTGCAGATATTCCTAAAGCACTGATGTGCTGTACACTTCTGTTTTACAAGAAACTCTGATTTGATTAACATTTTTATGATGCCTGCTTTTAAGTTTTGTTGAATTAGAGCAATTGGAAACCCTTTTATATTATAACATGTTGTCTCCCAGTTTTGAAATAGCTGGCCACTTGGTAAGGATGATATGTTGGGTTAATTTGTTCACATCAAAAGTTAAGGATTAGAAATTAATTTATTTGTTTTATGGAGTCATCGAATAGCAAATAGTATTTGATCATGATTGTCAGTGGGTTCAGTTCTTAAGAATGCTTTCTTTTTTTGTGGGCATCATTAATAACAATGGAGATTATGGATTAGTTCTTTTTTATTTTCTGTTTCTCTTTTAGCAGCTACTTGTTTTTTTCTCTTCTATGCTACTGTCACCACCATTACCTTTTGTGTTCATACTTGAGCTTTTCCTGCTTTTTTTATTTTTTATTTTTATTTATTTATTTATTTATTTTTTAAGAGGCTGTCCTTTAGCTGTCCAGTTTTTTGTGTGGATGCTTTTTTAGCTACGACCTTAATGTTGTTCTCTTTCAACATATGGCATCTCTTGTTACCTGCATGCTCCCTGAACTTAGATATTAACCTAGTCACAGCCTTAGCAGCAGTTAACTTTTATTTTTATATATTTTAATTCATTTATTATTTTTGTATTTCCCCAATATGCAGATTTTAGTGGTAGGTTTTTTTTTTAATCATTTCTATGTTTGATTGATAATTTAAGGAATTTCACACTTGTGGTACCAAAAGGTCATTAACTTTTTCCAGATTATACTTGTCATTTCCTTTCATGTAATGAGCTAAGTTCACAGTTTTTTCTTATCTCCATACCTCTCAACTGCATGCGGTTCTCTCGTATTTTGCAGTAATATACCTGTATCAAACATAATGAAATACTATCAAGCATGAGTCATCTTGTAACCATTAGCTATTGGTCTTTAATATGGGTTTCTTATGGTTTATGCAGAAGACAGGTTTTTTGGATATCAAAGCAAATACTGCAGCTAGTAATGGAAGATGCTATTGATGACTGGCTCTTGAGGCAGATTTATTGGCTTCGAAGAGAAGACGTGATTGCTCAAGGGATTCGGTGGGTTCAAGATGTAAGGACTGAACTAATTATGATGGCCATGGTTGGTCTTAATGTTTTTAAGTTTAGCAATCTTAATCCGCACATACAATCTCCAAACATAGATACCAAGCTTCAAACCAGTATTATAAGGGTTGATTTAGATTGTGCTGTTCTACTTACTATGTATATGTTGGGTAGCTGTTTGTTTATTCACATGGGATTTTCTTGCCTGGACATCAGCCACCATCTCTGCAATTGGTTGAGGTCATTGTTTTTCATGCTTAAACCCACCCATTAAAGTTCAGGTGGGTTCTATTCAAACTGCAGCTTTAGTTAAAATAGGGATAGCCCAAGTTTTAACTACCCATTGAAATCTAGTTGTTATTCTACGTATTTTACTTGGAGAAAGCTTCAAACCTTCTAAGTATTTAGCACCACAATATATGAGTCTCATTTAATTAAAAGAAATTAGCAAGTTTAGCAGGCTGTCACTTTAGATTGTGGGATTTATAGGCTTATCTATGTGTGTGATAGCTGGCACTCTAGATAATGTTTGAATGCAAGCCTAGCAAGCTAGGTGCCTACAATAGATGCATATGATGATGTTGGTGCATCTATATAGCCCAATCCTCCAAAAGATAGGGTATAAGAGAAAACTCGATAAAACCTGTGAAAGGTTAGCTGGTTACATAGTTATTACCACTTGGAGTTGACGCTTGCTGAATGCCTTTTGGCATTGTCATTTCGGAAGGCTTCAAAAATACTGGGTTAAGACATTGAAGATCAAAGATTGTTGAGCTAATTGAAGGCCGTTGATTGATTATAGAACCATGTGGAATTTCTGTTTGTTTGCATGTTAATTGTGGCCTAATATGGAGATGCATGAAACAAAGTTACCTTTTAAGATATGTTCAGGTGCTTCTTTCTTTTTAGTTTTATTTTATTTGTTTTTCAGTCACATGCCATTTCAATTTTGTATGATTTTATTTATAATTGTCTCGGAGCACTTAGTGTAATTTCCCTAATGCAAGAGGAACTAGAGAATAGACTTTTAAAAGGTTGAGAGGCACATGCAATTAACATTTTCTAGTTATTGATTTCTTCAGATGCTGTGGCCTGGCGGCACATTTTTTACACGAGTAGGGAATATTCTGAATGAATTTGACAATGATCAATCAGACCTGACAAATTTTAAGGCGGTAAGCCAATTTAGTGGCAGTAAGGTCAGCAAACCAGGATCCTTTGAGGAACAACTTGTGGCAGCTCGCAGAGCAAGCGATGTCAAGAAAATGCTCTTTGGTGAGTATCTCTTCAAAGATTGACATTCATTAATCTCTAGATCACTCATTTTTTCCTTTCACCTTGAATTTTGTCTAGTGATCAATGTTCTTGCAAGTTCGTTTAACAATTTCCTTTGAGATTGTTTCCCATGTATAGAAGGAAACAAGTAATTTTTTGTTAAACATTGTCAGGAGTTGTTATTTTTCCTATTTAAATGCTGTAGTATTTAAGGTTGTAGAAGTCTTAATTTTTGAAAAAATAAAATAAAAAATCTTCTCTTTTGTCAGATGGAGCTCCAACAGCCTTGGTCAGCTTGATTGGGAATAAGCAATACAGGCGTTGTGCGAAAGACATTTACTATTTTACTCAGGTTCAGCTTCTTGCTCGTTTTCCCTATTTGCCATTAGACACGGATTCTTTTTATTTTTATTTTTTTCCTCTGTTTCACTTATTCATAAATAGCTTAATTTATGGTAAATTTTGCAGTCTACAATCTGTGTGAAACAACTTGCATACGAGATACTTGAACTCTTGATCGTATCGGTGTTCCCAGAGTTGCGGGAAGTTTTGTTAAATCTTCATGACAAAAAGCGTGCTCCGCCTTCATAGAAAGTGCATATGATCACTTACTCTACTCCTCTTGAGATGGCTGTATCTCTTCTTCACAGAATCAAGAAGCTCAATTCCTCGAGTGGCATAATCGTATGGCTTTATCATATCATCAGACGCCAAGAGTTTTCGATAGATTTACCTGTGAATATCCAATTTAAATACAAGTGAAAATTTCAGGACTCTCTGAAAGTAGCTCGACATCTCTCAAATTCTAACTGTACAAAATTGTACATTCGCAGCTTGTATAGAAATCGAAAACGAGTTTTTTTTTTTTTTAGTATACTGGTTCTTCTTCAAGCAATACCCCCTTATATAGGGGGATTTTGTAGTGTGCAGAGTCAAACAGACATTGATGAGACTATCAATGATATTCTTTCATCATTCATTCTTCGATTTTTTTTATTTTTCCAGTGGCTTTGAATTGCTGAGTTCCTTCATTCATTTTAACATGTTTGGATCTTTGAGAAAGAAATAGAGAATTTCAAATCACAAAAATTGGACTTCAGATGCAAAAAAGTTCTCTTGTAATTTGTTAAATTTCTTCAATCTTTGTTGAATTGCAAAGAAGTGACAAATATCCAAATATAAGTAGCCAAAACTCGATTGCTTTTATTTGCAAAATGATCTATATCTACCCTATGTAGTATTGCAAATCTTTGTACAAGTAATGGACTACTGGCTATCATTTAGAAACTTGTACACTTTTAGGTTTCGAAAAGCTTTTCAATTCGGCAGGTTGGGTTGAGAATCAATAACACCCGGGTTGGGGTGAGGATCAATAACACCCGGGTTGGGGTTGGGGTGAGAATCAATAACACCTGAGTACAGACCATATAACGAATGCTTTCGGAAGTTTTTCAACTCGAACCATGAGTTAAGCGCTTCAAGGTTCTTGTCCGTGCCTGAAAACGTTAGCTGTATGGCCAGGGTGCAATCAACAGGACCACCGTTGCTTTTACACTTTGGGTTTGGCACTGCACAGTCTTGATTGTTCAGGCAAATTGAATCCCCAGTGCATGAATCGCAGCCAAAGCTCTTCCAGAACAAGTTCTGCAGAGTGCCGTGCTGGAATTCAAGGACCTGTGAAGCAACGTAACACAAAGCCAGTGATGCTATGGTGTTCTAGCAGAGAATGCAAGGAAAAAAGAAAGGACTGTGCCTGCATTTAATGGACTTACCAATGTATATTTCGTTATGGTGAGAGTATTGTCGTAAACCATTATTGGGATCGATCTTGCTGCATATTTTTGACCAGCAAACGCTACCATATACGATGTAACCTGAAGACAATTGTGAAAATTACATATAAAAAAATTTAAGTTTGATCAGGAACTATTTGTTCCTTAATTGGCATAGAACAGCAACATGTGATATCGAAAACATCAAATATTCAATCCATACGATCGATCCAAGCTTTTCAGAAAATCAAATGGATTATCGAATCTGAAAGCTAGGGTAGCTCAAAAAACATCATGGTTAGTCACCCTGATTACGTCCTAACAACTTCCTTCTTGTGTCCCAAAGATGAATCATACAATATTGAGAGAGCAGAGCGGTCATATATAACATCTATTTAAACTTTTCGACTTTTAAAGTGTGATAGCATTTACAGAATATGAACTATGCTGCCTATGCAAGTAACTTGTTTCCGGTGAACTAGATTACATATGGTCACCGAAAAATCTTTACTTCAACTTCATAAAATTCGTAATTCAAGTACTCGTTTTATTATACCGATTTAACTTTGCCCAGGAACAAAGTACTGAAAATAGGGAAACTGCTTCGAAACTCATACCATTTTCAGCCTAACAAAGGAATTTGATTGCTTGGGTTGGAAGTTAACTCAAATGTGCAAAAAATTTGACCTAAAGCCTTTTTTCCAGGATCTGAAGCTAAGAAACAAAGAATGTCAATCAAAACTAATACATTTCAAACGAACAATATATACATACCGGAGTAAATGCAGTGTTTTCGATGGAAATGAGGGTCATCTCATCGACCTTTGGTCTGAAAACAGCAAGTTGGGCATGTGAACCCGGTAATGGGAGACGAATATCACAGGGTGAAAGCTGAGTTTGATTTATAAAGAAGGATTCTTTGGTTGAAAATGCAAGACCAAATGTGAAACCATCCCATTTACTGACTTTGGCATCTAAACAAGGGCTGTAAACTGGATTTGTATCAGCTGCCTCCGCGAAAATCACCATCATCACCGCGAAGATCATACGTATCATGATGATGGGCAATCCAGATTTACCCAACTTCATCTTCTTCAAACATAAAAGCAACATATGATTCAGATAATAAAATCAAATAATATATTTAAATCCATGATCATGTTTATATTAACACCCAATTAATGAGAAAATCATATTGCAGAATACACAATTAATCAAACATATCATGATCAATTCATTCCATCAATCAATTCTGAATCTACATAAAAAGGATTAAAGGAAAAGAAAAACATACCCAAATAATAAAAAAAACAAACTTGAAAAGAAGCTAATGGCAGGTGGGTTCTGCAAATCAGTCTCTTTGGCTTCTATGATTTTTTTTTTTTTTTTAAAAAAAACAATGCAACAATGGAAAATGGATGCATACACAAATGATAAATGGGGTTTAAAAAAATAAAAAAAATAAAAAAGGTTTTTTTGGTGTTTAATTAATTAATTGATCGATTAAATTTGAAAGGTTGTTTTTTGTGTGTACAAGGGCGATTAAAGAGACAACCTAGAAGGCGCCAAACGGTTATATCGGCAAGCCAGGTGGATCTTGTCTTGTAAACGGTTATGGCAGTTAATGTTTTCAAGTTGGGAAATGTAATTATGTTTTTTATGTTTTACACATTCTAATTTCTATCAAATCAAATTGATTGCTGTCATTATTAACATTTAATACTAATTTTCTAAAATAAAAATTAACATAATAGCAACCCCCCAGCCCCACCTGATTATTATTATTATTACTATTTTTTTTTTTTTTTTTTTTTTTTTTTTTTTTTTTTTTTTTTTTTTAATGTTCACTAATTTTCTTATGTGATAATCTAGGGGGATGTATTCAATTTCAAATTTTTATTGGATTTGATTGGAATTTATAGGATTTTAGAAATATGGGTGTATCGGATATATTCAGATTTGTAAAGAATCTATCAAAGTCTAGGGGTATTCAATACAGAATTTGAAGGATTCCATATAAATTCAGTGAAATCCAGACGTATTTAGTTCAGACTTTTAAGAAGTCCAAACAAATAGGGTGTATTCAAACCTCATGGATTTGGATGGATTTGTTTAAGTGATGGATTTAGATGGATTTTAAAATGGAAAGTATAAATATAAAGGGCTTTCATAAATCTTGCCATATACGGATATACCAAAAGATTTGTAAGGATTTCACACCCCTCTCTCCGAGATCTAAAAAGAAAACACAATTGAATTTCCAGATAAGGGTTTTTTTTTTAGCCCTTTAGTTAATGATGATTGTTACTAAGAAGTAAAATGGATTTTTTTTTCTTTAATCAATTATGATTGTTACTGAGAAGCAAAAATGGTGATGATGATCAAAGAAGAAGGAAATCTGGGTCCAAATCTCCCAAAAAAGAAGATTTCTTGATTTTTTTTCATTAATTGATGATAATGATTGAGAAAAAAAAAAAAAGAAGATGAAGATTTGGAAGTTGGAACCTTGATCTCCTAAAAAAAAGCTCTGTATTTTTTTTTTCTCTTTAATTGAAGAACTATATTGATGTTTCCCGATTTCCCAAAAAAAAGAAAATTTCTTTTAAAACTTTTTTTTTCTTTAATCCATGTTGTTGATGATGACCAGAGAAGAAAAATTTATGATTTTTTTCATCTTGATGAGAAAGAAGATGAGAGATATGGTTTCTAAATCTAAAAAAAAAAAAAAAAAAAAAAATTAATTTTTTTTTTCTTTTTCTTAATTGATGTTGTTAACGATTACTTGAAAAGAAATTTTTATGATTTTTTTTTCTTTAATTTGTTTCTGATAAAGAAAAAAAAAAATAAATTAAATATTCATCAATTAAGAAATAAATAAATAAATAACCTCCTATTTATCTAATAAAGCAAATTTTCAAACAAATGTCCTATTCAAACACAAACATCCTAATTGGAATGTGCTTAGGGTATGGAAAGTCAATAGTGCTCTTGGGTAAAAATGAGAGGTTATTTTGGTGGGTAAATTTCATAAACAATCCCGAATTTATGTGTAATTGTATAAATATTCATTTTTTTCTAATAATTACATAATATATCCCATCGTCAGTTGACTTTCGTTAACTTTAACCTTTAACCACATTTGTATCCCGAAATGACTAAATTACCATTGAAAACTTATTTATCTTCTCTTTTCTTATTTAAATATATTAAAAAAAAAAAATTTACTTAAAAAATTGAAAAAATAGGTAAAAATTTTTGTTGCTTTCTTTCTATCATTTTTTTTAACACAATTAGAACCCACAAAACTAGAAAAATGGCTGTGTTTAGTGGGTTTTGATTGTGATTAATGAGTTTTGTGGGTTTTGATTCTGTTGATTAAATGTAATTGTTGGTGGGTTTTGATTGTGTTGATGAAATGAAATTGTTTGTGGGTTGATGAGTATGAAATTGAATATTTTGGTGATAAAGTTGGTTTTTGAAATCTAAAAATTTTGTGTTTGGGGACATGGAAAATGTAAAAAAAAAAAAATGATAGAAAGAAAAAGAAAATAAAAGCAACAAAAAAAAAATTGTACTGATTTTTTCAAATTTTGAAGTAAATATATTTTTTAAAATATTTTTAAATAATAAAAGAAAAGATAAATAAGTTTTCAAGGGTAGTTTAGTCATTTCGGGATACAAATGTGGTTAAAGGTTAAAGTTAACAAAAGTTAACAAAAGTCAAATGACGGTGAGATATATTTGTGTAATTATTAGAAAAAAATGAATATATATACAATTATACATAAATTCAGGGTTGTTTATAAATTTACCCACAAAACAACCTCTCCCTTTTACCCAAGGGCACTATGGACTTTTCATACCCCAAGCACATTCCAATTGGAAAGTTTGTGTTTGAATAGGGCATTTGTTTGAAAATGTACTTTGTTAGATAAATAGAGGGTATGTTTATGCAATTAACCCAATAAAATACTAAAAAATCAAGATCATAGTAAAATGAGTTTTTTTTATATAAAGAAAAATTGATGGCATTATGAAGTTTATATAAAATAAAACAAATAAAATACTTATTCAAGATAAACTAAATAATTTTACATTAAAAAAAAAAACAAGATACACAATATTAAAAATAAATAATAACAAGAAAAATAGTATAAATAATGAAAAATTACAATATTTATTCTTAAAATAATAAATTACATTATAATTTTATAATAAAAAACTTTTTTTTGTATTTATAATGAATTCTCTTAAATTTATACACAAATAATTGATTAATAAATATTACTAGACGTGTTTTTAAATTTTTTATTCTTCTACTTTTTTGATAAATTATTGATTTATTGATTTTAAATTAATTAAAACTGTATAATAAAGAAAAATACTAAAGATAAAATAAAATGAATAATAATAATAGACGAACTATTTTAATACAATAAATTAAAATTTGATATTTTATGATTTATTAATTGGATGTGTTAGATATGTCAACTAAAACTATTAGAAATAATAAAAATTCAAAATAATAGTAGATAATTTAATATAAAATAAAATTGAATTAAGTAACCACAAATTGAGGGTAGTTAAGAGAAAGTGAAATGTTTTGTTTCAAAAAAGGATGAAAATTTGATAAAGGAATTGGAAAAATGGTAAAATGAAAAAGATATATTAAAATATCTAAATTGTTTGAGAGAGAAATTCAAAAGTAACCATGGGAAATATTAAACTTTTGTTGATAACCACTTTTGAAACTTTAATTGTTAATAACCATTTTTTTTAAAAAAAAATTCAATGGATGTCCATAAATTATAAGATTACCCCTGAAATTAGTTTTTTTATATTAAAACCTTGAAACTTGAATCATGACTAAATTGAAAATGTCTAAACTTGAAATCATGACTAAATTGAAATGTTCAAATTTAAAATCATGCCTAAATTGAAAATGTTCAAACTTGAAATCTGGATTAAATTGAAATTAGGCTTAGGTTTTTTTTTTCCCCCTTTTTCTTCTTCCTTTTCTTCTTCCTCAAATTAGGTTTAGGTTTTTTTGATTTCTCTTTGTTATTGTAGACCACGTCGCTGGAGATCGCAGCACGGAGCCTCTAGACGTCACCTGGACCAACGACCTTCACGAACCAGCGGCGCACGAAGGCATTGCCTGGTCTTCACACGAACCAGTGGCACTGGTTCGTGCGAAGACCAAGCGATGCCTTCGTGCGCCGTTGGTTCATGAAGATCGTTGGTCCAGGCGAAGTTCGGCTCAGTTTGACGACAACTTTGGCGTTGGGCGACGACTCCAACGATGGACGATGGGCGATGGGATGGAGAGGAGAAAGGAGAGAGAAGACCGAGAGAGAGAGAGAGAGAGAGAGAGAGAGAGAGTATTTTGGGGATGGTTTTTATATGAGGACTTTCTAGTAATTTCTCAAAAATATGGTTATTAACAATTAAAATTTAGTTTGTGGTTAAAAACGAATTTTCCATAATATATGTGGTCATTTTGACAATTTTCACTTTGAAAAATGCTAATGGTGGGAGTTGAACCACTCACAAACAAGATGGAAAAAAGACACAAAACCAACTATGGTAGAGATGATAATCTATAATAAAGTTTAATTAATATATATATATTTATATAATGTAAATATAATAAATTTTCTTTTTAAAAAATTTTGAGGTAGGGCACTGGCCCCACCTGATCCTGAGGTGGGTCCACCCTTGCTTGTAGAGATTTTAGGTATCTCATGACTATTGTCGTCGTCATCATCATCTATCTCAGCCACATCATCCTTGTGATATCATTGATAATATCTTCTTTAGTTGAAATATAACACACTTCTTCTTCAAATTTGGTGGCAAATACTGCACTATGATGTTCTTGAGTTAGATGTGATTATGTAGCTCTATAAATGGTACATGGGCAGTGCAATTGTCAAGAAGAAGCAAAACCTTTTGATTTGTCATGGGCAATGCCATTGTGATTAGGAATCTTAAAAAAAAAAAAGGAACTTTCCCTGAATAGACTAAACAAGGAATCCTGAAAAGAACCTTTCCAAAACAAGAAAATCGACTTTCACACGTTTTCTAAAATAAAATAGCATTTTTCAAAGTAGAACCCTTCAAATTACTAACCCTCTAAATTAATACTTAAAGGTTGGTCCCAAGAATATTAATTTAGAGAGGATCTATTGATCTAAGCATTTTCTTGCGGTTAATGTGGGCATGAGTTATGTCGGCCGGCAACCCAATTTTAAAATCAAATTAGGCCCAACACAATACGAACCAACTCAATTTAGGCCCACAAGTCGTAAACAATATATATTTTTTGTTTGTTTACTAATTTACCATTAACAATTTTAAATTTAAAGTTGGAATAAACAGTTTCTTACCATCTAGGTGAAGGATTATCTAAATTTATGGAGAAGTTCTTGGGTGCATCCGATGCACCATGCATCCCGACCCAGATGTTACCACGTGACCCAATGATGTTGCAACATTATTGGGTCACGTGGATACATTGGGTCACATGGTAACATCTAGGTCAGTATACGTACATGTGGCAACATCGTTGGGTCACGTGGCAGCATCTGGGTCGGGATGCATGATGTACCTGGCAACATCTACATCCAAGTTTTTGTCATAAATAGAAGTGTGATGTAATCATGTAAACATGTAAAATAAATGACTTGAAAAGGATATAGAAGTCTGATGTAATCATGAAAACATGTAAAATAAATGACTTGAAAAGGACATAAAAAATTACTAATTTCATTCTTTCTTTTGAAACTCAAACAAGAGGTCACATGAGCTGGAATTAAGAGAGAAATTTATCGGTTCATTTTGAATGAAATTTTATCAACTTTTTTTTTTTTTTTTTTAATTTGATTATCAAAAAAATTTCCAAGCAAAATAACATTTTTATTTTATTTTTAAGTATTACATCATTACATAAATTCGGGGTTTTTTTAGGGTTATGGGAGGGGAGATGACTCGAACCTATAACATCATAGTGTAGACCTGAGAGATTTACCATCGGATTAACATCATCAAGTCCATAAAAATAACATTTTCGGTGACTAGAACGATAATTATTATTATCTCTAGAGATAATTATTCTTTCAAATAACTCTATATGTACATCAAAATTATGGGTACCACTCACAAAAGTACTTCCTTATTTTGTAAAATCAAATTGACTTGATAACAACTCAATTTCAGTAATTATGGTTGAAAACAACCCCTCGAGCATCTCATCAACCTTATGGTTTAATCACATTTTAGCATTTTTTTTTTTTATAAATATATATATTTTGAAAAAATTAGTAGACTCACAATCCTCGATGTTGCTCAATTATTTCTAACCCTTTTTGGGGTTTATCATCAATTTAAATTCAACTACTTCCATTAAAACTTAATGTGATTGAAGTTTGGTGGTAGATAGTACACTAAGATGTTCTTGAATTAGATGTGATTATGTAGTTCTATAAGTGGTATATGGGCAATGCAATTGTCAAGAAGAAGCAAAACCTTTCGATTTGTCATGGGTAATGCCATTGTGATTAGGAATCTTGAAAAAAAAAAGAAGGGAACTTTCCCTGAATAGACTAAATAAAGAATCCCGAAAAGAACCTTTCCAAAATAAAATCAACTTTCACACATTTCCTAAAATAAAATAACATTTTTCAAAGTAAAACCCTTCAAATTACTAACCTCTCTAAATTAATACATCTTAATACATAAGGGTTAGTCCCAAAAATATTAATTTAGATTCTACTGATTGTGGTAACCAAAAATAGCCCACAGGCCCAAAGGTACAAAGCCCAAGTACTTATTAACTTCGATCCAATCTGAAGTAGCCCAAATGACAGCCAGCAGCGTGATTTGGTCGTTTGAAGACCAAGTCAGCCAGCAGTTAAAAGACACGTTCAATAAACGAGATACTTGGGGAGAAAATCTCTCCAAAGATCTCGTTTGCAATCGTATCGTGATTTGGTTTAAACGGTCACCTGAAATTCCTATATAAAGAGCTTCATTTGACACTATCGGGGATATAGAAAACAAGCTTAAGAAAGCGTACTGAAATTCTGTCTCAAAAGAATCACGGTCACCGGAATCCATATTATCACGATCATCATTGCTCAGCCCAAGCATAACTAAGGCTATCAATCTAAATCAATTCCTTTGCTATTCTTTTTTATTGCTGTTCTATTTTATCTGTTCTTCAATTTTTGCAGGTTATTAGGTCGGACGACCAATATCAATTTCGGTCGACTAAGTTCTTTTGCAGGTCAATCCAGCAGACGACAACACGATCCACGGAAACTCAACCCAAGTTGCATTGGGCCTAACAACATACGACCCGATCCATATCGATTGTAGGTCGACACCCTACAGTTTGGCGCCCACCGTGGGGCCCGTTGCAACTCTACAAATATCAACCGCAATCTTCATACTTTCAAACAGACAGCGATGTCAGGAGAAGGAACTACCCCAACCATTGAAGAGCAGATCGCTGCATTGGTAGCTCAAACAGCAGCAAACGCAGAGAAGTTACGAGCATTGGAAGCTGAAAACGCTGCTATTCGAGCCACTAATGAAGAACTGCGAGCCATTGTCGATGGCGTTGTTCCCGACAGCGAAGATGTGGGGCATCCAGTTCCTGTCCCCAACACTGAACAAGAGGTCGACCGACGAGGTCGAGACGCTCCGACAGGCCCATCAGCACCTGATGTGAATCCAAATGTCGGACAAACCCAGCAAACACCCCAGACGACCAGAGTCGACATCGACCTCAACAACTTGCCGGCTCGAAACGACAACGAGCAAGATCCTGTTACGGGCAGGCAACCTGAAAATGTCCTAGGGACACCCGTGTCGCTCCAGTCGACACCAAGCCTGGTAAAGTCAAATCCGGATCTATCTTCTCTGGCTAATTTGGAATTTTCTCGCAGGTTTGCAGAAATGGAAGCTCTCATACAAAGGATCCCTGGTGTTCCAGCTCCAATTAAAAGGAGCAACATGAATAGCTTTGCAGACTCACCCTTCGTCGACTCAATAGCGCTGGTCGAGATGCCCAAAAAGTTCAGCTTCCCAAACATGAAGCAATACGAGGGGACGACCGATCCAGACGACCACATAGCGCAGTACAAACAGAGGATGTTCACCGCAGCCATTCCACGCGACCTACGAGAAGCATGCATGTGCAAAGCATTTGGGTCCAGTCTCAATGGTCCGGCTCTACAATGGTACACTAACCTACCTAATAATTCAATCAATTCTTTTGCGCAGCTTACAGATACATTCGTGGAGCAATTTGCGAGTAGTCGCAAGCTGGAGAAACAGTCGGACGACCTATACACTATAACCCAGAAGCACGGCGAAAACTTAAGGACATATGTAGGTCGTTTCAACAGGGAGAAGGTCTAAATCCCTCATTGCAATCAGGCGACTGCGATATACGCCTTCAGAAAGGGCCTCAGGTTTGATTCTGACCTTTATAAAGAATTGACTAAGTATCCATGCAGGACAATGGAGGATGTGTTGGCCAAAGCATGGGCTCAAATAAAATGGGAAGAAGATGAAGCTAACTACGTAAGTAGAGCCAACAACTACTCAAACCGCAGAAACGACCGAGTGGATAGGAGGTCGAATGACAGAAGGTCAGAACCTTATCCGACTGGAGATAGGGCAACTCGACAGAGTGACGAAGGCTCAAGCGACGGTCGACCATACAGGAAGGCCTACCCAAGAACAAGTCGACCACGAGCAGAAGTACCCGAGTACAATCTGAGCATCGAACCAGTCGACCTTGTAGCGGTTATGAGGGAGATGGGCAAGACTGTGAAATGGCCCAGAAAGATGAACGCTCTACCAGAGCATAGAGATGCCAAGTTAAGATGCGAGTTCCACGGGGATCACGGCCATCGAACTGAGGATTGCATCGCCCTCAAATTCGAAGTTGCGGAGCTACTAAAACAAGGACATCTACAAGAGTTCTTAACAGAGAAGGGAAAACAAACCCTGGCAAGACGAAACGACAGAATGGCGAACTCAAACGACAATCCCCCAGAGCCACCTCGACACGACAGGGTAATAAATTTTATTGCAGGAGGTTCTGAAGTGAGTGGCATCAGTTATTCAGCTGCAAAAAGACATACACGACAAGTGTTGAACACGGAAATTCAGCCAAGTAGGGAGCACCCATCGACCATCGACGAGACCGTCACCTTCAGATCCTCAGATAAATCAGATTTGTTTTCTCCTCATCATGATGCACTTATTATTTCACTCCACATTGCTAACTGTTTAACGAAAAGAATTCTGATTGATAATGGCAGTTCATGCAATATTCTGTTTAACAGTGCCTTGAGAGAAATGCAGGTCGACGAGTCAAAGCTGAGCCGTCGGACGACAATGCTGACAGGATTCAGTGGAGAACAAAAAAGTACGTTGGGGGAAATCGTGCTACCCATCTACGCTGAAGGCGTAAACCTCTACGTCAACTTCCTGGTGCTCGACTGTCAGTCGCCCTACAACGCAATCCTAGGAAGACCCTGGATCCATGAAATGAAGGCAATCCCTTCGACTTACCACCAAATGATCAAGTTTCCGACCAGGTGGGGAGTTCGTGAAATTAAAGGAGAGCAGAGAGCAGCTAGAGAATGCTACCAAAACGCCATGAAAAAGAAGAAAGAGTCTTTATAGCAATTACAGGACTCCAAAGTCGAGTCGACACCTAACGCTCCAAAAATGGAGGATCTCGACGAAGTGTCGATCGACTCAAGTCGACCAGATAGGAAGGTATTCATAGGGTCAAGACTGTCGAAGGAAGTTAGGGAACAACTAATCGACTTCCTAAGGCAACGACAAGGCAGCTTTGCGTGGTCGCACGCAGACATGGTCAGCATTGATCCGGAGGTAATAATGCACCAACTACAGGTCAACCCCGATCATCGACCAGTTAAACAAAAGCGAAGGAAATTCGCTCCGGAGAGAAACAAAGTCATCAACGAAGAAATTCAGAAGCTAATCGACATTGGCTCAGTAAAAGAAGTCCAGTACCCTGATTGGCTAGCAAATGTCGTGGTCGTCAAAAAGAAGAATGGCAAGTGGCGGGTATGCATCGACTTCACAGACCTCAACAAAGCATGCCCCAAAGACTCCTTCCCTTTACCTCATATCGACATGCTTGTCGACGCAACAGCTGGACACGAATTACTCAGTTTCATGGATGCCTATTCAGGCTACAACCAGATCCTGATGCATCCAGACGACCAGGAAAAGACGGCCTTCGTAACCGAACGAGGTACCTTCTGTTATAAAGTAATGCCGTTTGGTTTGAAAAATGCAGGTGCTACCTACCAACGACTTGTGAATATGATGTTCGCCAAAATGCTTGGCTTGACGATGGAAGTCTACATCGACGACATGCTGGTCAAGTCACTTGTGGCTCAACAACACATAGACCACCTCAGACAGTCGTTCGACGTCCTCGACAAGTACGGTATGAAATTAAATCCCACTAAATGTTCATTTGGTGTCTCATCAGGAAAATTTTTAGGGTACTTAGTCACACAAAGAGGAGTCGAAGCCAACCCAGACCAAATCCGATCGATACAAGAAATCGAGTCACCTAAATGCATCAAAGACGTACAGAAATTGACTGGTCGAGTAGCAACATTGAACAGGTTCATTTCCAAGTCGTCTGAGCGATGCCATCCATTTTTCAACACCTTGAGGAAAAACAAGGCCTTCGAATGGAACGACGACTGCGAGAAGGCATTGCAGGACCTTAAAGAATATTTGACCTCCCCACCACTGCTGTCAAAACCTAAAGATAACGAGACACTACTCCTATACTTAGCCGTGTCGACCACAGCCGTCAGCGCAGTATTGGTAAGGGAAGAAGGCGATCGACAACATCCAGTCTACTAAGTAAGGCACTGCTCGACGCTGAGACACGATACAGTCAATTGGAAAAATTGGCACTCTCGTTGGTCGTTGCAGCCAGAAAATTGAGGCCTTACTTCCAGTGCCATTCAATTAAGGTATTAACAACTTACCCTCTAAAAAATATATTGCATAAACCTGAAGTTTCAGGTCGACTGACGAAATGGGCTGTTGAGCTAAGTGAGTACGACATCAATTACCATCCAAGGACAGCGTTAAAATCACAGGTATTAGCTGATTTCCTTGCAGACTTTACACCTAACGAAAACTTGCAGGCTGAGAAAGAGCTAATAGCTCTGACAGAGACAACGTCGGACGAAAAATGGACTTTGTCGGTCGACGGATCAAGCAACGTAAAAGGTAGTGGACTGGGATTGGTACTCACATCCCCTCACGGGGACATAATTGAGCAATCCATCCATTGCGAATTCCGAGCGACAAATAACGAAGCGGAGTACGAAGCACTGATTGCTGGACTCGACCTAGCCAAGAGCCTGAATGTCAAAAGTCTCCAAGTATTCAGCGACTCACAACTAGTCGTTCGACAGATAAACGGGTCGTACGAAGCAAGAGATCAAAGGATGACCGCCTACTTGGCCAAAGCTAAGCAACTTCAGTCGACCTTCGACAAGTTCACCATCGAACAAATACCCAGGTCGGAGAACTCACGTGCAGATGCACTAGCTTATCTTGGCTCGACAACGACAGGCGGATCAAAGTCGATTCCAGTCGTTCACCTTACAACACCGACTATTCAAGCAACAGAAATAGTCTCCCCAGTCGACTACAGAAGAAATTGGATGGATCCACTACTAGACTATTTGCGAGCCGACATTTTACCTGGGGACAGAGCTGAGGCAAGAAAAATCAAAGCAAAAGCTGCGAAGTTCTGCATTTTATACGGTAAGCTATACAAAAAGTCTTTTACAGGACCCTACTTGAGGTGCGTAACTCCACGAGAAGCGTACGACGTTCTCAAGAGTCTACACTATGAAGAATGTGGAAATCACTCGGGGGCTCGAAGTCTGTCGAACAGAGCAATCACAGCAGGATACTACTGGCCAACCATGCGCTCCGACTCCCAAAATCACGTGAAGTCGTGCGACAGGTGCCAAAGATTCTCACCAGTCTGCCATCTACCCCCTGGTATGTTAAATTCAATCTCAGCCCCTTGGCCTTTTATGAAATGGGGGATGGATATTGTAGGAAAACTCCCAGCTGCACCTGGAGGCGTCGTCTACATGTTGGTGATGACAGACTACTTCACAAAATGGGTAGAAATCGAAGCTCTACCCCAAGTACGCGACATCGAGGTACGCAATTTTGTGTGGAAAAAAATAATTTGCAGGTTCGGAGTTCCACAAGAAATAGTGACCGACAATGGGTCACAATTCATTTCATTCGACTTCAAGAACTTCTGCGACAAGTATGGGATAAAGCTGAGTTTCTCAACTCCACGATATCCACAAGCAAATGGACAAGCGGAGTCGACGAATAAAACCATTATCAACACCCTGAAGAAACGACTAGAAGCGGAGAAGAATCAGTGGGTGGAAAAGCTCCCAGAGATCCTATGGTCGTACCGAACCACCCCACGACGGTCGACTGGAGAAACTCCGTTCTCCCTTGTCTATGGGTCTGAAGCAGTGATCCCCATCGAGACACGACTCGCAACCGCACGGAGTGAAAATCCAAATGAAGCTCAAAACAACCATGAGCTCGCCTTCGAGTTGGATCACCTGGATGAAAGACGTGATCGAGCGGCTCTAAGGATACAGTCGTATCAACAACAGGTCGCACGACATTACAACAAAAGAGTACATGTCAGAACCTTTAAGCTACACGACTGGGTACTACGCCGCGTTTTCCAAAACACCAGAGAAGAGGGAGCTGGAAAATTGGGGCCGACATGGGAAGGGCCTTATCAAATAACAGACATCGTCGGCCGATGAGCTTACAAATTGCGAGGACTCGACGGTCGAGAGCTGAACAACAGTTGGAACGCACTCCACTTGAAACAGTATCACTTCTAAAACTTAAATTACATTAATTACGTTTATTGCTTTTACTTTCTGATATTTCTAAAGATACTAACGACGCAAAAAAGAGCAATGATGAAAAACTTGGTACAAGTTTAGAACTGAGCTCAAAACATTTTTCATAACTTCAGCCGACTTCGACATATTGTGTTGCTACGAAATTCCTTTGTTGTTACAGCATTGGAGGTGCCCCGATGTCGACGACAACAAGAAACTACTCCCACCATCCTTATTTAATCAAACGCACGCTGGGAGTCGGGGACAACACTTGATAAAAAGAAAAATGTCGACTGACGCATGTACGCGATGAATGGTCGATTAAACGCATGTACGCGATGAATAGTCGATGAAACGCATGTACGCGATGAATAGTCGATGAAACGCATGTGCGCGAGTTGTATAAATCAGTGATGTTATATACAGTAAATTTGTTAAATGTCGACTGAACGCTTGTATGCGATATTGTTTGTCGACTAACTTATACGCAAGTATTCTATAATTGAATCAGCCATGTTTTTATCAAATTTTCTATAATATCATTCGACTTATGCATGAATATAAGTTTACAGGCTTGTTTCATTCAGTTTCTTAATCTTGTGTAAACCCCATCATATGATGGTCGTATCGTTTTCACAGGCAAAGGTCGTATCACATCCACACACAAACAAATGCCATAAAAGTGTTGAGAGAGATGGCAAAGATATTATCAATATTGATACGATCAGAATATCATGCGACAAATTAAAGAAAATAATAAATGGTCGACACGACCAGATCATCATTTACAAAAATGAAAATAAAAATTCAGTTGACAGGGGGGTCGAGCCTTGTGGTATCATCAGCAGGAGGTTGATTGACGTTAGTAGCATCAGCAAGAGATGGATCGACCACGGGTAGGTCGTTCAGAGGATTGTCGCCAGCACCGACACCTTGAGAGAGTTGATTCTCATCAAGTACCTGTTCTTCATCTTGTCCAGGCGACAACTCCTCCAACCTACACATCTCTTCGCAGGCTTCGACCATCTCTTGCATTTCATCGCGATTCCAGTTACGATGGTCGCCTGTAAGATATTCCCTGTAGAGCTCCGCCTTCGCCTTGCACATCGCAACGGAAGCGACCTTCATCACTTGGTCTTTCAAACCAGCAACAAGGCGCTGCTCTTCGACCAAGGCGGCTCGGGCTTCGGCCAGCTCCAGGGAATGTCGATCCCTCTCTGCTCTCATATCCTCCAACTCTTTTTCAAGAGTAGAGTTTTTACCCTTCAATTCTTCAGCAGCTGAGTCGACCTTGGCCTTCTCCTGCTTCATAACTTCAATCAATTTCCGTTGTTTTCCGTATTTGTCGCTCAACCCCCTGTACCTCCCATGCAAATGCAGCGACGTCTGCAAAGACTGCACAGCAACAAAAGTTAGCATAAATAAAACGACATCATAAAATTCAAAAACAAAAATATATTAGGCAACTCACATGAAAAGCCGAAAGGAAAGCCGTGTCGAATACATCTTCAATCTTCTTCTTCTGCAGATGCTTCTCATCCGCAGGAAGGATGTAGTCGAACGACTTATCCAAGAAGGAGGTCGGCTCGTCAAAAGATGAAAAATTGGGGGAAAGTGCTTTCGACGAATCTGGCCGTGTGACAACCACTTGTTTCTTTGTAGTCGCCTCGACGACTTTCTTCCCCTTGTCGGCCGGTGGATCCTTCCTTGGCCTCTTCTTTTTGGGCGATGCTTCAGGAGATGAAGTATATACATGCCCACCAGCACCCTCCGTCGACTGTTCTGCAGCCTGTTTCTTCTTTGATGCTGCTCTTTTCTTACTCAGCTCCTCCCTTAGTCGTTTGAAAGCGTCGGCCGAATTGGGCATGTTTAGCCTTGCACTTGCCATTGATATCACTGCAACACGACGTTCATTGTCAGAAATAGGCGACAAGAATTTCATTGTATATTGGAGAATTTCGAAACTCCTCCTAATCCAGATATACGACAAGAAATCCTTCACACGAGGATAAGGGTCGCGCGACCTATTATGAGTCGACCATCTCCATAACCTGGCAGGCCTAAGTTTACCTTCTGTTAATAGCACCTTACAGCTTCTATCCTTTTCAGGGATATTAAGCATTGCTGCGGTGCGAACAGGAGCTATTTTGCTCGACGGTTTACTCTCTAAGCCCTTTATTTCTACAAAATAAACTAGGTATTAGCAAAGGTAAATCAGGTAAAAAGAAAAACCTATCTACGACAAAAGTCGGACGACACTCACCATATCGATTCCAAGTCCGTCTTAAAACATACTGTTCATTGTCCACGAACCATGGACCGTCGACTGGAGGACCCTTTGCAAAAAAATAGGTATCCTTCCAGTTTCGGTCGTTTGTTGTCGTGTCGGTAACGATCTGCTGCTCCTTGCTTCTAGGTACTAACATATAGCGACCCTGGTCGTATATGTGCTCCTTCAAATAATAGTTGTGAAGGAGGCTCGACATCCCAAAAGGTATGTCATATTTCTCACTAAGGACACTCAAACTTAGCAAGATCCTCCAGGTGTTTGGCATTAGCTGTCCCGGAGCAAGGTCGTAGTACAGCAGTGTTCGTCGCACCAATGGGGGAATGGGGAACCTAAACCCCAAACGAAAGGTATATTCATAAAGACATGTCCACTCTGGTATATCTCAGTCAGCTTTCTCATGCTCCTTTGGTGCACGTAGCTCGACACTACTAGGGATGCCATAAATTTCCCTCAACAAACACAAGTTTTCCTCCGACACCAAACTTGACGGACTTTCTTCAAGAACACCTACTGGTCGACCAGACGTAGTGGCCTCATCTACGTCTATATATTCTGGATGGTCAACTATCGACGCAACGGCACGTACACCGCCTTGTTCGAGTATCCTTTTCGTATTTATCGAAACGATGCTAGACGGATCCTCTAGTGTAACTCGTCGATCGACATCGACACCACTATCAACTTCATCACCATCCTCTTCGCTTGTCCAACTATATTTTGGGTCAGATATGGTGTCGTCGCTCGACAGGTTTATTTCTCCACTCGACATGCTAACATCGTCGTTCGACATGTTTCCTCCTAAAGCTGACAAGGCAAAAAATGCACAAGTCAGAAACTGTGGTGCTACAATCACAACCTAGGGTTTCTAAAAATCCTACTCTAGGGTCATCGTCTTAAAACCTAACCTAACCCTACAAGTCCTAGCGTCCTACAAAGTCGGCCGAATAAAGCTTCCAGTCTACATCGGTCGTATGAAATAAATAAACACAAACAATACAACTAACAGTGCAGGAACAAGATCAAAATCAACAGAGAACCAGAATACAATGAAGAACAATGAAGAACAATGAAGAACGATGAAGAACAGCACATTCAAAACACTAAATATTCAGGTAACTTTACGTTTCTATTTCTTATTTCAAATAACAAAGTTTTTGCAGGAAAAACTAAAAGATAATGAAGAGAAGAATAATCACCTTGAAGTGAGAAAGAGATGGAGTTCCGGTTGGAGTTACTGGAGGAGTTGCTGGATATTTCTGAGTTTTCTTCGCAAAGATGGCTCAAAACGATGAGAGTATTTCGCAAAAGTGGCTCTAAAAGGGTTGGGAGGTTATATTTATAACTAAACCCTTGCATAACCCCCTTTGCCACGTGTCCTTGCCAGAAGAAGATGCAACCTTTCAGTTGCCAATTGTTTACTCACGCACGCAACTGCCAATTATGGGTTTTTTGAAATTCAAAACCTTTTCTCGAGCCAAGTAAGCACGCCATAATTAATTGCTCATGACATCACTAGGGTTTCTGAAACGAAAGATGTCTTTTCAAGTTGACCTTTGGCTTGCCTGTTTGCCTCATCATATCCTAACAGTTGGAATTAGTAGGAATTAGTCGAACGACATTTGGAAACTAAAATTCTGTTGACATCAATGGTCGTGTCGACTAAAAAATAACATCAGCAATCGTGTCGATTCAAGATGATGAAGTCAAACGACGTTTAGAGCTCATCTCAATAAGTTAGCCACGAATCCAGCCGACCAAAGTTATTTTCTTTTTTCGCTCGACAACGGTCGACTGAATCTGAATCACTCTCTACTTCGTTGGTAACTCACTAGAGAGTGGGGGACAAACTGTGGTAGCCAAAAATAGCCCACAGGCCCAAAGGTACAAAGCCCAAGTACTTATTAACTTCGATCCAATCTGAAGTAGCCCAAATGACAGCCAGCAGCGTGATTTGGTCGTTTGAAGACCAAGTCAGCCAGCAGTTAAAAGACACGTTCAATAAACGAGATACTTGGGGAGAAAATCTCTCCAAAGATCTCGTTTGCAATCGTATCGTGATTTGGTTTAAACGGTCACCTGAAATTCCTATATAAAGAGCTTCATTTGACACTATCGGGGATATAGAAAACAAGCTTAAGAAAGCGTACTGAAATTCTGTCTCAAAAGAATCACGGTCACCGGAATCCATATTATCACGATCATCATTGCTCAGCCCAAGCATAACTAAGGCTATCAATCTAAATCAATTCCTTTGCTATTCTTTTTTATTGCTGTTCTATTTTATCTGTTCTTCAATTTTTGCAGGTTATTAGGTCGGACGACCAATATCAATTTCGGTCGACTAAGTTCTTTTGCAGGTCAATCCAGCAGACGACAACACGATCCACGGAAACTCAACCCAAGTTGCATTGGGCCTAACAACATACGACCCGATCCATATCGATTGTAGGTCGACACCCTACACTGATATAAGCATTTTCTTACTGTTCATATGGGCAATGAGTTATGTTGGCCCGCAACCAAATTTTAAAATCAAATTAGGCCCAACACAGTACGAACCAACTCAATTTAGGCCCGCAAGTCGCAAACAATTTTTTTTGTTTTTTTGTTTGTTTACTAATTTACCATTAACAATTTTAAATTTAAAGTTTGAATAAACAGTTTCTTACCGTCTAAGTGAAGGATTATCTAAATATATGGAGAAGTTTTTGGATGCAGTCGATGCACCATGCATCCCGACCCAGATATTGCCACATAAGCAAGCTCACGACATCTGGGTCGGGATGCATGGTGTACATGGCAACATTTGCACCCGAGTTTTTGTCAAATTTATGAGAGAAGTGTGATGTAATCATATAAACATGTAAAATAAATGACTTGAAAAGGACATAAAAAATTACTACTTTCATTCTTTCTTTTGAAACTCAAACAAGAGGTCACATGAGCTGGAATTAAGAGAGAAATTTATCGGTTCATTTAGAATAAAATTTTATCAACTTTTTTTTTTTTTTTTTTTTTAATTTGATTATCAAAAAAATTTCCAAGCAAAATAACATTTTTATTTTATTTTTAAGTATTACATCATTACATAAATACGGGGTTTTTTTAGGGTTACAGGAGAGGAGAGGACTCGAACCTATAACATCATAGTGTAGACCTGAGTGATTTACCACTGGATTAACATCATCAAGTCCTTAAAAATAACATTTTCGGTGACTAGAACGATAATTATTATTATCTCTAGAGATAATAATCATTTCTTTCAAATAACTCTATATGTACTGATGTACATCAAAATCGTGGGTACCACTCACAAAAGTACTTCCTTATTTTGTAAAATCAAATTGACTTGATAACAACTCAATTTCAGTAATTATGGTTGAAAACAACCCCTCGAGCATCTCATCAACCTTATAGTTTAATCACATTTTAGCATTTTTTTTTTTTTTTTTAAATATATCTGTTTTGAAAAAATTAGTAGACTGACAATCCTCCATGTTGCTCAATTATTTCTAACCCTTTTTGGGGTTTATCATCAATTTAAATTCAACTACTTCCATTAAAATTTAATGTGATTGAATATCAACTATTATTTTGTTAAAAAAAAAAAAAAAACAATTTATTACAATGAAAATTTATCAATCTAATCAAGGGAACTTAAATGAATATAAAATTACATTAATGAATTTAAATTAATTGATTTGAAATTGTCCTCATGTGTCCAATTCTAACTATGCATGTGAAGCAATTACATTTCAAGCCAAGCCCTCAACAGTAGACACACACCCTTAATAAATTATAGGCTAATTGGCACAGATGCCCCCTGAACTCTTCAAAAAGTTGCACTGTGCCCCCTAAACTTTTTTTTTCGGCACTAAACCCCCTGAACTCTCATAAATTTGCAATCGCTGAAGGAATCTACCCCTTGGTGAGGGGGCAAATTCCTTCAGCGATTGCCAAATTACAAAAGTTCAGGGGGTTTAATGGCGAAAAAAAAAGTTCAGGGGGTAAGGTGCAAATTCAGGTATAGTTCAGGGGGTATCAGTGCCAATTAGCCTAAATTATATGGTCATTTTCTCATCAACCAAACATCAATCATCCCATCCGAATTTGAAAGTCATCATAAAAATAATATCACATATCTATATACTTCAGATAGAATGATTTATTGAAGAAACTTGTTGCATAATTGTTCATTTATTGAAGCAGTCAGATTTCCAATTTGAGAGCACTGACTTTTTTTTACAGAAGATCTCTTAAAAAATTTCCTGTACTGGAAATCTGGAATGGTACTGTACTCTCTTTTGCTTTTCTGTTTTCAGCTGACCAGTTCAGGTCACCAACCCATTGCATGTGTTTGTTTTGATTTGCCTGCTAAAAACTGACTTGTTCCATTTGATATCTCAAACAAGCAACCAATTGCATCTCTCTGTGTTACATTGAACTGGAGTTCATTTATGGCACTTACCTGAAACCATCAACCTGTCATCACCATATTACTGCTACTTTCCAGTACTTCTTCTCTTTGAATTCTTTTTTCTCTGTTGAAGAAGGCTTTGAGAAAGCTTTTCACTTTTGTTTGTCTTCAGAAGAGAAAACCAAAATCCTCTGACTGTCCTGTACTCCAAACCCAACAAGAAAGCTCATGGTGACCAAGAAAAGCTCAGTGAATGGAAATAGAGGTGAGAGAGCTCATGTTGCATCTCAGAGAAGGCCAAAGAAGATCCATCTTTCTCTCCTTCCAGCTCCTGACAACAGTATTTTCCAGGTATATATATATATATGTTATATCAAAATCTTTCCTTTTTGCTACAAAACACAAGTGTGTGTGTGTGTGTGCATTGTTGATACAAGTTTCGAATTTCTTTACAATTTCTGCAGAAAAACACCCTCTCATCGTTTTCGAAATTCCATCAGATAGATAGCTTGCAACCCAATCCAGAATCTCGTTACAGAATCTTGTTGCAATCTCTAAATCCTGAACAGATCCTCAAAATAATCACTAGTTTTTTTTGCAGGTTGATACAAGTTTTGAACTTCCATGTTGTAGACTCTCTCTCTCTCTATTTCGAAAACACTACCATTATAGGAACTATATAATTTACCCATCAAAATAAAAATGAATCCAAACCAAAAAAAATGTTAAAAAGATCATAAAGGAAAAGACTTGATCAATTTAATAAAGTGGTCCAAGCCACTAGTTTTAGTAGGATAATATACACAGAAGCATCAATTATTTTTAACTACAATTAGAAAACCTTTTAACATCAACACAACGTAAGTAAGAAGTAGACACAAATTTCTTCTTCTCTCTCTGTCTCTCGCGTTTTAGTAGGATAATTTACACAGAAGCATCAATTATTTTGAACTACAATTAGGACATCACCACTATTTAAGTAAGATGTAGCCACACACACACACACACACTCTCTCTCTCTCTCTGATTTTTTCTCTGTATTTCTTGTGAAATTAAAAGTTTTTTTTTTTTTTTCATTGTAATATTATTGAAGATGGTTGATGTGAATCAAGAAGACTACAGGCCAGTCTTCTTCAAGATCATCCTTGGCTCTATCAAGGAAAGGCTGGTGGGTGGTGTTCTTCTCTTTTCTTTTGTTATTGTCTTTTTAGTTTTTACATTCTTACAAGTACTGAATTCCCTTTTTTTTTTTTTTTTTTTGCTTCCATTTTTGTTGTTGTGTTTTTGAAGAGGATCCCACGAAAATTTGTGCATCATATAGTGGAGGACTTGACAAAGAAGGCAACTTTGAAGATTTCCTCCGGTGAAATATGGACTGTTGAGATGAACAGCACCAAAGATGGTGTGTTCATGGAGGATGGGTGGCAGCAATTTCTCAGAGACAACTCTTTGACAGAAAAACACTTTTTGGTTTTCAATTATGATGGAAACATGAGTTTCAGTGTTCAAATTTTTGAACAGGATGGTGTTGAAAGAGTTTATGATGCTGCTGCCACTCATTGCACAACAATGCCTCCTCCTGAAGAAGCTGCAGGTCCACTTAATAACGGAAAAAGGCCAAGAGGTAGACCAAAGAAGAATCCTGTTCCTACTCCGTATCGCCATCTTCCCCCTCCTGAGAAGAACTTAAGCCAGGTATAATCGAAATCTTGCTTTTTGATGTAAGATTTGCTCAAGTTATTCATCGTTTCGAAAATTTCTAGACATCAGATGCAATTAGAATCAATTCGATTAAGTGTGATATAAAACTTTCTTAACATCTACTTCTATTAGTTTTGTGATCATGTTTCTTACACTAGATGTATGTATGTTACTTAGATTAATTATTTTCATGTTTGAACTTCTAGATCATGAACATATATTGTGGTTAATCACTTATTTGTGTGTTTATTTTTTTTAAATCCTGAAGGAAACTTGATAAAATCACAAATATGATGCTCAGTTTCATCTTATGTTGAGCAGGAAAAGAAGGTTGACATGGTGAAGAAAGTGAAGAACCAGAGTTCAAGCAAGCCAGAGAAGAAGATGTCAAAAAAACATCACTGAAAAAAGTAGGAAGTCTCTCTGTTTCAAGTATTATCACTACTGTCCTGATAGTTGGTCCGTTCACTATCATGTTCAAGACCTATTTTCTTTGTTCTTATATTCAAAAAAACTGATCTTATGTAAGAAGTATTCTCTATTCACAACTATGTTTAAAAAAATGGGTTTGAAAGTTATCAACTATGTTTCTTCAGGATTTACAATGCAATATTTGTTATGGTTACAGGATTCTCATTATGTTATGGTTCCGATTTTTCGATAGTCAGAGCCAACATGAAAAATTCAATTTATATCAACAATATCAAGATGATAAAATCCAAGGTAGTTGCATTTCTAACAAATTAAAGAGTTCAATCAAAATTGTAATCTACAATCACTTCTACATGGACTGAAAGAGTATCCTTGTGACTAGAAATGAAGCAAAATCCTCAGCCGTTTCAGCAAAACTTTTTTACATCCGAAAGCTATAAAAGATAAGGAAAAAAAAAAACCTTCATTAAGGTATTTAAGATTCATCAAGACTATCCGCTACTGCACGAGTCATTCAATCTCCGTGTCAGGGCTGTCTCCAACAGCCTGGTTATTGTCTGATCACCTTACTCTCTATCTGGTAAGAATCGCCTGAATTAAATTGGAAGCATGATGAGCAATGCACAAAAAAGTGAAGTGATAAACTTCTTAAATGCTCAAGAACAGCATTTGACAACAATTGCTCACCTATGGCCTATCAGCTTAGGGATGGAATTGACAACAAGATCAAAATAATTTACCTGAAGAAATTAGCTTTTATTTGGTTCAGAACTGCTGCTGCTGTTTTCGGAATTATTCTGCAGCGTTATTTCTGATGTGTTTTTGGGCCTTCTATACCACATAAATGCAAACCACAGAGTTCTCCATAGTGCCCCATTTGCCAAGTGAGGAATAAATATGCGCCCCCAATATGGATAATAAGGACCTGGCAATTTGAGCAAAGCAAAGAGTATCGCAATGGCAATCAGATGCCATGGAACTTCAGCATTCTGCAAATTAAACCAGATAATTAATTAGTCACAATATGAGAAATCCGTACAAGCACACATGCATTCGTTTTATCTATTCTTTGTACTAAATGAACAAACCCCATGACTACATTCATTTATATATAGCCAACTTAAACATACTTCAGTGAGACTTGCAATTTTTGCAAATAAAAAAGGGAAAAATAGACGAGTGGCAATAGATTTTTGCAGTTAATTTCATCTTAGTGAACTGATGGCGTACGATGATGATAGATCACCATGTTCTAGTGAACTGATGTCCTATTTGCTATTTCCTAAATGCATAACTCAACTTGATAAATATACCTTGAGAAGCGGAGATAGTTCCAAGGTGGTTTCTCGTAAGACATCAGCAACAGCCATGCCAATGAGTAGGGGAACCAAGACAAGAACCAACTTCTTTTGATGCGCACAATAAGACATCTCACTAAGGGAGGAAACTACCAGTAAAGGTACACTCAAATATTTGACAACTGCCAAGAAAAGATCAAGAACGAGCTGAATGAAATTCTCCAACGCTCTGTTCCAAGGAAAGGTCTTGACCGGTTGGGGAGAATTTTCCCACAGTTTTCTTGCCTTATTCACTAGATGATCTAAATTTAATTTTTCAGGATCACCCGACTGCCCTGCAGCCATATTTATTGCACAATAGATATTGCGCTTATTACTTTGAAAAATTCCATTCGGTTTAGCACTCCAACTAACATTATGGGCTTTATAATACGGTGAAACCTGCTAAAATGAGATGAGAAGTTTGTTAGCTGACAAAGATAACAGAAATAAGTGTTTGCTGAAAAAAAAAACATGAAAAGAAAAAAATTGATAATTGATTATGTTTCTTCATCCGATATAAGTGATCATTACATTTGTTCCATCAATAAAAGAGAAACATCATACAGCTGCAGTCAACTTTAAACGAATTCAGACTAGTACTACTAACCCACATCACTCAGCCAAACTATTGCAATTGCCTATTAACTCATGATTATAACAACCTTTCTGGAGAAGAAAAATGAACAAATAATTTATGGGAACGCCACATGCTTTACTCAGCTCACTGAGCCTCAATCGCAAACTAGCCCTATTCAGAACCATACAAAATGTAAGTTCTATATAAGCTATGTCTTTCTCCACTACTTATAATAACCCCGTTATCTTGGTCTAACCTTTCGGACATTAGATCATAGAAAGATCCATATTCCATAGCTGTGGATTCATTGTCAAATCAAAAATAGTAGGGTTCTAGGTAATGTAATATGCAAAAGGTGTAAACTTTCTCTGCTACCCGGTCTAAAGAGTTTCGGTCTATTGTTTTCCGGTTTTGCTAGGGCCAGCATAATATAGGGTGAATCAGTGAAAAAAATTAAGATGCTATTATCAATCTTAGCAAAAATGAAAAGCAACTACCAGCTAAATGGAGTGCTATGCTATGGGACTGAGAAAATATTTAGTATTATCTAGCCAATATAAAAGCCATTTCTCTCTGCAGATAATTTGCAACAGAATTCTCGTATATACCACCAGAAAGAGAGTTATATCTCAAACTACCATCAAATATTCAAAACTAACATGAGTATGCACAAACCACAAAACCATCCTGATACATGAGGCCTAGAATCAAATTTCCTTTTCTACTTTTTGCGAATTTTGTACTGTTACTATTTTTGCAATTCAGAATGGTTTACAAATCAAACTTTTCTTGATACAACCAAATGTTTAGACATAGATACACATTTTAATTTGAAATTAAAGTTGGGGGAATTTTTTTTTATTTTTTTATTTTTTTATTTTGTTTCAAACCAACTCAGTATCAAATAAAGATCACGCCTACATACATTCAAAACCAACTCACAATCTACTCATGAACAAGTCGAACTTAAACGATTCATTAGATAAATAGTTGAAGTTTTAAACCATTGTCACTCCACTATCACAAAATGTCCACTCCACTCCACTCCAATATCTTTTCTAATTTACAAAAGTTCATCACAATGTTTTTTCCTAGAACTTCCAACAATCAATTGAACAATAAACTCCGTTTTAGATTACGAAGAGAATAAAAAAATTGAATGTACCTACAAACTCAGATAAGGCAGAACCGCCAGCATGGAACTCAAAAGATAAATTACACCCAACATCAGAAATAAATTTAAACTGCCAAGCTCATTTAGATGCTTGTAACCTAACTGAACACACAGAGACTATAATACAATATAAGTCCAAAAAAAAAAAAAAAAAAGCAGCATCCTTTTGTGTTTATTGATATTGGAATAATTGATACACTTATCTTTGAGTAGGATTTATATTAACTTGCAGAATCTAATTGCTCCATCAAAGGAACCCATCAACATAAAAACAGCTAAAATTATAAACCCATCTAAAAATCATATTTTTCCCATCAAACAGACGCATGTACAGAGAAACGTAAATGTCATAGACCCATCAAAACATAATACCCAAAAGAGCAATCTTTACATGTATATATATATATAAAAAAAAAAAGAAAAAAAAAAAGAGAGAGACAAGAAGGTTACCTTGAAACCATGAAGAGCTACAATGGAGGGAGATTGGAGGTGAGTGGAGGAGGCAGATAACAAGTGAGAGTGAAATGGGGTAGTGGTTGTCATTTTTTATTTATTGACTATTTATTAAAGAGTCAAAAGACCCTTTTTGAGAAACTTGTTGTGAATTCAGATGATGATTGTTGAAGGCATACTTCGTACAAGGAGGATAAGAGAAGAAGATGAAGATGGAGAAGCAGAAGAAGCTCTTCGATGTTTGAGAGGTTTAGGTGGTTGAGTTATAATCGGGTATGGAGCGCCACACCGTAAACAATGACGTGGCTCTATCTGGGTTGTATAATATGCTTATGTGGACTATTTGTTAAAACTTAAAATGTTTTATTTTATAAAAAAATAAAATATAAAATAAAAAAATAAAAAAAAACTTACAATGTTTTAAAAATTGTCTGTGTACTTAATAATTTAGATAAGTTTCTTCAGTTACCTCTCGTTCAACAAGCTTTAGGCCAAGAGCAGCAAAAGAAATGGATTGACAAGCACAACTGATAACATCATTCAACTGCTTAAAGAATTGGAATCAAACTTTCAAGATCTTGAAGATGGACTTGAAAGCTTGTCTAGACATTTGATCAAATCTAGAGTCTCTCTCCTCAACATCCTCAACAACTAGATTAACAAAAAAGTTACTGTGTAGTCATACTTGTAAAGGAAAGAAATATAATTTGTAAAAATTTACTGAATCAAAACAATATACTCTGAACAATTTTATCTCTAAGATATTTACACCTTACTTCTTTTCTCTCTAGCATTTATTTTACAGCTAAATGTTTGGTAGATCATAGTCAATGAAAGGTGTAAAGATTCAATTTCTTTGTAAGCAGATGCTTCAACATCATCTATTACTAAGATTTATTTAGTATATTTAACTCTCTCACACGTTTCATACAACAAAGAAGATGTTATTATCTGTGCTCGGGTAAATCAAACAACATATTTGCATACTATAACTTCTTAATAATTTGCTAAGATAGGTCAGAAGAATAATTGAGTTGAAATGCGAGGATAATCCAATTGATTACCAAATTAACCGAACCCGATTCAGTTAGAGAGAATGTTTTAGTTTTCTCCGATATCTCATGATTATTAATCAAGTTTTGGTCCATTTATTTAATCTTTGAAAATCACAAAGATCAAATTACTTAGAATTTGAAAATATGAGTATTAAACATAAAAGATTATAATTATTCCATGATTTCATAAATTAACATTTTCTTCATGATTATTTGGACATGCATGCATAGAGGAAAGTCATGAAAATATTATTAGTTAGAGATAAAAATTAAAGAGATGATTTTTGAGTAGTTAAGTCATGAAAATTGAAATTATATGGTAATAAATAAATTAATAATATCGTGAACCACCCACCATTCCACTTCCAAGACAAGGTTTCTTTAATTATTAATTAAACCAAAATCTATCTCACATGCTTTAAAGGATTATGAAAATGGGCTGGTTGCTATAAACAATCATGTCAAAAATGTTAAATGGACCTTGATGGTATAATGTCTGTGTACTTAATAATTTATTGTCTTAGTATCAAATGATATAGAACACTTTCAAGATTCTATCATACTTTCAAGTACTAATGTTACTATGTAACGTTACAGAACAGATTCTATATATATATAAAATATGCACAGATCTCACACCTAAAAGCTTGTATTTGAAGTATATATTTGTAAACAATCGTAATTACATTTCCATTCCGATTTTTTTTAGGGAAAAAAAAACTATTAAAGGAATTTGAAAATACTTGACAATAATCCCACATTAAAGGGCTTTTGGGTTATATGAAATTATGAATTATTGCAATGAAAGGAAAAAAATCTCTATAAAACACATCTACTACTTGTCGTTTGAATACAGAACTTTTTTTTTTTTTTTTTTTTTTGAAAAAGAATATAGTAGAACATTAAATAAATAGAACAAATAAACATTTAATATTTTGGAAATAAGCTTATGACAATATTAACAGCATCTTAAAAATACATATTATTGAGCTAGCGTTTGATTTCCATAAACTAAATATATTATTTGAATCTTGTGAATTCCAAATATTTGAGCCTCAAAGAGCTTGAATGAAAGCACTTGTTATTCATACATTCATGAGTTTTCACAATATCTCAGACCTCATCCCAGCAAAATGAACAGCCCCAACCTTATTTCATGGTTGAATTCCATCAAAATATCAAACAAACCAGCCTCATTTATCATACATGGCCTCAAACTATATGATACATATCATTACTCTCTGAAATTACATGCATATAGAAGACTGCTTCGAGAAGGTTGTTGGGGCATTCGAAACAAAACTCCTCCATTACAAGGTTACCTGCACCAATCATTGATTTGTTAACGATTAGTCTACAATACATGGTTGATAGAGAACATAAAGGCCCCTCAGATCAAATAGTTCAGTGTTAACATATTAACATAAATTCATTGGTTTCGTTTACTTGGTAAACAAAAAAAAGGAAAGGAAGGGGTTTTCGGTTGATAAAATTGTACTATTTGGATTCCTAATTGGTTATATAGACAAAAGTCGAGAACTAAGATCTTGGATGCAATGGACAAGGAATGAAGGATACGTCATTTCAACAGTTTATCAAGTGATAAACATTCAAGTAACTTCTCAAGTAGTTTCTCTACACACCATCTTGCAATGACATATACGAGCCCAAAATTATACGACATGTCCTGAATGTACATGCTTATATTATGTTGTCAAAAACGATTGCATATAGGAAATAGAAGACACGGGAAAAAGAAATCCTTAAGATAATATGTGATTCCAAGGTTTTCCAGAGACATGAAAAGGCAGTAAATTATGGCAGAGGTTGCAAAAGAAGAAAAGATAGCTGAGTAATATAAATATACAAACATAACAAGTAAAATGACAAAAATGAGATTGTGTAGCCAAAGAGACTTTGTTAATAAGTATCGGAGGGACATGCTTACTCTTGTTGAAGATATGAAGAAAATAATATCTCAAGGAAACAAGGGCTGGGAGAGAAGCCCTGTATTTTCTGGGAATCCGAGCATGATGTTAAGATTTTGTAGTGCTTGACCTGAAGCTCCCTTCACAAGATTATCAATCTACAAAAAGGATTTCACAGATTAGCAACAATGATACAAACTCACAATAGGTCTAAAGAAAACACAAGGAAGGTCGAGCACAAGGGTGTGAAGAATAGTTACTTACAACTGATATAATTATTGCCCTCCCAGGAATTCGATCAGGAAAGACATTCATCAAACAATAATTTGAACCCCGAACATTATGAGTGTGAGGTACAACTCCCTTCTCCAGCAACTTTACAAACTCCTCATCCTGCAAAAA
Organism: Acer campestre; assembly: GCA_954870605.1. Classification (NCBI taxonomy): domain Eukaryota; kingdom Viridiplantae; phylum Streptophyta; class Magnoliopsida; order Sapindales; family Sapindaceae; genus Acer; species Acer campestre. The sequence goes on along the minus strand of OX940802.1, from coordinate 35,002,805 downwards.
AGTTTTTAAATGTAGATATTTGTACCCCAAATGTCACGGGAATGATCAAGAGCACTATAAGCTAATCAGCTAATGGGTAATAAATATTACACAAACCCATTTGAAAACTACAGTCACTTGGAAACCATCCCCAAACATGACTAAGGAGATGGGAGCATTTAAAATCTCATAATTGACTGAATAAATAATAAATATTATATATTTAGAAGTAAGAGTATGAAGGTTAGTATAAATATAAAATTTTGACAGTAAGAATGTAACTAATCCTAAACAAGCTCTCTCTCTCTCTCTCTCTCTCTCTATGAAGGTAATTTAGATTTTTATGCGATTAGTATAAATATTAACTTATGAGAGTAAGAATGTAACTAATCCTAAACAAGCTCTTCTCTCTCTCTCTCTCTCTCTCTCTCTCTCTCTCTCCCTCTTTTAGATTTTTATGTGATTAGTATAAATATAAACTTATGAGAGTAAGAATGTAACTAATCCTAAACAAGCTCTCTCTCTCTCTCTCTCTCTCGGCCAATCACTCCTCTCTTGGCCAATTTTTCTTAAGTGTAAAATTACTAACATTCTTGCTCTCATAGGTTTATATTTATACTAATCACAAATTAGGGTTAAACCCTATTAAGTATAAATTAGCACAGTGCCCTTAAAATAAAACACTTTTGAATAATATAGTTGCATACTATTTATTAAACAGGCTCCAAAAAGTAATCTTAGGACTATTATGTGTGTGTATACAGATATATCATATATAACTTTATCCGTCCACACCAAGTCCGTACAGAACTTTTGTCTTTTAATGAATTCTTTGTACATAAAATTATTAAAAAAAATTAAAAAAAATTAAAAAAAAAACACCGAAAGACAAAGTCCACACAGACCAGGTTCGCACTTGATAATTACTATATATATAAGCAAAGCATCTAGTAGACAGTAGTTCAGTTTTTGCACTATACAAGATCAGTATCAAAACAAACCACGATCTAATATGTACTTTAAAAGAATTAGGAATAATTGAATGGGAATCGTTTGCCTTTTAAGTGAATTCTTTGTACATAAAAATCCAAATCTTTGAACATATGAACATTTCTATACACTGAAAAACAAAGTCCATACAGACTTCGTCCGCATATAAGCAAAGCTTCCGGCCAGTAGACTATAATTCAGTTTTGGCACTATACAAGATCAGTTATGCCAAAACAAACCACAATCTAATATGCACATTAAAAGAATTAGGAATAATTGAATGAGAATTGTGTCTTTTAAGTGAATTCTTTGTACATAAAAATCCAAATCTTTGAACATATAAACATTTCTATACACTGAAAAACAAAGTCCATACAGACTTCGTCCGCATATAAGCAAAGCTTCCGGCCTGTAGACTATAATTCAGTTTTGGCACTATACAGATTCAGTTGGGGCAAAACAAACCACAATCTAACATGTATGCACATTAAAAGATTTATGAATAATTTAAATAGAATTGTTAGTCTTTTAGCGAATCATTTGTCATAACTATGCAATTCTTTGTGCAAAACATCCGGTTAGTAGACTGTAATTCAGTTTTTGGCACTATATAAGATAAGTTGGACCAATACAAACCACAATCTAATTTGCATATTTAAAGATTTAGGAATAAATTAATGAAAATCGTTATCTTTTAGTGAATTCATTGTACATCAATATGCAATTCTTTGTGCATATAAATATTTCTATATGCAAAGAAATGCACTTAAAGACAAAGTCCACACTTGATAATTACTATATATATGAGCAAACCATCAATTTAATAGACTGTAATTCAGTTTTGGCACTATACAGGATCAGTTGGACAAAAACAAACCACAATCTAATATGCACATTAAAAGTTTTAGGGATAGTTAAATGAGAATTTTTCAGTAAGACATACCTTATAGGAGATCTTTAATTGTTCATACAAATCCTCAATAGTCACTCCTGGAGCCATTTCTGCATATATAGTTGATTGCATACCACGAATCTGTAAGAAAATTAAACACATGCTAAGGTTCTTCTGCAAGGAAAAAGAGAATAGAGACATTACCACTACTTAAATACATTGAGACCAAGTTACCATTGGCATTAGGTGTGGGGTGAAACTGACTGTTACTTTTGAATGTGCAGCATCAGACAACCCTTGTTCAATTTCTGGAGCTGAATTCGGGACAGAATTTATGTCACAGAGTCAGGTTAGAATCTCATACATATGCAGCTAATGAGGTAGGTTAATCAACCACTGTAATTCCTAAGGCAAAGCAGTGACTGTGATCAACCATTCACTAGCACAAGCCACTATACATCCAACAGTTCAACGAAGGAACACTATTTGGAAGATACTAACTGTGATCAAATTGAAAAAGAGAGACAATATGATGGTATAAAATAAGTTTTTTTTTTTTGTTTTGACCCATCATTCCCTTCATCTATTAGGCCAATGTTATGGAACCCCAGAATCAGAAACCACGAATCTCCATGATCAAAACTCACCATGACGATGCCTTGTAACCCCATAAGAATAAATGCCTTCAGCTATTTCTGAGTACAAATTGGCCTCTTTAGCACCACGTCCTGCACAATATACGAGAAAACAGAAGATGCTCACTCACAGAATGCTGCAATTACCATACATTATGAATGGCTAACAATATACATGGAGACTTGGAGATAGAAAGGCGGTGAATGAATCCCAACCTGCTCCACTCACACCAGATTTTGCATCAATGATGATATTTCTATATTCAATCAGATTAGCCTGAAAGCCGAAAATAAAAAATCACAGTGCATTCAGTAATGTTTGAAAAGTAATGAAAAAAGAAACAAACTCAACACCATCAGAATAGCAATTGGTACAATTCTGCAAAATACCCACATTACAGATTTAAAGTATAACCTAAATAGCAGTAAATGAAATCACACTAAAAAGTCTTAAAGGGAGCTTTTAATGGTAGGACTGATCTGCTAAGTTTATCTTATTCAATATGATAGATTTAGTAGCAACTTATAGAAGTAGCATGTTGCATTGTCTATGAGAAATTTCTTTTTTACAAGTACAATCCTCATATAATTTCTTACTGCTGACTTATCCCCAATTGTTTGATTTTCTTTTCTTGTCTAGTTGACTAGTTCATCAATGTTTAGGCCCATCAGACGAAGGAAATAAAAAGGACTTCACAATCCCTTTCACGATGTATCTAGCAATGATCTAGCAATGAAAAAGACAGTGCTAACCTAATAGACACTTACCAAGTTGCTTCAGATTATATTTCTCTTGTTAAATGCTACAGACTAATTAAATGTGTAGCACTTGCACAAAACAAATTTAACATAGTATTAAAGATACAGACCTTTATCAAGGGAACGAGAGGAAGTTGAATTGATGTTGGATAACAACCAGGGTTAGCAACTAGGCGTGCATTTTTTATAACCTCCCTCGAAATCTCTGTCAAACCATATACAGCCTCTTTCTGGACCAGTAACAAACAGCTTGTAAACAGAATGAATAATGTGTGGAGACTTAAAGACACTCAGACTTAACAAGGTTGATGATGCCAAATCCATGTTGTGTTACATTGTCCCCAAGCCAACGGAAAAGAATAAAAAACTTTTAATGGCATAATTGTTTGCAATAAATAGAGACATCTATATAAATAGAAGTCTTTCATCAGTAATGCATTGACATAAATGCTTCTGGAAATATTTACTACAATTACACCCTTACCCTCAAGACACGAATACTCTTATCCTTGCACAATTTGTTCATAAAAAATTTCTCAGATCCTTGTCTTCTACCAAAACCCTCTAAAGGAAGAAAAGCATTGCTTAAAATATTTTACCTAAGCCACGTAATGACACATCCAGACAACTAACAGACAGCCTCATGAACAGCATAGAAAAATGACTCAAAATCCAAGTTTGGTTACATTCTATACACTGTCACTTCAAAATTGGTAAAAGTCCGAAACACTGTATAGATGTGTCTTTGATTCCTTCAAATTTTGTAAGAAAATATTTTATATAGCTGCTAGTTCTGATATACTGTTTCAGACTTGAGCTTCCAAATGTATTGTGTGAGAGAAAGATTGTGTGCATATGTGTGTCTAAAAATATAAGCCAAGAGAAAGTTACCTGCAATTCTGGTGCAATATGTGGTTGACCATACCATTCTTGGTACTCAGAAATATCACGCAGCCGAAAGTCCTGAAAATATATCAGATTATACTCGATATGAGGAAAAACCAAACCACGGAAGACTACAAAGTGATAAGCAAGCACTCAAATCATACCGCAGAAAGATCAACAATCTTTAAACTCTTCGGAAGGCCTTTGATGATTTCCTAAAAAACAATACAAATAAAACTAAGTAATCATAATTCATACTAAGATTCGTTAAATGCTTTTTCATCTAAGGAAGGTGAACTTCATCAAGCCGGAAAGAAATAAGTTAATTGCTTAAGGATGTAAATGAACAACAAAAGACCTGTGTCGTTCCATGAGGTAAACAACAAAACACAGCATCCACATTAGAAAAATCTGCATCCTTGATCGAAACCATAATCGGTAGATCCTGAGAACATAAAGGGGTCAAACATCATATATGAAGGTCCACAATAATGATGTTACACACTAACAACCATCATAATAATCAGTTTGATTATAAAGCTGCTCAAACACTACTTCAACAATTTTGAACCCCCACTCACAAAGTTTTGTAATGAACATTCAAGAATCGTACTTGTGTGATCAAATGAGGAAACACCGATCCCACTGATTGGCCAGCTTTTCTATCAGCGGTCATCAGAGTAATGTCGAAATATGGATGGTTTGCAAGGAGTCGCACAATCTGCCAAACACATTATCACGAAACAATAAATATCTAAAACGCAAACAACTAAGGGATGGCTATATTCAACATGGTAAAGTTTCAAATCCCATCACTAAGTGAAATCACTCAAATACAAAATGAATACAGAGCCAAAAACGTGAATCAGAAACTCCAAGATATCGATTATTTGGAACAGAAGAAATAATTAAATATATATAACCACATATGCACAAACCTCTGCGCCGGTGTAACCACTGGCACCAAGAAGGCCAATGCGAACTTGCTTTTCAGGTTTTTGAAGCTTCCCATCTTCAATTTGCAAACTTTTAGTCGACAAAGTCGTAGACCCCCTTATGCAAAGCTTTGCTCTCTCGTTTCTCTTAATTAGCTTTGAATTCTTAGGTTCATCCTAAAAATTCAAAAAATTAAAGAAAATTAAAGCACACCCAAGTGAAAATCAATATTTTTTCACCTGTCTTGAATTCTCAAACTCAAAATTACTCAAATAGATGCGAAATTTCACACACAAAATCACCAATTCAGGTTTACAAAACACAACCCAAGTCAAGTATAGAAATATTCTTCCACATTTCCTGCGAAACAAACAGAAAGAACTCAAGAGTCACAAACCTTCCACAAGAACCCTCGAGTGAGACAAATGGAATTGAAAGTTGCAGTGCTCATTGTCTATTGTCTGTCACACTCTGCACAATAAAATCAAAATTGACAATTATACAAAAACAAAAAACAAAAAACAAAAAACAAAAAACGGCATTTGAATGAATAAAATGTGAGGGTATACTTACAAGGGATTTAAAAAAAAAAAAAAAAAAAATTTAAAAAAAAGAAAAAAGAACTAGATACTGCTTGAAACGTGAAACAGGGACTCGTTAGAAAACAATAAAGGCTGCTTTTGAGTATTGAGCTACTGAAAATGTCAAAAAGAAACAACTAATTGTAAGACCCGCCAATGCAAAAACCCTAGAATCTGACCAAAGGGTTTTGTTTTAAGTGGAATTTGTGGGATTTTATCGTGATATATTATATTCAATTATGGACGTGTGAGCCTTGTCGGGACATGGAGAATTGAAAATTCGCATGTGTGTGTTGTTGGACGAGGAGACATGGAGAATTGAAAATTCGCACGTGTGAGTTGAAACTTAGTAGCCGCCTAAATATCACACGTGTGGGTTGACACAGTGCACTGTGCTTTGTGCACCACACCGCCATCATCAACCCCTCCATCTCTCCAGTCTCAACCGCCATCATCATCGCCTCTATCTCAAAAATTTCCAGAACTTTTTTCTTTCAAAAATTTTTCTCACAAAGAATCTAATAAAAAAAAAAAAAATCGACATACAATTCATCCAAAAACAACTCTTCATCAAACAAAACTCAAATACTCATGCAAATAATTTTTTTTAAAAAAGTCGAAGCTTTGGAAATTTGAAGACCTTCAACCTTCCATCTGGTAAGTTGAAGATCTGCTCCGATGGAGATACAATAATTAGCGATTCCCAGATGACCAAAACGCTAAAGATGACAGGAAGCAAGAAGGCGACCGGAGGAAGTTTCGTCGAAAGCGACTGGTGGCGACCGGAAGCGATTGGCGGTGAGAGTAGATCGGAGCGACTGGAGGCGACCGGAGCTGGTTTTCGTATTTTTTGAAGAGAAGTGTAGAACGGCGCTGGTATTGGGCTTTTTGAGGGTTTAAAATGAACCCCAGTTAAAACCCACAACCAACCCGCAATCAATTTGGGCTTATAATAAAGGGCTTACTGTATGCTTTTAATGATGAGGTTCGGGTTTAAAATGCTGGTAAGAGCCAAATCCTCTAAACCCAGCCCATTTTACCATCCCTGCCATGAGTGACTTTAACAAATTCCTTATTTTTTTTAATATTAAGGAATTTTTTTTTTTTTTTTTTTTGAAAGGGAATATTAAGGAATAAATATTGGTACTTAAATTATTTTTTCACATTAAAAGTTTAGTTTGTCAATTACATCAAGGAGCAATACGTGTATACAGTCATTCAGAGAATAAGTAGAGAGAAAAAAGAAGAAGAAGATGCACATTGAAATTATATATATATATATATATGACAATATCTATTATTCTGGGACTAGGTATTTTTTTTTTAAAGCTTTCACCATTGATAGGATTAGGAATCATTTGCCCAAACTACAAGCTCATCTATCTACCACCCATGTTGGCCATTGAAATTATATTAGAATAATACATTTGTTACAAAATGAAGTTGATTAAATGGTATGCTTTTCATATCCAAATGTTGAAGTTGTGCCCAAAATGAAATTCGAGGCTCCTCCCAAAATCGAATTTAATTGTTATAGTTCAAAAATAAAATAAAATAGAAATATAGTAGAGAGTTCAACAAAACTTTTATGCGTGTAACAGAAACCTAAACTATACATTGCTCTTTTACTATACAAATATACTTATATGACAGAGCTTGGGATACCCTTATAGCAGGACTTTGTATGTTCTCGTCTATCCTTGTGTTTGTTGGTGATGATAGATGGATTATCTCAAACAAACGATTTCTTTTGCTATGAGCAACAACTTGTGCAAGCTCACTTGATTTTAGTTCAAGATCGTCTTTTAAAGCCTCCAAAGAAGCCACCATTTCCTTTATTTCATCTTTTTGATCCTTAGTATTAGATGTAGATTCCTACAATAGGCTCAAATCAAATGAAAATCCTTATAGGACATCATCTTTCCTTGATAGCTCAGCTTGAAAAATCTTGTTTTCAGACATCAGCTCTTCGACATAGCACTCTAAAGACTCGAAATCTTTCATAAACTTAGATAATATCTCTGCATTTTCACAGATCTTATTTTCTCTGCTTTTAAGAGGGATCGTCTAGAAACTTTCCATGATGCTATTGAACCATAAGGTTTCCTTCTTCAGAATTTATAATGTTGAAGAAGATTACGCAATAGACGATGGTTTTGCTTTGGATGATGAGACTCATAACCACACCTTTAAAGGCCTTACCTGGTGTTGTAGGGCATTGACATCCTCGGTAGAATCTTCATTCACCATAGCTTATTCCATGAAGGGAGAGAAAGTTAATTGGTCAAAACCTATACATGCCTTTCAAAAATGTAATGATAGTGCATTGACAATAGAAACAAACCTACATTGTTCTGAATAAGTTTTGCACGTTGAGCAAACTTTAAAGTGTTTAATGTTTCAGCTGCACAACTGAAAAAGATAAGAAGATAATTATAAAAAAGTTAAAATCAATTTGGTGATCATGTATGGTAGTTGAAACAACAACAATGCAGTTGTTGCACTCATATGATAATATGAACCAACTAGATTGAAGGGTTGATATTAGCAATTATCATTGTTTTAGAGTTTCCACCAAGAGAATCATGCATTGTTTTACCGTCAAACGTTAAAGTTGGCTAATAAATGTAACTAATTAAGGCAGAAGACATGGACTCTGAACAAATCTGGAGAAGAAAAGTCAACCTCGAATCTCTATAAGGAACATGCTTTGGCATCCCATGTGCTAGATCCACTAGAATCATAATCACATGACTTCAAATAATAATGTGTAAAATTTGTCTACTGATTGAAGGAGAGCAAACACAATGAAACCATACAAATGAGGTGTTAAAAATTATGGTAATAGTTAACTTACCCTAGTGTGGACAATGATTTGTTAATGATGGTGGCTCCTTTTAAACGCTCACCCTTAACACTTAAAGTTTTCTGCCTATAATAGAAGATAAAACCAACACTATGACAATCATGCAAGAGGTTGATGTAATACATAGTTCAACAAACTTAGATAAAAAACTTTATCTTTCAGAGCCAGCAAGATCGACTAGGTTTAGTCTTACAGACCTTAGGTTAGTTGTGGAATCCTTTTCCCACGTACTCTCAATGACACATGTAAAAATTTGGGAATTTTTGTCACTATGGTGCCCGATCTTATATTTGTTGCGGAAATTGTATGATGTTGATGAACTTGATTTCTTTCGATTTTGTTGCATTGGTGCCCGATCATTATATATTTGATGCGGTAAGTTTGGTAATTATATAATATGTAATGTATTTTCATTGTTTTTAACTTTTTATTTGATTTGATAATAACAATGTTTTGTGTAAATGGAATCGTTGAGATTGACTTATTTTCTTTGCTTTCAAAAGGGATCGTCTAGTAACTTTCCACGACGCTACCGAACAATGGGATTTCCTTCTTCGAAATTTATAATGTTGAAGAAGATTACGCATTAGACGATGCTTTTACTTTGGACAATGATTCAGAATCAAATGATGATTACAATCTTGCAAATATGTTTGATGAGGAAGAATCTAAGGACATTGAAGTGTCTTTGATGAGGATGAGAACTATGGTTTGGCCAATATGTTCAAGGAGGTAATAACTGATGAGCTAATGGTAGAATTGATCATGGAAATGACGATGTAGCTTATGGCTATCCAATGGATTTTGTAGATGGTACAGGAGAAGAAGTAGGCATGTGAAAAATAGAAACTGAGATGAATTTTGATGTAAAAAAATTGGGAATTTTTATCCTTATGGATGTTATTTTTAGATTAAATTTGATAGCAGCAAATATAATGGAGATGTTGAAACATATTTTAATTGTTGATATAATATAATGGAAGATGCTCTTAACATTTGACGTATGAATGTTTAAGTGTTTCTATAGGAACAATAATTTTCAACCAAAAAAAAATATCATTGGTGAGAACATATGTAATAATTGGTTAACATGAACAATCTATAAACTTCTTAACAAAAAAGCTGTCACTTTACCAATATTTTCCACCCACTATAGTAATATTTTTCGCTCAAAACGAGCAACAAAGCTAGCTACCGATCGTCCAGACTCTAGAGACACACTACTGCATGTGAAATATGTTAAAAATTTCATAGTCATAGTAGCCCAAAGTTGACGCTTATATTCTTATAAGATCTTTTTTGGCTATGTCTTTTATTTTTGAATATAGAGTTTGAGAACTACACATCTCAATGAAATCCTGTGAGAAATAATATATTTTATAGAAATTCAAATTACAATATTTATGTTTAATTAAGTTCTAACAAATTATCAACCGGTTGTGTTGCTAATTTTAGCTTATTGGGTTTGGGTACAATGATTCTTTTAGCATTATTGTGCGTTGTGTAGAGCAGACTATTTAGACTTGATTTTTTTTACATTTGGTAAGTTTTGAGGAAATTGTATGATGATGATGGACTTGATTTATTTTGATTTCGCTGCATTGGTGCTCAATCATTATATATTTGATGCAATAATTTGGCAATTATATAATATGTAATGTATTTTTGATTTTTTTTTAACTTTTTATTTGATTAGACAATGACAATGTTTTTTGTAGTTGGAATCGTCAAGATTGACTTATTTTCTAAGATTTAGAGTGGGATCGTCCAGTAACTTTCCATGACGCTACCGGACCATGTGATTTTCTTTTTTAGAATTTATAATGTTGAAGAAGATAACGCATTAGACGATGATTTTCCTTTGGACGATGATTCAAAATCAGATGATGATAACAATCTTGCAAATATGTTTTTTAAGGAAAAATCCGAGTACATTGAAGTGTTTGTTAAGGAGGATGAGGACTATGGTGTGACCAACATGTTCAAGGAAGAAATAGATGATGAGCAAATGGCAGAATGGATCGTGGAAATGGAAATGTAGCTTATGTCAGTCCAATGGAATTTGTGGATGGTACATGGGAAGAAGTAGGCAGAGGGAAATGGAAACTGAAATAAATATTGATATCAAAATCAGATGATGATTACAATCTTGCAAATATGTTTTTTGAGGACGAATTTGAGGACATTGAAGTGTCTGTTGAGAAGGAGGAGGACTATGGTGTGGCCAACATGTTCAAGGAAGCAATAGTTTATGAGCAAATGGCCGAATGAATCGTGAAAATGGCGATGTAGTTATGGTTGTCCAATGGAATTTGTGGATGGTACATGTGAAGAAGTAGGCAAGGGGAAATGGAAACTGAAATGAATATTGTGTAGAGTAGACTATTTGGACTTGATTTATTGTATATTTGGCAAGTTTTGAGAAAATTGTATGATGATGATGAACTTGATTTATGAGTAGACTATTTGGGCTTGATTTATTGTATATTTAACAAGTTTTGAGAAAACCGTATAATGATGATGGACTTGATTTATTTCGATTTCGAATTGGTGCCTAATCATTATATATTGAATGCGGTAAGTTTGGTAATTATATAATATGTAATGTATTTTCGCTGTGTTTAAATTTTTATCAATTTCCCCCCTGAGGTTTGCCATATTAGATAAACTGGTCCCTCTAGTTTCAATAATGACCATTCAACCCTCTGAAACTCAACATATTGGTCATTTTATCCCTTTTGTCAAGTTTTCTATCCAAAATCTCTTTGATCGTTAAATAAAAAAATTAAAACGCCTTCATCAAGAATTGAACCTTTGACCTTAAGCTTAAAAGCCACACTCTATCCAATTAAGCTACTCTAACTCATTGTTAGAGTTTTGTTGATTTAAATGTATGTATGTTTGTGTGTATATATATATATATATAGAGAGAGAGAGAGAGAGAGAGAGAGAGAGAGAGAGAGAGAGAGAGAGAGAGAGAGAGAGAGAGTTATATAGTTATATAATTTGTTTAAAATAATTTAAATCTATTTGTATAATTTAAAATAAACTCATATATATAATTTAAAATAAACTCATATTTAATAATAATATATAAAAACAAATTTATGAAAAAGAAAAAAAAAAGAAAAAAAAAAAGAAAAAAAAAAAGGAAATTATTATTATTATTTTGAATATTTTTCCCTTTTCAATTTATGGGATCTGATTTTCTAGGGTTTTTTTTTTTAAAATTTATCAAATTGAAATAATATATTTTTTGAAAAGGAAAAAATTAAAAAAAAAAAAAAAGGAAAAAAATTTACGGGCTTTGATTTTCTGGATTTTATGGGTTTCCTTTTGTTTTCTTATTTCCTTTTTCTCTTTCATAAATCTGTTTTGATATATTATTATTAAATGAGTAATGCTAGACTTCCCAATTTTTTTTTTTCTTCTAAATTCTGTCCTAAATGGTACATATGATGTCAACATCATATCAGTTACCATATAATCTCATGATTTATAAGATGCTGACACATCACGTACCATATCATTTAAGACAGAATTTAGGTAAAAATTTGAGACGTCTAGCATTACTTTTATTAAATATGAGTTTATTTAAATTATATATATACAGTTTTTATATTGTCAGTTCGTCTTGATATAAAATATATCAAGACAAAGAATGTGGACCATTAGATTTACATACTTTGACTCAAAATGTAAGGAATTGTCAAAACTTCTTCATAATCTATGATTCACATTCTTCGTCCTAATATATTTTATATCAAGATGAATTAACAGTAGAAAGACTGATATATATACATCAGTTTATTTTAAATTATATAAACAAAATTAAATTATTTTAAACAAATTATATAACTATATATATACACACACATTTAAATCAACAAACATTTAACAATAAGTTGGAGTAACAAGTTGGTTAGAGTGTGTCTTTTAACCACAAGGTTGAAGTTTCAATCCTCGATGGATGCATTTTAATTTTTTAATTAACGATCAAAAGTGATTTTGGATGAAAAACTTGATAGAATGGGTAAAATTGTGGAAATTACTCAAAATAACCACATACAACATACAAATTTTGTTTGCAACCACAAACAAAAATTTAATTGTTAATAACCATGTTTTTGAGAAATTACTTGAATGCCCTCATATCAAAACCATCCCCAAACACACACTCTCTCTCTTCCTCTCTCCTTTGCTCTCTCTCTCTCTCTCTCTCTCTCTCTCTCCACGACCTCTCACTCTCCCCGTCAAAACCCAACCGTGAAATCATTGTCAGCGTGCTTTGAGGTGTCACCGAGCACCGGCATGCTTTTGGGCTTCGCGACAGCGATAGCGCCATCATCATGCCGCCGTGCGTGCTATTGTCCTTTGCGAAGAGAGAGAGCAATGTCGTGCGATAACGCATGGGCTTCACGACAGTGTGTGCTACTGTCCTCTGCCGTGCGACAACGCCTTGGCTTCAGGATCGTCCAGCAGCGCCATCGGAGCTCCCCCTCCTCCGGAGATGTGATCTGCAAAAAAAAAAAAAAAAAAAAAAAAAAAAAAAAGGGAAGAAAAACCTAAAAAGAAAAAAACATAATTTGAGGAGGAAGAAGAAGGGAAACATTTCAAACATTTCAATTTAGTCAAGATTTCAAGTTTCAATTTTTAGTCATGATTTCAAGTTTGGTTCCATATTTTAGTCATGATTTCAAGTTTGCTTCCAAGTTTTCAAAAAATAAACTAAGTTCAGAGGTGCTTTTGTAGTTTATGGGCATACATTGATTTTTTTTTTTTTTTTTTTATATAAAAAGGTGGTTATTAACAATTAAAGTTTCAAAAGTGGTTACTAACGAAAGTTTAATGTTTCCAATAGCTATTTTTGGTTTTCTCTCGATAAAATTACTAATATTTTGGATTTGAGGAGGTTGACTGGTCATTATTGAAACTAGAGGGACCGGTTTATCTAATATGACAAACCTCATGGGGGAAATTGGTTATATATTGGATGCGGTAAGTTTGGTAATTATATAACATGTAATGTATTTCGTTGTTTTTGACTTTTTATTTGATTTGACAATGACAATGTTTTGTGTTGGTGGAATTGTCGAAATTGACTTATTTTCTCTACTTTCAAGAGGGATCGTCCAGTAACTTTCCATGAAGTTTCCTTCTTCAAAATTTATAATGTTAAATAAGATTATGTATTAGACGATGATTTTGCTTTGGATGATGATTCAAAATCGGATGATGATTACAATCTCACAATTACTGAGGAAGAATCCGAGGTTCTGTTGAGGAGGAGGACGACTTTGGTGTGGGCCGTGTGGCCAGCATGTTCAAGGAGAAACGTGTTATGACTATTTGCTAAATAGTCAAAAGACCCTTTTTGAGAAACTTGTTGTGAATTAAGATGATGATTGTTGAAGGCATACTTTGTATGAGGAGAATAAGAGAAGAAGATGAAGATGGAGAAGCAGAAGAAGATCTTCGATGTTCAAGTGGTTTAAGTAGTTGAGTTATAATCGGGTATGGAGCGCCACACTGTAAACAATGATGTGTCTCTATCCGGTTGTATAAGTATTTGACTATTTATATAATATACTTATGTGGACTGATTATTAAAACTTAAAAATCACAATGTTTTAAAAATTGTTGACTAATATTTAAAGTCTTTTTTTTTTTTAAGTATTAATAATTCTTAAATTTGGAATTCTCGACAGACGGCGATCTCATGTGAAAAAAATAAAAAAACATACCTAAGGAGGGTGTATTCAATTAGGATTTTAAAAGACTTTCAATGACTTTTCTGAAATTAAAAAGTTTAGGTGTATTCAATGTGGACTTTTAACGACTCTATAAAAGTCATGAGGTATTCAATACAGACTTTTATAGACTTTAAAAAAGTCTTTAGAAGTCATGTGGTATTCAATCAAGACTTTTTAACAGTCTATGAAAGTTATGAGGTATTCAAAATCTCAATGACTTTTAATGACTTCAAAATATCAATGACTTTTAATGACTTTTAATGACTTTTAATAATTTTTAGTTATAACAAATCTCACAATTTGTCTTCTATTTCTACCAAAGACTTCGAATGACTTTTTTTTTTAAAAAAAAAAAAGAAAAAAAAGAAAAAGAATTTCACTTTAGAAGAAAAATATAAAACTCTTTGAAAAACATCAACCACCGAACATATGTTTTATTTTCAAATAAAAGCACACTCATTCTTACTAAATTTCATAAATAAAATAAAACAAATAACTTTTAAAATGAATAAACATTATTAAAAAAAAAAAAAAAACATACAAACATTAACAAATTATTACAAAAAAAAAAAAAAAAACTAAAAAAATAATATAAACAACTCTCCATCAGCCAATTAAGGACGAGATATTTTATTTTTTTATCTATATTTTCAAGTCTTTTAAGTGGTGGAATGGTCTTTTTCAATTTGCCTAACTACTATATTACAGATGTCCAGAAAGAGAGATAGCTAGTTTCTTTTTCAACTCTGCTTGTTGTGTTTGGAGTAAAATCAATGTGGTTTTTGAATTGCTAATTACAATGATTATTTTTTTTACTATTTTTCAAAGCAGTGAATTTTGTTTTTTAGTTGATAATTTATTGTATTTATTTATTAACAGAGTTTGGTGTTGTAACTACTATTTAATATGTTTAAAGTGCATCAAATTTTATGAAGACAATCCAAATAGTAATGTGTCTTCAGAATTTTCTTTGTTTGCACTGCTTGACATTGCATGATTTTTAACTCCAGAGTTTGCTTTTTATTTATTTATTTATTTATTTATTTTTAGAACTCCACAAAAATTACTATTTTGAATCATACCAAAATTTAGTATGAATTTGTTGCTTAAAAAGCTGTCAACAGTTTGGTATCTTAGGAACGTATGCTCCTTAGTACAACAAAGTAAATATTATTTTTAGATGTCAAAAAGTCTTTGAAAGTCTATTGATTGTCTTTGAAAGTCTTTTTAATGAATGTATATAAAAGTCTATAAAAGTCTTTCATACTTTTATAAAGTCTATAAAAGTCTTTCATACTTTTATAAAGTCTATAAAAGTCATTAAAAATCCTTAAAGTCTACAAAAGTCATTCACTTAAAAAAAGTCTTGAAAAGTCATTTGAAATCCTAATTGAATACACCCTCCTAAATCTCAAACTTAAAAGCACCCATTTTAAGTATATATTTGTAAATAAAAGTATTTGTATTTCCATTTACCTTATTAGAGAGAGAGAGAGAGAGAGAGAAAACTATAAAAGGCATTTACAAATTCTTGATAATAATCCCATATATTAAAAATATATATTATTGAGCTATCATTTGATTTTCATAAACTTAACATATTATAATTATTTTGCCAAAATTGTAAATCTTATGAATTCCAAATATTTGAGCCTCAAAGAGCTTGAATGAAAGCACTTGTTATTCATACATTCATGAGTTTTCACAATATCTCAGACCTCAACCCGGCAAAATGAACAGCCCCAACCTTATTTCATGGTTGAATTCCATCAAAATATCAAACCAACCAGCCCCATTTATCATACATGGCCTCAAACTATATGATACATATCATTACTCTCTTAAATTTCATGCATATAGAAGACTGCTTTGAGAAGGTTGTTGGGGCATTCAAAACAAAACTCCTCCGTTACAAGGTTACCTGCACCAAACATTGATTTGTTAACGGCCAGTCTGTAATACATGGTTGATAAAGAAAGTAAAGGCCCCTATGATCAAATAGGCCTTTGAAAATGTCAAAAAGAAACAACTAATTATAATTTATAAGACCTGCCCAGGGGTGGACACAAAAACTGAAATCGAATTGAACCGAATCGAACCGAGCCGTAAAAGGGTGTTTGATTCGGTTCATAGCTTCTATTTGGTTCAAACCGATTTGAAATTTAAAAATCAAATTGAATTTGGTTCGATTTCGGTTTTGAACATATAAAATTGAACCGAACTGAATAAACCGAATTGTCTTAATAAATTATTTTGTAAAGTCTAATTTTATTACTAACTGTTTGTTTGTTGATCATGGTTTATTTTGGACTACATTATGTACTGCATTTTTGGACTTCTATTTTATAGAAGTTATGAAGATTTTATGTTTTGATCGAGTATATAGACGAATTTGATTGAAATTTTAGATTTTGATTGAAAATTGGGTTATATTTTGTTTAAATTATTTTGAGTGCTGGTATTTACACACTGAAAAACTGTATGTGCACCCCTTTTGTATTTACACCCCATTAATTTTATAAAAAAAAAAAAAAATGAAATCTTGTAACCACATGCCACATATTACTAAATATGCCCCTTTTTTTTATTTTTAAATAATATTATAAATAACCCTTAAAAAAAAAAACAATATTATATATATATATACCAAACAAAGGAAATCTTTTTAATGTGATTTATAAAATCATCTCCAAGGCTTTAACGAATCGACTTCAGATCATTTTGAATGATGTGATTTCGCCCAATCAGAGTGCCTTTATTCCTGGACGTCTGATTACGGATAATGCAATAGTTGGCTTTGAGTGTGTCCACAAGCTTCGTAAGCAAAGGAGTAAAAAGAAAGGGGGTTTTGCGTTAAAACTAGATATGTCAAAAGCTTACGATAGAGTGAAGTAAAGTTTTTTGGAGGCCATTATAAGACGGCTGAGTTTTCATGATAATTGGACAGCTAAGATTTTGAGTTGTATGACTTGTATCTCTTCGGTGAGGTATTGGGTTCTGGTGAATGGGGAAGCTTAAGGGCCTATTATTCCTCACAGGGGCCTCCGCCACGGGGATTCGCTTTCTCCCTTCCGTTTTCTTCTTTGTGTAAAGGGATTATAGTCTCTTATTGCCAAAGAAGAACGAAACGGGAATCTCAAAGGTATCTTTTTTGGTAAAAATTGCCCTCCCATTTCTCACCTATTTTTTTGCATATGACAGCTTATTCTTTGGTACAAGTACAGTGAAGGAATGCCTTTCGTTGAAAAATTGTCTAAAGACCTATGAAGAGGTGTCTGGCCAATCTATTAATTTTGATAAGTCTTGTGCCGCTTTCAGCCCTTCCTTAAACTCTAATATTCGATACAGGTTGGCTGTTATTTTGGACGTGTGAATTGTTGACTATCATGAGAAATACCTGGGCCTCTCAATGTCTATTGGTCGTAACAAGAAGTTGGCCTTTGATTCGAACCAGGATAAAGTCTGGAAAAGGCTTCAGACTTGGAAAGAAAAATTGTTTTCTATGGGAGGCAAAGAAATCCTCCTAAAGCTATTATTCAGGCCATCCCGACTTATTCGAGGCTTGTTTCAAGCTTTCAGTGGCTCTTTGCAAGGATTTAGAAAGGATGTGTGCTCGTTTCTGGTGGGGGTCGACGGACTCACATTCGAAAATTCATTGGTCTTTGTGGGATGTTCTTTGTACCCCCAAAGAGGAAAGGGGTTTGGGTTTTAAAGACTTCCAAGCCTTTAATCGAACCATGCTCTCGAAGCAATGTTTGCGTATCATTACCATCCCTGATTCTTTAGTTGTAAAGGTGTTGAAAGCAAAGTATTTTCCTGACTCCTCCTTCTCCATAATGGTTTGGGTCGTCGGCCCTCTTTCATTTGGTAGAGCATTTTATGGGGAAAAGAAGTGATTAACAGGGGCTCTCGTTGGTGTATTGGTTCTGGTACTTCAGTGAAAATTTACCAAGATCGTTGGTTTCCTAGACCATCAACTTTTAAACTCATTTCTCCTCACGTTCTCCCGGAGAGTGTGGTTGTTTCGGAGTTGTGCCACCCTTCTGGTGTATCGAACAGTGAGCTTATTTGTAACTCCTTCTTGGCTAATGATGCTTCCTTTATTTTGAACTTACCTCGTCTGTTCCAAGCCCGGGATAACTCATTGTGCTAGCACTTTGATAAACAGGGTTTCTATACTGTGCGAAGTGGGTATAGGGTGGTTCTTGACTTAAAGAAAGAGTGTGGCTCTTCAAGCCTGCAACTTACTCCTTAGTGGCGCTTTTTGTGGAAGTGCAATATTCCTAATAAGTGCAAAATTTTCTTTTGGAAGGCCTTCAATGGTTGGCTCCCTACGTTTGCTACTCTTGTTCGTTGCCGTGTTGATGTTGTTGACTGTTGTCAGGTGTGCAGTGGTGATGGTGAAACCATTACTCACACATTGTGGTCCTGTAAGTCTGCTGTTAGGTGATGAGGTGCTTCAGCGGATTATGGCTTCTGATTTCTTGGCATTGTTTTGAGTCTCTAGCATTCCGTTGACAGTGAATTATTTAACCTCCTTATCCTTGGTTGCTGGCGCCTTTGGACCAATAGAAACAATGTTTTTCACGATTCTGCTGGTTGGACTGCTGTTGATATGGTGACTTGGATTGATACTTTTGCTAACGAGTTTCGGTTGGCTAATGAGATTAACCATAAAGAAGTTCTTTCTCACCAGCCTTCTTGGAAGCCACCGAAAATGGGTGAGTTTAAGATCAACTATGATGCCTCCTTTCAGCTGCGTTCCGGTAAGGTAGGTGTGGGCATCATTATCCGGGGCTATAAGGGTACTACTATAGCTGCGAGATCTTTCCTTGTCCTGAGCTGTTCTTTTGTGGAAATGCTTAAGGCTCAAGCTTGCTTGGAAGGCCTCCAATTAGCCATTGATATTGGCATTTCGGGTGTGGTTATTGAATCAGATGTTGCGGGTGTTATTCAACTTCTTTTTGATAAAATTGTCCCTCACACTGAAATGGGTGGTCCTTGGTGACTCCGTGAACTTGCTGTCGTATGATATTGTTCGAAGAGAGGCCAATTTGGTTGCCCATTGCATCGCCCAGCTTGCGTTGTCGCTGGATGGCCCTGTGGTGTGGCTAGAAGAGATGCCTTCTAATATTGCCAGGCTTGTTCGTGTGGATTATTCTCCCCTTGTTTGCTTTGTTTAGGTTCCTTTTTGTCTCAAAAAAAAAAAAAAAAAAAAAAAAGGAAGTCTTTTTTGGTTAGTTTCATCATATCATGAGTTTTTCGACAATTCTAGTTGCAAGAATTTGCTTTTGTTTGATTTCTCTAATATGCTTCTCTTTCTCTTTTGTGTTGCTGTATACTTGTATGCATTTCAGATCAAATTACAATAGAAAATTGTAAAGGAGTTGTAGTTTCTACTATCTTTAATAATGACGACAAAATCCGGCAACTACCGGGCCTTGGATCAAAAACCTTACCAGAGGAGCCGCACTCCTCCCAAATTTGGGAGGTTGCAGACTTGCAGGCTTTTCCATCTTTTCTTGAGAGAAGGTTACTGAGTTCTTAACTTTTAATTTGGGTTTTTTTTTTCTTTATTATTATTTTTTTTAATTTGATTTAGTTAGTTAAAATTCGAGAAAAGTAAATAATAGTTATAAAAAATTATTATATTTTAAAACTAAAATATTAATAATTTAACTTAAGCGTGTTATCAGAATTTTGAAAATATATAAATTTGGGGTGTACATACAGTTTTAAAGGAGTGAAAATATCATCACTCAATTATTTTTTACAAAATGTTTTCATAAAAAAAGTTTAAGCCCAAATGCCCAAATGCAAAAAATAAAATAAATAAATAACAGCTTAAAGTCCCAAAAAAAACTATATAAAAAAAAAACATATGAAAAAACCTTTAAAGCCCAATAGGTTAAAAACCAAATTGAACCAAATTGAACCGAGTCGAAATTAAGGTGTTCGGTTTAATTTAGTTTTCAGGTTCAAACCGGTTCACATTTTTAAAACAGAAAAAATGTTGGTTAAATACGATTTTGGCTAAAATCGAACTGAATCGATTCGTGTCCACCCCTAGACCCACCAATGCAAAAACCCTAGAATCTGACCAAAGTTGGTGGAATTTGTGGGATTTTATCGTGACATATTATATTCAATTATGGACGTGTGAGCTTTGTCGGGACACAGGACTCTGTTGGACGAGGAGACATGGAGACATAGTGCGCTGTGCACTGTGCTCGGCTATCAAACTAAATAGCCGCCTAAATATCACACGTGTAGGTTGACACTGTGCACCCCACATCACATTCAAGTATTTGAAGTCGGTAGACTAGTTTTGTGTTGTGTACTTATGTTTTTTTTTAGAGAAAACCAAAACTAACACTTGAAACATTAAACTTTTGTTAGTAACCACTTTTGAAATTTTAATTGTTAATAACCACTTTTTTAAAAAAAATTCAGTGTATGTCCATAAATTACCAGAGTACCCCTGAAAATAGTTTTATTTTAAATCTCGAAGCAAACTTGAAATCATGAGTAAATTGAAATATCCAAACTTGAAATCATGCCTAAATTGAAATGTAAAAAATTGAAATCATGTCTAAATTGAAATGTTCAAACTTGAAATCTGGACTAAATTGAAATTTTGCCTTTCTTCTTCTTCCTCAAACATTAGGGTTTTTTTTTTTTTTTTTTTTTTGGTTCCCCTTTTCCTGTAGATCACCTCGCTGGCGAAGGGGGTTCGATTTCGTCGCTGGCGAAGCAATGAGCGGACGGTGAGGAGGTCCCTGGTGCCCACGCCTGGTTGTCGAACCAGCAACAAACCAACAGGCAATAGCAAGCAAGCAAGAGAGATCAGGGAGAGAAAAGGGCCACTGCCGCAAAGCCCAGGAGGTCGCCGGCGCTCGGCGACCCTCAAAGCTCGCCGGCGAGAGAGATTAGGGAGAGAGAGACCAGAAGAGAGAGAAAACAAGAGAGAGAGAGAGAGAGAGAGAGAGAGAGAGAGTTTGGGGGACCCTTTTTATATTAGGGCTTTCCAGTAATTTCTCAAAAAAATGGTTATTAACAAATAAAATTTCGTTTGTGGTTAAAAACAAATTTCATATAATATATGTGGTCAGTTTTGATAATTTTCACTTTTTTTTTTTTTTTGGTTCTTAATAAATAAAAAATAAAAAAAAATAAAAAAAATAAAAACTACATGATAAAATACAAAATCAAATGATAAATAAATATATAAAAAAAATTAGGAAAAAAAATAGAAAGAAAGAAAAACCTATCAATTCATCTAATTTTTTGATACATTTAATTAAGGTTCTCCATGTTCACACATTGAGAGCTGAAAGAATGAAGAAATTATATATATATATATATATATAGTCTTTCTATTATCAATTCATCCCGACAATAAATATATCAGACGAAGAATGTAGACCATAAATTATAAAGAAGTTTTGACCAGTGTATACACTTTGAGTCAAAGTATGTAAATCTAGTAGTAAATATTCTTCATCCTGATATATTTATTGTTAAGACGAACTGATAATAGAAAATCTGTATATATATATATTTTTTGAGAAGTGCTTAAACATTTGATGATACAATTTCACGTATTTTTTTTTTTGTAATCAAACGAAAGAGAGTATACATTTTGTGTAAGGATCACATTGTCATTCAAGATTCACGAACTACTGATATACAATCGTAAGTGAGTCAAGTGACTTTAACAAATTCCTTATTTTTTGATATTAAGGAATATATATCGTACTTTTATTATTTTTACACATTAGATGTACAGATAGAAATAAATACTGAAGACCAGCTTGTTTCTCTTATTTGGATAGAGATGTGTTTCAGTGTTTGCATTCAATAATGAGGCCTACAGCCTACTGTCCAAATTAATTTAAGATAATTTCGAGTTACCACGTCATTTATCATGCCAGTACTCATATTTGATATTATATTTTATATATTTAAATTTGATTCGACCGAAATATTTGCAACTCTCATTCCACTAAGCTGCACACTCTATGATTTAATAAATTAAAAAGAAATAAAAAGAATAGGGATAGTATCATTTTCCCCCTATATTATAAGCTATTAGTAACTTTTCCCCTATATTTTGCTTATTGGCCATTCTCTCCCCTAACAGCAAACTTATTTGCCAAATACCCCTGCCCCGTTAGCTTTTCCGTTAAAATGGGTAGTTGACTGTTAAGATGTTGTTGACTCGAAGGGTAAAATGGTAACTTAACTAAGGAATCTAAATGGCAATTAAGTTGAAACGGCAAAAGCGTAAAATAAGTAAAAAAAAATTATGAATAAAAAATGACAATATTAAAGTGTGGGTGGGATCCATGCTTCCAATATTCCATGCCTCTCTTTATCATTTTCTTTGTTTTTTTTCCCCATCACCATCCATCGTCACCATCGCAACCCCATCTTCTTCTAATTTTGCACCCAAAAAAACCCCATCATCACTAAATCTCTCTCTTCCAGAGCTCACCGTTTACGGCAATCGACGCGAACGGCGATTTATGTTTCTCTTCTGTCTTCTTGCTACTGAATATTTCCAATAAAATCCTTGCTACTGCTCTAATATACTCTTGGAAAAATTGCAAAACTTCCAAGAGTATCATCATGATTGATCTGTAAAGATGCTCAAGGCTTGCAAATTCTTGTGATTGGTTAAGACTTTTGTATATATTGACTGATGTAATAGTTAGTTAGTTAGTTAGTTAATCAATGGGATAACATAGCACAAGCTTCATCAATGGAGTTGTTTTCCCTCAAATTTAATTTTCTCTATGTTAAAGTTGTGCTTTAGAAAGCATTTTCATCAAACAGCTTCCCTGTTTACAAAGTCAAAAAAACTAACGAGACAATTGATTTTATACACAAATTATATCAAGTCCAGAACATCGACTTTTTACTACAAAAAGTTATTCGATTACAAAAGAAAATATCACAAAGGTAAACAACATTATGCAGCCTGATATTTCAATGACAAAATTGGTGAAGATGATTGTAATAATAGCAAGATGTCATCCACGTCTCAGCAAGATAGAACCATGCTTGTCGCTAGTAAGGATTTATATACAAAACTATAGCAATTCCTAACAACACAATTATATAAGACCCTATAAAACTCATATAAAAGACTTCCATGTCAATGAGATCTTTATCTTCCTCCTTGTCAGTTGAAGCTCCTGGCATTGGTGATGGCGGTCTAGTTGTTTCACAACTTTTGTGCAATGGCGGTCCACAAAGAAGAGGATTTCCCTTGTAGCTATTTTCACCAAAAGTATTAAACTATGCAACTCTCTCGGGGATTCTGCCGGATAAGTTATTGTGTGCTACACTGAAAGAACTCAAGGTATACAATTCAACCAGCTGAGGAGGGATTTTTCCATTCAAATTGTTGTACAAAAGATCCAAACTCTCAATTTGTTTGAGTTTCGAAAATGTCAGTGGGATTGGTCCAGTCAAGTTGTTGTGGGACAAATTCAGTGTGTGGATTCTAGTAAGATTTCCAACTTGTGAAGGAATTGGACCTGTTAGTTTACTACAAGAGAGATCAACTCCAGACATGTAGGTGAGAACTTTTCCATGGTAAGAGTAAGAAAAGGTTTTCGTTGTAAACTCTACACTTTCTTTGATCCTATTCATTTCATATTCACCACGATATTTAGTAGTAATTGATGAACAATTGAGAAGAATTTCAAAACAAAATGGACTTGCAACTTCATGGCCACTACTATGGAGTTCAGTGAAATCTAAACAAGGAGAAATGTATCCAGAAAGATTGTTGTGAGAAAGATCTACCAATCGTAATTGGTTCAACTGACACAATTGAGTAGGCACGTTGCCTTCAAGATTCTTATTGCTCAAGATAAGGTAGGTCAATTGAGAAAGCCTACCAATCCATGTTGGAATGCTACCATCAAAGCGGTTATAGCCAAGATCTAGTGTTACCAAGGATGAGCTATTAAAGAAAGCTTCTTTAAGTTGCCCTTGTAATTTATTTTTAGATAAGTGGACATGTGTGATCGATAAAGGGCTGAAGCAAGATGGCAAGTTGCCAGAGAGATTATCTTTTGCAAGGTTCAAAACTACAAGATAGTGAAATTGACAAAACTCTAACGGAATTGGACCTTCAAAATGATTATTGGCCATTATAACATCTTCCAAACTTGACATATTTCGCAACCAACTTGGAATCCTACCAGAGAGTTTGTTGTCACTAAGATATAATCCTGCTAAACCGGAGGCCTTAGACAAGCTATCTGGTATACTTCCAGTAAAGCTATTACCATTCAATTGTAAAGTCACCAGATTTGTCAAGTTGAATTTGGCAGAAAATATTTTACCTCCAAGTTTGTTGTTGGATAATACAAGGACCGATAAAGAGGTGCAACCCTCGGCCAAGTGCTCAGGAATTTCACCAGACAAATTATTGTAGGACAAGTCCAAACTTTCTAATGAGTTCATATCACCAATTGAAGAGGGAATTTAGGAATTACACCACCATCTGCGGAACAAGACAATTAATATAATTCAGGAAAAAATGTGATTCAGTTAATAACTACATATTTGACACATAATTCTACAAATTTATAATTACTGATAAATTAATAAAGTTAATTACTAATAAATATTAATTCTTTAAAGAGAGTCAATTGACATATTATTTTTATTACTTCTATGAATTTGTTATCACTGATAAACCGTATTTTTAATCAGTCAATTGACATAGTATTTACAAAAGGTTTAGTTTGAATTTGTAATTAAAAATTAAATTGCTTTTGAAGGGGATGAGAGATTCTAACCTTCAAGCAATAAGGTGCCTTGCAATCCACAATTAAGTAACGATAAAGTCTCAATTAAAGTCATCAGCCCAATCATTTAAAGAAAGCCCAAATCAAATCTAATATAATCCATGTAAAGAGTCTTCAAATTCTTTAAATTTGGTGAATCTGCGAAGTTAGAAAACAAACAAACAAACAAAAATTATTTAAAAACTCAAGAAGAAACATATAAAATACTTTATATTAGTTTTGTCCCCGTTTGTTTATAAGTACTATTAATGTCATTATATTGTTTATGTGTCAATTAATTTATACTTTATATTGTTTATAAGTACTTATATAAGACTTCTTTCAAGAAAGTCAATTGCGAAATTAGTTCTGAGGTGCCGTAGATTTGACAATTCTGCAATTACAACTCCTCCAGGTTGGTGAAAGCCGCAATGCTATGAGAAAAACCATCTGCAAATACAACTCTAATTGATTATTAGCATGTTAATGGACTTCGAGAACGTAATAAATTAAAAGGAGCAACGCTTTCCTTGAGTAGTGGTTGAATCACTAAAATTATTAAAGCTAAGAACAAGTGTCTTCAAGGATGGTAATGAGGCCAGTGAATGTAATAGGCTGCTAATTCCATCGTGAATGCTGACATTTCGTAGAGAAAGGATTTCCAACTTCTTTAAACCTGTAAATATCCGCCAAGTGATCGATGAAACTAATTGAATGAAAAATACCACACTTCTCAAGTAATAATCTAATTTGTACCTTTCCGGAAAACAAATTTGTCAATCTCGTTGTTGCTCATGTCCATAACTTCTAAATTATTTAAAGAGTCTAGTCAATGAAAAACATTATAAATTAATTAATCTCAAACCAACAATTAAAACAACGTAATTAAAGTTGATAATTGATATGAGAGAAAGTAATCGAGACAAAGAAGAGAGCCAAGCTTAATTAATTACCTAGAACATCAACAATTCCCTTAAATCTATTATCACTCAGATGTAATTCTTTTAATGAAGAAAGAGCACCTAGAGATGATAATATGCTATTGTTAAACATATTCTTTTATAAATCCAGATACTCTAAGTTGCTAAATCTTGATAACTAGCTAGTCTGAACCTGTAATGGGAAAAATAAATTGTTTAATGGACTTTATAATAAAAGAAATCTATAAAATAAATATATAAGCCGTCATTTGAAGTAATTCATCACTAATATAGTTTAGTCTTATATGTTCTAGTTGCCATTGCCTTATGTGGTATTTCAAATAAATAAATAAGTATAGTTTGGTCCTTTATGTTGACATATAAATACTTGAGAGATGAATATGTCTCATCAAAATAGAAAAAAAAAATGTGATATAGGACAGAGAAATTATATTGAGATGAAAATTTACATTTTTCTTGTAATGTCTTCATGTAATTAAATTAAATAGTGAGTAATGTACCGTGAAAATCTAAGATCCCATTTAGTTGACAGCTACGCATCGATAAATAATTAAGGGAAGTGAAAGCCCCCAATGAATTGAAAATGCAAAGAAGAACCATCCAAGTACAAACTTTCCACGTTGGTAAAATTATTCAAGTACTCTAATGAGAAGGAGAACCAACTTTAATTAAACAATCGAAGAACTTACATGTTATTTGGATCTTCATATTAATAAATAATGAGTAATCTACCATGTGAACCTAAGACGTCATTGACTTGACAAACTTAGCCCTGGGTAATAACATATCTAAACAAATGTTAAGGTATAAAGTTCAAATCTTCTCATTCAAGTAGCAACTATAATGTAAAATAACTTTCTAAAAAGAAGAAGAAAAAAAAAAGGAATTAAAAAAGAAAAGAAAACAAAAAACACTCTCATGTTACTTTTACATCATTTTCATAACCAAATACAATACTTTCTATTTAAAGTAATGTGCTTGAGATTGGGATCATAATGTAATAGATAGTATACTTTTATGTTGACTAATTGATGTTTTCTTAATATAAAAAAGCAATAATTTTAAAAAAAAAAAAAAAAAAAAAAAAACAATTGATAACCACAAACAGCATGATAGTCACGGTGATTTTCTCATTATAAGCAGTAAAAATTATGAGAGATAAGAAATTAAAACTAATTTTTTTTAAATAAAGATAATAAAAACTCATCAAGAACTATTATTTTTTGCTGGGTGGACAGTGCGGCTTGATGTTTGAAGGTATCTATTACCCTTACATGAAAGAATCGGAAGGCATCTATTATGATAAAACAACCAGTGGTGTAGCTAACAATTTAATTTAGTGGGGGACTGGGGGCTTGATATAAATGGTATTCTTAGTAAAAATAACAAACAAATTATTTATAATTTATTTTTAAATAAGGTTGGTGTAGTGATATTCCTCATATCTTCAATATTAAATTAACAATAGAATGATTTTGATGGGAGATTTTTCAAAATAGTTTAAAATATTAATACTAATAATATATAAGGGTAAATAAGACTTAAATCATTGGAAGAGAAATTGAGAGCCAAGCTTATATAATTACCTGAAACATTAACTATCCCTTTTAATCCATTATCACTTAGAGATAGAGTATTTGATGATGAAAGAGCTCCAAGAGATGAGAATATGTTGTTGTTGAGCATGTTGTATGATAAATCCAGATTCTCCAAGTTGTTCAATCTTAATAACTTGTCTGAACCTGTGACATATATGAGAATAAAATTTCCCATTATTTAGTAAATTAATTAGTAAGAAAAAACAATTTTATTGGAAGATTAAATCCTATAAATTTACATAGAACTTGAAAGATTTCAATTTAGATACTATATGTAATGAAGTAACAATTTTAAAGACAGAGAAAACTGAAGTAAGATTTCATCCTATATAAGATGTGTTGAAACATTAATTACAAGGATAGAAAGCAAGAGACCTTGAAAGATTTCCATTTGGAACTTGAAAGATTTCCATTTGGATACTATATGATTTTATCGTTGAATTCTATTGCCGGTTTTGTTCTCTACAAAACCGGCAATAGAATTCTACGGTAAATCAAGCTCCTGTAGTTGCTAGAAGGTAGAAAACAAAGAAACATTTATATACCATTCTCTTAATTCCCAATCCCTTGTATCTTCAAGATGGAGTCCGATCAACCTGCCAGTACTTTTGTTGCACTCAACACTTTCCCATTAACAACAGTCTAAATTATTGTGCTGGTCTCCCTCTACCCAATCTTGAAGACTGTTAGGATCATTGAAGAAATGTTTAAGTTGCAAAACAGCAACTCTTTCTTCTTCCCAACACCCACTAATTTGACTCAAACACCCTTGAAAGGAAACAAGTACCAAAACCCACTTTGAACCCATATCTTAATGCCCTCAACAGCTCAACCCACTTCGTCTATTTGCAAATTCACACCCATATATATACCGACTCAATTTCTGATTTTCCAGATATTTTTATTTTATTTTT
Organism: Acer campestre; assembly: GCA_954870605.1. Classification (NCBI taxonomy): domain Eukaryota; kingdom Viridiplantae; phylum Streptophyta; class Magnoliopsida; order Sapindales; family Sapindaceae; genus Acer; species Acer campestre. Next base: position 34,974,268 of record OX940802.1, on the reverse strand, counting down.
ATGGCAACCAGTTACCGGTGGCAGAGAAACATAGTGGAGGCTCCCAAAACCCACATATATATATATATATTTTTTAATTATATATATATTTTTTACTTTTTCGAATTTGAGACCCACCTTATTTTTTTTTCTTTTTCTTTTTTTGAGCGCAAAAAATTCTTTCTAGACACCCTCCACAATTAAAATTTTAAAATAAGATATTTGATTTTTTTGTTCGACGCAAATTCAAAGTCTCCTCCAAGTGTGGGAAGCTTTCATGATGTTTTATTTTAATTATGAGTAGTGCTAGACTTTCTACATTTTTTCTTAAATTTTTTCCTAAATATATATGGCACATAAGTTGTCATCTTGTAAATTATGAGATTATGTGATAAATGATGTGACGTTGACAACTTATATACCACTTCAATTTGGGAAAGATTTTAAGGAAAATTTTAGAAAGCCTAGCACTACCCTTTAATTATTGCATGAACTTTTTTTTTTTTCTTTTTAACAAAGGAAAGATGAACAAAGACTCGCAGTAGATTGGAATCGAATACAATTTCAAGAGTGAGAGGAACCAATATTCTTGTAACCTATATTAAATTATTAACTGTTAATAAAATCAAACTAGTTGACACCATTAATTAAGAGCTGAATTATTATTATTATTTTTTTTTTGATATACTGAATTAATTGTTCAATACATAATTTTTGAAGAAAAAAATAAAGATTATCCAATTGTTTTCTTTTGGACAAATAATTGTTCTAGACATCATAAAATTAATGCAGTTTTTGGTTTGACACAAATTCTAAAGTCAACTGTAAAAATATTGAAATTGCAAGGGAAGTTTCCATAAGGGGGAATTGCACAAACAGCCCTCGAGATTTGATAAAATTGCACGGAAATGGCAGTTTTGGTCATATATGCACAAACTTCCCTCAACATTTGAAAATTATTGCAAAAACATCCCCTACCATTAGATGGATCCGTTAGTCAATGGTCAAACGTATAAAAAGTCTAAAATACACTATATTTTTTATTTTAAATAAACTAAAAAAATTTAAAAATAAGATAAAAAATATTTAAAAATCTTTTAGAAAACATGAATGTATCTTAAATCTGAAACCTAGAAAAAAAAAATTCATCTTAAAAAAATTATTTTGTGCAATTACCCCTTAATTTTAAATAAATTTAAAATTTAAATTTTATTTATTATTAAATTGTTTAAAAAACTATTTTTTTATTTGTAAGGATGAATTTTTTTTTTCCAGGTTTCAAATTTAAAATACATTCATGTTTTCTGAAATATTTTTTTATCGTTTTTTTTTTTTTTAGTTTATTTAAAATAAAAATAAAGGGTATTTTGACTTTTTACTGTTTTGACCATTGACTAACGGATCTATCTAACGGTAGGGGATGTTTGTGTAACAATATTCAAATGTTAAGGAAAGTTTGTGTGTATATGGCCAAAACTGTCATATCCGTGTAATTTTATCAAACCTCGAGGGATGTTTGTGCAATTCACCCTTTCGATAAAGTGTTGGATTGACTTACCTGTAGTCTATTGAAGACTTGGAAAGACGTATCATTTTAACTGTAAGAAATTGAAGTATATTAAATTTATTTGGATAGTAATAGATCTCAGTATTATTATTTTGAAATATCTCATATATCATATGGGAGCTACTCGAACTTGAAACATCGTCAAACTGAATAAGTACTCTAATTACCATTCATTGTGCGGTGATGGTTGTGTAAGTCACAATAAAATAAGTTTCAAAAATATCAAAATAAGTCTTACAAATATTGAAATAAGTCTCAGAAACACGAAATTACGTCTTACGAAAAAAAAAAAAAAAAAAAACCGTGTGAGACTTATTATTGTTAGTGTGTTTCCTGGGTTAGCCCTTCATTGGCGACTCACTCAAAGACCCTTCTAAGGAATGAAACCAGAATTGGTCTCTTACAAACATGTGTGTAGTTTTCTCCTCGGTATTGTGGCAGTAGTATTCTATTGATGGCTTGGGACCAAGTGTTGCTCACAAGACTTTTCAACTATTGATGATAAAAGAAAAGTCTTGTGTGGCTGCAGTTAAAATAGTAACAATCCATCAATAATTTGTCATCCAAGACTTGATAGCAATGTTCTTTGTGGAATTTCCAAAATGGTGCCAAAGCAATTACAATTTGCAAGTCAATAAGATTCTCTAAAGCAATTACAGGTCTTGGCTTATTGGCTATACTAATACTACACAGCTGGGGTTGATAGAGATACCTCTATTTCGAAATATCTTTTGAGAGCTTCCCATACCCCTTCGCTAGTCCAATATAGATTATATGTCCTATTTGATGCTAAGACATAGTAATATGCTTCCAGGCCTGCGAATACAAAATTCAATAAATTGAAAATAACCATACTCACTTCCAGGGGTATCAAGGTCTTTTGAATAAGATTTTACCATGGTGAGAGAAATTGTTGGCAGTGAAAAAAACAGGATGGTGTTAGAAGCATAAATTAAGGCTGGAGTTTTAGGGAAACAATTATAAATCACATACAAGAAAAAAAATAGCTCAATGAAAGATTTCTTCCAAATTGTAGAAATTAAGTGAAATTAAAATGAGATTCATAAGTAAGTATAAATGAAAAAAATCTTCATTTTAAAATACATTAAGAAATCTTCATTTTAAAATATTTATTCAATTTTTAAAAAATATATATATAATGCTTCAAATGACTAACTATCCTTAGTTTTGATAGTCAAAATTGGTCTATGGCTTAATTTGACCAACTTTGACTAATAGCAGGGGAGGTGAGTGTCAATTATCAATAAAGTTGTTTATGTGTATAAAAAACAAACCTCATGGGAGTTTGATGTAATTAGTTCTTTTGGATTTTTGATGAATCAGAGGTATTTCTATTTTTTATTATTTTTATCTCACATATAACGGTCAAACCCTAACAGTAGGGGAGGTGGATGTCAATTAATAGTAAAATTGTTTCCGCGTGTAAAAGAACAAACCTCATGGGAGTTTGGTATAATTTATTCTAAAAACAATGGAAGCTATAAATCACTTTTATGAATTAAGTTATCAGTATTTTCCACCGCTTGGGCCTTGGAGGAGACTTTGAATTTTCCACATATGTCACCTCCATAAGATAAAGCAGGACTTTTAGATATAGATGTACAGGTAGAAATAAATACCGTAGACTAGCTTGTTTCTCTTATCTGAAGAGAGATGTGTCTGCATTCAATAATGAGGCATACAGCCTACTGTCCTAATTAATTTAAGATAATTTCGAGTTACCACGTCATTTCTCATGCCAGTACTCATATTTGATATTATAATTTATATATTTAAATTTGATTCGACCGAAATATTTGCAACTCTCATTCCACTAAGCTACACACTCTATGATTTAATAAATTAAAAAGAAATTAAAAAGAATAGGGATAGTATCATTTTTCCTCTAAATTATAAGCTATTAGTAACTTTTCCCCTATATTTTGTTTATTGGCCATTCTCCACCCTAACAGCAAACTTATTTGCCAAATACCTCCATCCCATTAGCTTTTCTGTTAAAATGGGTAGTTGACTGTTAAGATATTGTTGACTCGAAGGGTAAAATGGTAACTTAACTAAGGAATCTAAATGGCAATTAAATTGAAAGGGCAAAAACGTAAAATAAGTAAAAAAAAATTATGAATAAAAAATGACAATATTAAAGTGTGGGTGGCAATGTGGGATCCATGCTTCCAATATTCCATGCCTCTCTTTATCATTTTCTTTGTTTTTTTTCCCATCACCATCGTCACCATCGCAACCCCATCTTCTTCTAATTTTGCACCCAAAAAAACCCATCATCACTAAATCTCTCTCTTCCAGAGCTCACCGTTTACGGCAATCGACGCAAAACGGCGATTTATGTTTCTCTTCTGTCTTCTTGCTACCGAATATTTCCAATAAAATCCTTGCTACTGCTCTAATATACTCTTGGAAAAATTGCAAAGCTTCCAAGAGTATCATCATGATTGATCTGTAAAGATGCTCAATTAATTCAGTCAATATTGGTGAAACAACAACTAACAATGGGACTAGTTCAGCTTTGCCTGAAGCGTTGATCTCAACTGGGCAGATGAATACACGAATAGCAGGAAAGACTTCTGAGAATGCTCTTCTTGAGGAAAGATCCTTGTTGACTTGCATAGTTCGCACAATCCCAGCTGGTGGTAGAATTCGGATAAGTTCAACAGTGAGTTTTCAAATAATAACTTGCAGAACATCAATAGGTTGCATGATATATTTCTATGCTCTGAAACTTGGTTTGACTTACCATTTTCTATTTTTGTGTCGATTACAGCTACCAAATAGGCTTGGCAAAATGCTTGCACCTTTACATTGGCATGATTACAAGAAACAATATGGAAAGCTTGAAGACTTTGTGGCCAGTCACCCTGAAGTAAGTTATTTTTTTTGGAAGTTCAGTTTATTTCTTCATAAAATATAGATGCATACAATTATTCTGAAAGTCCCAACTTTTTATTTCAGCTATTTGTGATTGAGGGTGACTATATTCAGCTTCGAGAGGGAGCACAAGAAATGATAGCGGCTACAGCAGCTTATGCCAAAGTCGCAGCTGCAGCCGCAGCATCTTCTCCTTACTCCTCAGCTTTGCCTTCTGTGGCAGTTACTCCAATGGCACAATCTCGAGTGAAAAAGGTTCCATCGGTTGATTCCAATTCAGTAATTCAAAATCAGCATCTTAATGGTGGTAGTTTTGGTATGGCTGGAGGTCTCTCGAATGTAAAGATTCTAAGCAAATCTAGAGATCCTTTTCAATTAAATGGAGCAAATTTTGAGAGGTCAAGTGTGACGTCAAATACTCAAAGCAAGGGCCCAAGTCAAGGAAAACCAAACACAAACCTTGTTGGGAAACAGCAGGGCAGGTACGGCATTAACCCTTCAAGAGGCTACAGTATATTACTTATTAATGTCTTGAGTATGTACGTTGTTTCTATGATCAAACGAAAAGCATACTGAGCTTAATGTGTTGTGCTCTGGCAGGGCAACTGGTGCTGCATTAACCTCCCGCAGATAGTAAGTACAATTGACAATAATTATGAAGTTTGCTACTAGTTTTAGTTGAGTTTTATGTTTCTAGGTCATGCGTGCTACATTCAAGTTGAGTTTTGCAGGTGGTTTATTTTAAAACGACCTTGTTTTGAAGTATGTTACATTGTTATGAAAAATATAAAATTAGATGTGTTTTCTGAAGTTTGGATAAGATTATTTATTAGTTTACTGCCAGCCATCTTCAAGGCGAGGTCCATTGCTGGAGATTTACAGCTTATACCTTGAATGTTTTTAGCCGCACTTTGTGACTTTTGGATGAGATGATTTATTAAAACACTACCCACTATTCTCGGATGTTAAAAAAAAGAGGTGAAACATGTTATACTTAACTTAGCTTGTTTGAGGTCCATACCGATCAAGGAGTGTACTTGATTCGTTTTCCCTCAAATTTAATTTTCTCTATGTTAAAGTTGTGCTTTAGAAAGCATTTTCATCAAAGAGCTTCCCTGTTTACAAAGTCAAACAAACTAACAAGACAATTTATTTTATACACAAATTATATCAAGTCCAGAACATCGACTTTTTACTACAAAAAGTTATTCGATTACAAAAGCGACATTAAATTCAAAAATATCACAAAGGTAAACAACATTATGCAGCCTGATATTTCAATAACAAAATCGGTGAGGAAGATTGTCTCCAATGAAATAATAGCAAGATGTCATCCACGTCTCAGCAAGATAAAACAATACTCGTCGCCACTGAGGATTTATGTACAAAACTGCAGCAATTCCTAACAACACAATTATATAAGATCCTGTAAAACTCATATAAAAGACTTCCATGTCAATGAGATCATTATCTTCCTCCTTGTCAGTTGAAGCTCCTGGCATTGGTGATGGCGGTCTAATTGTTTCACAACTTTTGTGCAAGGGCGGTCCACAAAGAAGAGGATTTCCCTCGTAACTTTTCTCACCAAAAGTATTAAATTGTGCAACTCTCTCAGGGGTCCTACCGGATAAGTTATTGTGTATTGGATGTAGAGTGTTTCAGTTCCAACACACTTCTGTTGATAGACTTTATAATGTATATTTGTTTTTTAATTGTATAGTTATCTCAGGTTTAGTTTAGCATCTTTAGGAGTCTTTGTTATTAAGGACTCATCACTTTGTATTATATATTCAAGTGTTAATCAATGAAACAAGTGTGAGGTTAATACGCAAAACAATTCTCTGTTTATATGGTATTAGAGCAATCGATTCTCTCCTAGAAATAAAACTTTCTTTTCTTTTCTTTTCCTTATTCTGTTCAATGACTACAATAAACCCAGCCTCCACACCTGTAACCGGATCTTCTTCATCATCGTCAATTCCCGCAATTGTCAATGTCACACCAGTCACCTCTACAGTTCTCCGCACCAATGAATTTCATCTCATCACCATCAATATTGCAGCTCAAGCTCCTCTCAAACTCACAGCTAGCAATTACATGTCCTAGAAAATTTAGTTTCAAACCCTCTTCATAGGATATGACCTTCTAGGTTATATCGATGGCTCGAAGCCATGTCCATCGGCTGATCTGATTACTAACAACGTGACCACTCCAAATCCCGCATACAACATCTGGATCCGTCAAGATCAACTCATTTTGAATGCGATAATTGGTTCTTTATCACCTACAATTATCTCCTTTGTTGCCAGAGCTAAAACATCTATGGAGGCATGGACCATTCTCGCCAACACATATGCCAAACCATCTCGTGGTCGCATCAAACAAGTCAAGGTGCTTCTTAAAAACTCCACGAAAGGTACACAAAATATCACTGATTTTCTTCACTCTGTTAAGGCTCATGCAGATGAACTCGCTTTGCTTGGTGCTCCGGTAGAGGATGAGGATCTCACTAAGAGGATCCTAGATGAACTTGATGATGATTATAAGGAATTGGTTCGTGAGGTTTAGGCCCGAGATAATCTCATCTACTTTGATGAACTTAATGAGAAACTTCTCTCATTTGAGGCCTCTCTTCAGACTGGCAAGAAAAAGTCAGCCACGTTTCCAGCCATTGCCAATCCCACAATTCGGGCCACTGCACCACAGCACACCAACTGGCGACCACAACACAGCAGAAACACTTGGCGCTCATAGGCTTTAAGCAATACGGGTTGACGCTCGTCACCCTATTCCACCAACCGACCACCATTCTTCCCCAACTCAGGCTTCCCAAACCGTGGTAATCACTCTCCTCGTCCTTATCTTGGCTGTTGCCAAGTGTGTGGAATTCAAAGCCACACGGCCAAGCGGTGCTCTTCCTTTCAAATGGTACCAATTTAGTCTGATTTCGCGTCATCGACTGGCCCTCCTCCTATGCCTTGGTAGCCCAGAGCTCATTATGCAGGTGCTGTGTCCTCTGCCAACCCCTCCTGGCTACTTGACAGTAGAGCTTCGCATCATGTTACAGCTGACTTGAACAACCTCTCCTTGCATGCACCGTATAGTGGCTCCGATGATGTTATGATTGGTGACGGCACAGGTCTTTCCATCACAAATACCGGTTCAATGTCTCTTTGTGCTCATAATAAATTTTTTGCATTGAATAATGTTCTCTATGTTCCTACTATGAAAAATAATTTAATTTCGATTTCGCAATTTTGCTCTAATAATGATGTTTCGGTTGAGTTCTTATCAACTTCGTTTCATGTGAAGGATCTTCGTACGGGGGCAATTCTTCTGAGAGGCACAACCAATGATGGCGTGTATGAATGGCCAACTCAAAATTCTATCTCCTCACCGGTCCTAGTTTTCTCATCTATCAAAACCACGTCGTCAGACTGGCACCACAGACTAGGTCATCCAGCCTTTCCCATTTTACAACGTATTGTTTCAGGTTCTAGTTTAGCATTGTCATCACCTATGTCGACAAATTTTTTTTGTAATTCTTGTCATTGCAATAAAAGTCACAAGTAAACATTTTCTACATCTTCTCTTGTGTTCTTTCGTCCTCTGGAAATTATTTTTTCTGATGTGTGGTCGTCTCCTGTTATGTCTCATGATAATTTTAAATATTATATTATTTTTGTTGATCACTACACCAAATACATATGGTTCTATCCGTTAAAAAGAAAATCAGAGGTTCAGGATGTTTTCATTCGTTTTAAGGCAATTGTAGAAAACTATTTTAAACACAAAATTGTCACTTTTTACTCTGACAATGGTGGTGAATACATATCACTCAAAAATTGTCTAGCTATCAATGGCATCTCCCACCTCACAACCCTACCCCCCACCCCTGAGCATAATGGGTACTTAGAGAGACGCCATCGTCATATTGTTGAAACAGGCCTTACATTGTTATCTCATGCCTCACTTCCCTTAAAGTTTTGGTCTCATGCATTTTTCACTGCTGCGTATCTAATCAACAGAATGCCCACTCATACACTTGATCTTGTGTCTCCATACGAAAAGATTTTTGGGGACTCTCCAAATTATTCAAAACTGAAAATTTTTGGATGTCTATGTTATCCCTAGCTTAGACCCTATTCCTCTCACAAACTAGAAAAACGGTCAACCTCCTCTGTGTTTCTTAGGTACTCACTGTCACAGAGTACCTACCTATGTTTTGATCCGTCTACCTCTAAAATGTTCGTATCTCGTCATGTTCAATTTGTCGAGTCCGTGTTCCCGTACAAATCTCTAGGTTCTTCTCTAGAACGTCCAACCTCCTCCACCATACACTTTTGGGTTCCTCCGGTCATAGTAGTGTCAAACACTTGCCCATTGGCTTCTTCCCCGTCCTCAACTGTGCTCTCTCCAGTTTTGCCACAGTGTGAAGCTTCCTCCTTGCCGCTGTCCACTACAAGCTCTCAGCCGACAGCCTCTGCTGTCACCACTGTCCCGACATCACTCTCTTCTTCTTTGCCTATTGCTGCTCGTCAGTCAGAGCCAGCTGATACTCCTCCACCGCTGGTTACTGCAGCCTCTGACTCGGCTATTTCCTCTGCTGTAGCTCCTTCACCCCTGGTTCGCTATCATATGACCACTCGTGCCATGAATAACATACACAAACCAATTCAGAAGTTGAATCTCCACACTTGCCTTCAGTAATCTTCTGATTTTGAGCCCGCAACTGTGGCACAAGCGCTGAAAGATCCGAATTGGCGTCAGACCATGTCTGACGAATGCAACGCACTTGTTCACAATGGCACTTGGGAGCTGGTTCCACCGGATGAAACCTCTAATGTTGTTGGCTGCAAATGGATATTTCGGATCAAACGAAAATCCAATGGCTCTATTGAAATATTTAAAACTCGTTTGGTTGCAAAGGGATTCAATCAACGACCAGGTGTTGACTATTTTAAGACATTTAGTCCTGTGATCAAACCAACTACTGTGAGACTCGTTCTTAGTATTGCTATCAGTCATGGCTGGTGTCTTCGTCAACTAGATATCAACAATGCTTTCCTTCATAGTCGCCTTACTGAAACTGTGTTTATGGTGTAGCCTCCGGGATTTGTTGATTCCGATCGTCCCACACATGTGTGCAAGCTCAAGAAAGCAATCTATGGACTTAAGCAGGCACCGCGGGCTTGGTACCATGAGCTGCGTCAGTTCTTGCTTACAGCTGGTTTCAAGAACTCTTATGCTGACACCTCTCTTTTTATTCTTAACACAGGTGGCAATATTCTCTATCTCCTTATTTATGTGGACGATATCATTCTTACAGGCAACAATTCGGCTCATGTGGATTGGTTTGTGACCACTCTTGCTCAACGGTTTTCTCTGAAAGACCTTGGTTCTCTTTCCTACTTCCTTGGTGTTGAAGTTCTACCTCACAAGCATGGCGTCCTGTTATCGCAACGGCGTTACATAATGGATCTCCTTACTCGCACCAACATGTCTGGTGCCAAACCGGTACAGACCCCCTTGCTTACGAGTCCTCCAATAACTTTACGCTCGGGCACTCCTCTTGGTGATCCCACCAATTATAGGACGGTTGTTGGCAGCCTCCAGTACTTGTCCCTCATGCGTCATGACATCTCTTTTGCTGTTAATAAGTTGTCTCAGTATATGCATCAACCTACGTCAGATCATTGGGACCTGGTCAAGCGTCTACTACGATATCTTTGTGGTACACTAGATGATGGTATTGTCATTCATCGTGACTCTCAAGTTTCTCTCCATGCTTTCTCTGATGCGGATTGGGCAGGTAATAAGGATTATTTCTCCTTTACAAGTGCGTATATTGTCTATCTCGGTAAAAATCATATTTCTTGGAGCTCGAAAAAGCAAAACACCATTGCTTGTTCCTCTACGGAGGCTGAATATAGGTCCGTTGCAGCTACAGCTGCCGAGCTTAACTAGGTGTGTTTTCTACTCACCGATCTTGGTCTCTCGTTACCTACAGCTCCTGTCATATACTGTGACAATGTTGGTGCTACTCAACTATGTTCGAATCCTATCTTTCACTCATGAATGAAGCATGTGGCAATTGATTTTCATTTTATCCGGGATCAAGTTCAGACGGGTAGTCTACGTGTGGCTCATGTTTCATCCAAGGATCAACTTGCGGATGCTCTTACAAAACCACTGTCTCGTCCTCTGTTTCAGTCCCTCAAAGCCAAGATTGGCCTCTCCTCTCGTGGCCTATCTTGAGGGGGCATATTGGATGTAGAGTGTTTCAGTTCCAACACACTTCTGTTGATAGACTTTATAATGTATATTTGTTTTTTAATTGTATAGTTATCTCAGGTTTAGTTTAGCATCTTTAGAAGTCTTTTTTATTAAGGACTCATCACTTTGTATTATATATTCAAGTGTTAATCAATGAAACAAGTGTGAGGTTAATACGCAAAACAATTCTCTGTTTATATTGGGTGCTACATTGAAAGAACTCAAGGTATACAATTCAACCAGCTGAGAAGGGATTTTTCCATTCAAATTGTTGTACGAAAAATCCAAACTCTCAATTTGTTTGAGTTTCGAAAATGTCAGTGGGATTGGTCCAGTCAAGTTGTTGTGGGACAAATTCAGTGTGTGGATTCTAGTAAGATTTCCAACTTGTGTAGGAATTGGACCTGTTAGTTTATTACAAGAGAGATCAACTCCAATCATGTAGGTGAGAACTTTTCCATGGTAAGAGTAAGATATGTTTTTCATTGTAAACTCTACACTTTCTTCGATCCTATTCATTTGACATTCACTGGGAGTGAAAGACAGTGGTGAACAATTGGAAAGAATTTCAGAACAAAATGGACTTGCAACTTCATGGTCACTGTTATGGAGTGCAGTGAAATCTAAACAAAGAGGAATGTATCTAGAAAGATTGTTGTGAGAAAGATCTACCAACCGTAATTGGTTCAACTGACACAATTGAGTAGGCACGTTGCCTTCAAGATTCTTATTGCTCAACATAAGGTAGGTCAATTGAGAAAGCCTACCAATCCATGTTGGAATGCTACCATCAAAGCAGTTATAGCCAAGATCTAGTGTCACCAAGGATGAGCTATTAAAGAAAGCTTCTTTAAGTTGCCCTTGTAATTTATTTTTAGATAAGTGGACATGTGTGATCGATAAAGGGCTGAAGCAAGATGGTAAGTTGCCAGAGAGATTATCTTTTGCAAGGTTCAAAACTACAAGATAGTGAAATTGACATAACTCTAACGGAATTGGACCTTCAAAATGATTATTGGCCATTATAACATCTTCCAAACCTAACATATTTCCCAACCAATTTGGAATCCTACCAGAGAGTTTGTTGTCACTAAGATATAATCATGCTAAACCGGAGGCCTTAGACAAGCTATCTGGTATACTTCCAGTAAAGCTATTACCATTCAATTGTAAAGTCACCAGATTTGTCAAGTTGAATTTGGCAGAAAATATTTTACCTCCAAGTTTGTTGTTGGATAATACAAGCTCCGATAAAGAGGTACAACCCTCGGCCAAGTGCTCAGGAATTTCGCCAGACAAATTATTGTAAGACAAGTCCAAACTTTGTAATGAGTTCATATCACCAATTGAAGAGGGAATGCTACCATCAAAGTGATTTCTAGAAAGGTTTAAAGTCTCTAAACTTGGTAGATATTCTCCCACTTCTTTTGGAATGTGCCCTTGGAAGGAATTGTTAGAGATATCTAATGTTGTTAAATTCATGTGAGAATGAATTGACAAATATCCTCCAAGAAAATTATTGGCTAGACAAGGATCATATAATTCTGCGTTATTCTCCAACAACCAATTTGGAAACCCCCTCAGTCAAGTTATTGTTAGAGAGATCAAGGGATTGTAGGTAATGCTGATGGTAGAGGAATTTAGGAATTACACCACCATCTGCGGAACAAGACAATTAATATAATTTAGTAAAATGTGATTCATTTAATAACTACATATTTGACACATAATTCTACAAATTTATAATTACTGATAAATTAATAAAGTTAATTACTGATAAATATTAATTCTTTAAAGAGAGTCAATTGACATATTATTTTTATTACTTCTATGAATTTGTTATCACTGATAAACCATATTTTTAATCAGTCAATTGACATAGCATTTACAAAAGGTTTAGTTTGAATTTCTAATTAAAAATTAAATTGTTTTTGAAGGGGATGAGAGATTCTAACCTTCAAGCAATAAGGTGCCTTGCAATCCACAATTGAGTAATGATAAAGTCTCAAGTGAAGTCATCAGCCCAATCATTTGAAGAAAGCCCAAATCAAATCTAGTATAATCCATGTAAAGAGTCTTCAAATTCTTTAAATTTGGTAAATCTGAGAAGTTAGAAAACAAACAAACAAAAATTACTTTAAAACTCGAGAAGAAACATATGAATGTTATAATTAAATAGAAATACACAATAGGGAACAATAATTAATTAACAATATAAAGAATAAAATTCAAGAAGAAAGAAGGAAAGATGAACGAGATGAAGAGAAAAAGGATGTGAGAAAATTGCCTTTTATTGAATGATAGCTTCCAGATTTTTCAACCAAAAACCCAAAAAAAAACGTTTACAAATCTAAAGCTATTTATAAATGCATGTATCAATTAAAATATTCCAAACAACATGCCACCCTTCAGCTTTGCATGGAGAGAAGAAATTTTAAGACAACATGTGTCCAAGCTTCTTCAAGAAGCCAAAATCAATTTCTTTAGTGGAAATCCACATGTCAGTCGTAATACTCCCCCTTGGGTTTCCACCATTTGTATTTAATTTGCTAGGAAAAACCCAGTGGGATAAAAACCTTAGCAAAATATATACAATGATCTTCTGGATCAAGTGGTGGGGGTATGTTCAGAACTGCCTCATTTAAACCTTCCCGGTAAAACCCAGTGGGACAAAATCCGGTAGAAGGAAAAAGAGTACAGTATACATACATTCATTCAAAAAATTTGCTCCCCCTGATTGAACGCTCCCCCTGAATGAAACTTCAATATTAATCTTGTAGTTTGCAGAGTTGACGCATGCCAATCCCATATACCAGTTTCTCAAAAGTTGATGTAGGCAATGTTTTGGTAAACAAATCTGCAAGAGTATCCGTAGACCGTATTTGTTTAACATTGATCTGTCGACTCTGTTGAAGTTCATGAGTATAGAAGAATTTGAGAGAAATATGTTTGGTTCTGTCTCCTTTGATATATTCACCTCTAACTTGAGCAATACAAGCCGCATTATCTTCAAATATCGGTGTCGGCATTCCTGTAGATAATGCAAATCCACATGTATTTTGAATATGAGAGATTACTGACCTTAGCCACACGCATTCTCGGCTTGCTTCATGAAGCGCAAGGATCTCAGAATAATTAGATGATGTAGCAACAATAGTTTGCTTTGTTGAGCGCCAGGAGATTGCTGTGCCATTATAAGTAAAAACATACCCCGTTTGTGAACGAGCTTTATGGGGATCTGATAGATACCCGGCATCAGCATAACCAAGTAAACCTGAAAAATTATTAGATTTTGAAAAATATAACCCTAAATCTTTTGTTCCACGAAGATAACGAAAAAAATGTTTGATCTCATTCCAATGTCTTCGAGTTGGTGCTGAACTGAATCTAGCAAGCAAATTTACTGAAAATGCAATATATGGTCGAGTACATTGAGCCAGATATAATAAAGCACCAATTGCATTAAGATATGGTACTTCAGGACCAAGTATCTTTTCACTATCTTCCAGTGGTCAGAATGGATCTTTCTTAGGATCAAGGGTTCTAACAATCATAGGAGTACTTAATGGGTAAGCATTATCCATATTAAATCTTTTCAGAATCTTTTCAATATAAGCTGATTGATGGATAAGTATTCCGTCTGATTTATGCTCAATCTATAGACCGAGACAATATTTTGTCTTTCCAAGGTCTTTCATTTCAAATTCCTTTCTCAAATATTCAGCAGTTTTCAGGAGCTCTCCAGGAATTTCAATCAAATTCATATCATCAACGTAAACTGCTATAATAGCAAATCCAGATTCTGATTTCTTTATGAAAACACATGGGCATATGGGATTATTAATATATCCTTCTTTAATCAAATATTCACTGAGGCGGTTGTACCACATGCGCCCAGATTGCTTTAATCCATACAATGACCTTTGTTATTTAATTGAATATAAATTGCGAGATCTCGAGTTGTATGCTTCTGGCATTCTAAATCCTTCTGGGATTTTCATATAAATATCTGAATCGAGTGAGCCATATAGGTAGGCAGTTACTACGTCCATAAGACGCATTTCAAGTCTTTCTGAGATAGCCAAACTTATTAGAAATTGAAATGTAATTGTATCCATCACTGGTGAATACGTCTCATCAAAATCAATACCAGGTCTCTGCGAGAAACCTTGTGCTACGAGTCGTGCCTTATATCGCACCACCTTGCTTTTCTCATTACGTTTCCGTACAAAAACCCATTTGTATCCAACAGGTTTGACGTCTTCAGGCGTCTGGACTATTGGTCCAAATACTTTACGTTTGGTTAATGAAGCCAATTCTGCTTGAATTGTTTCTTTCCATTTAGGCCAATCAGATCTTTGCCTACAATCATTAAGGTTATGAGGCTCATCATCATCATTTAAAATTTCAGTAGCCACTGTGTATGAAAATATATCATCAATGATTATTTCTTCGCGATTCCACATTTCTCCTGTATAATTTATAGAAATTTCCTCATTTCTATGTTCTTGTATCTCTTCAGAGATTCCTTCCCCCACAGGGGTCTCTTGTGTCCTTTCAGGGACATTTAACTCTTGTGGAGTTGATTCAGAGAAAGTGGATTTATTTATCATTTCAGGAACATGATCCTGATATTTTGTTTTCTTCCTTCGAGGAACAGTATCTTTCGAACCAAGTGGCCTACCACGCTTCTGGCGTACAGTAGATGATTCTCTTGCTACTATTTGTTTAGATCGTTCTTCTGGAACAATCACCCGTGCTGGTACATTAACAGCTGGGATGTGTGATTTTGTTACCTTAGTAGCATCTGTAAATCCATCTGGTAACTGATTTGATATTGTTTGAAGATGAACTATTTTGCGTACTTCACTATCACATTGAGATGTGTATGGGTCAAAATGAGTTAGACCAGGAACTTTCCAAGAAAATTTACGCTTCTCTTCAGGAGAAGTTTTTCCTTTCCCTAATGATGGGAAATTTCCCTCATCGAAATGACAATCAGCAAATCGTGCAGTAAAAAGATCACCAGTTAAAGGTTCCAGATATCTAATAATTGATGGTGAATCTAGACCAACATATATTCCCAAACGTCGTTGGGGTCCCATTTTAGTTCTATGTGTAGGTGCAATTGGGACATATACTGCACAGCCAAAAGTACGCAGATGGGAAATATCTGGTTGATGGCCAAATACAAGTTGCACAGGAGAATATTGATGATAAGCAGTGGGACGAAGACGAATTAATGCAGCAGCATGTAAAATAGCATGTCCCCAAACAGAAATTGGTAATTGTGTTCGTAATAATAAAGTTCTTGCAATTACCTGGAGACACTTGATAAATGATTCTGCTAATCCATTCTGAGTATGAACATGTGGAACTGGATGCTTAACATCAATCCCAACTGATCTGTAATATTCATCAAATGACTTGGAAGTAAATTCACCAGCATTATCAAGGCGGATTGATTTGATCGGATGATCGGGAAAATGTGCCCGAAGCCTGATAATTTGTGCGAGTAATCTGGCAAAAGCAACATTGCTTGTTGATAATAAACAAACGTGTGACCATCTGCTGGATGCGTCAACTAGGACCATAAAATAGCGGAACGGTCCACTTGGTTGATGAATAGGTCCACATATGTCCCCTTGAATCCTTTATAGGAATAATGGGGATTCAAAACCAACTTTAGAATGGGATGGTTTTATTACCAATTTCCCTTGTGAACATGCAGTACATAAATTTTCATGGGATAAAAGAATCTTCTGGTTCTTTAAGGGATGCCCATGAGAATTTTTAATGATTCTACGCATCATTGTAGATCCCGGGTGACCAAGACGGTCATGCCAAAGCATAAATATTTTTAGATCTGGGAACTTCTGGTTCATAACTGCATAAATTTCTACACCTCTTATAAGAGTGTAATATAATCCAGATGATAAACCATGCAGCTTTTCCATAATGAGCTTCTGGCCTGAATTATGAGAAGTACTGCACAGATACTCAATATTCTCATTACTTATAGTTTCTATGTGATATCCATTACACCGTATATCTTTGAAACTAAGTATATTTCTTCTGGATCTCCTAGAATATAAAGTATCACTGATACATATTTTAGTATCGTTTGGCAATAATATCATGGCTCTACCGGAGCCCTCTATCAGATCTGCTGGACCCGATATTGTATTTACATTTTCTTTGAGCAAGGTCAAATTCAGAAAATATTTCTAATTCCACAGAATCGTATGCGTCGTTGCACTATCAGCCAAACATATATCTCCTGTATTTTTCTTCTCAACATCACTCAGTTTATCGTTTAAAGACATATCTATTCACAAAACAAAACAAAAACAAAAATAAATAAAATGCAAATCAAATAGAGTGACAAAAAGGTATATATATTACATAAGGAATATTTACATGAACATTTCACATGATAACAAAAATATTACAAGTAGTACTTAATTGATATGGATATTTCCATCACCAGTTGAAGTAGTCACTTTATCATTTGGATCATCTAAGAAATCAGAAACATTAAACTGGGTAATGTCCATAAAATCTGAATCCTCCATGAAATTGGTTTCAGGATTCTTTCCTTTTTCCTTTTCCTTGAGCGATGCTTGATAAAGCTCAACTAAATGTTTAGGTGTGCGGCATGTACGTGACCAATGATTATGACCGCCACACCTGAAACAGATACTATCATCTTTCTTAAGCCCCTTTTGGATTTTCTTCCCTTTATCTGGTCTGGCTTTATAAACATTCCACTTCTGGGGAGTGTTTTCATTCCTTTGATTATAACCACCCGGACCAAAGTAACCATATGCTCTTTCACGACCTCGACCACGGCCACGACCACGGCTGGAACCACGACCACGGTATGAACCGCGACCACGACCGCAAGTATTTCCTCCAATAGTGTTAGCATTCACTTCTGGGAACGTTGTAGAACCTGTCGGCCGTGATTCATGATTTTTAATCAAGAGCTCATTATTTTTCTCTGCAACCAGGAGACATGAGATTAGCTCTGAATATTTTGAGAATCGACGTTCTCGATATTGTTGCTACAATATCATATTTGAGGCATGAAAGGTTGTAAATGTCTTTTCCAGCATATCATTTTCCGTTACATCCTGACCACACAATTTCAGCTGTGTAGTGATTTTGAATAAAGCAGAATTGTACTCAGCAACTGATTTAAAATCCTGAAAGCGTAAATGTTGCCACTGGTACCTTGCATTTGGTAATGCAACATCGAGTTGGTTATCAAATCGATCTTTCAGCTCTTTCCATAGAACTTCTGGTTATGTGACAGTTAGATATTGGGCTTTTAAATCCTCATGTAAATGGTGACGGATAATAACCATGGCGGTAGCCTTATCTTGTTCATATGCTTTGGCCCCATTTTCAATAGTGTAATATAGGCCTTCTGATTTTAAAAGTAATTTGGCATCAATGACCCATGACATATAATTTTCACCAGATACATCCAGTGCAGCAAATTTCAAACTTGCAAGCTTTGCCATAATTACAGCTTCTGGTTATCTGAAAATCACAATTAGAGTCAGAACTTCTGGTCTGATAAAAATCCAAGAAATTTTAATTCTTCAAATATATAAAAAGAATAAATCCAGAAATTTCATATTTCAGCAATGATAAATAAATCCATGAACTTCAGGTTCTGGATGAGTGACAAAATTATTTAAGTAAAAATTACAAAATTAAATGCGTAATAATAAATGCGAAAAATAAATAAATCCAGAACTGCAGGTTCTGGTAGGTTGGCATAGCCAATCTCATAAAAGCATATAAATAAATAAATGCGGGAAAATAAATCGCGTAAAATTAAATAAAATGAGAGAAAATAAATTGCGTAAAATAAAAAGCGAGAAAGTAAATTCAGAACTACAGGTTCTGGTATTAATAAATAAACATTTGGAAACTTCAGGTTTTAATAATAATAAATTCAGAACTTCAGGTTCTAGTAATAAATTTAGGAACTTCAGGTCTCAGTAGTAATAAATTCAGAACTTCGGGTTCTGGGAATAACAGCATTCGTGCTGATAACATGTTATAATTAAATAGAAATACACAATAGGGAACAATAATTAATTAACAATATAAAGAATAAAATTCAAGAAGAAAGAAGGAAAGATGAACGAGATGAAGAGAAAAAGGATGTGAGAAAATTGCCTTTTATTGAATGATAGCTTCCAGATTTTTCAACCAAAAAACCAAAAACAAACGTTTACAAATCTAAAGCTATTTATAAATGCATGTATCAATTAAAATATTCCAAACAACATGCCACCCTTCAGCTTTGCATGGAGAGAAGAAATTTTAAGACAACATGTGTCCAAGCTTCTTCAAGAAGCCAAAATCAATTTCTTTAGTGGAAATCCACATATCAATCGTAATAATGAAATACTTTATATTAATTTTGTAAATTTGTTTATAAGTACTATTAGTGATATATAAGACTTCTAACAAGAAAGTCAATTGGCATATTATTTTATAAAAGGTTTAGTACTTCAGTTTGAATTTTTTTGGGGGGATTACGAAATTAATTATGGATTTTTTTTTTTTTTTTTTTTTTTTTTTTTTTTTTTTTTTGTAAATTTCAAGTTGTTTTTGACCTTTACAAAAGTGACTAAATTGGTCTATAACTTTTTTTGACGTGCCTAATTGGTCCCTAAGTTAACTTTCCATTAGTCAAACTTAACGGTCCAAGGGTATGTTAGTCTTTCTACAATGTGTAAACAAAATCAAACCTAAAAACTAAAATAAAAAATAAAAAGTAAAATCATTTTCTAATAAAAAAATAATTATAAAATATAATAATAATAATTCTTATAAAAAAATCCACATCCATTACCAGACGTGGATTCCGACGATCTTCCACGATCTGGAACCAGATCAAGGACCTCCGAGTTTAGCAAAACTAAGATCATGGAGTTTTTCCATGATTTGGAAACCAAAATGTGGAGGAGGCCTCCTTGATCTAGGGAACTCCCATCCGTCGGTCATGTTTTTTTTTTTTTTTTTTTTTTTCTCTTCTTCTCTAAACAAAACATAATATCTGTTTTATTAATTTATCAATATATATATATATTTTAAATATTGATATGACAATTTTAAATAGGGTATTAAAGTAATTTCCAATATTTAATCAAAGTCAAAATTCAAAAATTAACGGTCTACAATGATCCATTTGGTATTTTTGAAAGGTCAGGGACCATTTTGGTACTTTGGAAAACCTTGATGATCAATTCGGTTACTTATCTTCTAAAAGACGCAAACAATTTAGAATTTTAAAAAATGTGCAAGACTAATTTGTTAATCGCTCAATTTATAATAAAAAAAAATTTGTTTATAGAGATTTTAATCTTGATTGGATAAACTTCCTTGCAGTTCACAATTGGTAAGCGAAGCCCATCATTCCTATTTGAAAGAAGCTTATATCCAGAGTACTATTATCCATATAGAATTCGTGAAATTAAGTAAATAATAATAATAATAATAATAATTATGAAAATAAAAACATTGAAAACCAAGAAGAAGCATATATGTTGGATCTTCATAATATTAAACAATAGGTAATCTACCTTGAAAACTTGAGGTGCCGTAGATTTGACAATTCTGCAAGTACAACTTTTCCAGGTTGGTGAAAGCCGCAATGCTATGAGGAAGGCTTACATGGTGAGAAGAACCATCTGCAAGTACAACTCTAATTATTAGGCTATTAGCTAACATGGAGCCGTCTGCAATGCTTTGAGGAAGGCTTACATGGTGCTGTAGTCTAATGGACTTTGAGAACATAATTAATTAAAAGGAGCAGCACTTTCCTTGAGTAGTGGTTGATTCACTAAAATTATTAAAGCTAAGATCAAGTGACTTCAAGTATGGTAATGAGGCCAGTGAATGTAATAGGCTGCTAATTCCATCGTCAATGCTGACATTTTGTAGATAAAGGTATTCCAACTTCTTCAAACCTGTAAATATCCGCCAAGTAATCAATGAAACTAATTGAATGAAAAATACCACACTTCTCAAGTAATAATCTAATTTGTACCTTTCCGGAAAACAAATGTGTCAATCTCGTTGTTGCTCATGTCCATAACTTCTAAATTATTTAAAGAGTCTGGTCGATGAAATTAAAAACATTAGAAATTAATTAATCTCAAATCAACAATTAAAACAACGTAATTAAAGATGATAATTGATATGAGAGAAAGTGATTGAGACAAAGAAGAGAGCCAAGCTTAATTAATTACCTGGAACATCAACAATTCCCTTCAATCTATTATCACTAAGATATAATTCTTTTAACGAAGAAAGAGCACCTAGAGATGATAATATGCTATTGTTAAACATATTCTTTTCTAAATCCAAATACTCTAAGTTGATCAATCTTGATAACCGGTCTGAACCTGTAATGGGAAAAATAAATTGTTTAACGGACTTAATAATAAAAGAAATCTATAAAATAGATATATAAGACATCATTTGAAGTAATGCATCACTAATATAGTTTAGTCTTATATGTTCTAGTTGCCACTGCCATATGTGGTATTTCAAATAAATAAATATAGTTTGGTCCTTTATGCTGACATATAAATACTTAAGAGATGAATATGTCTCATCAAAACAGAAAAAAAATGTGATATAGGATAGATAAATTATATTGAGATGAAAAATTATATTTTTCTTGTAGTGTCTTCATGAAATTAAATTAAATAGTGAATAATGTACCTTGAAAATCTAAGATCTCATTTAGTTGACAGCTATACATCGATAAATAATTAAGGGAAGAGAAAGCCCCGATGAATTGAAGAAGGCTTAAATGCAGAGAAGAACCATCCAAGTACAAACTTTCCATGTTGGTAAAATTATTCAAGTACTCTGATGAGAAGGAGCACCAACTTTAATTAAACGATCATATCGAAGAACTTACATGTTAATTGGATCTTCATACTAATAAATAATGAGTAATCTACCTTGAGAACCTAAGACGCCGTTGACTTGACAAATCCGCATCCACAATTCTCTTGGGGAAGTGAGAACTACAATGCTCTGAAGAAGGCTTATATGTAGAGAAGAACCATCCAACCACAAGTTTTCTAGGTTGGTAAAATTATGCAAGTACTCTGATAATAAAGGAGCACCAACTTTAAAATTACGAGGATGAAATTCAAAAGGAGCAGCTAGCAAATAGTAACCTACCTTGAGTTGTCGTCATGATTTCACTAAAATTATTATAACTAAGATCAAGTTGTTCCAAGGATGGCATTGAGACTAGTGACAGTAATAGGCTGCTTCCATCGTGAATGCCGCAATTCTGTAGATAAAGATATTTCAATCCTCTCAAACCTGGTGAGAACCAATCTATCACCCTTTTAAAATTTATTTGAATAAATGAAAAAGATAATAGGCCTTTCAAAGAAATAATATTCGTGTTTGAATCATCGGTACCTTTGGGAAAATAAGTTTGCCAATCTCATTGTTGCTCATGTCTAGAAACTCTAAATTATATAAAGAGTCTAGTCCTGGAAAGTTGGTTGTTAGAAGAGAAATTGAGAGAAGAAGATAAAGAGAGCCAAGCTTATATAATTACCTGAAACATTAACTACCCCTTTTAATCCATTATCATTTAGAGATAGAGTATTTAATGATGAAAGAGCTCCAAGAGATGAGAATATGTTGTTGTTGAACATGTTGTATGATAAATCCAGAAACCACAAGTTGCTCAACCTTTATAGCTTGTCTGAACCTGTAACATATATGAGAATAAAATTTTCCATTAACAGTCTCCATTATTTAGTAAATTAAGTAAGAAAAAACATTTTTATTGGAAGATTAAATCCTATAAATTTACATGGAACTTGAAAGATTTCCATTTGGATACTATGTATAGAGAGAAAACTGAAGTAAAATTTCATCCTATATAAGATGTGTTGAAATATTTACAAGGATAGAA
Source organism: Acer campestre (assembly GCA_954870605.1). NCBI lineage: Eukaryota > Viridiplantae > Streptophyta > Magnoliopsida > Sapindales > Sapindaceae > Acer > Acer campestre. Next base: position 34,951,565 of record OX940802.1, on the reverse strand, counting down.
AGCAAGAGACCTTTGTTCTCTACAAAACCGGCAATAGAATTGTTACTTAAGTCAAGCGCCTCTAGTTGCTGGAAGGCAGAAAATAAAGAAGCATTTAGATACCCTTCTCTTAATTCCCAATCCCTTGTATCTTCAAGATGGAGTCTGATCACCCTGCCAGTACTTTCGTTGCAATAAACCTCTCCCCATAGACAACAGTCTGAATTATTGTGCTGCTCTCCCTCAACCCAATCTCGAAGACTGTTTGGACGATTGAAGAAATGTTTAAGTTGCAAAAGAGCAACTCTTTCTTCATCCCAACACCCACTAATTTGACTCAAACACCCTTGTAAGGAAACAAACATGAATATTACAAGTACCAATTAAACCCACTTTGAACCCATATCTTAAATTCTTAATGCCCTCAACAGCTCAACTCAACTACTTCGTCTATTTGTAAATACACACTCATATATATACTGACTCGATTTGTGATTTTCCAAACTTTTTTATTTTTATTTTTATGGCAACCAGTTACCGCTGGCAAAGAAACATAGTGGAGGCTCCCCAAACCCATAACTTTATATTTTTTATTTTTTTTTAAAAAAAAAATTTATATATATTTTTTACTTTTTCGAATTTGAGACCCACCTTATTTTTTTTCTTTTTCTTTTTTTGAGCGCAAAAAATTCTTTCTAGACACCCTCCACAATTAAAAATTTAAAATAAGATATTTGATTTTTTGGGTTGATGCAAATTCAAAGTCTCCTCTAAGTGTGGGAAACTTTCATGATGTTTTAATTTAATTATGAGTTGTGCTAGACTTCCTACATTTTATCCCAAATTTTTTCCTAAACATATGTGGCACATAATTTGCCAACATCTTGTAAATTATGAGATTATGTGGTAACTGGTAAGTGATGTGACATTGACAACTCATGCACCACTTCAATTTGGGAAAGATTTTAAAGAAAATTTTGGAAAACCTAGCACTACTCTTTAATTATTACATGAACTTTTTTTTTCTTTTTAACAAAGAAAAGATTAAAAAAGAATGCAGTAGACTGGAATTGAATACAATTTCAAGAGTGAGAGGAACCAATATTCTTGTAACCTATATTAAATTATTAACTGTTAATAAAATCAAACTAGTTGACACCATTAATTAACAGATGAATTAATTGTTTTTTTTTTTTTTTTTTTTTTTTTTTTTTTTTGATAAATTGAATTAATTGTTCAATACATAATTTTTGAAGAAAATAAAGATTATCCAATTGTTTTCTTTTGGACAAATAATCGTTCAAGACATCATAAAATCAATGCAGTTTTTGGATCGACACAAATTCTAAAGTCAACTGTAAATATATTGAAATTGCAAAGGAAGTTTCTATAAAGTGTTGGATTGACTTACTTGTAGTCTGTTGAAGACTTGGAAAGATGTATCATTTTAACTTTAAGAAAGTGAAGTATCTTAAATTTATTTGGATAGTAATAGGTCCCAATATTATTATTTTGAAATATCTCATATATCATATGGGAGCTATTCGAACTTAAAACATCATCAGACTGAATAAGTACTCTGATTACCATTCATTGTGCGGTGGTGGTTGTATAAGTCACAACAAAATAAGTCTCAGAAATATCAAAATAAGTCTTAAAAATATTAAAATAAGTCTCAGAAACACGAAATTGAGTCTTAGAAAAGAAAAAAGAAAAAGAAAAAAAAAAGGTGTGAGACTTATTATTGTTAGTGTGTTTTCTGGGTTAGCCCCTCATTGGCGACTCACTCAAAGAACCTTCTAAGGAAAGAAACCATAATTGGTCTCTTACAAACATGTGTGTAGTTTTCTCCTCAGTATTGTGGCAGTAGTAGTCTATAGATGGCTTGGGACCAAGTGTTGTTCACAAGACTTTTCAACTATTGATGATAAATGAAGAGTCTTGTGTAGCTATAGTTAAAACAGTAACAATCCATCAATAATTTGTCATCCAAGACTTGACAACAATGTTTGCCAATTAAGTGGTGCAAAAGCAATTAGTAGATGTTCTCAATCTGTGGAATTTCCAAAGTGGTGCTAAAGCAATTAGAATTTAGAATCGGTCATGAATGCTGGTAATTACAATTTACAAGTCAACATGATTCTCTAAAGAAATTACAAGTCTTAGCTAATACTACACGGCTGGGGTTGATAGAGATACCTCTGTTTCCAGGAAATATCTTTTGAGAGCTTCCCATACCCCTTTGCTAGTCCAATACAGATTATATGTCATGTTTGACGCTAAGACAGATTATATGTCTCTGCAGGTTATTTTGCCATCCTTATCAATTAGAATTTAGAACCGGTAATGAATGCAGGTCGTACAATTGAGTGGTGCAAAAGCAATTACAATTTACAAGTCAATAAGATTCTCTAAAGAAATTATAGGGCTTGGCTAATACTACACAGCTTGGGTTGATAGAGAAACCTCTGTTTCCAGGAAATATCTTTTGCTAGTCCATTATAGATTATATGTCCTCTTTGACGCTAAGACAGAGTAATATGCTTCCAGGCCTACGAATACAAAATTCAATAAATTCAATCTCTTCCAAGGGTATTAAGGTCTTTTAAATAAGATTTTACTATGGTGACAGAAATAGTTGGCAGTGAAAAAAACAGGATGGTGTTAGAAGCATAAAGGTTGGAGTTTTAGGGATATAGTTATAAATCACATACAAGAAAATAATAGCTAAATGAAAGTTTTCTTCCAAATTGTAGAAATTAAGTGAAATTAAAATGAGATTCATAAATAAGTATAAATGAAAAAATCTTCATTTTAAAATACATTAAAATAATATTCATTTTAAATTATTTATTCAATTTTTTAAATATATATATATATTTATATATAATGCTTCAAATGACTAATTATCCTTAGTTTTGATAGTTAAAATTGGTCTATGGCTTAATTTGACCAATTTTGACTAATAGCAAGAGAGGTAAGTGTCAATTATCAATAAAGTTGTTTGTGTATAAAAAGCAAACCTCAGGGAGTTTGGTGTAATTAGTTCTTTTGGATTTTTGGTGTATCATGGGTATTTCTATTTTTTTTTATCATTTTTTAACGGTCAACTCTCACATATAACGGTCAAACTCTAACGATAAGGGAGGTGGATGTTAATTAACAATAAAATTGTTTTCGTGTGTAAAAGCGCGAACCTCAAGGAAGTTTGGTGCGTTGTTTGGTGAAAAGTGGGATTGGACTAAATATATTAATATTTTTAATTTGATAATATTTTTAAATTGAATAATAAATTATCAAGAAAAAATAATTTTAATTTGGGAAATAATCAAGAATTTTTTTTTTTTTTAGTAACATTTTAATTTGTGGATAAATCTGGGTTCAGAACACAAATATTTATCATCAACTTTAATTTTTCTTAAAAAAGAAGTGGGTAAATTGAGAGTCTCTCTCGAGTCTCGACCCTCTCTCAACCCTCAAACCCCAAACGAGGATTTTGACATATATAAATAATTATAAGATTTTTGTTATGGGAAGTGAATTACATATTATTATTGTTCAATTGTTCCAAAGATGATGACGATGACGACTTACATAAAGAATGGAATCATTTTGTTATAGTGAATTTGGTAACTGGGTAGAAGAATATATAATATAGAATATCACCGCCTTTGTGTTTGTTGCTTCTTTTTGAAATTTTATAACCCTTGTTTTGTTTGAATTATTTGATCTTATTAGGCTACAAATTCATGGTTGATAGTTGACAAATGGGTAGAGACGGAGTTATGGTTCCAGTGGTGGATCATGATCAGCCTTGTTTAAAGAAAAAGACTGCAGTTTCTTGGAGCTAGATTCTACTGGACCAGTAGATTTGCTCGGGAGCAGTAGATTTGCAAGAAGATTTTGGTTGAAGAGAAAGAAGAGAAGATTTTGATGGATGATGAAATGGTGGGCAGCAGATCTACAAAAAATTTATAAAAGAAAATATGGAGAAGATTGAAGGATGATGAAAGATAGAGAAGATAAGATTTTTTGTTGAAGAGAGAGAAAAGAAGATTTTAATTCGATGGTGAAAGATAATGAAATGAAAAAATAGAAAAAATAAAATAAAAAATAAATGGCTTTAGTCCCAGTACTAATAAACCCACCAGTATAGACGGGTTTATTTAGCCCCATGTTGATGGGACTATTTGTTACTGTTAGGAGATGAAGTCCCAGTCCAATACGGTTGCCAAACATGGGCTTAGGATTAATATAATCCAATCCAATCCTAGTCCAAGGCAACAAACTAAAAGTTTAGTTTGTGCAATTGCATCCAAGGAGCAATACGCATATACAAAGAATAAGTAATAAGCAGAGAAAAAAATAAATGATGCACATTGATTTCTCATTGAAATATACAAATTTACATTAGAATAGTACATTTGTTACGAAATGAAATTGATCTAATGGTGGTATACCTTTCACATCTAGACATTGAAGTTGTGACCGAAATAAAGTTCGAGCCTCCTCCCCAAAATCGAATTCAATTGTAATAGTTCAAAAAAAAAATAAAAATAAAAATATAGCAGAGAGTTCAACAAAACATGTATGCGTGAAACAGAAACCTAAACTATACATGGTTCTTCTACTGTACAAATATACTTTATCGATCTAATGCAGAAAGATATGATCGAGCTTGGGATACCCTTCTAGTAGGACTTTGAATGTTGTCATCTGTCCTTGTGTTTGTTGGTGAAGATTGGGGGATTATCTCGGACAAACGATTTCTTTCGTTGTTAATTCTAATCTGTAAAAAGAATTCGAAAATTTGTAACTTCCTTTGTCTTAAATAGCAAGAAAACTTTATTTGACTTGAAAAAAAAAAGATTCTTTTGAGTAAAAATGATTCACAATTACCTTAAACTTCAAATTTTGCAATTCTCTGTCCTGTGAAATGATTCTATTCGTGAGCTGTTCAAGCGCCTCTTCAGCAACATCGGGGCTTATATCTGTTGCAACTCTTGTTATTCCAGCTGCCTGAAAGTTGATTGAGGTGTAAATGACCATGCTTCTGGTTTTTGCATTATTGAAAGATACAAACAAAGAAGATGATTGCTATTTACGTATTTATTATGTACCTTCAAAATGCTGGTGCACAGGCCAAGCAACTTCTGTGCTAATTGCATCCTCTCCTCCTCGGTTTCCTGTACCAAATTCACTTGAATGTTAAGCTATCATCAACTCTATACCATGAATTGGGGAGAGAACACAAACATTTTTCGTCTCTCTCTAGTTGCACTAACCTGCAGTTTGTTATTCAACCGATGCTCCTCATCAAAATTTATGTTAGGATTTTTCCCAATGGAAGCACGATATTGAGCGAGCTCTTCCTTGACACGGGAAAGAAACACCTCACTTCGCCGAAGCTTAGTACTAAGATCTTCATTCTGATACTTTAGCATATTGTTTTCTTCCTGTTGCATTAACAAAAATGTAGAACCAACTAAGATGATTGTAAACTATTTCAACAGACTCAAGAACAGTCCACTAAACTGCAGCAGAAAGTTTCATTTGAACAGATTAAGAGAATTTGATAATTATCTTGCCTTGATTTTGGCATGATGATGAATGCGCTGATGGATGTTTTGTTGACCAGACAGCTTCTTTACTTCTCCATCTAGTTCCATCACCATTTTCTTATATTTAACATTCTCCATCTACACAGACAAAATATTAAAAGGAAATCGTTACAAAAGCAACAACTTGCTTTATATAATAACTATGTTTAGCAAAGAGCACACTGAAGAATAAATTTTCCTCGACAAACTTGGTATATGAACCTTCAACATTTCGTTTTCTGTTCTTAGTGATTGATCTTGCTGACGAAGCTTTTCTAATGCAATTTGTGCTGTTACCAACTCAGCCTGTTTTCGATCAATTTCCTCTAGCCATCTAGAATAAAAGGGTTAAAAAGGTTTAGAAAATCAAGAGAATCTTCTTCATAAAAAATAAAAATAAAAAACACTCTAATTAACAAGATAACTAAATGATCGTCAATTTTCATTTCTGAAGCAATGGTTGCTTACCCTTGCCTCTCCTCAATAAATTCATTAAGCTGCTGCTTAAGCTTGATCACCTCCTGGTCCTGTATAAAGGACAAATTCAAGTTTAAGAAAGAAAAAATACATGGGAAGTACCCGACCTTGATTTACCATCACCGAAGTGAAAAATACCTTCACTTGAGATTCTGAACCATTAAGTCGTGCCTTCTCTGTTATTTTATGCACTTGCTGATTATCCATCAGTGACTGCATTCACAAAGGTTAGATCAATAAGATCAAGTGGTATGATTTAAGAACTGCCTTTAAAAATGCCTAATCAATTTAGTACAATCATTTTTCCAGGAAAAGATTTCCTAATATCAATGGGATGAACAGCTTAAAGAAGTGTAGTAAGTTACCGCATAATTTGTCATATCCAATTTGACTCCTAGTAAATCCCGAATGACATCATGAGTCATGCTCTCAGCAGAAGCTAATCTAGCCTTCAATGTGAATATCTGAAATTGAAACATGAAATGATAAACATAAAGAACCATAATTTCTCCGTCTGGAAAATTACAGAATCCACATCAGGGCAGAAGAAGCTACCTCCTTTTGTCGACTAACTGCCAAAGATTCCAGCTCTTCAATACGCATCCTTGAAACAGTAAGCTCCTCATCCTTCTCCGATTTCATTTGCTGAGCCAAACCCAATCCAATACATTTGAAAGGCGAGCCAGAACCCCTAGGTTTTAAGGCGTTTAAAGGGGAACCAGAACCCTTATGTTTTGAGGCATTTCTTTCTACTTTGTTTGATGAAGAATTTGTGACTTGGGTGGAAGGGCCATCAGCTCTGACTTGTTCAACCATGGATTCCAATGCCTTGAACTGTCATCAAATTTTATTGTTTTATATCAAAGATCTTGCGGTAACTACATTCTAATCCCATATATGCCACTTGATTTCTTTACAGCTGAACAATTAAATCTAAATTATATGCACATATATATATATATATAAATTGCTTACCTTCTGCTTGTACTCACTAGCCTGTGCTTCTGCATGCAAATTCAGCTCAGAGATATGTGCTTTGCATTGTGCAATCTGTTGGTAAAAATAAATAAATAAAGTTCAAATGCTGAAAGCATACAGAAAACATACAAGAATCATTTTGTGGATTAAGTAAAAGTATACAATACACAATAAAGAACTTCACCTCTGCATCCCTATTAGCAATATCCCTCTCAAGAATTTGTATTTGTTTAAGGGCTTCTTGAAGGTTTTTCTCCTTCTCATTTAGATGCCTATAAAAAAATTTTAAAAAAAGAATGTCATATACTGAAAATTCATAGGAAATTTTTGCATCTTATTCTGTTTAACGATGTCTGGTGCAATTCCAACCAAGAGATTGGAATTAGGAATAGTAGCTTTATACCTTTTTGTATTAGCATCAGCATCTTCAACATTCTGCATCTGATGATTTAAAGAATTAAGCTCCAATTCAAGGTCTTCCCTCTGTAACCGTTGTCGTTCAGCTTCTTCTTTGATAATGTCAACCTGAACAAATAAAAATCCATGAGTGACAATGACTAAATAAAGTTCATGCAACTAAATTACAGTTCAAAAGTTACCTTGTTTTCTAGTACGTTTATGGTACGTTCTAGCTCTTCAACAGACCTCTCTAAAAGCCTCACCTCTACTTCTTTCTCTTCAGCATAGATCTTTCTTGATTCAGCTAACTGACACCATTATAACAAAAAACATAAGGAAAGAAGCAAGATAATTCAAATAAATTTTATATATATGTCAAATTAGAATGTACCTGTTGAGATTCGAGAGCAGTTGCTTCATTTTCTTCAGCCCGAAGTTGTTCCCTTTCAAGCCTTTCATTCAAACTAAGCAGCTCAAGGTGGAGGTGATCCCTCTCACTTGTGAGTTCATTTAAATGGCTTCTCAGGGATTCAATAGTATCATTCATTTGACCAAGAGCATTACCCATTTCTTCAACTTCCAATTCCAAGTTCTTGTTCATCTTCACTCTTTCTGTTAGGTCCTCCTTGATAGAAGTTTTGGCAGCCAAGGTGTCTTCAATAAGAGCTCTCAGCTCCATATTTTCACAAGAAAGTAATTTCAAGGTCTCCTTCTCTCTTGATATATTAGACTCGAGAGTGGAAATCACGTTTATTTTGTCTTGCAGCTGAGATTCGAGCATCTGGCTGTGAGCAACAACTTGGTCAAGCTCACTTGATTTTAGTTCAAGATCGTCTTCTAAAGCCACCAAAGAAGCCACCACTTCCTCAATTTCATCTTTTTGATCCTTAGTATTAGATGCAGATTCCTGCAGTAGGCTCAAATCAAATGACAATCCTTCTAGGACATCATCTTTCCTTGATAGCTCAGCCTGAAGAGTCTTGTTTTCAGACATCAGCACTTCAACATGGCACTCCAAGGACTCAAAATATTTCGTGAACTTAGATAATCTCTCTGCATTTTCACAGATCTCTTGAAACATTGTATCTGAAATCATAAAGCCTTCATGCATTTTGTTAAACAATCTGCTGCCCATCATTTCTACACTCTTAACTGAATCTAAACATTTCGAACTGTCCATGCTTAATATGGACATAGCTTTACACGTATCATTTTTGAGATGAGTAATATTGTTCCTCAAAGAAGCATTTTCCTCGGTTAAAGTACTTACTCTATCCATATTGAATTCCAGATCCCGGTTTTTCAAGCAAAGATCCTCCATAAAATCAGCTTGAGAATGTTGGAGTTCACTAAGTTCAGCATTTTTCATCTCCAAATCAGTTTGTAAATTGGCAATGCAAGCCTCCAAGGACAAAATTTTGTCTTTCAACCTGTGATTTTCCATCTCAGATGTATCAATGCGGCTAAGGGATGATTCGAATTTAGATTTCCCTTGCTCCAAATCATGGAGAACCAAGCTGTATAGCTCTTCTTTCAGTTCTGCATCTACATTAGAGACGATCATTTCTTTCTTTAAGTTCTCAATGACAGCAAAACAACAGATATTCTTTCTCTCTGCTTCAGCTTTTTGGAGAGCCATCTCTTCTAACTCTGATGCCAAAACAAGTGACTCAAAGTCTTTTGAGCACAAATCTACCATAAGCAATTCAGCCTCTGATTTTAGAACCTCCTCTTTATCTTTTAGCAGTTTCTCCTGATCTAGAAGGGATGCCACAATGTTCTTGTTACTCGAGTCCAACTCATTCATTAGAACAGAAAGTTGAGATCCCATATAGTTAGACCTTTGAAACATCATCTCCTCTTGAAGCTGTAGATCTGATACCTTTTTCTCAAAAGTGATTAACTTGACACTAATCTCCCCAGTTTCCTCTTCTTTCCTGGATATCCGATCAAAACTATTCTTGATGTCAGCCAGTAGTTTCCCCTTAAGAACTCTACACATCTCGAGCTCCCTTCTAGATTTAAAATTATGTTCTTTCAAATCAGCTACAGCAGAGTTCGATTCGCTGAGGCCATGTTGAAGAAAACCATTTTCAGCATTCAGCCCTGTCACTGTTTCCAATAAAATTCCCATATGACAAAGGTGTAGCACAGCCACAGCACAATCCTTCACAATTATCTCAGACCATACATCATCCAGCCATGATCTCACTAAGTTAGTCGAATCTAAAAGTTCAGATTTCATGCAATGGAAATCATGAGCTATATGCGCAAACGTATCTCTAAAAGTAGTCTGCACATCTGCAACAAGACCCTCCAACTCCACAACTAAATCCCTTGTTTCTGTCAAGTTTGAACCAAACTGCTCTTCAAGGTTCTCCAATTGCTGATCCTTCAGATTGTTGATGGACTGCAAGCTCTGAACGTCATTAATAAGTGAATTCCTCTCCTTCTTTAATTTTACTTGTGTTTGCTTCAGCTTTTCTTTGTCCAGCTTCATTGTCTCATTAGCTATCAGTAACCCATTGATCATAATATCTGCTTCTTTCATGGTATCTTGGGCCTCTTCAAATTTTGCAAAAATACAAGAAGCTTCAGCAGCTTTCTGAACTGCGATAATCTTTGCATCACCAACTTCATGTTCAATAATCTGTGCAAAAAAGTTAGGAAAACAGTTAATCAAATAAATATATAAATTGGGCATTAGTATTGTGTCCTAATGTTTAACAAGGAAAAGGGTGGGAAAAGCCAGCTGAATCCAATAATTACTGTTGTAGGTTAATATTACTAATTTGGATTTATCTTAATTCTTTATTATGAAAGATTCAGTGAATACATAAGAGAGGTGCTTGGAAGATACTCCATTCCAAAAGAAAAACTAATGTGAGGGTATGTTATAGTGGAGGATTCTAGGAATATAATTTCAAAAAAGTAAAATAAGTTACCTCTTTCGTTTGACACCAATCAGTCCCAGCTTCATGCACAATTTGTTCAAATTCCCCAAGTTTTTGATTGACGGCTTCTATCTTGAATTCAGATTGCTTCTCAAAATTATCCACAGTTGCTTGCAGGGTAAGTAGTTGAGTAACAAGACATTTCATGCCTAGCTCATTTTGGTTCTTAGACACCAACATTTCTTCTTTCTCGCCATGTAGTTTGGTCATCTCATCTTGAACCTCTTTTAAGCTTTTAAGGGCAGATTCTATTTCCAGTCTCAGAAGAACTATAGTAGCATCTCTTTCACGCACATCCTTGCAACCATTTCCAGATTCCATCAGTTTCTGGTCATATGAATAGCCACAGGAACTCTTTCTCGTTTTAAAACGATGCTTGGAATCATCGGTTCTCAAGTCCTCAACCAAATAGACATCAACATCATCTTTATTTGTCTCAGCATCAGACTGCAATAATACCCAGATATGTAATTACTAAATCAAATACCCTTCAAAGACTTTAGATACACATAAACTGAATTAGCGGGAAAGTGAGAACTTAGCTTACCCGTCCCTCACAACTGCCATCAAAAGATGAACAATCTCCATCTGCAGTATATCTTTCAGGAAGTTTATCATCCTCCAAACATAAGCCCACGCATGACCTGAGTGTGGATACACCAGCTTTTAGCTCGGATAGTTTCTCTCTTGTCTTCAAAATGTCATTATCTTCAATATCTTCAAGCTTTTGTTCGATAACATTAGCACGCTGCTCCTCCTCAAAAAGCTTCTTTCCAAGTTGAGCACAGGTTTCCTCCAACTCTGTTACTTCCTTTCTCAGAGACTGGATCTGTTTCTCTGCCTCTTCAATGAGAGCAGCCTGGTCAGTTAGAAGGGCATCCTTCTTCAGGTTCGTCTCTGCAGATTCCTTGAGCTGAATATCTTTGTGCTTTAATGAAATGAGATTATTCTCAGTTGTTTCTGACTGTCTATTCACTATTACAAATGCTGCTGTTGCGCAAACTGACATTTTGCTAATGCGATCTTCGGCCATCTTCATTTTATCTTCCAGCTCAGCTATGGTAGATGTTTTTCCCCTCAACTCTGACAGCAACAGGAGAATTTCTTGTTCCTTTTCATTGCATTCCTGCTGGTGTGCTTCATTGATAACCATTGCTGCCCCTCGCAATGACTTCAACATGCAATCAACTTCACATCTTTTATTGTTTGCATCTTCTAAATATCTGCCAAGTTCTTCAATTAAAAATTCCTTTTCAGAGATGATGCTAATCAACCTGCCAACTTGTTCAGAGATCCAGACCCTTTTCTGTGGAAATGAACTGGAAATGAGGTCAAGCTGATCTGAGGCGTCAATCAATGTATCATGTCCATGAGCCAAAACTTCTTCAACCTCACCAGCCATTAGTTCCCATTCCTCAGATAATGTTCTTACTTCCTCATCTTTTTCTTCAAGCTTTCCAAGTAACCATTCATTTTTTTCAGTTGAGAGAGCGAGTTTTTCTTGTAGCTTCCTCAACTCAGCTTCCAAAAGCATTACATTATTTTCAGTTTCCATCTCTTTTAATTGACAATCTTGGACTTGCTGCTGAAGAATTGAAAGCTCTTCCTGCATACAAACAATGACCTCAGCTGTTTCAGCTTCAACCTGTCGATGAATTTCATCCATTTCTTCTTCATTAGAGACATGATCATTTTGGTACCACATATTTAGTCTCTTGGCCTTGTCAAGAGAATCATGCATTCTCTTCAGTTTTGCCTGCAAGGTTAAGTCTTGACTCTTGAAATGTTCAGAGGATGGGTTATCTCGTAACTCTTTGCTAGAAATTTGCTCCTTCAAAGCAATAATTTCAAGCTCTTCTTCCCTCAAACGTTTTGCATAACGCCTGTTGCTTTTCCGCAGGTCTTCCATCTCATTGATTGAAAGAATTTGTTGCGACTCGAGAGCTTCAATCACAGATTTTGCTTCTTTCAGTTCAATGTTTACATCTTCATATTGTTTCTTCAACAACAAAAGTTGATCATTTGCAAGCTCAAGATCTCTACTAAAGCAAGTTTCTCTTCCCTCTACTTCCGCTCGAGATGATCTCTCTTCTTTGATAATCATCTTAAGTATATCCAATTCAAGCTGCAAATGCATGATTTCTTCAGCATGCTTCATCACCTGAGTAGCATGCATTTCCCCCACCGCATTTTGAACAGAAAGTTCAAAAGTAGGAGCTCCCAGCATACCCTGAAAACAAAGTTTCCATTTCTCATTGATGAACTCAAACATATATGTGGGTTGAGCTAGAATAAGGAAATCAAACAAAAGAAAAGTAGACAAAAAGGTAACCAACACAAATGAATACATATGCATTAGTACATGAGCCATGAAATTTGAAAGCATTCAAAGGCTAATGAATTATAATGATATCATTACGCCCTCTGGTCTTCAGATTAACTTTGTACCCACCCTAAACTCTTTCTTCTTGCCCAGTTTTTTTTTTTTTTTTCTTCTTTTATAATTACTGCGAATTCATTTACAAAAAAAAAATAGTAACCTAAAGGTACCTCAATGATTCCAGCGCTGCTCTTTTGACAATCAGGTACAGATTCAAGATTGTTTAACATAGAATGCAGATCATTAATTTCTCTGCAGAAGATGAAAATAAACAGAATGAATGAAAACATAGACTGGGGATTCTGGTATGTGAATCGAATACAAAGGAACTTGAAGGTGGAACAAGATTTCCTTACCTACTGAGTTTTGCATTTTCCTCTATGCAAGAATTTAAGTTATTCTTACATTTCTCTAATTCACTGAGAGTGGTTTTCAACTGAGACAATGAAAAGTAAATGTCACATAAAATGATTGAATTTTGACCAGAAAAGATCTGTTTGTTAGTAAGACCATAAAATGCAACCTCGAATTGGAGAGCATTGTTTTCTTTGCTAATGCGCACAGCTTCCTGTGTCAATAAAAAATATATACGACGATCAAGATAAAAAATAAATAAATAAAATAAGTCTTTGATTCTTAGAATTAAGTCCAAACTCCTAGCAGTCTAAATACATCAAAATTCCTAGTGCTGTATTTTGTTCCAAGGAAAAGTAAAGGAAAATGGTTAAGAAGGCCTCTAAAATGCAGTTTCCTTTACTTTTCCAATTTCCATAATTTTGCAGGTGATTTGTTCAGAAAAGAAAACTAGACAGATTGAAGAGAAGACAATGGCATCAACCAACCTTTGAATCATTATGTTGCTTAGAGTTACCATCCAGAAACTGAAGCAGCTGCAAACAGTAGCTTTTTTGTTTGTACAAGCTCCGAAGAAAAAAAAAAAAATCAAATGAAAGAATGCCATATTTTATCAGATTCTAGAAATACCTGATCACGCAGTTTGGATACCTCAGCCATCAGTATCTCCCTCTCACCTTCCTCATAGAATTCTTCAAATCTATTGATTCCAAAATGACAAAACAAGTTAAGAATTGGCAAAGCATCATGGCATTATTAATTGATTTCAAAAAGGTACCTTCTGATTTGATCTAAAAGTCTTATATTCTCTAATGCAAAGCGGGTTACTTCAGGGTTTTTATCAACTTTAGCTTGAAGTAGCTGCATCTCTTCACAGAGAGCTCTGTTCTCTTCCATTAAGAAAGAGTCTGCAGGCAATGAGCCACCAAGAAGTGACTCCATTCTTTGAATCTTGTCTTCACGAAACCTGAGCATCATTTTACTGCTTCTGGTGTCCTCCTCTCTTTGACGAACCTGAGAAGTAGGAAATTAGGCGACAGTTCAAAATGTAACAATTTTTCTGTTTCTTTTTTTTAAAAAAAAAAACATGGAGAGGAATGTAAGTGGACAATACCAAACGATTCAACTGTTCTATTTCAGCTTCAAGTTTCTTGATTGAAGTTTCTGCCATCTGCTCTCTTCTCAAGGCACCAGCAAGTGTTGTCTCCAAAGATTTTAGCTGATTCACCATCATTTTCAGCAGCATGTGAATATCAGTGACAGTTTTATAAATGAAATCATGCACATTGTAATACAACCAGAACTATAAAGAATACAAAGCAATATCAAGTAAGTACGACTGTACGAGTTTTGTTTTCATAAAATTATGGGATGTGCACTTGTCGGTCATTAAAAGTAAGTAGTCAATCCACTTTTTCTAAGTATTAGTTGCAAATCCTTCTAATCAATGCATAGTCGCTGTATACATTTGCTAACTTGCCTTAATTTAGCATATACTAGAATACCTGTTTAGTAGACAATCGTACAATGCCTTTGGACTCAAATTCAAGCAAATCAACTGGATGTTGATCCATCTCGTATTTGTTCACCATGCAAGCACTTTCATCTGCTTGCAGTGGATCAGTCATTGAACCAAATGATAAGGACCTGGAGATGTTCTGACGTTTAAGAAGCAAAAGTTCCTCCTATTCAGAAAAAAAAAACACCCATGGGCCATGACCTTAAATAATAAAATATTAGGCAAACAATAAACAAAATAAAAAATCACTATAAGACTCATAACCACACCTTTAGAAGCCTTATCTGGTGTTGTAGGGCATTGACATCCCCAGTAGAATCTTCATTCACCACAGCCTATTCCATGAAGGGAGAGAAAGTTAATTGGTCAAAATTGATCCAAGCCTTTCAGAAAGTTAATGATACTACATTGACAATAGAAACAAACTTACATTGTTCTGAATAAGTTTTGCACGTTGAGCAAACTTTAAAGTGTTCAGTGTTTCAGCTGCACAGCTGAAAAGGATAAGAAGATAATAAAAAAAAAAGGTTAAAATCAATTTGGTGATCATGTATAGTAGTAGAAACAACAGCAATGCAGTTGCTGCACACATGTGATAATATGAACCAACATGTGATAATATGAACCAACCAGATAGAAGGGCTGACATTAGCAATTATCATTGTTTTAGAGTTCCCACCAAGAGAATCCTGCATTGTTTTAGCGCCAAACGTTAAATTTGGCTAAGAAATGTAACTAGTTAAGGCAGAGGACATAGACTTCGAACAAACCTGGAGAAGAAAAGTCAGCCTCGAATCTCTATAAGGAACATGCTTTGGCTTTCCATGTGCCAGATCCACTAGAATCATAATCACATGGCTGCAAATAATAATGTGTAAAATTTGTCAACCGGTTGAAGGAGAGCAAACACAATGAAACCATACAAATGAGGAGGTGTTAAAAATTATGCTAATATTTAAATTACCCTAGTGTGGACAATGATTTGTTAATGCTGGCGGCTTCTTTTAAACGCTCACCCTCAGCACCAGAAGTTTTCTGCCTATAATAGAAGATAAAACCAACATTATGACAATCATGCAAGAGGTTGATGTAATACATAGTTCAACAAGCTCAGATAAAACACTTTACCTTTCAGAACCAGCAAGATCGACTAGGTTTAGTCTTGCAAACCTTAGGTTAGTTGTGGAATCCTTTTCCCACCTACTCTCAATGACACATGTAAAAACACTATGTGAACGACTGCTCTCTCTATTCATATTTGTAGCAGCAACTTTCCTATTTAAAGAACCCTAAGCACAATAAAAACACAGATTAATGCAAAACAGACAAGGTTTCCTCATTTCCGGTTGTTTCTAACTGGGAAGTAGACAACAGTTAAACATGGGTAACCTGAGTTAACAGCTTCAATATATCACCCACTGTCTGAACTTCAAATTCAGAGAGATTTTCCACATACACTCCTTTCTTGACATCCTCCCGCAACTACAATTGGAGAAATTAACATATTAAAATCAGCTTAAACATTCAAAAGGGAGTATACCTACAAAAGAGCCCAACTCACCATCAAGTTGGTAGATGAAGGATCAAGGAGGTCTGAGATTTGTTCATTGTATATCTCTAAGAAAGAGCACTTGCAATTGTACTTTAATTTCTCATCTCTTCTGCTTTCCTCTTCCTGCAATGAGAAATATGTAAGAGAAACAGAAACTGACCACAATTTGTGTTCATATCCAAATAAAAAGATGTATCAAGATCAGGCAAAGAATGACAAAGTTACAGCTTGGATCCTCGCAAACAAGAACTCAAATATCCTTGGCGTCATTCCCCGATGTGGACTTGGCCTAACTTCTAAATCTTCAATCTCTCCAAGCATCGTATGTGTCTTCCCACTTCCTGTCTGCATGACAAAAGTCACTCAAATTTAAATTAAGTTGATATTTTGTTTGGTCTGGAATATCAAAAAAAAAAAAAAAAAATTAAATATGTAGTTGTTTAAGTTATTACAGTTGAAAAACACCATTCCCAGAATCTGAAAATTTTATACAAAGAACTATTGCACGGTTTCTCTTTCATAATATGTCTCCTAGAACATGAAAATATTCTGAAACTTTTCACCAGGATATAGCAGTAACCCAAAGGCACTCTTAGTGAGCCCCGAAGGAGAATACATCCCCATGTACACGAAGAGCATACTATAAGAACTACATCGCTATAGATGTGTGCAAATAGAAGCAACTTGGGGAGAAGAATTAGGAAGCCTCTGCCCAACATTCAAAAAAAAATATTTTGTATACTCCCAACTCATGATAATGAATAATTGATTTTATTAATATAGATATAGTTCAATTCCAGATGATAAATGAAAAAATGGAACTGTAATTCAGTCTTCTTCTACAGGCCAACATAATGTTCAAATCGTCCTAAAATTTTCTACAATAAGGGAGTATAAATGTTAAAGTCATCAAAGAATATGGGGAATTACCTGACCATAGGCAAACATACAGCTATTGTAGCCGGACAAGCAATTCTCTACCATTTGCAGACCAGCCATCCTAAAAATCATTTCCTGCAAAATCCAATTTTCATACAAAAATTACAAATTTGAAAAAGAAAGCAAAAACAATTTACGAATTAAACCATTTGCTTGTCTCCAGCCCACACCTGGTCCACCGTTTCACATGCAACATGATCAAAAGTGAATCGAGTTTCTGGTTGCCCAATCCAAGTGATGGTTTGAGCACTTTCTTGCTTCAAGCATCTGTTATAACCTTGTGTACTCTTCTCCATGCTATTGAGAGGACGCACACGTAAAAGAACCTGTAAATTTCAATCCCATCACTACAAGTTCTTCCGTCTTTAATCAAAATATAATAGCAAATTTCAACATACCCATTTTGTAAAACACCCAAAAAATCAACTACAAACTCTAAATACCTTTCATTCACCAAATACAAGAAAATCAGATTTCAAATTGATACAAACAAAACTTATAATACCTGTACACTGTGATCCATCCAGAAAGATGGGTCTTCTTTGAGATCAAAATGTGGAACTTCAACTGTATTAACAACAGTAGCCTGCCCACTAGAGCTTGGAATTCCTTTATACAAGGCAGCAAAATTCCCAGCACGAACATTTCCATTTCCACTTCCATTTCCATTCCAATCAAATTTACTCCTGAATCCCGAATTCGGAGGCTTGCTCACGCTCTTCGTTGGCGTGCTTTGCGTGGAATTACTCTCACTATAACTCGGAGTGGCCCTCCCCGCCGCCACCCTAGTCCCTCTAGGAGTCATCGTACTCCTCAAATCATCGCGCAATTCGTTAGCACTTCCCGTGCTGGATTCGTTCTTATTAGCCCAGCCAAACCGATGCTTTGATGAGTAACTGACTCCATGCTTATCTGGAGTTCGAAGTGGCAAAGTGTGATCGGAATTTTTGGGCTTCACTGGCTTCGTTGGGGTTCTATCAATTCTAGCGCGAGTTAATGCTTCTTGTTCAAATTTAGGGTTTAATGTGTTGAGTGGAGGCCTGGATGATGAATCTGTGAAGGTCGATTGAGAACCCGAAGAGTCTTTAGGGTTCACCGGAACGTTCTCGATTTCTTCATTCTTAGACGAATTTCGCCGCAAGAATTTGAAGTCCCTCAACATTCTGCCGGTACAAAAATCAAATGTTAAAACCCTAAAAACAAAAACAAAAATTGAAATAGCAAATGAAGATTTTGTATCAACAGACCTGAAACTGCAGCTAAGAAACAAAATCCCTAATCGATTTCCTGCAATTCTTTCAAGCTAACAGAGAGCTAGAAAAATCAGTTATAACATATACCAAAATCAAAGACTATAACAGATCTTGAATGAATTAACTCATTTTGTTTTTTCAAATTTCGTGTAGATTATTTGAACCGAGTTCTTCGTTTTGAACTCAGTGACTCACTTCTCTCACTCTCTCACTCTCTCTGTGTGTTCTGGGGTTTTTTCAGGGTTTGAAATTTTAGCTGAAATCTGGTGGAAATGGACGGTTGATATTCGATCTAGATTTGAAATGACGGACGGTGAGCGAGTTGCCGCGGTTTTGAGATTTGAATTTGCGTGGGCTTTTTGGTAAAATCAATCAAAAGGAGAAAAAATGATGAGGGCTTTTTGTAATTATGGTGTAAAATTCAAATTTCAACGGCTATATGCATATATGTATTTATATGTGCTTTAAGCTGTGGACCACCACGTGGCACACGGCTATCAAATTTAAAATTTTCTCTTTTTAATTATCCTTTAAAATTTAATTTGAATTTCTGTCATTTAATTTCAACATAAAACTCATGAAGCATGATTGAGAAAAATTGTAAAGTAATTTATTATAAGTTGATACTACAAAAGTTAGAAGAAAAAGTTAAATATAATCGAGTGATGTGTTCGTTCATGTGCTTTTTAATTGCATACAAAATAATTATTCATATAGCGTACAAACCCAAAAGTTCTGTAATGAAAAACTTGCATAAAATATAAAAAGAAAGATAATAAACAGATTAATTCCAAGAAACCTTAAACCTCCCAACTATTGGTGTTTTGAGGAACCAATAACCTCCCAATTACAACACAAATGTTTCTGACAAATAATTCTCTGATTGATTTCATGGAGCACAACTGACAATATATATAGAAAAAGATCAATTAACTACTAACTACAAATTAGTAACAACTTATCCACTAACTTAAAATTAGGGAGTCACTACTCATGTAATAACTCACCATCCACTAACTGCTAATGCTAATGGTGGTTAATGACTATATAAATAAAAATAAATAAATTATTATATAATTAACAACTAAATATGTAAATTAATTTAAACATAAAAATAGGATCGTAACATTCCTTCCCCCTTGAATCAATCCTTGTAATTCTTGGTGCGTTTCGTATGAAGAGGATTGTTGCAACCGGGAAGCAACAAGAAGTCAGCTTAAACATTTGATACCGTGAAGAACTTATCGGTACCATCGCCGAGATCGAATTTTGTATCATCTTCACCTGCCAGAATTGAGAAACAATTTTTACTGCAATATTTTGGTCTAATTTCTTTTGCCAACCTTTTTACAAGCATAAAAAAGGAACCTACAGAAGCTACAATTTTGTTCTATTGAGAAGTTTTTGCACCAATGTGTTCTTTATCAACTTGAGAAAGTTGAATAGACTTTGTAGTAACTTCAATTGCAGTAATTTGAGAATGTTGAATAGTCTTTCCAGTATCTTCAATTGCAATTACTTGAGAATGTTGAATAGACGGACTGGATGACAGATCAATACGAGCTTTGAGTTTGTTAAACAACTCAGTTATGTGATTAATGATCTCTTTTTTGTTGAGTTGAAAGAAACTCCACTTTATTCTCCAACCTCTCTACTCATTGCTCCAAGTTCATTGTCATTGCCAGGCTTTGATACCAATTGTTACAATTCCAAAAGTCTATAATGAAAAACTTGCATAAAATATAAAAAGAAAGATAATAAACAGGTTAATTTGAGGAAACCTTAAATCTCCCAACTATTGGTGTTTTGAGGAACCAATAACCTCCCAATTACAACACAAATGTTGCTGACAATAATTCTCTGATTGATTTCATTAAACATACAACTGACAATATATATAGAAAAATATACAATTAATGACTATATAAATAAAAGTAAATAAATTATTATCTATTGAACAACTAAATATGTAAATTAATTTAAGGGTAAATTACACTGCACCCCTTGAGGTTTGGCCTTAAAACACTTAAATGAAAAGGTTTTGTTATTCTACACTAACACCCCTGTTTGACCATTGTAAGGTCCAAAATGCCCTTGGGTGTCATTGTAAAAAAGCTTTTATTTTTTATTATTATACAATGGCATTTTCGACAATACATGGGTGTTAGTGTATAATAACAAAACTTTTCCATCTAAGTGTCTTAAGACCAAACTTCAAGGGGTGCAATGTAATTTACCCTTAATATAAACATAAAAATAGGATCGTAACAATGTAGCTCATCTGGTAGATGGATGAGCTTGAGGTTTCGGTAAATGACTTACGGTCAGCGGCTCGAATCCTACCGATGGCAAAAATAGTTATTTACTTATTCACATGATATAGTCATATTACTCTAGTGTGTTGTGAGTATAACACTACTATTGAAATTATTTGTACAAGATATAAAAATTATAACTTAAATTTATACACAATAGTAGTGTGTACAACACTTCTGTTGAATGTTTTAAAAAAAAAGTAATGCTACATTGCTCAAATTTGGTGTCCAAATCTGGTGCCCAAATGTCGTGGCAACACTCTCATCCATTTATTTAGATTGTATTAGATTTACTTGATTTGAATGAATGGATGAGAGTGTTGCCACGTCATATGGGCACCAAATTTGGACAATGTAGCATTACTCTTTAAAAAATTGTATTATAATTTACAGTAAATTTCCTCTAAAATAATACTTTTGCGGCTAAGGAAAATTTATTATTTTAATGGGATATGATCAAAAGTTTATATATGCATACATGAAACTCAAAAGTTAACATATATATATATATACAGTCTTTCTATTATCAATTCGAATTGACAATAAATATATCAGGACGAAGAATGTATACCACAGATTATGGAGAAGTTTTAACAAGTGTATATACTTTGAATCAAAATATGTAAATCTAGTGGTTCATATTTTTCGTCCTGATATATTTATTGTCAGTTCGAACTGATAATAGAAAATATCTCTATATATATATATACCAAATATTGTGTATACATCGTAAAAAATTAAGAAGGTGTATGCATCGTAAAAAATTAAGAACGATGTTAAGTTCAGTTTAGATATAACGAAAAGCCAAATGACTTTAGATGTATTTTTTTATTTTTTTATTTTTTTGAGAAAGAGTTAAATTGAGAAAAATATAAGTTGTTAGATAGAAGTTGTCAAGTAAAAAGTTCATTAATATGTATTATGATTTTTTATGTGTGTTATCATTTATGTATTTAATCAATTATTAATGTATATATTCATTGGGATTTGAAGGATTTAAAAAAAAAAAAAGGATTTAAAAAAAAAAATAGGATTAATATTAAAAACGTCTTCTGACCTTTTAACTATTATTATTATTTTTTTTTTTGGTAAAGAGGGGGCAAACCGCCCGAAAACAGAAAAAAACTAAAACAGAGGAATAAGTCTAGCAATAGCAGAGCCCCTGCTATCGTCCTCTAGAACTGGAAGAATCTGTAAAGGAGGGACTGGAAACACGGTAAGCCCCAAACCCAGCGAGTGACCATGATTAGCAAGGAAATCAGCAGCACGATTCCCTTCCCTGTAAATATGACGAAGAATACAGCTCCACTCTTTCCCAATCAGCGATTTACACTCTTCAATGATGTGAAACAGAGGGTGGTGCAGAGGGGTCGCATTAGTCAGCAGCAGAATAGCGCACTTTGAATCCGACTCCACAACAACTTTCCTGAAACCAGCTCTCCACGCCAATCTAAGGCCTTCAAGGATACCCCACATCTCAGCTTCAGCAATGTTACAACAGCCTTTATTCAAAACAAACCCTAGCAACCACTCTGTTTTCTCATCCCGAATGAGACCACCAGCTGCAATTGTCCCACCAGCATCAATATCAGATTTGCAGCTACCATCTACATTAACCTTAACCCACTCAGCCGGAGGAGGAGACCAAGATATAAGACAAGTTTCCTTTGGAGAACTACTGTTAAGATTGGCATTAGCAGACAGCCAAGCATCCACATACTGCACAATAATCTGACCAGGCCCAAGAGGAGCATTGAAACTGCTATTAAACACCTTTTCACATCTCCACTTCCAGATGAACCAAAGAGTCACAGCAAATAATAAATAGGCAGGAATGCGACCCATCAGAACCTCATTACACTTGAGATTCTCCAACAACCAGATATCCCAATCAGACTTGAACTTGCTGCTTGAAGTTATACCCCTACAGACATCATTCCACACACGGGTAGCAACACAACACCCTCTAAAAATATGGTCAGAATCCTCACAAACCGCCACACAACTGCTACACGATATGTCATCAGTTATGCCCCTAACACCTCTATGCTCATTAGTCAAAAGTTTATTATGTAAGAGGATCCATAAAAAATGAAGAACTTTAGGAGGAAGCGTAAGACTCCAAATAAATCTCCATCTCCAAGGGACAAAATTAGGCTTATTGAAATGAATATCATAAGCACTCCTCACCGAAAAATTCCCATTCCTATTAGAACCCCAAATCATCGAGTCAACCAAATTTGTATCGGAAGAAATGTATATACTAAAAACACGATGAACCACATTCCAAGGCAACACAGCAGAGAGTTTCCCAATATCCCAGGCATTCTCCACTACATAATCACTCACCTTTTCCTGCATCTGAGCGTCTGAGATGCCAACCAGCGCATGCTCATACAGTCTCCCTAGCTCCGGCAACCAGATATCAGTCCAAAATCCCACATTAGAACCATTACCAAGTCTCCAAACCACACCATCAGAAAGAAGTTTAGCCCCAAAGGAGATGCCTCTCCAGGTGCTTGAACAACCCGTAGAGCTAGAGTTATCAAAATTCGTCACAGTCCCCCCTTTGAGGTACTTCGCTTTGACTAACTTACCCCACAAACCACAATCCTTCTGAGTCAGCCGCCAACCCATCTTAGCTAGAAAGGCTTGATTCATTTTCTTCATCTTTCTAATACCTAACCCCCCTAGATATTTCGGCAAACAAACAATGTCCCAAGACACAAGGTGAATTTTCTTATTTTCAGAAGTACTACCCCAAAGAAAATCCCTGTTAATCTTGTCAAGATTGTTGCACACCTCTGAAGGAAGCTTGATAGATTGCATAGCATAATTAGGGAGAGCTGAAGTAACAGCTTTAATAAGAGTGCATCTACCAGCTAGGGACAGAGTAGCACTTTTCCACATAGCCAGTCTGTTACGAGTCTTCTCAATAATCTCCTTATAGGTCTCTTTAGTAACACGACCATGTATGAGAGGAACCCCTAGATAATTCCCTAAGTTTTGCGTCAAAGGAGAACCACAGACATCCGCCAGCTCTCTAGCAAAGGTAATAGGAACATTACTCGAACAATAAACTCTAGATTTAGGAAAACTAACCTGCTGGCCCGAAATATCACAAAACATGTCAAGAGCAGCTCTCATAGTATTAGCTTGTTGGGACGATGCTTGACCAAATAAAATAAGGTCATCTGCAAAAAAAAAGATGAGAAATCTCAGGCCCTCCTCTAGAAGACTTAACTGGCTTCCAAACACCCTCAAGTAGATTTTGGTGGATGATGTGCGAAAGTTTCTCCATACATAACACGAAGATGTAGGGGGAAAGGGGATCACCCTGTCTGATCCCACACTTTGGCTGGAAACTCTCAGTCATTTCACCATTAACAATAACCTTGTAATTCACATTAGTAATGCAACTCATGAAAAGATTATTAAGCTCGCCTGTAATACCCACTTCCTCCAAAACTTGCTTAATAAATCCCCACTGAAGCCTATCATACGCCTTTGCAAGATCAATCTTCCAGGCTAAAAACCCCTTTTTACCTCTAGCCATCTTAAACTTGTGAAAGATTTCCTGGGCCACCACAATATTGTCTTGGATCTGTCTCCCAGGCACAAACACAACTTGATTAGGGCTCACCAAATCTGGCAGAAACCTTCGCAGTCTTTGCACAAGAATTTTACTAATAACTTTATAAGAGGTGTTGCACAAACTAATTGGACGAAATTGAGAAAGGCTGGTAGGGCTAGGGACTTTAGGGATAAGAGAGATCAAAGTACTATTTACCTCACGAGGCACACAACCAGTCCTAAAACACCCCGACACCAGAGCCAAAAGATCAGACTTACAAGTATTCCAGAAGTCGTGGAAAAATACCGCTGGAAACCCATCATGGCCAGGAGCCTTCAAGCCTCCTATACTAAAGATACTCTGCTTAATATCCAGCTCAGTCACACTTGCTTGTATACTTAACACCTCATTCTCACTCAACTTCGGGAAAAGCATGGGAAGAGAAGTATAGTTACCAGTGTAATGTTTTTCCATGAATAATTCTTGGAAAAAGCGAACTGCCTCTGACTTCATATCGGTAATGTTATATGTCCAACCTCCATCTGCTAACCTGAGACCCTCAATCTTGTTCCTCTGTCTCCTAATAACAGTGGAGAGATGAAAAAATCTGGTATTTCTATCACCCCCCTTGAGCCAGCAGTTTCGTGACTTTTGTTGCCAGAAAACTTGCTCCTGATCAAGGATCACCCTGTATTCATTCAAGAGTCTATTTTCAAGATCAACTAAGAACAGAGAAGGTCTAATACTCAGACCCTTTTGAACCCCCTGTATCCTGGCCAACAGTTTCCTTTTATTATAGAAGATATTCCCAAACTTCTCCTGATTCCAACACTTGAGAACACCAGTAAGGTTAGATAGTCTATCAGATACCGAAATATCCTGAGAGCCCCAAAATCTCTGAACCACTTCTGCAAAATCCCTATGCTTAAGCCACATGGCTTCAAATCTAAAAGGCTTACAGGTAGGTTGTGGAATATGATTACTGTGAAGCTGGATAAGAATGGGGCAATGGTCAGACATTACTCTAGGAAGATGTCTCACAAAACCCTCACAAAATTGAATTCTCCAATCCATTGAGCACACAGCCCTATCCAGTCTTTCCCAGATTTCCTCACCAACACCCCTTTTAGTCATCCAGGTAAATTTCGCACCCGAAAAACCCAAATCCACCATACTATTCCTGTCAATCCATTCACCGAAACCGCTATTAGCAAAAGTAGGTCAGCCACCTCTCTTCTCAGCACTAGTGGTAATTTCATTAAAGTCTCCAGCCACTAGCCAAGGTAGAGAAAAACACTCCCTAATAGTATCAAGATATTTCCAAAAAATTCTCCTAGTAGTAATACACGGATTAGCATACACCACAGTAAGAATCCAAAGGGATTTCTTGTCATAAACCAAAGCTGTCACACTATGCCTAGAACTTGCAATAACGTGAAGTTTAACAGAACTCTCATTCCAAAGCAACCAAATACCACCAGAAAAACCCTCAGCATCCACTACAAAATTCTTAGAAAAACCTAGCTTACTAATAACATTCAAAGCCTTCAATCCACTAATTCGAGGTTCAAGAACTGCCAACACCTCAAAATTATACATTCCATGGATATTCACAATATTCCTCGAAAACACTTTCTTCCCAGCTCCTCTAACATTCCACACACAAATCATGGCAAAAAGACAGAGAAAAACAAACTATTCAGAAATTACCACCATCGCCTCCTCAAGGTTCGAGGCAACCAAATCAAAGCTGTCCCCTTTCGGATTCACAGTAGACAAAGTTTTAGGACACTCCCCTGCCCCAATATTATCCATAGAAACATCATCAAAATTACAAACAGCTGTATGGAGATCTCTCAAAACAGCCCCATTGTCCATCTCCTCATTTTCTACCGCACACTGAGATGGTTCTGGGATATCCTGACCTACAGCAGACCCAACTGTTACCTTATAAAAATCTGCCTCCCTCCTATTCTCATTACGTTTGTCAGACCCAGTAGACACAAAGCTCCCCTTTTTGGCAAATTTCTTCACACTCTGAGACTTAGACCGTGCAATAGTCTTCATTTGAGGGGGAATCTGGTTCGTGAGTTCCACAAGAATTGCCTTACCATTATTTTGAACTTCCGCCACATTTGACTTACTAGCATGATCACTATGATCCACCATATTGACAGCCACTTCATCACAAAGAATGTCAAACCTAGAGCCACTTGAAGTACTGACCCTATTAGGATTGGCTAAGACTTGATTCTTATCTTGTGGTCTATTATTAGTATGGTAGGATTTACCCACCATACCCTTCGCAGCTACACCTGGACGATTGATACCACCGGATGGACCACTATCATGAACTTTCCCATGCCCAGTAGTCTGCGATGGCACACCTGCAACACCACTTCCAACCTTACCCAGTCGACCTCGATAGCCTCTGTTATTCTGCTTCCCATAGGACACCAAGAGCCAAGGTCCATAAGCTGACTTAACCTCCTGATCCTTAGCACTTGCTGTCTGTACCTCTCTGTCTGGTACGTCCATTCCCTCTTTACAAGATTCTCTACCATGACCATACCTACCACAAGTAAAACAAATAGAACCCAAATTTTCATACTCCACCTTAATAGTCCTCTCCTCCACATTAAGAGTAGCAATGAGTGGTTTAGAAATATCAATTTTCACACAAATACGCGCAAATCGTCCACGAGCCTGATTTAGCGTGACCGGGTCAACCTTACACATTTGTCCCAACATTCCTCCTATGTTCCAAAGCAACTCCGAATCCATCCATTCCATAGGCAATCCAGAGAGTCGAACCCAAATCGGCATACTACGAATTTGGTCCTCTCCTGGCACAAAATTGGGCCTCCACCTCTGAACTACCAAATATTGATTAGCAATTATCCAGGGACCACTAGTAAGAACATAATCAAGATCCTCCTTCACCTGAAATCGAGCCACGAAATATCCATCACCCAGGTCAGTGAGCTGCCACTGTCCTAATAGGGACCATTTCATCGATAACTTGGTGATCATGAAACTTAATGTATGAGCCCTTCCCATATTCTTTAAAATCAAAGCATTAGACCAAGGTTTCTGCAATTGCTGTTTCAAATTATCAGATAACAACATCTTCGGGCCATTAGGACCCTCTGTTATGCAAATATCATCCACACCAATTTTGACCTGTTCCTTCGAATTCCCTGTACCAGCCCATGAACTAAGACTGACCATGTTCATCAATTTAGACTTAAAACTACCCATGGGTTCAATTCGCTCGGATCCAGTAACCACATCAGAACGACCAGTAACAGAGGGTTCCGCCCTCGCTCGTTTAGCAGAACCAGAGCTATCCAAACCTAAGTTCGAATCCACATTCAAACTGCTGCTAGAAGTGGGTTGAGCCGAAAACACAAACTTTTCACCCAGATTTTCCATGTCGCTTTGGATTAAGGGAGCAGAGGAGAGGAGAAGAAAGACCAGACAAGGACAAGAAGACGAACGGCGCCTGAGCAGAGCAGCGTCGCAAACCAAACCCAGAAAAAACACCAGGCGCGTACAAAACCTAGCCCCACGCGCTCATCGCGTTTTTGGGATAACTATTATTTGATATGTAGACCAAAATGCATTTACTTTGATCAAAAACCTTATACATTTAGCAATGTTATTAATTTAATACATGGGCCTGAAAATTATTAATTTACTTGAATGAGGTAATTAATTTATCAAGGTTTTACTGTTTTGTATTTATTAGAATAGAAAGAAAATGGACTATTGACAAGGAAAATGGAAGAAAATGGATTGTTGTAATGGCTAAGAAAATGGAATTCTGAATTTGGGTGGTGAATCTCAAACCACATTAGCCCTTCGATTTTTTTTTTTTTTTTTGTTTTACTGTTACTTGCAAAAGATTATTGTTATATTTTCATTTTTTTAATAGTTTTTAATTTTTTTATTGCTACTTTTTAAATAGTTATTTTTTTTTTGGGTATTTTGTTTTTTTATATATCATATTTTTATTATTATTTATTGTTTTTTTTTAATATATTAAAGAAAAATAATTGAATTATTGATAAAATATTATTTATAAAAATTGATAAAATTTTGAAGGAGGGTAACCTGGTCATTTTATAAAATAATGGTCAATGATAGTCAACCATCATCTTTAACTGCGGTCAAACTGGTCAATAGTACGTTTCGGTAATAAAAGCAAATATCGAATATGTTTTTATTATCGAAAAACATCAGGATATGTTATTACAATTAACCCTTCATATAATTGAATGATGACTAATTAAACTTAATCAAAAACCCCTCTTGTCATGTTAGACACAAATAATGAAATTAAAGTTTTGGAATTATATAAGATTCAATTTTGCCAGCCTAATAAAGTAAGCTTAACCGAAACAGATTCTGAAATCGGCTATGATGCTAATCATACTGAAACATGATAATGATATGGTATAGCTGTTTCTTTGCCCAACTTTTATTTATTTATTTATTTTTAATACTTTCAAAGAAAATATCCTATATAATAATTCAATTATTCCACTTTGTCTAAATTTGGTGTCCAAATGATGTGACAACATTATAATCCATTCATTTAAACTGTATTAGATTTGTATGATTTAAATGAATGGATTAAAGTGTTATAACATCTTTTGGGCACCAGATTTAGACACTAAATTTGGTTACACTGAGTCATTAAGAGAATGAAGGGCATAAATTTAAACATTTTATTCTATATTATTTTTATTATCTTAAAATATTTTCGTACCTCCATTCATTCCTTTTATTTTAGAACAGATACTACAATTTACTTTGTGAACAAAACGAAAAGAAAAAAAAAAATATTCAATAAGCAAGTATAATCAACCTGATTCTAGTCGCTTAAGAGTAAATTGTGATCGTTCTAATTTGCTTTATTCGTCATGAATATCTCATTCCAATTTCATGTGCATCGTATATAAAAGGGATCTATATATATATATATATTAAGCTGACACAGTTTTGTGGGTCAGGTGTCTACCGGACCTAGTGAGATTGGGTACAAATACGGTCTGGAATACAATTCTTACTTTAGGAAAGGGGTCTCCTCATACTTTACGGTTTAATAGACAAATGTGATATTATATTTACACAATATTAAGATTTGAAGTTTTGAACCATAGTGGTGAAACGTCATTTTGAAGTCTTCAACCAGTAAGACAAGAAACTCTTAAATGGATCGTGACGTACGTAAGAGGTCAAGAGAGAGTACGTAGAAGGTTCCAATGGAGGACTAGTATGCGAAGGTTAAATTAAATCATAGCCATTCTGGTGCAAACCAATTTGAGATAAAACTTTTAGAAAACAATATCTCACTGTAATCCTAAAAGGGTTTTGGAAATCACTTCCAAGAGACTCAGAATCACTCTAAGATAAATAATATGGGTTTTCAAAAGACAACTGTCTTTCATTAATGCAATTTGGGGCTTATATAGCCATTACAATTTGATAATTCCTACAAATAAGCAACTTAACAAATATGGAACTTAACTTCTAACTACGTGGGATGGTTCTACTAAAACATGACATAGTCAAAAACAACCCACTACAAACAATTCCTACAAACAAGGGAAAGTGGTGCTCACAATCAGTGGACTTTGAGACCATTATTTGCTAAACAAAATAAATGGAAATAACAGAACAATAACAGAACAGAGGACGTGTGGCTTCATGCTGTCACATTGCATACACTTACTTCATGACATCTTCCCAAATGCATCAATTGCCACCCCCATTAAAACTTGACTCCGGCAAGTTCTGTAGAACGTAGGCGTGAAATAATTCCGGATTGAGACGTTGAATCTCTTGAGCTTGTAACCACACAGCTTCGGAAATCGGCTTCTTGGCCCAACGAACTAAAAATTTATAATAACCTCCTCGCCTTGTAGAAACAAATTGATGATCAAGGATATCATCCACATTGTTATGGTTGTGAGGGGTAGAGGGAATGCGAGGGACCGTTTCTGCTGCAACCCCTTGGTCTTGTTCGTTCACGCCCTTGTAAGCAGTCAAGTCTTCCACATTAAAAATGTGGCTGAAAGTGTAATGTCCTGGGAGATCGACCAAATAAGCATTAGGACCCAATTTCTTTAGGATCGGAAATGGACCAGCTCGGCGTGCATGCAATTTGGTGAAGCTTCCAGGAGGAAAACGTTCAGGACGAAGTCTGATCAAAACTTGATCTCCCACCGAAAATTGAACGTCTTTTTTTGTTAAATTTGCACGAGCCGCATACTTCTCGGTATGGATCGCAATGTGTCGCCGAACATCATCATGCAAGGTGGTTATGTACCTAAAGAAATCCATACCAGCCTCACTTACTCTGTTTGGTAGAGGCAATTGATTCATGTCAACTGGTGTGCGAGGATTAAATCCATAAACGATGAAAAATGGGGTGTATCCAGTTGTGCGATTCACAGAGTTGTTGAAAGCAAACTCGGCTTGGGGTAAGACCAGATCCCAGCTGCCCGTGTGTTCCTGAACCAAACAGCGAAGCAGATTACCAAGGCTTCGATTTGTAACCTCTGTCTGACCGTCAGTTTGTGGGTGAAACGCACTAGAAAAGGAGAGTTTGGTACCCAATGCAGCCCACAATGTCTTCCAAAAATAACTAATGAACTTCACGTCACGATCGGAAACAATTGAGACAGGAAGACCATGTAAACGAACAATTTCTTTAAGAAAAATTGCGGCAACGTGTGAAGCGTCAAAAGTCTTCTTACATGGCACAAAATGGGACATTTTTGAAAATCGATCAACAACCACCATAATAGAGTCATAGTTACGGATTGTTTTAGGGAGACCCAAAATAAAGTCCATACTAATATCTTGCCATGGTTTATGTGGGATAGGGAGTGGAGAGTACAAACCAGCATGTTGCTTGGTGCCTTTGTTTATTTGGCAGACACGGCATCTATCAACAACTGTATGAACATCATGGCGTAAGCGAGGCCAATAGAATCGATCCGCAACCAAGGCCATGGTTTTATCATAACCAAAGTGACCTGCGAGACCACCCCCATGCAGCTCTTGAATGATGTACTCCCTCATCGAACCTTTAGGAATACAAACGCGAGATTGCTTGATTAAATATCCGTCTTTGATCACAAAATCTGAGGCCGAACCCAAGTCATTATTCAAAGAGGACCAAATTTCTTTGAAGTCATCATCGGTAGCATAGAGGTCTTTAATGGATTCAAAGCCAGTTGTATTGGCACAAAACATTGTGAGAATATGCGGACGGCGGCTCAAGGCATCAGCTACCTTATTTTCATGCCCTGCTTTATGACGAATAGTGAAATCGAACTGTTGCAATACATCAAACCACCTAGCATGTCTTGTACTGAACCTGGTTTGAGAATTAAGATGTTTAAGGGAATCATGATCAGTAAACAAAATAAACTCACGATGGATCAAGTAAGGACGCCAATGTTTTAGCGTTTGGATCAAGGCGTAGAACTCCATGTCATAGGCTGAATATTTTCGTCTGGTCTCATTGAGTTTTTCGCTGAAGTAGGCGATAGGATGACCTTCTTGGCTAAGAACCCCACCGATTCCCACATGAGATGCGTCACAAGCAACCTCAAATATTTTTGTGAAATCTGGTAGGCGCAACACTGGAGCTGTTGACATTTTTTTTTTAATTAACTCAAAAGCTTGTGTGGCTGCTGTCGTCCATTGGAATACCTTTGATTTGAGACATTCTGTGATTGGTGCCATAATGGTGCTAAAATTCCGAATGAAACGCCGATAAAAAGTTGCCAATCCGTGAAAACTTCGAACGTCAAAGAATGAGCGTGGAATAGGCCAATCAATGATAGATTGGACTTTGGTAGGATCTGCAGCCACCCCTTGTTGAGAAACAATAAACCCGAGAAAGTTGGCTTCATTTTTTAGAAAAGAACATTTCTTTCGGTTGATAAAAAGTTGTTCCCTTCGTAGAGTCTCCAATACTTGTCTGATATGATCTAAATGTTCTGCAAAGGATTGACTAAAGATAAGTATGTCATCAAAGTAAACGACAACATATTTACCTAAAAATGGCTTGAGAGCTTGTGTCATCACTCTCATAAATGTACTCGGCGCATTAGTCAATCCAAAAGGCATGACTAGCCATTCGTATAACCCCTCCTTGGTTTTAAACGCTGTCTTCCACTCATCTCCAGGACGAAGACGAATCTGATGGTAACCACTTCGTAGGTCAAGTTTTGTAAATATGGTAGCACCACTCAATTGATCCAACATATCGTCGAGCCGCGGAATGGGGAACCTGTATTTCACAGTGATTTTATTCACTGCACGGCTGTCAATACACATTCTCCAGCTACCGTCTTTCTTTGGAGTGAGTAAAGCCGGTACTGCGCAAGGACTTAGACTTTCTCGAATGAACCCACGGTCCAAGAGTTCATGGACTTGTCGCTGCAACTCAGTATGCTCATCCGGACTCATTCGATAGTGTGGTAAATTTGGAAGTGAAGAACCAGGCACAAGATCAATAGCATGTTGAATGTCCCGCAATGGTGGCAGTTGGGATGGCAATTCTTCAGGAAATAAATCACGAAATTCTTGGAGAGTTGTTTCAAGAGCTGTTGGTATTTTTCCATCTTGGTTCTTCTCTACCCGCCCAAGAAGAACAAAAAAAATGGTCCCAGCTTGCATTTCTCTGTCTACTTGGTGAAGTGTAAGGATTGAAGTGGTCTCTTTTGGTGTGTTATGATCTGTTTGGGGTCCAAAATCGACAATTGGTAGTGGTTCTAAGGTGATTTTTTTTTTGTGGAACATGAATGAATAAGAATTTTCAAACCCATCATAAACAACACGGCGATCGTAAAGCCAAGGTCTCCCAAGAAGAAGATGGCAAACAGTCATTGGAAGAACATCACACCAAACTTCATCAACATAGTTAGTTCCCAAAGAAAATTTAACAAGGCATCTGTATTTAACGGGAACAGTATTGACGTCATTGATCCAACTTACACGATAAGGAGTGGGGTGGGGCTGTTGAGGAAGATTTAATCGTTCCACCACGGCTTTGGATATAACGTTCATGCCGCTGCCATTGTCTATGATGACATTCAAAGCCTTGTTACCGTGAACGACTCGGGTGTGAAAAATATTTGTGCGTTTCCAGTCATTGGTGTCAGGTTCCAAGGAGTGTCTATGCCCAGTTAAGACCCTGTTGATGACACAAAGAGGGAGATTTGTAGCTTGCAGGACTTCTTCTTCTTCTTCTACGGGTTCATCAGTTTCAAGTGTGGGTTGGCTTCCGTTGGTTTCAGTTTCATCATCAAAAATTAGATCCTTCTCGCACACGTATGCGATCCGCTTGTCTCTTGTTGGGCAAACCACTGCAAAATGCCCAAAACCCTTGCATTTGTAACATTGAGGGCCATCTCCAGTAAGTTTAGTTTTACTCCTCATGTCTCCCACGACACCATTCTTCATTGTTTCTTCAATAATTTTCTGTTTGAATGTAGGAGAGGGGCGTGGAACTCCAAGATCAGTAGGTTGGTAGCGTTTGTAGTTGCTTACATTTGATTGTTTTTCCAGTTGTAGAGCTAATTGATACGCTTCATCCACACTATAAACACGGGCTGTCAACATTTCCTTCCGAAGTTCGGATTTCAAACCGTTCAAGTAGCGTGCCAATGTCTGCGTCTCAGTTTCTACTGCTTTGCTTCGAACGGTGAGTTCATGGAATCGCTCGGTGTATTGGTCTACCGAAGCTTTGGGTTCCTGTTTCCATTGCAACATATCTTCGTAAATTAATTGGTCATAATTAATAGGAAGATACTTACTTTCCAATCTTTCTCTCATTTCAGCCCATTCGACGATCGGAGCCTGTCGAGTTCTTCTAAGCTGCTCTTCCACACTACTCCACCATGCTCGAGCCGAATTTTTCAATTTTATTTTGACAAACCTAACCTTACGATCTTCAGGAACTGAGAACCAATCAAAATAATCCTCTAACGCTGTTATCCAATCTTGAAAAGCATCGGGATTGAGTCTTCCAAAAAAATCTGATACCTCAACCTTCATTCTTTTGGTAAGTTCGTCCAGCGGTTCTTGTCGAGCATCTGGCCTGCGGAATTGAATTGGTGCAGCTCGATGTGCTTGCCTTTGACCCCCGCCCAGTTGTACTTCCCGTTCATCTTCATTATCACCAATACCATCTCGCTGACGAGGAGCTCTATACTCTACTCCACCGTCTCGGCCTCCACCTGCTGTGCTGTGTTCCTCAATGATGTCTAAGCGATGTAAAATTGAGCCCAAGGTCTGTGATAGTTGATCGAATTGTTGTTGAAGGGTGGTAGGTGTTTGGGTGGGTTCATTAATGGTGTTAGATGGATTGGAATGATGTGAGGCTTGATCCATGGAATTGTAAGATTGTCCACTTCTTGTTTCGGGCATGAGGAAGTACCGAAATCTAACAGTGCTCTGATACCAATTTGGTGCAAACCAATTTGAGATAAAACTTTTAGAAAACAATATCTCACTGTAATCCTAAAAGGGTTTTGGAAATCACTTCCAAGAGACTCAGAATCACTCTAAGATAAATAATATGGGTTTTCAAAAGACAACTGTCTTTCATTAAT
The DNA here is from genome assembly GCA_954870605.1 of Acer campestre. Taxonomy (NCBI): domain Eukaryota; kingdom Viridiplantae; phylum Streptophyta; class Magnoliopsida; order Sapindales; family Sapindaceae; genus Acer; species Acer campestre. Next base: position 34,916,652 of record OX940802.1, on the reverse strand, counting down.
GCAATTTGGGGCTTATATAGCCATTACAATTTGATAATTCCTACAAATAAGCAACTTAACAAATATGGAACTTAACTTCTAACTACGTGGGATGGTTCTACTAAAACATGACATAGTCAAAAACAACCCACTACAAACAATTCCTACAAACAAGGGAAAGTGGTGCTCACAATCAGTGGACTTTGAGACCATTATTTGCTAAACAAAATAAATGGAAATAACAGAACAATAACAGAACAGAGGACGTGTGGCTTCATGCTGTCACATTGCATACACTTACTTCATGACATCTTCCCAAATGCATCACATTCCTTTGTTTATTAGCCACATGGACTCGATCGGATCCTTCAAAGTTCATCAACAGAACTGATCGCGAAGTTCAACAGATGATCCAAAAGTTCAAGAATCAAGTAGAAGTATAAAAACAAACTAAAATGCAATTAATGAGTCCAAGTTGTGGAGTTTATATAAGCTTCAATATTGTCGGCAACCTAATAAAATAAACAAACAAACAGATTCTGATAATATTGACATGATAATGATTAATGACTACTATTTGTTTGCCTAACCTTTTTTAATTTAATGATTTCAAAGTTTCATTCATATATATTCAGAGCATCCACATTGGTGGAGTGATAAAACAAGACCCACTTATTGCCACATCATCAAAAATGGATCTTGTTTTCAAATAAATGGGTCTTCCCATTTGAGTCTATTTTATTTGGATCCATTTTCCCACAATGGGGCAAAATTAAAAAAAAAGAAATGGATCCACTTTTTTTACTTTTTTCCAAACAATCATTACTCTTCTTTAAAATATTATATATATATATATTAATAAAGAAATTATATAATATATTTTAAATATCAACACTATCAACAATTATTTAACAAATTATAATTCATTTTAAAAAAATTATTAATTTAAAATTATCACAACCGAATTACATCAACAATAAAAATAAATATTAAAAAAAAAATATTGTATACGATTAGACATGGCGTCGGTTTCGGTGTGAATCCGGCTTCGGTTCTGAACCTTCAAAATCGGCTCCGATTCCGGTTTTAAAGGTTCGATTCCGGTTCCGGTTTCGGTTCCAGTTTCGGTTCCAGTTTCGGTTTTAAAGGTCCAGGTCCGGTTCCGGTTCCGGTTCCGGTTCAGCGGTTCCGGTCCGGTCCGGTTTTAGCGGTTCCATCGGTTCGGGTCTGGTATTCCGACGGTTCGAGTCTAGCGATTCCAACGGTTCGGGTTTGGCGGTTCCGACGGTTCGGTTTCAGTTCTGGTCCAGTTTTCGACTGTTCCGACGGTTCAGTTCCGCTTCCGATTTCGGTTTCGTCGGTTCCAACGGTTCGGTTTCATTACTTTTTTAACTTTTTTAACTTTTTTAACTTTTTTCCAAACAATTATTACTCTTCTTTCAAATATTATATATATTATTATATATATTAATAAATAAATTATATAATATATTTAAAATATCAACACAATCAATAATTATTTAACAAATAATTTTTAATTTAAAATAAACAATTTATTCATTTAAAATTAACACAAGACCCATTACATCAACAACAATAAATATTTAAAACAAAACAGTGTCTACGATCGACTACCACTGCAACCACCACCACCACCACCACCATCACCACCATTTTTTCTAATTATATCCCTCTGTTGCTGTATTAGCCAAATTCTTGCTTCAGGTGAGGGCAACGAGTTTGGATCGCAAAACATAATTTTTGATTCAAAATTCTTTTCATCTATTATTCGTTGTTTTTCCCTCTCTGCAAGGTCTTTTCCCGCAAATTCTAATTTTTTTTCTTCCATCTCATGAACAAAATTTCTTTTTCTTTCTTCTGCAGCCGCCTTCAACGCTATATCACGTTCATATAATTCGTTACTCCGAGCCTCATATCCGAGAATATCCTCAGATAACAAATTTACGTTATAAGGCTTTGCCTTTTGTTTTCTAGCTTTTGATGCTTTACGTCCAGGGGGACGTTCAAGTCCTTCAGATTGACTAAACGGTGAAGCATTATCACTAAGGTTGACTGAACTCGGCGATGGACGTCCATGGGGTGATCTCATACACTCATCGGCACCTGAATTTTCTGAGTTCAGGTCAAATGGATAGTTGTTAGTATCACCCTTATATTGTTGTCCTTTCACACCTTCCACGTAATGATACCACTTTGCAGTGTCCTTCACAATAGCCCAACATGCTTCCAATTTAAATGGTTTACCATGAGTTTCTTGGAAGATGTGTTTCGCTGCAATTTCCTATCAAAACAAAATAAAAAGAATTGTGAAGATGTATTACAAATTTATGAAAATATTAAAACAATGGCTAAAATAAATAAAATAAAAAGTACTAAAAATTCGTCTGACACCAAAATGGCCTCATTTTGTTGGGAGTAGAACAAGATTCAGAGTAAAAAAAATTGTGAATATGTTAAAACAATGTAAGTTACACTTTGTAGGTGCAAATTTCAAATATTCTAAGTGCAAATTCCTATATTGAAAGAAATTTAAAGTGTAACTTACATTGTCTGTTGCATTGAAACCACTAGTAGGAGCCGTTTGAATGCACAATACACATGCATAATATTTATTTAGATCCAACTGAATCGTTTTGAACCGACTATTCAAAGCAGATGTTGTACGAGTCGTTTTGTAACCCAACATTTCTTCAAAAATGTTTTTAATGTTTGACCACAACGAATCTCGTTTTTGATTAGTGCCAACAATCGCATCCTCAGATACGCGCAACCATGCCTTGCATAATGCTTCATCCTCATGTGTTTGCCAATTCTTGCAACTTTCCCTTGTATTTCTTTGTCTTCTTGATGACAAATTTTGTTTTACCGGTGTAGTATCTTCTGGAGTGAGAGGTAGTTCATTTGTAGTGAATGGAGGTGTCGGATTGAATGAGCTTGTGCCATCAGTTGGTGTGTAACCATATGGCGGAATGTACGAATCTTGGGTATAGCCATGTGAGCTTTCATACTCATAGTTGTAGTAGTTGTTGTTATCCATTGAAGAATATATGTGATTAAAAGCTGATAGCTCATGCTTTCTTATATAGCACATCAATGCAACGGCATGGTTTCACAACAAACGACTATACCTATTTTAAATTTTTTAATTAATAAATCAAAATGTACAAATCAGGTTTCTTTGATATTGTACATGTCCTACTTAATAGTGTTGAAGATACCAAATATTCGCACACGGCATGGTTTTACAAATTTTGAACCAAAGCATGTCTTGTTACTATTCTTTGATTGACAAATAATTGTATATGTCCAATAGTGTTTTATATACCAAATATTTGCACACTACTTGGCTAGCCAAATTTTGAACCAAAACATGTCTTGTTACTATTCTTTGATTGACAAATAATTGTACATGTCCGATAGTGTTTTATATACCAAATATTCGCACACTACTTGGGTAGCCAAATTTTGAACCAAAACATGTCTTGTTACTATTCTTTGATTGACAAATAATTGTACATGTCCAATAGTGTTATATATACCAAATATTCGCATACGGCATGGTTTTACAAATTTTGAACCAAAGCATGTCTTGTTACTATTCTTTGATTGACAAATAATTGTACATGTCCAATAGTGTTTTATATACCAAATATTCGCATACAGCATAGTTTTACAAATTTTGAACCAAAGCATGTCTTGTTACTATTCTTTGATTGACAAATAATTGTACATGTCCAATAGTATTTTATATAGACCTGGCGCGGTTCCGGTTTATTTTCGGTTCCGTTTCCGGTTTCGAACCGACGGTTCCGGTTCTACTGATTGGTGGAACCGGAACCAGAACTGGTATAGACCGGTTCCGGTTCCAATTCCAGTGGAACCGACGGTTCTGAACCTTGTTTATTTATTTATTTGCACCCATCTTTTAGCCACTCCCATTATTTATTTATTTATTTATTAAATTTGTGATTGAAACCCACTAATATGTAAAATATATCTTATTTTATTTTATTACATCGTAAATAAACCTTACTCAAAAGTTATCCACTCTTCCTAAAATATATCGTTTTTAATTTCTTTTCAGTCAATATTTATTAGTATTTCAAGTTGGACATTAATATTTCACTCAACATTTTTTTTTTTTGAATTTTTCTATATATATATATATATTATCAGGTACAATTTGAAAGCTTTGCATTTTTCTATATATATATATTTTGCTTTGCATATATAACATCCGATCCAAGTTCGAACAAATTAAAACAACAAAACATGCATTCTAAAAACATCAGGTACAAATAATTGTACATGTCCAATAGTGTTTTATATACCAAATATTCGCACACTACTTGGCTAGCCAAATTTTAAACCAAAACATGTCTTGTTACTATTCTTTGATTGACAAATAATTGTACATGTTCAATAGTATTTTCTATACCAAATATTCGCACTCTACTTGGCATCACGAATTTTGAACCAAAGTATATACACAGTATGCTCTTTTTGACATGACAATTCCTTTCTTAATATTCAAAGCATGTACACAACATGTTTCTTTAACTATTTAAGCTTATTACATTTTACATCATGCTTTATATTTCACACCATGTACAAAACATTACCAATGTCTACTTTTTGAAGAACTCTATAAATATTCATTATTATCTTATTATTCATCAACACAACACAACCATCTTATTATTATCTTAGTATTCATCATTCACACTTCACTCAGAAAACACAACACAACCATCATATTATTATCTTCAATTTTCATCTTGTTGTCAAATGGAACCATCAAATAGGTATGAGTATGGGTACATGATGGACTCTTCTGATGAAGAAGAATCAATTGTACTTAGTCAACGACGTGGGTTTCAACCTCTATATACTCGAGCTGTATTAATGAGAGATCAAAGGGATGGTAGGCGATATATTAATCGAGACCGAGAGGGAAGCCATGATCGGCTTTGGAACGACTACTTTACAGACGATTGTAAATACCCATCGGAATATTTTCGGAGACGATTTCGTATGAGGTGTGACTTATTTATGCGAATCCCATCGAATGTCGAAGCTCATGATGTTTACTTCACTCAAAGGGATGATGCTACAGGTCGACCGGGACTGTCCGGATTACAGAAGATGACAGCTGCAATTCGTTTACTATCGTATGGCTACACGGCAGATTGTTGTGATGAATATTTACAAATTGGAGAGACGACGGTCGTTAAGAGTATGAAACATTTTTGTGATGTCATAATTGCATTGTATGAGTCACAATATATGCGGGCACCAAACACAGAAGATGTTGCACGATTGTTACAAGAAGGAGATGCAAGAGGATTTCCTGGAATGCTTGGATCGTTAGATTGCATGCATTGGGAATGGAAGAATTGTCCCATTGCTTGGCATGGCACACACAGAGGTCATCATAATAAGCCCACTTTAATATTAGAGGCAGTTGCATCGAAAGACTTGTGGATTTGGCATGCTTTATTTGGTATGGCAGGTTCACATAATGATTTGAATGTCCTTGAGCATTCACCATTATTTGACAATCTCATCCACGGTAGACACACACCAGTCAATTACGAGGTAAACGGACACCATTATACAATGGGATATTTTCTAACTGATGGAATTTACCCTAGGTGGGCAACACTGATCCAATCAATCTCACACCCTACTAGTGGTAAAGAAAGATTGTTTGCAATGAAGCATGAGGCTACTCGTAAGAACGTGGAACGCGCATTTGGTGTATTGCAAAGTAGATGGGCGATCACTCACAATCCTGTTAGATATTGGCAAAAAAATGATCTCTGTAAGATCATGAAGACGTGCATTATATTGCATAACATGATAATTGAGGACGAACGACACACGAATCTTCAACCATGGGTACCGTTACAAGAAGAAAACATCGAACTTCCTGCATATGCACGTGACCCTGCCTTGTTAGGGGCTCATATTGCATCTCGTCTTGGTAGAATACGTGATAGAGGGATGAATAATATATTACGATCAGATTTAATGGAGCATGTTTGGATAAATTATGGTAATGAGCCATAATACAACTATTAATGTAACATGTAATATTTTTAATTTTTAAATAAAATGTTATTTTATTATGTGACAAGTCTAGTATTCATAAATCAAGTCTAGTAAAATTAATTAAAAAATTAATGTTTTCATTCAAATTATTTAAATTTCATTGAAATAAAATTTTATAATTGATATTAAAATTATTTATATTTTTTTCAATATATATTATTATTGAAATTAATAATAATATATTTAAATTATAATAATTTAAATATATATTTATTAAATTTAGGGGTGGGCAAAAAACCAGTGAACCGAACCGAACTGAACTGGTCCAATCGGTTTTTCTTCGGTTTTTCACTATTTACCGGTTCAATTTGGTTCGTTTTAAAAAAAATGGATATTCCGGTTCGGTTTCCGGTTCATGGGTTCAAACCGGTGAACCGAACCAAGAACCGGTCTATATATATATATATCAAAATTCCAAAATTGTTCCATTGTTGATTTAATTACCCTTTGAAGCTGACCATGACAAACATTTTTGCTCATAAATTGACCGAAAAAATCGATTAGAGGAGATTTTGATTAGGCCCAATACTGAAAAAACCGAATCAAACCGAACCGAACCGAACCGAACTGATTCAATCGGTTTTTGATCAGTTCACACTTTTCAATTTTATCGGATCGGTTCATTTTTTCAAAAACCGGATATTATCGGTTTTTTAACGGTTCACTCGAAAAGTGTACCGATCTATTAAACGCTCACCCCTAATTAAATTTATTTATATTTTGTCATTATGTATATAATTATTGAAATTAATAATAATATATTTAAATTTAAATAATTGAAATATAAATATTAAATTTATATATATTTTTTCATTATATATATATTTTTTGAAATTAATAATTATATATTTTATTTTAAATTATATTTATATATAAATATAAAATAAATAAAAAATTAAAAAAAAAAAAAAAAAAAAAAAGGCCCAACCCAATGATTGGAGAGGGTTGGGAATCCAACCCCAATCATTGGGCAAGACCCAAATGGAGTTCCAAATTTGGAACTCCATTTGGGTCTAGTCTTGTGGAGCCCACTTTTGGCTCTTGTTTTTTGGATCCCATTTACAACCAATGTGGCTCAATTTCATCAAACCCAAAATGGGTCTTGTAAAAGTGGGTCTCATTTTGCAACCAATGTGGATGCTCTTCACAAGGTAGGTAGGCAGAATCTTCAAATGCATGTTAAATCAACATCATTACTAGATAAGATTTATGTGAACAAATAATTTAATAAAAAGTACCTTCAAACCTACTATCCTTTATTTATTTTATTTTTTTTAAATATATGCAATAGCATTCTTAATCAAATTAATTCATATTAAATTTCGTTAATATATCATTAAAGAAATGATGCTTTCGATGTATCATAGCATATAGGTCCACGTACTGATCATATTGTATATTATGTTATACGGAATGAGATATTCAATCAAATGAAAAATTCATATACCATATGTCCATATGATATACTATGATATAAGATGAGTAGTTTGAATGTATAAAACCGACACATTGAAAACTTTTTCCAGCATCAAATCGACAATTTCTATTAATCAAGTGAAAGGGCATTACTCTCCTAGATCAATGTTTGCGTTGTTGTGTTACAGGTAGAGGCCTACCTAGCTCATTGGACTCATTTCATGATGATCATTATCAAATTTCTCTTTGTTTTTTTTCCCACATGATTTTATATATAATGGCTAAGTTGTTTAATAGTATTCATTCAATAGACAAGGACTGCATGGTCATTTGACTCATTTCACACTTGACTGTTGTCGTTTACTCAATAATTTGGAGAACCATCTCCAAAACTTGTTATCAACTTGGGCTATATAGACAGATAGTGATAAGAAAATAATAATGTTGGAATTTTATATAAGGCTATTTGTCATTTTCATTCATCAACCTCTCCTCAATAACTTTTTTAATTAAAAAATAATTATTATTTTTTCAAGTAGATTTAAAATATATTCCATTGATCTTATAAAAAATTGATCCTATCTCAATATATTAATTCTTATTGGGAAAATTGTATTAACTGCCCTTGTATATATGCGAAATTGCACTCTTCGGCAAATAATCTATTAATTACACAAACACCCCTGGACTCCATTGACCATTAGGTTGATTAAATGAGAATTTAATACCATAAGGGAAAGTTATAAATTGCCCATGTTCTTTTATGTAAAATAATAATTTAAAATTTTAAGTAATCGAATAAAAAAAAATGCATGATAAATAAAAATTAGAACCTCCACTGCCAATTCAAGCTTTTACAATTTCAATTTCAATAAGTTTCTATGGGAACTCACCTTTAGAAATAATTATATTCTTCCTATAAATAATAATTTAAACATGGTTTGAATGAAAAATATGCTTGATCAATATGATATGCATCTAAAACTCTCTTTAAATGTAATATAAATTGAATTTTACAAATTAAATTGTACAGAGACATTATGATCAATATAATAGATGTAATGCTAAATTTTATTGTTTACCATTAACTATAGTAATCTAATCAAAGTGCAACATCATATATAATATATCTCATAGAACTCATAAATTCAGTATCGAATTCTAGAAATTAACTTTATGCGAGTATAGGATCCTTAACAAGACCATTGTAAATCAAGAATTCAAATTCGTAATTCGTAACACAACATAGCTTCTTAAGATTTTTGTCCATATTCTTAACAAAAATTGAAGAATTTCTTTAATTTAATTATCAAAAAGAGATATGAAATGAACTACTTCAAAATCGCATTAAATCCAATATATATGATAGTGTAATCACTATTTTCGCCCATGATTTTGACCTATCCGCATTTTACCCTCTTAGTTTTAAGAAATAGTCATTTTCGCATAATAATCTAGTATGGATTTGCACATCACCTCTTAGGGGTTGTTTGGTATGGGGTAATCAAAATAATGTGATTTATGGGAAAATGAAATCCAGTTATATGTTTCCTGAGAAAGTTGTATACATGTGTTTGGTTGTACATGGGAATATTATGTTGGATTTTTGGGAATGTTAGATAATTGTGTTTGGTTGCGTATGAGAATGTTTTTGTCTTTAGATATAAAAACATGCCAAAATTAATTTTAAAATAAAAAAATTATAAATAAATAGATAAGATAAAAAAATTAATTAATTAATTGTGTTTAATGTTTCGGTTTTGGTTTTTTCCCCAAGATTGCAAATCCTCTTTATGTGCACAAATGTTTATGCAATTTGATCAAAGAATTTAAGAAAATCACAATTAAGTTGTCCCCAAAATCGGTCCCTCTTTCACATTAGTGAATGAGAGTTTGAGTTTCACAATGTACATTTTACAAGAATATGTTGAAAGTTTTTTCCCTAATATTATAGTGGGATAGATATTTAGGTCACACATGTACCCCTATTTCGTGTAGAATTTATTGTTCTTTAATAATATCAGAATATACCGTAATACTTAAAAAATCTAGTATGGATTTCCTTTAATGATATTAGAATTTAGGGTGAAATCCATTTTCGTCCCTCTAGTTTAACATAATAGCGAAACTGATTCCCCTATTTTCAGAATTGTCTCATTTACTCCTTCTGTTATGATTTTCATTGAAAAAGTGAAATCTGACAGGTACGAAGGTCAAATGACCATGCTACCCCTTAAAGTGGTTTAGATTTCTTAAAGGATACTTTTACCCTCCAACTCTCTTTTTTAATTAAAAAAAACAAAAAAAAAATTGTTAAAATAAAAAAATTTATAAAAAAATTGCTTAAAGGACACTTTTACCCTCCATCTCTATTTTTTAATTAAAACAAAAAAACAAAAAAAAAAATTGTTAAAACAGAAAAATCAGTTAAAAAAATTTCATCTTCCACACACATACCAAAAAAAAATCATCTTAAATAATTAATTAATAAAAAAAACAGAGCTTCATTTTCCTTAAATTGACTCTCTTACCCTTCCCTAAAATTAAAAGGTTTAAATGTACGTTATAAAATTTTACGGTTTAACTTGGCTTATAATCCAATAAAAATTTAACAACTGTCATCAAAATTTTAAAGTAAAAATTAATTATTTTTTTTTAAAAAAATGGTTAAATAATAATAAAATTCAGAATTTTTTTTATAAAGAAAAAAAAAAAACTTAAATTAGGATTGTTTTAAAAAGAAAATAAGAATCATTTCATTTAGATTGTTGTTTCGTGGTGGTGGATCTGAAAACTTAATTGATACTAATTTGGTGGTTTGGTGGTGCATGTGGTTTGAATTCAGAGAAAAGTATTGGAAATCAAAAACTTGATCTTTAAATTTTAAATTTTATTGTTGTTTTAATCTAATATTTGCCAAACTAAAGCACAAACACCGGAAATCATAAATTTTTTAAATATATATATATATATATATTATTTTTTTTAAAAAAAAATGCATTTGAAAAGATATGGAAATTTCTAGATCTTTTCAAATCTTGAAAAAAATTCCAGATTTCTTGAACAAAATGAAAAAGAAAAATTAAGAGGCTTTTGAAGATCTCTTTCTGGTTCTCTACAAACAAAGTTAAAAAAAAGTTTGAAGAGATCTAGAAATTTTCAAATCTCTACAAACAATTTCCAGATCTCATGAAATCTGGAAAGATCTCATCGTCGCTGGCCACCGCAAAAATCTCAAGCACCGCAACCCCGTGAATCAGCCATCACCCAAACCAAGCTTCTCTCCACAATCATCACCCCAAACCTAGAACCTAGGTTTGGACCACCATCATTACCACCACACCAACACCCAAAGTTTTTTTTTTTTTCTCTGCTCAACCAAAGATTCAAATGATCAAAAATGAAAATAAACAAAACAAAACAAAATCAAACTCTAAACCCGATTCTCCCATAGCCCGATTCACAAACCAGTGTGATGAGATCAAGATCGAAAGAGATAGATCCAACCCCAAACGATGAAACTGCGGAGAGAGGAAGAGAGAAATCGTGTTTGGAGGCTTAGGAAAAAAAATAAAGAAAGATGAAACCCAAACATGATTAGAACTATTATTTTGAAGGAAAAACAAATTGGGGCCTTTTTAAAAATAAATTTTGGACCCCTTTACCAAAAAAAAAAAAAAAAATTGTAATTAAATATTAAAATTAATTAATTAAATGAATTTTATTTTATTTAGTGTTTTATTTTGTCAATTTATGGTCTTGCCCCTTGTCAAAATGTTTTTAGAAGCAATTAGTGTAAGTTTACACTTTTACCCTCTTAAATTTGATGGAATCTTTGAAAACCCAAACAGAATTGGACGGTAGGGATCAAAATATAGATTTTTGGTAACTGGGCCGTAGAGGGAACTGTCAACACAATATTAAAAACCAAGGGACCAGTTTGACTATTAGATCAAACTAGAGAGACCAAAATGAATTTCACCCTGGAATTTATGGTAATAAATCTAGTATAGATTTCTCACAATAATAACCGTGTCAGAATTTAAGGTACACTTTAAAAACAAATCTAGTATGGATTTCTAGGCAATGATAAGTAGATTTGAGGGCAAGTAAAATGAAATTAAAATCTAGTATGGATTTGACAGAATAGTATTGAAGAGGAAGAGATAGAGAAGATCAGATCAGATAAATCAGATAGACAACACTCTCTAACTAAACCAGCTAGTTAGAGTCTTAGAGAAGGGTTGGTGTCTCTTGTAGACTTTGAAAGGCCATTTAAACAATCAACTAGTTTCTTGATCTTGTTTTTCAAACTACTATATATAAACACTTTTTTATATTTCAATTTTCAAACTTCAAACACCCAAAAAAGAAAAAAAAAAAAAAAAAAAGGAGCGACGCGGAGATTTGAACAAGAAACAAAGAAACAAAATCAATCAAACCCCACCTCCCTATAACGTTATCGTTTTCATAAATACATCATTTGAAGTCGATCGTTGATCAGTGAGTTTCTAAATTTTGATTAAAATGGTGATCGTGCAGAGACTGGGGATGTGTATTGAATTGGTAAAAATGGCTATACAGTTCGTGGTGGTCGTAGCAGAGGCAGTGAGAATCGTCATCCACCAAGACGTGACCCCTCAAGAACTCTCCAATCACTCTTACGCCGCCGCTGTCCCTTTCATCGGATTTCTTCCCTGAAAAACTCTTCTTCATCATCGCCGGCCGCCCCGTCTTTAATTATTTAATTAATTTCTTTCCCAACTGCTTTAATTTTGCATTGTAATATATCAGGATTTGTGTAATATAAGAGAGAGATTTAATTCAGACAAAGACAGCTTATATTTTGTTTTGTTGTTTTGTTGTTTTTTTTTTTTCCTTGTAGTTTCTTCTGGGTTTGAATTTATAATCATCCATCTTTAATTAAACTCTTTTCTCTTTTAACATCATAGCTTAATAATAATTTGTATGGTTAAATCTTATTGGCTATGAAGAGATGCGACTCTTCTATATCGAAGAGATGTGATTCTTCTAAATAGTTGGGTCTTAATGGAAGACACTGTTTAAACTTTATATATACAGAAGTCTAGTCCTCTCTATATCTAACATAATTATTAGTACTCTATTTCCATCGATAAAAGTACATTAAATAAAAGAGGTCAAGAGAGAGAAACACAGATTATTTCTTTTACAGATTGTCTTCATTCAACTTGGTCTTTTCCAAATAAAGTGTAATGAATCAGGATATGTTTTGAGTTTATTTATACCGTGAAAATCTTGAAGTTCTATAGATCCTGTGAATATGTTTTACGTATAATTGTTATCTACATAATATTTTAGTTTTACATTAGATAGATAGATGAGGAAGAAGAAGAAGAAGATTGTATATTTTTGTTGTTGGAGTTGATTTTTTTATTATTATTATTATTATTTATGGTATGACTTGAATTTGGAAAAAGGTACTACTCGAAACCACAGTCTTTTGGATATAGATGTGAGCGGGTCATCACGCCCCCACCTTGTCTAAATTGAGTGTGGTCCATGGATGGTGATGACTTATCCGAAATCCAGACAAGATTGTGTTTTTATTTGGACAGGTATGCATTAATGTTTGAGTCCTTCAACACAAATGTTTTTGGCAGATATTCTGGACAACTTCCAAAATTGCATAGACGTTTCTTGCCAATGATTTGACGTCCTGCAAACTTCAATCAATGCTGATTACAAATAATTTTTTTTCTTATTTCATTAATTAGTTTTGTTGAAGCCTTTTGCCGACAAGATTTAGAGAAAGGTTTTAGTGAGTCTGAAATATAATTTCAATACCAATGGCCCGTTGCCTGGGTGGTTGGAGCCTCCCATAGGGTGATCCACCACCAAGGTTCAATCCTTGGCCTTGGTATATATATATATTCATTATTTGTCCCACCTTGTGTGGGTGCTCTCTCCCCTGTTGGTTCTGGATCGTATTTTGAAGTCTAATCTCGTTGGTCCCGACAGTTGTTGTAGATTAAAAAAAAGAAAAAAAATATATAATTTCAATTATAATATGAATAATTAATACAAGTGGCATGAATTTTTGGTATATTTGTGCTTGCATGTTAATCTTTTATTTCTATGCTATCGACTGATTGGTGTAAGTAACGGGCCACTAAAAATTCAACATACGGTAAATTTTAAAAATAACACGTGTTATATTTTTAGTGGTTCGATGATGACTAGGTGCAATTTTCTCATGATATAATAGATAAATTTTATGTGTTAACTGACTGATGGGTCCTCTATACCCCACAAAAAAGTATCCAAATGTTTTGCTTCAAAGTTCAATAAAGTAATAATCACATGGATGGAGTTGAATTTTTTAGTGGATAAGATCATCAATATTATTTATTAATTGTGTGAATAATTAAGTTTATTAGACACCACTTTTGTAATTTTTGTTCAAAGACAATGACAATTCACAATAATGGAATAAAACAAATATCAAGACATGAAATTTTTCATCATATATTTTGTTAGATTGTGACTTGTGAGTACAATAATGCATGAGTTAAATAATATATGAAAAAACAATAATAATAATGGTCCGATACTTTCTCTACACCGTACACGTTATCTTCGTGCTTATAGTGTGAACGGAATATTCTGAATCATATTTTAAGAAAAAAAATATCAATTATTGTTTAGAAAGACCGCCTTTTAAAATTAAACATTAAAACAAGAGAAACCTTGTTTGATTATTCTTCATCTTTTGAATTATAAATTAATGTGTATAATGCTTCCAATAATTATGGAGTTAATAATTTAATAAATAAGATGAAGTAGAGAATCAAGAAGATCATTCCCGTGTAAAGATGCCTTGTCCAGATAAGCGTCTGTTTGGATTTCTCCAGATATCTTCACAACAGCTGAGTGAGTGTGACTTTGTGATGTTGGAATCAAAGTGAGAAAAAAGCTTCGTTTCTTTCCTTTTATTTTTATTTTTATGTTCTTCATTCATCACACAAAACCATATACGGTCTAAATTATATGTGATATGGGTTGTTTTAATTTTTGTTGACGATCTTTCTACACCATGGAGATTTTTGAAAATTTTAACATGAAAAGGATACTTTAAATGTGTGTCTTAACATTAAAGTTAATTCATTATTTCATTACGGTGGAAATTCAATTTTTTTTTTAATTTTTTAATTTTTAATTTTTTTTTGACACTATCTATCCACCTATCTAAAATATATAATTTTTAAAAACTTTTTACCATCAGTATGATTCGAGCCGTTGATTTGGGAGTCATTTACCCAAATAGCAAGCTCGTCTATCTACCAGCTGAAAATTCAATTTAAAATATAAGATTATGTACAATTTTATTTCTATTTAAAGTCTCTATAATAAATATAAACCTTTGATAAAAAAAAAAACCACTAAAATTGAAATTCATTATATAATTACATTAGTCTATTATATAGACGTCAATAAATTTTATTGAAAATTGTAAAAAATAACCTAACCATAGAATGAATTATTGTTTCTAATCAAATTCTAATTTTTTATTGTTTATAACCAACCACCATAATACATTATTGTTTTTAATCAATAAATTTCAAAACTACCCTTTTATCCTCTTTTTCCCTTTAATTTTTTTTTTCTCCCCGTTACTCATCTCTATCTATCACTCATCTCTTTCACCCATCTTTTTATCACTTAAGGGAAATCGCAAAGAAACCAAGATTTGGGAAGAGTTTTTTGAAACTTTCGAGTTTGTGGTTGAATCTCTGCTCAACACTTCAAGGTTCGTAAATCTTCAATTTCAATAGCATTATTATGTTTCTTAGATGATATTGTTGATGGATCTTTGTTATTTTGTTTCAATTTTGAGTTTTTTTGTTGACAATGGAATAAACTTCGATTTCGATTTAAAATTATATTTCATGCAATGCAATGTGTCACGGTAAAAGTGATATAAGTTGGTTATTTCATATTTAACGTGACACATCGGCTAATATTGTATAATCATGTATTTTTGAAGTACATGAGATATTTCATGTCTAATAATATTCCATGCTCAACATGACATACATGAGATATTTCATGCCCAACATGACATACATAAGATATTTCATACACAACATGACATACATGGAATATTTCATGTTTTATATAAAATACTGCATATATATGATATTTCATACCCAACATGACATACATAGGATATTTTATACCCAATATGGCATAAATGAGATATTTCATGCACAACATGATATACATGAGATATTTCATGCCTTGTATGAAATACTGCATAATGTGGATATTTCACACCCAACATGACATACATAAGATATTTCATGCCTAACATGACATACATGAGATATTTCATGCCTTACATAAAATACTACATAAAGGGGATATTTCATACCCAACATGATATACATGAGATATTTCATGCAAAAAATGATATACATGGGATATTTCATGCACAACATGACATACATGAGATATTTCATGTTTTACATGAAATATTGCATAATGAGGATATTTAATACCCAATATGACATACATAGGATATTTCATGTCCAACATGACATAAATTGGATATTTCATACACAATATGATATACATGGGATATTTCATGTCTTGTATGAAATACTACTACATAAAGGGGATATTTCATACCGAATGTGACATACATAGGATATTTCATATACAACATGACATATAGATGATATTTTAAAAAAGGTTTTTTAGACTTTACAACTTCCACCTGGTTAAAAACAATAACTTAAATTTTTTTGATTAAAAACAATAATTCATTTCTTAATTTGACTACTTTTATAAATGTCTCTAAATTTTATTCAAATATGAAGTCCTCACAATTCTACCCATATAAATTGACTTTTGAATTTTAATTTTTAATTTTTAAAATTTTTTAACACGTGATATTTAATTGCATACATATTTATGTCCATAGCTTGGGCATTTGATAAAATTTGAAAACCTTTGTTAGAATTTTATAATTATCTGTGAATAAAAAATAGGTATATGTGATTATATAAAGATATTAACTATTATGTTTGAGATAACTAAATGGCAATATATATATATATATATATTAATGTAAGTGATTTGTCATTGTTACATCATTCACCACATCACTCTATGATATATGCGGTGATGACAACTCATTTGTCACATTATTTTAGTTGAATTTTTGATTAATTTTTTGGGTTATATGGCGTGTTTACTAATCAGGAATGAAAAGAATCGGAATCAAATTTCAGTAGAAAGAGAATGGAAGAGAATCAGAATTAAGTTGATAAATTCCATTCCAGCATTTACTAACTTTATAGAAATTAAAAATGGAATGAAGATGATATAAAGTTGATTACAAAAATACCCTTATATATAACATGTTGAAATTTTTTTTTTAATATAAAAACATAATTAATTTTATGTAATCCACTGTATGTATATATGAAATTGTAGTCTAAATAACAGTATATATACATATGACTATACGAGAGATGTTTGAGTATTACGAGATATATATTTATATATATTAAAAATAATCAAACCAAAGCAACATGAAATTCAAGGTGGTAGAGGCAACGAGAATTCAAGATACCTAGGTGCCGTTCACATTGGTTTATGTTCTGCAGTTCATTTTTTCTTCTTTTTATAATTGATAGTTCATGTATATTATACAAATACCCAATAATGACGGCAATTCACCTTTTAAAATAATAATAATAATAAAAAATCTGCAGCACATATATACAAAAATTTTGAAAATATGATTTCACACACAAGATAAAAATTTATTCATAACAAATTCAATAATATATAGAGAGAAAAAATATGGAGAAAAAAAAATGATTGAGAACAATCCATAAAAGAATATTTATTATTTAAATAAGGATATTTCAGTAAATATACATGAATTCCTTTTTCAATCGGCTGATATAGGTGTGGGGTCCACGAAACTTAATTCCCCATAAATTTAGTAATCATAGGAATTCAAAAACCAGGAACTTAATTCTCTTTCCCATGAAGAATTCATAATTGGTAAACACGCGTATAGTGTTACTCTTCTTTATAATAATAAAAAAGGAACAAAAACATTTATAATTATTATAGCTAATATTTATTCGAATTCTAACCCCCTTATTTTGAAAGTAAGACATGCAATTAAATTCTTCCAAAAAATAAAGAGTTTTTATCTGATAAGATAAAATTGGTTTAGTGGTATGTCATTCACACTTACACCATTGAGATTTTGAGTTCAAATCATGTCTCTCTCTCCGGGTCTCGAAGGGATTAATGTCAAGTATATTTGGTAGCAATTTCAAGTAGATGGGCCCAAAGTTGAGTTGGTTTAGACATCATGACCATGTGATCAGATCCTTTAATCTCAACCACTTGATGAGGTGGGTTTCTCTTGATCATCCACAATGCAAGATCCTTCTCTAAAACCATGTCCTTTTCAGAAACTATGAAAACCCTTTTGACATAACCATAATTTTCCCTAGAAAGCGCAAGCTCTCTTGACATGTCTTCTTCACTGAACAATCTTAATGGTCTCATCAATGTGGTTGCTAATGCCCAATCCTGTCAGAAAAATTTCCATGATCACCGATATATATATATATATTGATGTATTACATAGTAACTACTCTTTCATATCAGAAATATATTCTTGTCTAGTATGAATGTGCAATTTATTTTTTCCTGTTAAGGTGACACAGATATATCGAAAGAATAAATATGAATTGTTTATTTAAGTTTTCGATTAGCATCGAGTGCCATGTTTACATACCCCAAAGGCCCAAACTATAGTTCTTCTTGTTGGATTTCATTATATTGCAAAATGAGTTATTTTATCGGTCTAATTTCCATGAATTTTGTATTTTAAGAAATGGGTCTTGTCCATATATCATCAAAAAAATAAAAATAATTTAGAGACTAAAAAAGTCGAATATGATTCGAACCCACAACCTAATTGATCAAGTATGTGAGCTGATCAAGTGCAGGATCATATACGTTTTTTCGTACGGGATTCAATTGTAGAAAGATTCAACAACATTATATAGTAAGTAAAAGGGGATATGCTAATAATCTCAAGCACAATCACAATTGGTCAACACCTTAATCATTGGGATTTGATTTTTAATTTTACCTATATGAATTGGATCTTGCAATACAAAAAATAAAAATAATTTAGATATTGAAAAGGTCAAATATGATTCGAACCCACGACCTGATTGATTAAGTATGTAAGCTGATCAGGTGTAGGATCATGTACGTTTTTTTGTACGGGATTCGATTGTAGAAAGATTCAACAACGTTATATAATACGTAAAAGGGGATATGCTAATAATCTCAAGCACAATCACACATGGTCAACACCTTAATCGTTGGGATTTGATTTTTATCTATATGAATCGAATCTCGCAATGAAAAACGTGAGGATTTTTGCATCTCATAATTTCAGTATATATGATATATCGAAGCTTTGAATAAAGAATTAAATGCTGTTCATACCTGGGTTGGACTAAGCTGATACACATTTGAAGCCAAGAACAAAGGACCAAAGGTGAAGGTGGTTGGAGGGTTGTTAGGTCCATTATCATAAGTATATTTGCTGTCTAGCATAGAACCTTGTCTCCTAAATGACTGATAATCACAAAAACAAAATTTTCAATGATCAAAATTAGAGATATAAATTTCATTCGATTTTATCATTCAAAGCTAATTAAGCAAAGATGATAATTGATACCTCTTGATTGAGAGTTGAAATGTTGAGGTCAGGTCCTGGCATATTAGCAGTGACAAAAACAGCAACAGAAATCTTACTTGGAAATCTCTCCATGGCCTTGGAGACAGCCAAACCACCCAAGCTGTGACCAACAAGGACCACTTTTTCATGCAGAAGAACACTTTCCATGAACTCCATCAATGGCTTGAAATAGTCAGCGATCGATATCAGATTCTTCTCTTGCTTGGAATCAATCCCAGAGCAGCCAAGTCAAGTGCAGTGACATTAATATGGCCAGATGATGATTTCATCAGTGCCACAAGCTTGTACCATGACCAGGCTCCATGGCAGGAGCCATGAACCAGAACAAAATGATGCTCTGATGAGGATTCATTTGGAGGAAATTGAAGGATGATGAGAAGTGAAATCATGAAGATTGATATCAGATGCATCTGGGGTTGTTTTGTTTAATTTGTTTTTTTGCTTCATGTAAAGGTGTTTGATGAAATGAGCAAAGTGTTTGATGAAAGGTCTGAGTGAAATGAGCCAAGTATTTGTTGTGCAAGTACATTATCAATTTGAATATAAGAGATTACTGAGGTAGGTGTTGACCAGAATGGTGTGTATATTAGTTTCTAATCCATTTATTAATGTTATCTTATCTACATGTCACTTTTTTTCCCTGAAATTGAAATTGACAAGATTAATGTATATTAATTTTAGGACAAGATTTCCATGTTCATGTAGTATAATAGTAAAGATTAGTCAATTATCTAGAAGGGGAACCTTATAATTTTCATCAAGAGCAGCCTAGTGTTCAATTCAACTCTCTACAATATTCTTCAATATATATATATACCCAATTATCATTAATTGTTGGATCAATAGTGTAAATAGCTAATTTCTTTATAAATTAACAATAATGTTAAACATTTCGACTTGTAGTCCAACTCATTGTTGTATCATTTGCATATGGATACATATTAAAGATAATTTATTTCATCTTTCATATCTCATAATGTCATATGAATTAGATCTCTTAGAGCATCTCCAAGAAGCCTAAAAAACCAAGCTCCTTAGCTTAATTAAGGGAGGAGCTAAAATGCAGCTCCAAGGAAAGGACCCCCCCTAATTGAGCTCACTTCCTTAGTTAAAGGGTGGCTTCAACCTCCACCTATTTTTTTTTATTAAATCCCAATAGCTTTTTTTTTTTTTTTAAGGAAGTGTCATTTGAATACAAACTCCCTTAATGGCCTCGTACAACAATATTCACCCTTAAATAAGAGGGTCTCCAAAAGATTCTTGGAGACATTCTTACGTAAAAAGTTTGGAAGATAAATTAGGAGATGTATTATGTGTACTTAAAATCCAATAATCAATGCTAGCTGGTGTTAAATAAATTAATTAAGGGAACTAATCAAAGTGGATCCGTGGCGCAATGGTAGCGCGTCTGACTCCAGATCAGAAGGTTGCGTGTTCGATTCACGTCGGGTTCAATCCCCTTTTTTGAAACCTTATTTTATTATTCTTCATCTTTTGAATTATAAATTAATGTGTATAATGCTTCCAGCCTTCCAGTAATTATGGAGTTAATAATTTAATAAATACGATCAAGTAGAGAATCAACAAGATAATTCCCGTGTAAAGGATCCCTTGTTCTGTTGTTTCATTATTGTATATATTTAGGTGGGTAATGGAATTTTAGTGTCATTATTTTTAATTTAATTTTCTTTTGATTAATTTTTTTTTTTTTTTTTTTTTTTAATTTGACATCGAACAAATCAAGCGTCTGTTGAGACTTGTCCAAATATCTCCATAACAGTATCGAAAAGAAAACTCTTCACATATATTTATAAAATTCACATAATACGAATATATATATATATATATATATGTATAAAAGAGGAAAAATAAATACTTCTTTAAAGAAGCTGAATTTAATTTCTTTCAAAATTATAGAAAATTACGTGTGAGTGAGTGTGACTTTGTGATGTTGGAATCAAAGTGAGAAAAAAGCTTCCTTTTTTCTTTTTTCTTTTTTCTTTAGAATTTTTTTTTAAAGTATTTCTTTTGAGGATTTTAAAAATACCTTTTAGTAGTATTTTTTATTTTCATGTTCTCCATTCATCACACAAAACCATATACGGTCTAAATTATATGTGATATGTTATAAATAATTGAGATAATAAAATAAATAAAAGAAATGAGATGACATAAAAGAAGTTAAATGAGAGAAATGAACAACATATAATATAGTGAAGTAAACAAAAGAGAGAGAGAGAGAGAGACGAGATATGAGAGAACACAAGATGAGAAACTTTTCTTTTGTATAGATATTCAGGAAGCTAGCAACCGATAAAACAACAACACAAAGCCTATTTATAGGCAAACTCATACAATAAAATGAAGACACACAAAGGACTAAGTGTCACAAAGAATGAAGCCCACATATTTTACATGCAAAGTGTGTTGTGAAGATTTGAGTATTAGTGGAAAGCCACCAATTAATTACAACATGATATGAGTTATTTTAATTTTTGTTGACGATTTTTTCTACACCATGGAGATTTTTGAAAAATTTTAACATGAAAAGGGTACTTAAAATGTGCGTCTTCACATTAAAGTTAATTCATTATGGTGGAAATTCAATTTTTTTTTTTTTGCCTTTTGCCATCGATAAGATTCGAGTCGCTGACTTGGGAGTAGGGATGGCCAATGGGGAAATGGGGATGGATATGGGTCCCCCCATCCCCATCCTCATTTGCCAAACCCTCAACCATCACCGCACCCCCCCCCCCCCCCCCCCCCCCCATTTGGGGAAAACAGGGATGGGGTAGTTTTGGGGGGAGGTCCCCCCACCCCCATCCCCATTTCCCCATTTCCCTCGGGTCCCCCGTTTCCCCCATTCCCCCATTCCCTCATTTTTCCTATATTATTAAAAATTACATAATAAAAAAATACACAATCCATTAAATTCAAATATAAAATAACATCAAATACAAAAATTACATAATAAATATATATACATAGTTAGTGAGAATAAAAATATTCAAAAAATAAAAATAAAAATATATTAATATATTATATATTATATTTGGGGGAAATGGTTAATTTGGGGATGATTTTCATCCCCATCCCTCCCCATTTCCCCATTTTTTTTTCCAAAAAAATTCCCCCAAATGGGGATGGGGGAACAGGGATTTGGGGCCTCGGGGGAAAATGGCCATCCCTACTTGGGAGTCATTTACCCAAACTCCAAGCTCGTCCATCTACCAGCCGAGCCATGCCCTGGGGGCAGTGGAAATTCAATTTAAAATATAAGATTATGTACACTTTTATTTCTATTTAAAGTCTCTATAATAAATATAATCCTTTGATAAAAAACCACTAAAATTGAAATTCATTATATAATTACATTAGTCTATTTGTCCATAGATAGACGTCAATAAATTTTATTCAAATATGAAGTCCTCACAATTCTACCAATATAATTTGACCTTTGAATTTTAATTTTTAATTTTTAATTTTTTTTATACACGTGATATTTTGCATACATATTTATGTTCATAGCTTGAGGGCATTTGATAAAATTTGAAAACCTTTGTTAGAATTTTATAATTATTTGTGAATAAAAAATAGGTATATGTGATTATATATAAATATTAAATATTATGTTTGAGATAACTAAATGGAAATTTTTTTTTTTTTTTATACACTAATGCAAGTAATATTACTCTTTTTCATAATAATAATATAAAAAAAAGAACAAAACATTTATAATTATTATAAATAATATTTATTAGAATTCTAACCCCATTATTTTGAACTAAGAAATGCAATTAAATTCTTCTAAATAAAGAGTTTTTATCTTATAAGATGAAATTGGTTTAGGGGTATGTCTCTCACACTTACGCCATTGAGATTCATAGTTCGATTCGTGTCCCTCTCTCTAGGTCTTGAATGGATTAACGTCAAGTATATTTGGTAGCAATTTCAAGTAGATGGGCCCAAAGTTGAGTTGGTTTAGACATCATGACCATATGATCAGATCCTTTAATCTCAACCACTTGATGAGGTGGGTTTCTCTTGATCATCCACAATGCAAGATCCTTCTCTATAACCATGTCCTTTTCGGAAACTATGAAAACCCTTTTGACATAGCCATAATTTTCCCTAGAAAGCACAAGCTCTCTTGATATGTCTTCTTCACTGAACAATCTTACTGGTCTCATCAATGTGGTTGCTAATGCCCAATCCTGTCAGAAAAATTTCTTTGATCACCGATATATAATATATATATATATATATGTATTGCATAGTAACTACTCTTTCATATCAGAATACATTCTTGTCTAGTATGAACATGCAATTTTTCTTTTTTCGTGTTAAGATGACACGGAAAGTAATGCATGCCACTGATATATCGAAAGAACAAATATGAATTGTTTACTTAAGGTGCGTTTGACACAGAGATGGGATGGGACGGGACAAGACATGGTAGGATGGGATAAGACAGGATGGAACAGTTGTTCCATATTGTGTTTGAAATGTTTATGATAGGACTGTTAATTATACTATTATGCGTTTGGTATAGATGAGACAGGACGGGACTAGAAGTTCAAATGACCAGAGTACCCATATATATAATATTATATATAATAAATTAAAAATTAATACATATACAATAATATATATAATAAAATATAATATAATATATATTATCTTATATATATTATTATATATTTTAAATTTTTTAATAAATTATATATTATTATATAATAATAATAAAATATAATATAGATAATATATATAATATTTATATAAGATATATATAATATATTAAATACTATTATATATATATAATATTGCACAAATAGAATTTGGTGATTTTTGTCCTACCTTGTCCCATTCTGTCCTATACTAAAGTCACGCCAAACGTGGGACAATCATGTTGTCATGTCATGTCCCGTCCCGTATACCAAACACATCCTTAAATTTTCGATTAGCATCGAGTGCCATGTTTACATACCCCAAAGGCCCAAATTATAGTTCTTCATGTTGGATTTCATTATAATATTGCAAAATGAGTTATTTTATTTGTCTAATTTCCATGAATTTTGTATTTTAAGAAATGGGTCTTGTCCATATATCAAAAAAAAATAATAATAATAATAATAATAATTAGAGATTGAAAAAGTGGAATATGATTCAAACACACAACCTGATTGATTGAGTATGTGAGATGATCAGGTACAGAATCATGCACGTTTTTTCGTATGGGATTCTATTGTGGAAAGATTCAACGACGTTATATAATATGTAAAAGGGAATATGCTAATAATCTCAAGCACAATCACACTCGGTCAACACCTTAATCATTGGGATTTGATTTTTATCTATATAAATCGAATCTTGCAATGAAAAACGAGTAGGATTCTCGCACCTCATAATTTCCGTATATATGATATATCGAAACTTTGAATAAAGAATTAAATGCTGTTCATACCTGGGTTGGACTAAGCTGATACATATTTGAAGCCAAGTACAAAGGACCAAGGGTGAAGGTGGTTGGAGGGTTATTAGGTCCATTATCATAAGTATATTTGCCGTCTAGCATAGAACCTTGTCTCCTAGATGACTGATAATCACAAAAACAAAATTTTCAATGATCAAAATAAGAGATATAAATTTCTTTCGATTTTATCATTCAAAGCTAATTAGGCAAAGATGATAATTGATACCTCTTGATTGAGAGTTGAAATGTTGAGGTCAGGTCCTGGCATACCAGCAGTGACAAAAACAGCAACAGAAATCTTACTTGGAAATCTCTCCATGGCCTTGGAGACAGCCAAACCGCCCAAGCTGTGACCAACAAGGACCACTTTTTCATGCAGAGGAACACTTTCCATGAACTCCATCAACGGCTTGAAATAGTCAGCGATCGATATCAGATTCTTCGCTTGCTTGGAATCAATCCCAGAAGCAGCCAAGTCTAGTGCAGTGACATTAATATGGCCAGATGATGATTTCATCAGTGCCACAAGCTTGGACCATGACCAGGCTCCATGGCAGGCGCCATGAACCAGAACAAAATGGTGCTCTGATGAGGATTCATATGGAGGAAATCGAAGGATGATGAGAAGTGAAATCATGAAGATTGATATCAGATGCATCTGGGGTTGTTTTGTTTTTTTTGTTTTTTTTTTGCTTAATGTAAAGGTGTTTGATGAAATGAGCTAAGTGTTTGATGAAAGGTCTGAGTGAAATGAGCCAAGTATTTGTTGTGCACTTACATGATCAATTTGAATATCAGAGATTACTGTGGTAGGTGTTGACCAGAAGGGTGTGTATATTAATTTCTAATCATCTTATCTACATGTTACTTTTTTTCCCTGAAATTGAAATTGACTTAATTTTAGGACGACTTCCATGTTCATTATATAGAAGGGGGATCTTATAATTTTCATCAAGAGCAGCCTAGTGTTCAATTCAACTCGTTATAATATTTTTCAATATATATACCCAATTATCATTAATTGTTGGATCAATTGTGTAAATAGCTAATTTCTTTATAAATTAACAATAATGTTAAACATCTCGACTTGTTGTCCAACTCAGTGTTGTATCATTTGTATATGGATATACATTAAAGATAATTTATTTCATCTTTCATATGTCATAATGTTATATGAAATAAATCTCTTAGAACGTTTCCAAGGGGTCTGAGAAACCAAGTCCCTTAACTCAATTAGACCATCTCTAGTGCATATGCCAATGCCAATGCCAAATTTGGTACAAAAAAGTATAAAATGCTATATTTTGCACATCAATTTAGTATTGTGCTCAAATGCATAATCCTATTTATAAAAGTAAACACTTACCATAAATACATTCATTATTTCTTTTAATGTTCCAATGCAAAATTCCATTCATGCATTCATTATTTCTTTTAATATATATATATATATAATGGTATTTTTGTAATTAAAAAAAGAACATTTATTGCTGTGTCAAATTTGATACACAATATAGCATATGCTAAATTTGGCACAACATTGGACGAGGATTTTTACACCCTATGCTAAATTTTAGCATTAATACAATTATTTGGTACAGTATTGAAGATGCTCTTAAGGATGGAAATAAAATATAGCTCCAATGGGTCCCTTATGGAACCCCCTTAATTGAGCTCACTTCCTTAGTTGAGGGGGGTGGCCCACCTATTTTTTTTTATTAAATACCAATAGCTTTTTTTAAGGAAGTATTATTGGAATACAAACTCTCTTAATCGCCCTATACAACAATATTCTTCCTTAAATTAAAGGGTCCCCAAAGATAGACCAAAGAGATATATTCGGAGACGCAAAAATTTTGGAAGATAAATACTTAAAATCCAATAATCAATGCTAACTGGTGTTAAATAGATTAGTTAAGGAAACTAATCAAATTCGATACATGGCTCAATGGTATCGCGTCTGACTCCGCATTAGAATGATGCTTCTTCAATTCCAGTTTTTAAAACCTTTTTGTTTTCAAAAAAGGTTTTTCAGAAAAAGTAATGATGTCTGAGCCCGGGTTCGAACCGGGGACCTCTAGTGTGTGAGACTAGCGTGATAACCGACTACACCACCCAGACAACCTGAAGGTTGTTGATTAATTCAGTATATTCACCATTATATTGTTTAAAATATTCAAATGTTTATTTTTATAATCATACCAGCTATAGGTAAAATAACACTCACAATTTTTGGAAATCTTGATTCATGAGTTTAGACTTGAGATATCAGATCAAAAAATTAAAAACTGATGGAAAATTACTTCTTAGGTCCAAAACACAGCCTCAAATTTCCAGCACATACTATGATCAAACACTTGTACAACTAATTAAAGACAATACTAACAACATTATGATTACATTATTTTTGTGTAAACAAAGAGTACATTAAGAATACATATATACCACTTGGACAGTGGAACAACATAGAATACAGCAAACAAGATCACTTCACTAAAACAGGTGATAATTGTGATGATGATGATGAAAACATATGCAGTACATATCTGGATTCCAAGCATCTTCCTCCATTGAAACAGTGAAAAAGCTCTTCTTACCCAAGTATAATATCCAAGTTCTGAAAGAGAAAATGAAACGTTCCATTTGAAATATCAAATATGGAGCATCAAAAACTTCCCCAGTTCACTGACCTAGAAACATTCACATGGCATATATGATCTCCCCGCTGCTATCGATGTCAAGATCGGGATCGGATTCTAGGTCCTCTTCCATGTCGTCATCAATGTCAAGGCTACCAGTCAAATACTGGTTGAGACTAGGGGTACCAGCTGCTGGTATGGTGGCTTCAGAAATTATCTGCATGATTTCGTCAGAGCTTTGCATGGGCTGATCAAGTTCTTCAAACTGCCCATCCACTGGGTTCTCAATCACAAGATCTGCCGGAAGGTTCCTCAAAAACCACTCGTGGTTTCTAATCTCAGGAATGGTTATCCTCTGCCCGAGGAAAATAAAGTTCAAGTTCAGAAGTTTGGAATTTTTGTATCTTATGTGTAATTTAGATTACAGAAAAGAAGATATTGAAATGACAATGACAGCAGAAACAAACGGATACATGGTTTATACAAACACACTCAAACAAACAGAGCAGTGCATCCTCTCAAACATTTCATTTATTAGAACCGGTTACCAAAGATGGTCATTACGAGGCATTAATATTTCAAGCATGTTATCCGAAGATATTAACATTGAAACTCAGGTCTCGTGAAAGAACATGCTAACCTGTGCAGGGTCAGCTACAAAAATCCTTGAGATCAGATGGCGGCACTCAGGAGATATATGAACATAATCAGGAATGGAATATTGAACATTCAGAATTCGCTGCAAGAAACAACCAATTACGTTACTCGTGTACAGTAATAAAGCTGCCATTCTTTATGGAAACTGGAAAGGTGCAAAGAATTACATGTATTGTCTTGCGGAAGTTCTTTGGCTCATCGGGATCCTCGAAAGGGTACGCTCCCACCAACATAACATATAAGGTTACTCCACAAGACCACACATCTGCAATCTGAATTACACATCTGATCAGAATAATATTATTGTTAAGTATCAAACTATTAAATGCATGTTTGCAAGAGTGAGATCCTTGCTCTAACGATGCTACATTATTATAATGGTTTTATAGTTATCAATTAAACTTCTTAAGGCAATTTACTGATGCATGTTTTTCAAATATCATCAATGGTTCGTCTGATAATTATTTCATGTAGTCACTGTCTTTTAGTATTACATAATTTTAAAATTTTGCAATGGACACTGGTCTGTTGACAATAGTTTAAAACATGACAGAATTAAATTAAGAAAGAACAGGAATAGCCCTGGCAATAAAGACCACCAATTGAGATTAGGCATATTAATAGTTGGACAAAATTTCAGCTCAAAATGATTTTATAAATGTTGATTCAGGCAAGTAAGAATCTAATACCTTGCCATCATATTCTTTCTTAAGTAACACTTCGGGGGCTATGTATGCGGGAGTACCAACAGTTGACTTTGGCTGCGAATGTAGAACTGAGGACTGCAAGAATCAGATCAAGTCAAGATAAGAGTATATAAACAATCAAAAATATGGCACAACACAGAAGGATAAGAGATGAACAAATAACATATTGGCTATAGCTATATACTAAACCGACATCTACAAACAATCTAAGCAAATGACGAAATCACTCACAACTAAAGGGGCATACGATAAAAGGAATTTCTACAACCATATAAGTATACAATCAATCAACTTGAGGTGTACTCACAAACAATTTTATGTTTCTGACCTAAACAACAAATGTTGGTTGTCATGGATAAGCAACAAAACCAGAGACAATAATGGCAGCAAAAGGAGAGGGGCTTCTGGTACCTTGGAGTATCCAAAATCACAAATCTTCAATCGAGGAGCTGGGCTTCCATCCAATAATGTATTCTCCAGTTTCAAGTCCCGATGGCATACTTGCTTTACGAAGGAGAACAACAAAATGGATCCAAGTTAGTTACCTAGTTAAATCTTCAGGGTGAGAAAGAAACACAGTTGAAAGGGAGAAAAATCATATACCATCGAATGACAGTAGCTGACTCCTGATGTAAGTTGTTGGAAGAAAAACCGTGCCTGCAGCGTGAGCAAGAGTTCTTACGATAAATATTCTGGAGCAATACAAGAAAACAGAACAAGAAGTTGGATAAGAACCTCATCCTCACTGAACCGCCCTGCATTGCATATGCGCTCAAAGAGCTCTCCTCCAGATGCGTATTCCATTACAATAGCCAGATGGGTTGGTGTTAAAATGACCTATAATAACATTAAGAAGAGTTATAGAACTGAAATTGTCTTCCACGGAAGAATATGAATAATAAAGTGTAAGAACGGAAGGAACCTCTTTGAATCTGACAATGTTAGGATGCCTTAGTGATCTGTGGTTGATAATTTCCCTTTGAACATTTTCATCTATCTGTAACACACAGTACAACAATTGAAAAAATGGCAACATCAATTGAATAAATCATTGAAAGACTCCACGATCAAGGACTATAGTATCTATATAAATACCAGAAAAGTGATCGAAATCAGTACCATAGACTACGGCAAACAGCTACTCCCAATTTAGGCACTACAGTTGAATGCGCACCATTACAGCACAAAGTCACATTTCAATACAAACTACAAGTCCTAAAACATATAATATAAACCTCAAACACAAACAACTAAAACAATAATCGATGCCCGATAAAACTATCACGTTAAATTCCTATCAGTTAACCCCAAAACCATTCAAATCTGATACACACGGGCACATGCAGAGGACTCGAATCCTTTACTCTTCAAACTCCCATTAAAGAGTAATTAACCACTGAATTAGAAAAGCATTAGTCCTCAAACATCAAATACTCAAAAAAACCACTCAGATTCCAAATTACACACTTTAAGCCTATAAGCTACACTCGAAAATACAAAACAGGAGGCGGAAAACCAATCAAGAACCCATTAAACCTCAAACCACACAAACCCCACCAAAACCCAACAATAATAACCAATAACCCAGAAAAAGAAAAAGAAAAAAAAAACACACACACACACACACTTTAATGCGAAAACTAAGCAAATTAGACCACAACATAATACAAACAAAACTCAAGCTCAATTAAGAACCAATGGAAAAAATAATAATAATAATAATAAGTAATTAACTATATAAAGCTAACTCAAAACTCAAAACACATACACATCATCATCTTCAAAAAGCTAAGTTAATAAAAAGAAATAGACACTAACCTTCTCACCTCTCTCGATATACTTAACAGCAACAAGCTCATCAGTCTGTTTATCTCTCATAAGCCTCGCAACCCCAAAATTCCCCGACCCAATATCGCGAACGAGCTCGTAACGATCGCTGTCGTGCATGATCGGCAAGTCCATGCCTGGACCCACTGTGATCGCCGATCGATCCATTCTTTCTTTCTTTCTTTCTTCTTTTTTGTTTTTTTGTTCAATAAAGATATAAACCAACATACAACAAAACAGTTCACATTATCGCATCATGATGGCCAGTAAGAGCATGATCGAGATCAAAGGAGAGACGGTGGTGGTGATGAGGTGGCGAGAGAAGCACCGTTGGATGGTTTGTGGGTGGAGAAAGAGACCGGTGATGTGGTTATGCTCGTGAAAAAGTCTCACCTGTCCCCAAAAAAACAAAATGGATTTTTTTTTTCAAAAGCTCTCTTTTTTTATGTGGGTTTGCAGTGAAGAGGAGAAAGAGCTCGTGAAAGGACCTCACTTTCTCTCTCTAGAACTGTACGGACCTCTCCCTCTCTCTCTCTCTATATATATACACCTATCTCTCTCTGTTGTGACTGAGTTTTGTGTTTTATCCAAAAACCTTTGAAGCAAGGCAAAGTGATGA
This sequence comes from Acer campestre, assembly GCA_954870605.1. Lineage (NCBI taxonomy): Eukaryota > Viridiplantae > Streptophyta > Magnoliopsida > Sapindales > Sapindaceae > Acer > Acer campestre. Next base: position 34,885,409 of record OX940802.1, on the reverse strand, counting down.
TGAAGTAACTGATAAAGATATTTTGTGTTTATTTATTATTTTATGGGAGAATTGTAAATAGTCCCATGATCTTTAATCAAATACCAAATAAACCCTATAGTTTAAACAATCATAAAAAAAAAAAAAAAAAAAACCTTTGTCTGTTAATTACTTTATGTAAATTAAATATTTTATTATAAACGGAATAAAAAAGGAAAATGTAATAAATAAATATATGTACTAATAATAATAAAATAAATTTCTTTTTTAAAAAATTAAAAAATTAAAAAATAAAATGATATTTGATATAAGTAAACAAAACTATGGAAAAGACATGAACATTACCAAGATGGATATATGTCTTTTAGCATTTCATCCATATATGTTTTATATTTTTAAACAATTTTGTTTTTATTTTTTATTTTATTTTATTTTATTTTTTAAAAATATTTTATTTTCTAACATATATTTAGCATTTTTGTCTCATTATTTTTTTAGTTCAACTATAGGAAGAAGGATATATATTTAAATAAAGTCAATTTACAGTCAACTAATGGTAGGGGTTTTTTTTGCTGATTGTTCAAATTATAAGGTTTGGTTTGACATCTTATCAAAAGCCGGGGGATATTTACAATTCTCCCTTATTTTATTCATATGTGAAAGGATGAAGTGAAATTACGAAAACGTCCTCCAATTTTATTAATTCGTGAAATGATGAAGTGAAATTGCGAAAACGTACCCCAGCTAGCCAGCTGGGATTTCTAGGATTTTGTCTGATTGTGGTGCGTGTGTGTTAGGTGGGACAGTCTCACAGTCAACCTCCTCAAAGAACTTGACACGTGATATAGTCGATAATTATATGTTATTTTATTGTACCGTCTTTTAAATGGAGGTCTTTTAATGGTGAGACCGTTCCTCACCAAAGTTTTTTCTCGTGGATGGAAGTGAATTGACAAAAATAGAGTTACCTATGGACAAGGATTCAACGGAGGATGAGCATTTCCCAATGGGATCCCACCCCGTTCGGAGGCAGATTTTGACCCCAAATGTATTTAGGGGTAGGCGTGTAGGAACCTCCACCACCCCCATTTCCCATCCCCCTATTTCTTGACTGAGGATTGGTTGTAATTTGGAAAGAGGTGTGATTTGGTGTGGAGGTTGAAATTTGATCAAAATTTACAAGGATAAAAGAGTCTTTTTCTCAAGTATTTAGAGGAATTCAATCGCATAAGAGATTGAAATGCGTTGCAAAATTGAGTTTCATAGTGTGATATTATCGGTACGAATGTATTTAGTAAAGAATCAATCAAAAAAAAAATAGACGTGGCCACGTGGAGATACATATTTCCTATTGAGAAAAATAGTTATCCAAAGTTCCAAACTGCAATTTGTAGCCTTGCTCTAAAATTGTTTAGGATATATAATCATGGACCATAAACAAATAACAAAAAACATGCTTATTAATATTATGTATATTTTTAATGTATTTGCTCATAAAATATACTACTTTTCAAACTAGATAACCAACAACCTTATAAAAAATTATGAACTACTTTTCGAACTTTCTTTGAGTGTAAGGTAAGAGATCTAAATCTTTTTGCATTTTTATTCCATTTTTGGCTTTTTAAATGAAGTGTAAGGTAACTAGTATTTCAAGGAGAAAATAATATATATATATATAGATTATTAACTCATTAAAGTCGATACAAAATAAAGATATTATAATATTGAGTACTACGTATTATGAATTTGAGAGTTTATAAATGAAATATAATTTGAACTCACGAATTTATTTATATGAGTGCAATGAGCTTATTTAGAACAGTTTGATATATATTTTTTAAGAATTTAAAATTTATTCTCAATTTTTTTCAAATTAAACAAAAGAAATGCTTTTAATTATGTTTATCATTTTAGAGAATCACTTCATTTAATAAAATTCTTGCTTCAAAGAAAAGTTTTCATTAAAATAAAATAAAATAAAATTTGTCAACTTCAATAACATAAAAATAAATGAATGATATAGTGTTGGGTAAACACCAGACAAAAGGATATTCGTATCTTGTGACCCTTCAAACACAACAGTCTAACCAATGATTTATTGATTTTTTTTTTTTTTTTAAAAAAATCTATCATCTAACAGGTCAAGAATTTATCGGGACTTGTTAATATCAAGCTATACATGTATGATCCGGATATCTATTTAAATAATCGAAAGAGATCTAATCACCATAATACCTGAAAGAAAACTTTTGACATGTGATTGTAAAATTCTTATAGTGGAACTCAAACCTACCATCAAATAATTAATATACAAGAAAAATTATATCAAAAAAATATTTTTTTATATTTTTTTATTACAAACATTATTATTCCCTTTATTTTTGGGTAGTTGGTATAGATGTTGGCTTATCCAAACACAGTCAACTGCATGAAATCATCTTCAAGGTTTTTTATTTTTTATTATTTTATTATTTTATTATTTATTTATTTATTTATTTTATGTTCAAGAATTTATGCCTCACAAATTCTGGCAAGGTAGGCTGTCCCAGTGTCCCACTCACTTTCAACATCCATTTTTAACAATTTTGCTGGTTTTTATTTTTTTTTATTTTTTTTATGGTTCAATTAGTGTTTTTAGCAATTAATTGACCTAACAAAGACAAAAGTCATGACCGCCTCCTAATGTGGTTTGGTGATATAGAAAACTCATTCAATCCGTTAATTTTTAGATTCAAGTTGTATTTTATATTAAAAAAATATATTCATGGTCCATTAAAATTCATTTAGTTGGATTTAATTCCATGATTAGAAGAGAGATCACAAATTTTAAAAATTAAAAAAAAAATGATAATTAAAAAGGACTAGTGAGCTTTTCAGATTGAGAGATTTGCTATTATACAGTCCAACATATAATTTTTTTTTCTTAAATTATCTTAAATAGAAACAAATGAAATGTCTTATACAAAGTAAAACTAATAAAACCTTACTTTTTTTATTTCAAAACCGCTAATGACAAAAGCTTGAATGATATAGATTATTTCAAATCATTAAATGTTTACCATTTTTGTTTATATTTTCTTTCATATCTCGATCTCATGTTTTCCATATTTAGTATTTATTGATTTATTACTATTTTTGTTTATATTTTCTTTCAGATCTCGATCTCATATTTCCCATATTTAGTATTTATTGATTTTATTGTTTCACATGTTTATTTTATTTTTCTTCTCAAATTCTAGATCCATGTTTGCTATTTTTTTTTTCTCTCGGTTTATTTTCTTTTAGATCTTCCAGTATACTATAATTTGTATCAATTCTTTTGTAGATTTTATTCCGGATCTTCCAAAGTTAGTTTAATGTTATTTACAAAAAAAAAAAAAAAAAAAAAAAAAAAACCAATGAAATCGCACCAAGAAAACCTAATCTCTGACGAAACAAAATCACTCAAAAAAATAAATAAATCATCAGACGATTAATATTACACTCACAATCTACCACCAACAATCTAATCGACTGTAGAAAAAATCGCATCTAATAAAGATGGTTTTACTATAAAATAAGGAGAAAAAACAAGTCTTGCCAATGGATGTGATAAAACTATATATAAAAATTAGAGATGAAGTATATTTTTATTTTTATTTTTATTTTTTTGAAAAAGATATGGTGTGTATTACGTTTGAAAAATGAGTAAAAGGGTAATCTCGGAAATAAATCAAAAAAATTAATAAAACCATTTAATTTTATATAATTAAATCAAAATTTTAAAAAGTGAGACATAAATAGTTTAATAGTAGGGGTGCCAATAGAACACTCAAATCTTAATTGTGAGTTCTTTATTATTATTATTTTTATTTACATTAGAAACTTGGTTGGTTTAGGACATCCCTAGAAAGATTTAGACATTGACTCACTTCAAAATAAGAGAGAGAACCAAAAGCAACCATTGGAAACATTAAACTTTCGTTAGTAACCATTTTTGAAATTTTAATTGTTAGTAACCACTTTTTTATATATATATAAAAAAAATCAGTGTATATCCATAAATTACAAGAGTACCCCTGAAATTAGTTTTTTTTTTTTTTAAAAAAAAAAAACCTCAAACTTGAAATCATGACTAAATATTTGAATGTTGAAACTTGAAATCATGACTAAAATGAAATGTGAAACTTGAAATAATGACTAAAACGAAACGTAAAACTTGAAATCATGCCCAATTTCCCTTCTTCCCTAACCTTCTTCCCCAAACTAGTTTTTTTTTTTTTTTTTAATTTTTTTTTAAAAGGTTTTTTCTTTGTCTTTTTTCTATAGATCCGTACATCGGCGAAGGGGAAGCTCTGACGACACGACGCACGACGACATGACACACGACGGCACTGTCAGCTGAGCATTAAGGACGGCGTTGCCTCGGCAGTTCGCGAAGCCCAGAAGCTCGTTGTCGCTGCCACAAAGCCTAGAAGCTCGCCGGCCCTCGACGACCCTCAAAGCACGCTGACGAGAGAGAGATCGAGGAGAGAGAGAGAGAGATATCGGGAGAGAGAGAGCAGAGGAGAGAGAAAGAAAAAAGAGAAAAAGAGAGAGTTGATTTGGGATTGTTTTTATATGGGGGTATTCAAGTAAATTTACAAAAATGTGGTTATTAACAATTAAATTTTCGTTTGTGGTTACAAACAAAATTTCCATGTTAGATGTGGTCATTTTTAGCAATTTCCACTCAAAATAATAATAAAAAAATTACAAGAACTAATGGTCATCAAATCTGGGAAATCTAAAAATAAATAAATAATCTATTTGTTTACACAAAATAGTGTATAAAATGGTGTCATTTTCATGCTTGGTTGAGATTTAGTGATAGTTTGATGATGATAATAATAATAATAATAGCCTAATAGGGCAAAAAGGGATGGGCATTGGTACCCCAAAATTATTGGTTTGCTGGAAAGTGGTGCCCTCACGTATAGGACACTAACTACCTTAGATACGTACCCTTGTGTTTGTAATTAAAAAAGGACTCATTTGAGAAAACCAATTATTTTGAGAGATATGTGACATTTTCCACTTTTCTCTTTCTTGAGATTGAACACTTATCAAGAATACGTTCGGAAGCAGGAAAGTTAATCCCAAGTTAAACTATTTTAAAATATTCCCCGTCGAAGGGAGGATGTCTAGATATGGTCTTGAATAACGAGTTGCATCGGATTGAATTAAGTTTAATATCCATGGAATTTGATCTGGGGTTTTCTTGCATTTAACTCATAAAGAGTTGTCTAATAGTGTGAATGGTAGAAGTTATTTGGGGGTTTAAATATATATATATATACAATTTTCTATTATCAGTTCGTTCTGATATAAAATATATTAGGACAAAAAATGTGAACAACTAGATTTACATACTTTGACTCAAAGTGTATGCACTTGTCAAAACTTTTCAATAATCTATGGTCCACATTCTTCCTGACCCTGATATATTTATTGTCAGGACGAACAGACAATAGATTTGTACCAATTGTTTGTGTAGAAAATGAAACATTTTTCCTTCATATAGTTTGGATCTCTAGTATACATATATAATTTTTTTTTTTTTTTTGACCTTTTGTTTTGATTTTCAATTATACTATATATATAATTTTTTTTGATAACGGGTACAGGGATTGTTTGGGGTAAGGATTTAAAATCTCGTAACCGTCCCGAAATTAAATTAGGTATTGAAAAAAATACCGACCTCATACCATGATATAAATTGTAAATACTAAACCTGCCCCTAACCTTTTCGGGGCGGATCCCATTGGGTCCTTAATTTTTGACATCCCTTGTATTGTATGTAATAGTTTTCATTTTTTTTAAAACAATACTAATCTGCTAATCATTTGGTTGGGGCTATGTTGGCAATAAACAAAAATTCTCTAATGATTTGAGTTTTCACTGTGCTTTTAACATATATTGTAACATCTCATCGTTATAAATAGGAACTATTTATTCTTTCTAGTGGTGCTATTGACACACTCATTATTGAACTATTTATACCCCATCTTTTAAATTATTTAGTATTTTTTTTTCTTTTATCAAATTACTTAAAGAGACATACCATTTTTATTAAAAAAACTTGTACAAAGTAAAACTAATAAAACTCCACTTTCCATATTTCAAAACTCTAATGACATATATTATTTCAAATCATTGAATGTTTATTATTTTTATTTATATTTTCTTTCAGATCCTAATCTCATGTTTCCTATGTTTAGTATTTTTTGATTTTATTATTTAACATGTTTGTTTTGTTTTTCTTTTCAAATTCCAGATCCATGTTTGTTATTTTTCCTCTCGGTTTATTTTCTTCAGATCTTCCAAGCATACTATGATTTGTATCAGTTCTTTTGTAGATTTTATTCCGAATCTTCCCAAATAAGTTTAATGTTATTTAAAAATAAATAAATAAATAAAATCGCATCAATAATTGCAACCAAGAAAACCTAATATATGACAAAACGAAACCACACCAAAACCCTAACTTAATCGCTAAAGAAAAAATCATTAGACAAATATCACACTCACAATCTAAAAAATCGCATCTAATAAGGATTGTTTCACCATGAAATAGGAAGAAAAAACAAGTTCTGTGAATGGATGTGAGAAAATTGTATATAAAAATTAGAGATGAAGTGTATTTTTATTTTTATTTTTTTGAAATAGATAAGAGGTGTATTAAGTTTGAAAAATAAATAAAAAAGAGTTTTTTTTTTAAGTTGTTTGGTTGGTAGATTTTTTTATTTTTATTTTATTTTAAATTTTAATTTTTAAAAAAGGATCTATTTGGAGAAGCATCTCCCCATGAGCTTTTACCTAGTAGAGATTTAAAATATATAATATCTACTCAATTTAAAATAGACAATCTCAAAAGTACAACCAATCAACTCCTAAAAAAAACTCAAATAAAACGTATGTAAACCTAAAGCATCTATTCTTTTCATAACTTTTTTTTGTTAGCAAATAAATACATATTTCAAACCCTCATTGTCTCACCGATGCGCGCCTCTATCTCCCTTCTCCGCTCCGTCTCTTTCTCTCTCCGCCAACAACGCCATCTCCTCCCCCGCTTTCACCCCACCACCAAGCCACACCGCTTCTCGTCAATCCCACTCGAATCCTCCTCCGCCGCTTCTGATAGTACTTTGGTCGAACACTCGGCGAGCAGAGTTAGTTCTTCCGAGGAAGAGAGATGTGATTACTTTAACATCAACGAAAAATCCGGCGGCGGCAAAGGAGTGTCTTTGGGTATCGAAATGGGGACGGCGGGCAGCGAAACGAGGCACCTGGGTTCGCCGTCGTTGGAGGTGAAGGAGCAGTGGAGGAGGTCGAAGCTGGCGTGGCTCTGTAAAGAATTTCCTGCGCTTGCTTGTGCGCACCGTATTTTTTTAATTTTTTTTGATAGATTCAGTATTTTGGATGCGGCGAGGAAGTGGTTGAGGCAGGAGGACGCCACTTATCTGGTTGTACATTTTATTCGGACTGGCGAATATATGGCCGCGTTCAGGGTATATATATATATATATATTCTCGATTACTGATTATATCATTGTTAAGACTTTTTACAGTAGTATGGTTTCTGTTTGTTTTGCATCAGTTCACCATCTGATTAAGCAAGGATTTGTTTTGGTTTGTCATTTTCTGTTTTGCTCGTTTGTTTTACTTTTACATACGAAGTCTGTTTTGACTATATGACCATATCTTGTTTCAGGTGTACAGATGGATGATGGATCAAAATTGGTATCGATTTGATTTTGATCTTGCAACCAAGTTGGCAGACTCCGCGGGTGGGCGAAACTTTGGCATAGGTCGTCAAATGTATTACGAGATTATTAATCAGGGACATGTGCCTAGTGAATCTACATTTCACATCTTGATCGTTGACTCTCTAAAGAATATTAATCAGGGACATATGCCTAGTGAACCAACTAAAGTTTTCTTGGACGAAACATGTAGCATTTATAATCGTATGATTCAACTGGGAGGTTACCAACCCCATCTCAATTTGCACAATTCTCTCTTCAGAGCTCTCACAAGTCAACCTGGAGGCTCATCAAAACTTTACCTTAAACAAGCTGAGCTTATTTTTCACAATTTGGTGACCTCGGGACTTGAGATACAAAAGGATATTTATGCTGGTCTAATCTGGCTACATAGCTATCAAGCCACTGTAGATAAAGAAAGGATAGCTTCACTTAGGGAAGAAATGCAACTAGTGGGAATTGAGGAGGGTGAAGAAGTACTCTTGTCTGTCTTGAGAGTTCACTCAAACGAAGGGAACGTGGAAGAAGTAGAAAGAATATGTCTCGAACTACTTGATTCTAATGATGGCATCCCCATTCAAGCATTTGTTTATAAAATGGTAGCCTATGCCAAGATTGGAGAATTTACGAAATCCTTGGATACATTCAGGGAGATGCGGAAGCTTATGGGTTCTGCTACTGTTCCAGAATATTGCGAACTCATAGGGTTGTTATGTAAAGCTAAGAATACGAAACTTGCAGAATCGGTTATGGATGAGTTCGTAAAGAGCGGCATGAAGCCACCACTCATCATGCCTTCTTATATTAACATAACAAACCTCAATTTGGGCATGCCTGATAGATTGCGTTTGGCTTTCTTTGAGTATGAAAATATTCTTGTTTACAACATATACTTGGAGTCTTTGATTAAAGCTGGTAATGTGGAGAAAGCTGATGAGGTTTTTAATCAAATGCAAAGTGATGAGGCCATTGGTATTGACGCTAGATCATGCAACAACATGTTGAGTGGATACCTTTCTTCTTGCAACACCATTTCGAGTGGATACCTTGCTTCTGAAAAGTATAATAAGGTAGACAAGCTAGTATATCGTCTGATGTTCGTGAAGGATTATGATATTGAACCCCGGTTGATGGACGATCTTGACCATGTCGTGAGCAGGGTCAGGAAAGGGTTAGTTAATTTAGTTTAACAAATATTAGTTTTCATCCATTTAAACTTTTTTTTTTTTACGTTGTTTCACAGTGTTGATCGGTAGTTATTTGGGTGAAATTTAAACCGAAATAAGTATATATATTGTTATTTTCACTTTCATTAAATCTATGTGTTATATTATCTTTAGTTATTTTTAAGTCTGCACAAATATCACCGTAGCAAAGGATCTGAATCCAAAAGTCATTTGATTGGATTTAATTCCATAATGAAAGAGAGACCAAAATTTTTAAAATTAAAAAGAACGGTAAGCTTTTCAAAAAGAGATATTTGCAATTATACTGTCTAAGAAATATTTTTTCGTTGTTAGATTATCATAAATGGAACAAATGAAATGTCATTATGAATTATGAGGAAATGAAGACAAAAAAACTATTTAAAAAAAAACTTAAAAACTAATGATAACAAATCTCATATTTTGTGGTCCACCGCTCACTCGTTTTTACTTGCTCACTCGATTTGGGCATGCATGATAGGGCTTCTAAGAGTATGAAATTTTATTTTATTTTATTTTATGTCAAAGTTTATTCAAGGGGCCTAAAAAGCCTAAAAGCAAGTAAAGAACAAAGAGCCCAACCGGCCAGAAAACACAAAAGCAAACAGCCCACAAACTAGGGGCTACTGCTACAGCCCCAAACACGAAAAAAAACAAACACAACAAAAGTTCAAACACAAATACCATACCCACCCCTTATCTTTAGAAAGCCCATGCTACCCAAAAACTACAAAGCCCAGAAGGCACAAAACAAGAGCGGCCAAACTCACAAAAAAAAAATAAAAAAAATAAAAATAAAAAAAATAAATAAATACACACACAAATTAACAAATGAAACAAAAACCATGACCACAACCTAATAACGATTAGTTAACATTCACCATTTTCCTCCTAATTCCCATCAACTTCGAGTAAGCTTTAGCAACGATGTTGGCCATCTTCACTTTCTTAACATTGAAATCAAATCCCACAGCTACACCAATGCCTATGACTTTAGAGATCTCCTCCTCAAGGTTCTAGGGCATATTAGAAACATTCTTGGAGCTCCTCAACTTCATTCCAAGACCCTTGATAGCAAGGCAATGCTCTCTACCATTCTTTCTCCTCGAGTATTTTTATGGCTTCATCTTTAATTCCCCAAATCACAAGGATTGAAATTAATCCTGATGTTAGAGGCTGCCTCTTGATAACCTTATTAGGCAACACCACCTTTGAAAACTCACCAGAGCAAGTAAACAACTACCTACTTTTGAAAACATCAATTGGGCTTCTGGTTTGCTTCATATCAAACGCAAAATCACGGCCCAACCCACCACTCAAAACTTGTAAAAAAACGGATCCTTCATCAGATTCCCCTAGCATTCTCCACACTAAAATTTCCAGCTGGACTTTTAGTCCCTTCCCAAATTGAAGCTACATTGATACCCAACAACCTCTCATCCTTATCACACCTATATGAGCCTTTGAGCCCAAACCCCAGTCTAGACACTGAACTTTCATTATCCCTTTTCATAATAGCACTGTCACCCTTCAAGAGTTGAAATTCAAAACGACCCCCCACCATAAATGATTTCACCATAGCCAACACTCTTCTATTCTCACAAGACAACTTGTCAATGCACTTAGAGACCACCATTGAACCTTTTTTTTTGAAACTAAGTGTAGAGAATAATTCAACTTAACTTTATTGATAAAACTGATTTACACACACATATATATATATATACAGAGGTCGTGTATGGTAGAGTTAGAAAACTAATCTAGTTAGAAAACTAATCTTATACAACAGCTAAAGAGATAACGACAGCTAAATGGATAATTACAAGAAGCATTGTGAGATATCAAGATATATACAAAGTCTTCATGCATGCAGTATGAGAGTGTGAGCTGTATACAAACTCTTAAGTTGTTGAGTTTGAGTTAGTTGGGTTATCCTTAATACGCCCCCGCAAGATGGTGGGCATTTCTAAGACACCAATCTTGGACCATAGTAGTGTGAACCCAGTTCTGGACAGTGGCTTGGTGAGCGAGTCAGCTAGTTGGTCTGCGGAGGCTACATGGGTTACCCGAAGTTGTCCACATTGAACTTTTCCCAGATGAAGTGAAAATCAATGGCTATATGCTTCATTCTTGAGTGAAATACTGGATTCGAGCATAGATATGTGGCACCAACATTGTCACAATAGATTGTTGGTGGATGAGCCTCAACAATTAATAGTTCACACAAGAGATTGGAGAGCCATATAGTTTCGGTAGTAGCAAGATCAACAACCCTATGTTCCACCTCTGTTGAGGATAGAGCGACAGTCCGTTGTTTGCGAGAGCACCATAAGATCTCATTCGTGCCAAGGAAGATGACATAGGCACTGGTGGATATGCGGTCATAATGGTTTCCTGCCCAGTCCGCGTCAGAGAATCCATGCAGTGAGACCGGAGAGTCATGTCGAAAGAGGAGTCCATAACCGAGAGTCCCACGTAGGTAACAGAGAAGCCTCTTGGCAAGGACCCAATGACCAAAAGTTGGGCGATGCATGAACTGTGCAAGCTTGTTTACTGCAAATGTAATGCCAGGGCGAGTGAAAGATAAATATTGTAGAGCACCAATTACCTAACGAAATTCAATGGCATATGTGAGAGACGTGTCGTCAAGAAGTTTCAGAGAGTTGTCTGTTGGCAATGGAGTTGAGACCGGTTTGGAGGGCAACAACCCTATGTTCCACCTATGTTGAGGATCGAGCAACAGTCTGTTGTTTGCGAGAAGTATAATAAGGTACGCGAGCTAGTATTTCATCTGATGTTGGTGAAGAATTATGATGTTGAACCCCGGTTGGAGGACGATCTTGACTATGTCTTGAGGACGGTCAGGAAAGATTTAGTTAACTTAGTTTAACAAATGTTAGTATTCATCCATTTAAACTACTTTTTTTTCATTGTTTCATTTGATTGCCATTATTTGTGTGAAATTTGAACACAATTGTTGTTAATGGCTGATAATTATTATATATTTTTTGTTATTTTCACTTTCATTATCTCTATATGCATTATATTATCTCTAGCTATTTTAGGTCATAACAAATATAAACAGGGTGGCTCTATTGTCACCTAAAAAATATCTTACTAGACCCTTTTTTCTTCCTACATCTAATTAAAAAATTAAAATTATTAATTTTACTTTTTATACCCTTCAAAATACCAAACTATCCTTTAAGTACTTTTGGTAAATTTAAACATATATATATATATATATTTTCAATTCACAGTTGATTTTCTAGATTTAATGAGAATTGTTACTATTATTAAATCATATATTTTTCCTTTAATGCTTGATGAATAATATTATTATATCTATGTTTAGAAAATTTAGTATAATTGAGCCTCAAAGAGCAATAAAGCTTTTGCTATTAAGTAGTTATTAATAATTGTAAAAAAATTATTAAAATAATTTTTTTTCATAAATCACATATCAATAGATAATTAAGAGGCAATCCCGTAATTAATGGAATGATGAATAAATTCTCTAAACTAATATCATAATTGATTTTTAATTATTTAGTAGTATTATTATTATTATTTGAAGTATTACATTATTTGGTAAATTTAAAAGACAAGCTGTTAATTATTTATTATTATTATTATTATTATTATTATTTACCAAAGCTGTTAAGTAGTTATTAAGTGTAATAATTTTTAATAATATAATATTTTTCCATAAATCTCATAATTAATGAGATAGTGAATAAATTGATTTAATTTTTAAATATTAAGTAATTTTTTTTTTTGAAGTATTCCATTATTTGGTAAGATTAAAAGACAAGCCATAATTGTTTTTTTGCCAACAAGCCATAAATTCATATTAATTAGTTTTTAAAAATTATTGTTAATTATTTAACTTTATAATAATAATAATAATAATAATAATAATAAGAAAATTTATTAATTATCTCATTAGTTATGAAATTGACTCTTCATTCTATTCATTATCCCATTAATTATGAGATTGACTCTTGATTTTTATATACTATTAATTACTGTATCTTATTTTGGAGCCTTAACATGACACGTTGGTGTCGACATGGGAAGGCTTGACCATTAATTAGTTTTTTTTTTAAAAAAAAAAATTATATTCAATCTTTCAGTTTTATATTCTTCAACTCTTTAATAATTTTCAATTAGCGGTTGATTTTCTAGATTTAATGAAATTTTTTTTTGACAGTACCTAATTTAATGAGAATTATTACTATTATTATATCATATATTTTTCCTTTAATGCTTGATGAATAATATATTATTATAGAGCCTCAACATACCACATGAGAAGGCTTGATATGACATTTAATTAATTTTATGTTAGAGATATCAAAGAAATAAATCTAGAGAAATGCCTCATGATATGTTTAAACATAATATATTTTATGTTTTCTACTTTTCATTACTAATGCATCAAATATCTTAGACTTAAAAGTTAAATCATAAACATTTAAATTATTGTTGCATTACTTTTTTTTTTTTTTTTTTTTTTTTTTTTGAATTTGAAAAGAAAATTTCTAAAACTTCAATGAAAGAAGATAATATGAGAATTTTTAGAATTTTTTCTAGTAATTTTTTTTACAGTCGAACATTATTTTAAGACTTTAAGTTATAAGATTTTGAAAAACCGCAAGGGTGTTATGGACATTTGACAATTCAAACTAGTGAACTTTAATAGAATGGTTAAATGCAGGGGTGTTCTTGTAGAATATGCAAACGTTTCCATCTGGCTGTATCAATTATGTCAAACCTCAAGGGATGGTAAGTGTCATTTTCCCACATAAAAAAGTTTTGACTTTTGAGAAAATTTAGGATTCGTGAAGCGAAAGTAAACAACCACATGAGAAATTCTTGACTGGGACGGTCCCATACACTTGGCCGTGGGACCGTCCCAGCCAAGATTTTCTCCAACCAAATTTTCCGTGAAGCGAAATTACACAAACATTTATGATACAAACTTACAAAGTAGAAAACATGGTCGCCAATCTCCACTGAGCCAACCAAAACCCTCACTGCTCAACGATGCGCGCCTCTCTCTCTCTTCTCCGCTCCCTTTCTTTCTCTCTCCACCACCACCGCCTCCCCTGCTCTCTCCCCACCTTCAATCCCCACCGCTTCTCGTCAGTCCCACTCGCCTCCTCCTCCTCCTCCGCCGCTTCTCACAGTAATTTCGTCGAACACTCGGCGAGCGAAGATAGTTCTTCCGAGGAAGAGGAATGGGATTACTGGTATGGCGACGAAAAAGGGTCTTTGTGGTTTGATTCGGGGGTGGCAGGGAGCGAAATGATCAGGCACATGGGTGTGCCGTCATTGAAGGTGAAGGAGCTAGAGGAGCTGCCCGGGGAGTGGAGAAGGTCGAAGTTGACGTGGCTCTGTAAAGAATTGCCTGCGCTTGCTTGTGTGCAACGTAGATTTTTCGATAGTTTCAGCATTTTGAATGCGACGAGAAAGTGGTTGAGGCAGGAGGACGCCACTTATGTGGTTGTACATTGTATGCGGATTGGCGAATATGAGGCCGGGTATTGGGTATATATATATTCTTGATTACTGATTATATCATTGTTAAGACTTTTTATAGTTATATGGTTTTTGAATTATATATCGCTGAATTTTGTGGAATATTTGGGTCCATGTTTGCATGCTATGGTGTTTTTTGATATTAGGAGGTGGTAAGTTTCGTTATTGTTCTCATGGTTTGTACAAGATGTGAAGAAAAATGAGTATGTTTACATAGGTTTAAAACTGCAATGGCAATGTTGGAAGTAATTTTTAGACTGGATAAATTGCCAGGGCACATGAATTTTATGCCTAAAATAGTAAGTTATATCCATTGTTTGTTTTACTCTTACATATGAAGTTTGTTTTGGCTATATGACAAAGTTTGTATTTGTCACCATAAGAACGATATTAAAAATCGCTTGTTACATGTTTTAGGTGTACAACTGGATGCAGGGTGTAGATTGGTATCGACTTGATTTTGCTCTTGCTACCAAGTTGGCAGAATACATGGGTAAGCAGCAAAAGTGGTTCGAATGTCAAATTATATTTGATGACATTATTCGTCGGCGACATATGCCTAGTGAATCTACATTTCACATCTTGATCGATGCATATCTTAGTGTACTAAATAAATTTCGCTTTTACAAAGCATGTTGCATTTATAATGGTATGATTCATCGGGGAGGTTACCAGCCCCATTTCAATGTGCACAATTCTCTCTTCAGAGTTCTCATAAGCAAACTTGGACGCTCATCAAAACATTACCTTAAACAAGCTGAGTTGATTTTTCACAATTTGGTGACATCGGGACTTGAGATACCAAGGGAAATTTATGTGGGTCTAATCTGGCTACATAGCTATCAAGGCACTGTAGATAAAGAAAGGATAGCCTCACTTAGGGAAGAAATGCGACAAGTGGGAATCGAGGAGGGCAAAGAAGTACTCTTGTCTGTCCTGAGAGTTCACTCAAAGGAAGGGAACGTGGAAGCAGTAGAAAGAATATGTCTCAAACTACTTGATTCTAATGATGGCATCCCCATTCAAGCTTTTGTTTATAAAATGGTAGCCTATGCCAAGATTGGAGAATTTACGAAATCCTTGGATATATTCAGGGAGATGCGGAAGCTTATGGGTTCTGCTACAGTTCCAGAATATCGCGAACTCATAGAGGTGTTATGTAAAGCTAAGAATATGAAACTTGCAGAATCTGTTATGGATGAGTTCGTAAAGAGCGGCATGAAGCCACCACTCATCATGCCTTCTTATATTAACATAACAAACCTCAATTTGGGCATGCCTGATAGATTTCATTTGGCTTTCTTTGAATATGAAAATATTCTTGCTTACAACATATACTTGGAGTCTTTGATTAAAGCTGGTAATGTTGAGAAAGCTGATGAGGTTTTTAATCAAATGCAAAGTGATGAGGCGATTGGTATTGATGCTAGATCATGCAACACCATGTTGAGTGGATACCTTTCTTCTTGCAACACCATTTCGAGTGGATACCTTGCTTCTGAAAAGTATAATAAGGTATACAAGCTAGTATTTCGTCTGATGTTGGAGAAGGATTATGATGTTGAACCCCGGTTGGATGACGATCTTGACTATGTCTTGTGGTCAGTCAGGAAAGATTTAGTTAACTTAGTTTAACAAATGTTAGTTTTCGTCCATCTAAACTATTTTTTTCTTTGTTTCATTTGATTGCTAATTATTTGTAAGAAATTTGAACCCAATTATTGTTAATGGCTAAAAATTATATATATATATATATATTTTGTTATTTTCACTTTCATTATCTCTATATGCATTATATTATCTCTAGCTATTTTAGTCTTTTAGATCAACACAAATATAAATAGGGTGACTCTAAGCTCATTTTTCTAGCTACACTCATTTTTCTTCCTATACCTATATTAAAAAATTAAATTTATTAATTTTACTCTTTGCTCTTTTCAAAATACCAAACCATCCTTGAAGTACTTTTGGTAAGAGCAGTGCCGGCCCTGACATATCAGGGGCCCAGAGCAAACTAATAAGAATTTTGACTTTTGGGCCCCTCTAAGCTAACTGTTGGGCCCCTCTAAGCTAAAATTTAATAAGAAATCTGTCTATTTTCCTATGGGCCCTGGGCGGCTGCACCTCTTGCACAAGCCCAGGGCCGGCTCTAGGTAAGAGTGACCTTGGAGTCGAATTCATGGCCAACACCGTTCAAGAGACAAATAATCTTGTCTTTGTTACAAACAATCTCTCCTGCAGAGGCTAAAGCATCGCTTATTGCTTTTAGTTTAACAACGAACTCACTTATTGAGTCAGTACCTTTCTACATAGATTGCATTTTCTGCTTGAGTTGCATAATTCTTGCTAAAGATCTCTGAGAGTAGATTCTTTCAATTTTTGACCAGATTTCAAAAAAGGATTTTGAGCCATTTACCTGTCCAAGAACGCTAGTTGTCAGAGTTGAAAATATCCAGCTCATAAGAAACTTGTCCGTCTTCTTCCGGTTGACATATTCTGGATTTTCTTCTTGTTTAACTTCATCTCTAGAACGAGTCAAGAGAAACTTTGGTGGAGGTTGCTTTTCTCCATTGATCATTCCTTCAAGATCGAGAGCTTCAATCGCAATTAGAACTTGAGTTTTCCAATAGATGTAGTTGTTGTGATCAAGCTTGAGTATGAGGTTGAGACTCAAAGTCTTATCAATGGACGAAAAATCCATGGTTTTCGTGCGAACAGAGGATTGGTTGTGAGATTGATTTGAAGAGGAATCAAAGGATCGATCGTCGGCCATTGACTTTTGTCTTTGGCTCAGATACCATGTGAAAGAGAGTAGATAACAGTAGAACTAAGATTTCTGGAGAAAATCTTCAAAGAACAGAAAAATTGCCATTGAAAAGCTCAAGAAAGCTTTTGAGATTTCCTAGGTGCGTTGTCATTGGAGGTGAAGGAGCATCCCGAGCAATGGAGGAGGTCGAAGCTGGCTTGGCTCTGTAAAGAATGGCCTGCGCTTGTGTACAACGCAGACAAGTTTTTGAGTAGTTACAAGATTTCCTGGATTTTTGCTGCGGCGAGGAAGTGGTTGAGATAGGAGGAAGCCACTTATGTGGTTGTACATTTTATTCGGATTGGTGAAAGTTGGGCCGCGTTTTGGGTATATATATATATATATATATTCTTGATTACTAATTATATCATTGCTAAGAATTTTTCTAGTAATATGGTTTTTGATTGCTCACTAGGGTTTTTGTATTACATATGGTTGAATTTTGTGGAATTTTTGGGTCCATGATTGCATACTTTTGTGTTTTTTTCACTTTCATATATATTTGTTATTTTCACTTTCGTTATCATTGTATGGCTTGTTATTTGTTATTTAGTTCAGCACAAATATCCGCATAGCAAAGTTTTTTTTTTTTTTTTTTGAAAAGTGGATTTATTGAGGATCCAAAACAAGACCAAAACAGGAAAGGGAGAAGTCCAGAAAACAACCAAAGACAGATAGAGAAGAATATAATCAAGAAACCTCCCAGATAAGAGTGTCACCATCCAAACCAGACCCTTTCTTAGCCAAAGCATCTGCCAAAGAGTTCGAAGACCTCGGATTGAAAACCAAATAAATGTTGCCAAGAAAGCTGAGACAATTACGAATATCATAAATGTAGTTAACATGCTTCAAGCTTCCCAAACCATCACAGGTCTTCAATGGTAGCAAAAGATTTTGAATCCAAAATTCATTTTGTTGGATTTAAAATAATAATTAATAAAAACAATTTAGGAACATGTGGATTGTTTGCATTGTAAATAACATGCAAAATAGATCATTAAGGATGTTATATAAAAAAATTAAAGAGTGAGCATGTGCTAAAATATACTAATACTAGACAATCTAAAAATTTAGCTCAAATTTAAAACCAAATAATGTGACAACTCACTTGCTGTATCATTTGAATTTAAATTTAGGTTAATTATTTGGGTTGTATAGCATTACTTGTTAAAATAATAAAAGAGTCTCTTGGAAGAATTACTTGAAAGAGTGATTTTATTACTTTGGGCTTGATACAGAATCATGTGAAAACTTTGTTTTCACTTTTCAAATTCAACACATGTTTGTTTGGACCATGATTTTTGAGCAAAATCTTAAATATTGTCAAATGAAAGAAAAAAAAAATAATAGGTAATCCAAATTTCCAAAATTTGGGAGAATTTGATTGTTATAGATGACCTCAAAACAATGAATTTTGGTTTCATAAACATTGATTTTTTAACTGGAGTGGTGGTGTGACACTGTGACCATCACTTTAATATATATATATATATATATTATATTATATTATTATAGACATCTTACAATTCAAACTAGTGATTTTTAACCGAATGATTAAATGCAGGGGTGTTCATGTAGTATATTCAAACATTTCCATCTGGCTGTGTAAATGTCAAACCTCAAGGGCATATGAGTGCAATTTTCCAACAACAACAAAAAAAACAAAAAAAACGTTTTTGACTTGAGACAATTTAGGATTCGTGAAGCGATACGAAACATTTATGATTTATATGATACAAACTAGAAAACACGCTCGCAATCTCGACCCATCCATCGAGCCAATCCAAAACCCTTACTGCTCACCGATGCGTGCCTCTCTCTCTCTTCTCCGCTCCCTCTCTTTCTCTCTCCACCACCACCTCCCCCGCTCTCTCCCCACCACGAATCCACACCGCTTCTCGTCAGTCCCACTCGCCTCCTCCTCCTCCTCCGCCTATCACAGTACTTTCGTCGAACGCTCGGCGAGCGAAGATAGTTCTTCCGAGGAAGAGGAATGGGATTACTTTAACGTCAATGAAAAAGCCGGTGGCAGCGAAAGAGGGTCTTTGTTGTTCGATTTGGGGGTGGTGGGGAGCGAAATGATCAGGCACGTGGGTGCACTGTAGTTGAGGGTGAAGGAGCTGGAGGAGCTGCCTGGGAGTGGAGGAGGTCGAATATTGGTATTTGGTATATATATATTCTGGATTACTGATTATATCATTGTTAAGACTTTTTCTAACGTTTTTGAATGATATTAAAAATCGTTTGTTACATGTTTCAGCTGTACAATTGGATGAAGGGTCAAGATTGGTATCGATTTGATTTTGCTCTTGCTACCAAGTTGGCAGACTCCATGGGTAAGGAGCAAACGTGGTACCGATGTCAAGATATATTTGATGACATTATTGATCGGGGACATGTGCCTAGTGAATCTACATTTCACATCTTGATCGATGCATATCTTAGATTACCGGTTAAAGTTAGATTGGACGAAGCATGTCGCATTTATAATGGTATGATTCAGCTGGGAGGTTATCAGCCCCATCTCAATGTGCACAATTCTCTCTTCAGAGTTCTCATAAGCAAACCTATGGCTCGTCAAAACGTTACCTTAAACAAGCTGAGTTTATTTTTCACAATTTAGTGACATCAGGACTTGAGATACAAAAGGATATTTATGCTGGTCTAATTTGGCTACATAGCTATCAAGACACCGTAAATAAAGAAAGGATAGCCTCACTTAGGGAAGAAATGCGACAAGTGGGAATTGAGGAGGGCAAAGAAGTACTCTTGTCTGTCCTGAGAGTTCACTCAAAGGAAGGGAACGTGGAAGAAGCAGAAAGAATATGTCTCAAACTACTTGATTCTAATGATGGCATCATATCCCAACTCAAGCTTTTGTTAATAAAATGTTAGCCTATGCCAAGATTGGAGAATTTACGAAATCCTTTGATACATTCAGGGAGATGCGGAAGCCTATGGGTTCTGCTACAGTTCAGAATACCGCGAACTAATAGAGGTTTTATGTAAAGCTGAGAATACGACACTTGCAGAATTTGTTATGGATGAGTTCGTAAAGAGCGGCATGAAGCCACCACACATCATGCCTTCTTATATTAACATAACAAACCTCGATTTGGGCATGCCTGATAGATTGCATTTGGCCTTCTTAGAGTATGAAAATATTCTTGTTTACAATATATACTTGGAGTTGTTGATTAAAGCTGGTAATGTGGAGAAAGCTGATAAGGTTTTTAATCAAATGCAAAGTGAGGAGGCGATTGGTATTGACGCTAGATCATGCAACACCATTTTGAGTGGATACCACACCATTTCGAGTGGATACCTGGCTTCTGAAAAGTATAATAAGGTATACGAGATCTGATGTTGGAGAAGGATTATGATGTTGAACCCCGGTTGGAGGACGATCTTGAATATGTCTTGAGGAAGGTCAGGAAAGATTTAGTTAACTTAGTTTAACAACTGTTAGTTTTCATCCATCTAAACTATTTTTTTCTATGTTTCATTTGATTGCTAATTATTTGTAAGAAATTTGAACCCAATAATTGTTAATGGCTGAAAATTTTATATATATATATATATATTTTTGTTATTTTCACTTTCATTTTCTCTATATAAATTTATTATCTCTAGCTATTTTAGATTTTTAGGTCAGCACAAATATAAATAGGGTGGCTCTAAGCTCTATTGCCACCCAAAAAATATCTTGCTACACTCATTTTTCTTTCTTTACCTATATTAAAAAATTAAAATTTTTAATTTTACTCTTTGCAACTTTCAAAATGCCAAACCATCCTTTAAGTACTTTCGGTAAATTTAAACATATATATATTTTTTCTCATTACGCCCATTTTAAGTAGATTATGATTAATAAATTAAAGTTGATGACATCAATTTTTTTAGTAGGTACCTTTTTAATCTTTTTTTTCATCATAATTTATTTGTTTTGATAGTTTCAGATTTTTTACAATGGTCTTACTATTATCTTGTATTTCAAATTTTAATACATTGTCATTATTTATATTCTGTACTAAAAATATTATGTCAAAATAAAGTGTTTGTTCTTTAAAAAAAAAATGATTAAAAAACAAACAATATGCAGCTATTTTTGTTTTTTGTTTCTTAATTTTTTTTCAATCACCAAGTAAACATAAAAATAATCTATGTAACAAATCCGTGATTTTTTTATACAAACTACTCTTTTTGATTTGAAAACCAATTTTTTTTTCATTTAAAAAATTGTTATTTTAAAAATCTGTCCACCAACTTCTGTATTTTATAAAACCATTTTTTTTCTCGATCACAAAACAATAATAAAAATTAAAGTAAATATTCCTAAATATATTCGGAATCCATAAAATAAATTATGTGTTCATCTATTCTTTGACTATATAAGTGCAAAATAATTATATTTCCATATTGATATTGGTTATGATTAAGGGGGGTGTATGGAATTAGGATTCTTGAGGACATTTAAAAGTATTATAAATCCTGGTATATTCAATTCGGACATTTAAAGACTTTAAAAAGAGTCCATATTAATCCAGTGGTATTCAATTTAGGAGGTGTATTCAATTAGGATTCTTGAGGACATTTAAAGACATTATAAATCCTGGTGTATTCAATTCGGACATTTAAAAACTTTAAAAGAGTCTATATTAATCCAGTGGTATTCAATTCAGATTTCTATAGACTTTTAAAGAATCCTTTCAAATCCTGGTGTATTGAATTGAGACTTTAAAAATGTCTACAAGAATCAAGGTGTGTTCAATTAGGACTAGATTTTAAAGGATTTTCTTGGGTCATGGATTTTGGTGGATTTTGGTGGACTTGATAGTTAGAGATATAAATATCAAATGTCATAACATATCCGGCCTTCTCCCCAAAGATTTTGGTGGACTTTGCTCTCTCTCTCTCTCTCTCTCTCTCTCTCTCTCTCTCTCTCTCTCTCTCTCTCTCTCTCTCTCAAATGTATAAGCAGGTAAAATGTTTGGGATTCTTGAGGACATTTAAAGACATTATAAATCATGTTGTATTCAATTTGGACATTTAAAGACTTTAAAAGAGTCTATATTAATCTAGTGGTATTCAATTCAGATTTCTATGGACTTTTAAAGAATCTTTTCAAATCCTAGTGTATTAAATTAAGACTTTAAAAATGTCTACAAGAATCAAGGTGTATTCAATTAGGACTAGATTTTAAAGGATTTTCTTAGGTCATGGATTTTTGTGGACTTGATGGTGAGAGATATAAATATCAAATGTCAAAACATGTCCAGCCTTCTCCCCAAAGATTTTGGTGGACTTTGCTCTCTCTCTCTCAAATGTATTGGCAGATACAAATGGTTGCATGTTCTAAGGCAGCTATGCATGTTCCCATTCTTTTACAAACCCATGTGACAAAACCCACTCCGCATATGGACCATTTTGCTGTCTACAAACACCATCACCGAAACCAAAACACCTCTCTCTCTCTCTCTCTCTCTCTCTCTCTTTACTTGCCCAGTTTGAGAGGTGACAAGCTTGTGCACAAAATCTATTTCAGGCCCCATCTGTTGTGCTTTACACTTTCTTTTACTTGTTTAGGCAATGAATTAGGGGGGTTAAATGATGTGGGTCTAGGCATAAAAGCTCAATCTACACAATTACACAACTTGTATTGGAGTTTCAGTCTAAACAATATAAATATTGCAAGTGTCATAATAATAAAGTGTGTGTGTGTGTGATCGATGTGTTGTGGATGTTTAATTTGCTCTTTGATTTAGTAACAAACAAAATCTTTTGAAAAAGGGTTTTGATTAGTAGTATTTTTTTATTAACTAGTGAACAATAATATTTGATGTGGGGGGTAGGTGTTGGGTCATGAATGGGACCACTAAAAAAAAGAGTGTTAATAGGGGAGAGATGGCAGTAGATGGCTGTACGGAGAAGCGGCAGATGGAAGAAAGGAAACAGCTAGCGAGAGACAATTACGTGCTCCAATTGCAACCATTTAATTTGTATCCTTTTTTTTTTTTTTTTTTTTTTTTTGATATGACCTTAATATGATTTTTCAAAATAACCATAATCCTGATTTGTCTCAAAAAACTCCTTATACCAATGAGCTTACGAGAAGAAAGGAAGAAAGAAAGAAAGAAAGAAAATGATAACACCGCTCTAGCAATGAGAGCAAATATCTAGAGGTTGACCACACATAAATTATATACAGACAAAAACTGAAGGAAAAAGTGAACTTCCAAGGTGAAATCCATCATTAACACCATCAAAGTTTTACAAAATTCATCACCACCGTGAAAGTATAGATTAAGGAGGTGAAAAATCCAAATGGAGAACCGAAAAGGGAAATAGTTGATTAAGGAGGTGAAAAGTACTAGAAGAGAAAAAGAAGAAAAGTAGAGATTGTTGTTAGTACTGCAAATTGTATTAATGGATTATATTGGTTGAGTGTATATATTGTGTTATTGAGCCATATAGTGGTATAACTCCTCCATGTATAATAGAAGTTAGGGATAATAAATCCATGAAAGTCCATGGATGTCTAAACAAATCCATAAAAGTTTGAGATGGATGTCTAAACAAATCCATAAAAGTCTGAGATATATGTCTAAACAAATCAATAAAAGTCCATGTGGATGTATAAAAGTCCGTAGAAATCCATGAAAAACTATCATTTAAAAAATGTCTTTGAATGTTCTCAAGAATCCTAATTGATTACCCCATCCTTAGATTTCTATGGACTTTTAAATAATCTTTCCAAATCGGGTGTATTGAATTGAGACTTTAAAAATGTCTATAAGAATCAAGGTGTATTCAATTGGGACAGGATTTTAAAGGATTTTCTTAAGTCACGGATTTTGGTGGACTTAATGGTGAGAGGTATTAATATCAAAGGCCATAAAAGTCCAGCCTTCTCCCCAAGGATTTTGGTAGACTCTGTGTTTTCGAAATGAGTGGCGATATTTGCACCCTTTAAAAATCATATGTCCACCTCAAATTTATATATTTTCAAAATTCCAACCCAACCCTTAAAATAAATTATTAATATTTTAATTCAAAAAATATAATAAATTCTTATAACTATTTACCTTTTTTGAATTTTTAACAAACTATATCAAATTAAAAATAAAAAAACAAAAACCAAAATAAAAAAGTGAAAACACTTGA
Organism: Acer campestre; assembly: GCA_954870605.1. NCBI lineage: Eukaryota > Viridiplantae > Streptophyta > Magnoliopsida > Sapindales > Sapindaceae > Acer > Acer campestre. The sequence continues at coordinate 34,860,924 of OX940802.1, read as the reverse complement.
CCATAGTAGATTATATATATATATATATATATATATTGTGAAATGACCTACTAGAAAATTAGATAGCAACCTGTTCAAAAATTTGGGAGTACTGAGGCTCTTCCTATTATATTTTAAAGCATGGCTTAACTTTTGTATTTTACATTTAAAAAAAAAAAAAAAAAAAAAAATCCCTAACTAGGAAAAAAAATGTCTAAACTAGGATGGAAGGAGATCAAAGATGAAGACGAAAAAGAAGTCTCCAATTTTTTTTTTTATTGTTTATTCGTTTTTCATTTTTCATTGTTATTATTATTATTAACTAAATTTTCCTTTTTTATTGCGTTTTATATTAAATAAAGAAAAAATGAGTCATTTAATGAAAACTCTTGGATTAATCTAACGATTGACATTAAAAGGTTTTGATTTTATAATATTTTAAAAAATTAAAAGAAAGGTCATATTTGGTAATGTGTGGGGTGTACTTACAAAATTGCATCTTTTAAAAAATTTTAATGGGGTGTCATACAAATAGGGGTGCACATACAGTTTTTTAGGGATGTAAATATCGTCACTCTTTTGAAATAGGCCTGCTGAAACCCCTATATTTTGACAAATGGTCAGAGTTCATAAATTTATTTGGGTGGGCTACAAGAAAAGAATGAATGTTTTCACATACAAATGACCGTGGATTAAATTGATAATTTTACTGTAGCATGTCCTATATGTCTAGATTATCCATGTCAAATGTTGTAAGATTCAAAGCTATAGAGAATTAATTAAAAATCGTGGATCAAAGGGTGGTTAGTTGTGACAAGGTTTGGGTGAGGGTTATCCTTTTTTTTTCAATATTTTATGTATAGCTTTGCTTGGTTATTCGATTAGTTGATTATTGTTTGTTTATATAATTAGACAAGACTCCCTTTTGTTAGACAACATGTTTTTCAAAAGCTGAAGGGTAGGTAGATGTACAATAAAATAGTAAATTCATCTTGGAAATACATTTAATTCTAGCCAGTATCATAAAAATTTCAATAGAATAGTCATTTTCAATTGTTATACTAAAATCCATATTATCAATTTTGTCTGCTGAAAATTACGCATTTCAAAAAAAATGTGATGGCTTATAATTAGCTACTATCTGATCAATTGTTCTTGTGATAACAAATTCACCTTGATACCTATAACCATGTTGATACCAAGCCCATGTTGATACCAAGCCCATGCTGCTGCATTTACTATTGATAATTCATCTGTATTATTACCTCTACCTCCTCTTGGGTTTTTTATTTTTTATTTTTTATTTTTTATTTTTTATTTTTTTGTCTCCTTGATAGAGCTAAAAATTTATTTAAGTGGCATGACATCAAAAACTTGTCTCCTTAGGGTTTACATTGTTACAGGGTTCGCAATACTCAGGTGATTATGGAGAGACAAATGGAGAACTGGAAAGGGAAATAGCTGATTAAAGAGGTGAAAAATAGTAGAAGAGAAAAAGAAGAAAGCAGAGATTGTTGTTAGTGCTGCAAATTGTATTAATAGATCATATTGGTTGAGTGTATAGATTGTGTTATTGGGCCATATAGTGGTATAATTCTCCATTTATAATAGAAGTCAGAGATAACAAATCCATGAAAGTGCCTGGTTGTTTAAACAAAAAGTTTGAGATAGATGTCTAAACAAATCCATAAAAGTATGAGATAGATGTCTGAAAAAATCAATGAAAGTCCATGTTAGGGATGAGAATGGGGGCACAATGGGGTAGGGGAGGGTCCTCCCACCCCCATTCCTAAAACCTCCCCCCACCCCTGCCCCCAAACCCCATTTGGGGGAACTGGGGATGGGGGTGTCTGGGGGGAGGTTCCCCTGCCCCCACCCTATCCCTCATTTCCCCCATTACTAATCCTAAAATTTTTCAATCCGAAAATATATAAATTTCGAATTTGGAATTTGATCGCACCAAACTTTTGTTTCACCCTGTTTCAATGTCCAATCCAATAATTAACAAAAAATGATTTAATTTAATCCAAAATTAATACAAATAACTATAATAATATAGTACTAGTGTATTACACTTAAAAGTCTAAACAAATTTAAAGTCTTCGATCAATCCAAAATATTAGTAATAGACTAATAGAGTTAGATATATATATATATATATTTTTAAGAAAATAAAATTAAAAATATATAAATAAATAAATAAAAATATATGGGGGAATGGGGGAGGTTTTGGGGACAAAATTTGCCCCCAAATGGGGGTGGGGCCTCGTGGGGGGAATTCCCATCCCTAGTCCATGTAGATTTATAAAATTATGTAGAAATCCATGAAAATCTGTCACTTAAAAAATATCTTTAAATGTCATCAAGAATCCTAATTGAATACACCATTATAAGTATATATTTATTAGGGTTTATAATAGATTGGGTGTTCAATTTATGGGTGTAGAAAGTAAATTTAAATTTCCAATTATAAAGTCAAATACTTTTAAGTAATTAAACATATGGGCGTTGAGTGGGTGGAATATTGAGATTATATCTGATTCTAAATCAGCTGTGTCTTGGATCAATAGCGAGGATTTAGTGAGCATTGACCATGTAAATTTGATATACGATATAAGCGAGTTTCTAAGGAATCATAGTGGTTTGAAGGTTCTGTTTAGCCCAAGAGCTGCAAATTCGTATTCTGACAATTTAGCCAAAAGTGTGTCTAGGCAGGAAGAGGACTTCATCCAGTGGGGTCGTTTTGATCTTTGCTCTTCTATCTATTTTGCGGTCTTTGTGTGTCAGGTGGGTTGTGTGTTGGTTTTTTGGTCGTGCTTTGTTTTGTTGGATGTGGTGCCTTTGTTGTTTGCTTTGTTCTTGGCAGCTGTGGCCCTTTGTTTTTCGCTTTTGTCTTGGCTCTTGTTGCTATGTTGTTGTTTGCCTTTCTCTTTCTTTTTTAAAAAAGATAGATGTTTCAAAAAAAAAAAAAAAAAAAAAAAAAAAAAAAAAAAAAAACCATACTGGTATTTAAGAAAGAAAAAAAAAAACGTTTCATTAAAACATGGGTGTATTATGATATTTTTTGGGTGGTAATAGAGCCACCCATATAAATATACTAGAAGATTTGAATCCAAAAATCATTTGGCTGGATTTAATTCCATGATTAAAAGAGAGACCAAATTTTAAAATGAAAAAGAAAGTAATAATTGAAAAATACCGACGATCTTTTCAAAAAGAGATATTTGCAATCATAAAAGGCCAGAACTAGTCAACTCAGTCACCATCATTGCTGCCAATGACCACCCAGAGTAGTTGAAGACAAAAACCCTAATATTTCAATTCAAGATTTTGTTTGGAGGAAAAGAATCGAACCTCCAAACCCTAAGAAATAAACTCAGGGAGAGAGAGGGTCTTAAGTGATAATAATTTGTTGGCTTTTATGTTTGTTTCCTGAATCTAGAAAAGTTACCCATAAAATTAATTGAATGAGTGAGAGGAGAGAGAAAATGAAGATTTTTATTTTATAACTATTTTTATTTTATTACTATTTAATTTAATTATATTTATTAATTTTATCTGTTCAATTACCATTATACCCTTCAGTCACCATTAAATATCTAACGGAACCCGACGGTAGGGATCAAAATGATAATTAATACTAACAGTTTAGACCAAAATAAAATTTTTTGCAAACTAGAGGAACCAAAATGGATAATACCTCTAACTAGAGAGACGTTTTTAATAATATCCCATTAATTAATTATCTTTCCAAAACTTTAGGGTTAATTGCAATAATGATGAGGTCGTTTGTGTACTCAACAAAATTAATATTAGTGTAGATTTTTGGTTGATTCTTGAAAACACTTTAAGCCACTTAATCCTTTTAAAATGTGATTTGATAGCAAAATAGTGAGCAAGTTCGTTCCACAGGGAATGAAGTGTTAATTAGATAAATTGACTAATCTTAGAATAATAAAGTAAATCATATTGTTTGATAGATGTGTGGTTTCTAAAACCACAAATGCTAACTACTCAAATGAAATTACATAAAATATGTTATGAAAAATAGAATACTAAACACCTTGATAAGAATTGTGATAAAATCAATTAATGAGATAGCTAGGGAATAGATCGATTAACAATTGAATGTGAGTAAGCTAACTAGCTTCATTAATGTACCAATCTCATTATATTAACCACTTAGAGGCTTAGATTAGTGGGGTTGATATACCCACCACTAATCTATCCTATCCAATGGGTTCTTAATCACACAAGGATTGTCAATCCACATATGAATATATAACAAATTACTCCACTCAAGATAGCAATCAACAAGTGATATACAAGTCAATTATAATGAATGAAATCTAATTAATTTGAATGAATAGAACACATAAGAGATTCATTACAAGCTAAGCTAAACCCACAACCAATTGATCCTCAAATTTATCCCCTAGATTAGGGGTTTAGTTACACATATTTGCAATAAATGAAAAGAAGTAAATGATAAGGAAATAACCCTTGGGTCACCTTCTTTAAGCTTGATCCTTCTTCTCCTCTATGCTCTTAGATGCAAGGAATGGAGGTTGAGGAAATGTCTTGGAATGTGGGTGTTTTGGTGGAAAGTTACTAAGGATTTTGGTGGAGAAATGGTGGGATGAGGAATGATGTAGTGAAGTAATCAAGGTTTTGTGTTGAGGGTTGGATGGATTAGATGAGTTCAAGGAGAGAAATGGAGGATGAGGTATGGTGTGCCATGGATGATTGAGCTAGATCTCAGATTTGTTCTCTGTATTTTTCTCTGATTTTGCGGTGCCTTTGAAGATGGAGAGACGATCTCTTTATATGCACTCTTGGACATGTACTGATAACTGCTTGATTTGCTGAGGTGGAGCCTTGGTCGCTATGGCGACCCTGGTTCGTAAAACGGTTAGAAGAGAAGGTCGCCATGAAAACCATCATTCTCGCTATTTTGCAAGTGGCGACCATGAGTATTTTGTGTAGAGGTCGCCACTTGTACCTCTAGGTCACCATGGCAACCATAAGTGGCGACCCTGCAAATGTGAGGAGGTCGCCAATTGCAACATCAAGGTCGCCATGGCGACCGTAAGTGGCGACCATGCCTTGAGTGCACTAGGTCGCCATTTGCAAGGGAGGTCGCTATGGCGACCCCAAGTGGCGACCCCACCTGGTTGATTTGAAGACTTTCTGTCGCCATGGCGCTCAAGTGGCGCCCAAGTGGCAACCTTCTGATGTCTTTTGAGAATCCTCTGTCGTCATGGCGCTCATGTAGCGACCTCTCATGTCCAAGTGACGAAAATGCCATGTTCCTTCCCATTCAAGTCCTCCATTTTCATCTCAATTGCTTCTGAAACCTAATAAAACCTGAAACACTCAATTTAACAACATTAAACACAGGGAAATGCCCTACAATCAAGCTAAAAGAATCGGAAATGAGGGCCAAAATCATACCAATTTTGGCTTAATCAAATAACAACCCTGAATTTTTCCAAAAAGGCTTATTATTCAATAAGTAGTCTTAATTGTAACAGACCCCTATCAACATTTGACCTCCATCTTATTTAACTGCTGACTATGGTTTTGGTTTGAAACGTCCAAAATGGTCCTATACTTTATTTGAAAAAGCCTTAATTGTTCATTACATTTTAAATTATTAAATAACAATGAAATAATTGAGTTTTTTTTTTTTTTTAAAAAAAAACTTAAATAATTAAAAGGGGTAATTATCCCAGTGGCCATCGACTTTTGCCACCACTATCAAAATGGCCACTGGATGGGGAATTAGTTTAGAAATAGCCATTTTTGGCAAACAGTGTTACACTAATGGCCATTCCGTTATAACATCGTTAACTTTGTCTAAGAATGTTACACTACTGGCCATCAATTTGTTCACTTGGTATCAAAATAGCCATTATAATCATTTTTCTTCAAAATTACTCAAGTGGCCATCCATTTGGTCAATTGATATCAAAATGGTCATTATAATTGTCCAACTTTTTCTAGAACATTTGTATTGACCATCCATTTGGTTAATTGGTATCAAAGCAATCATTATATGTACAACTATATTTTGTTAGGAAAATAGAGTAAGCAATCATTTAAAAAAAAAAAAAAATCATTCAATAGAGAAAATGAAGAATTCATTTGATTTAATATAATTTAAATCTCATACACATCAAATACTACTTGTCAAACTACACAAGTATACCATGAAAATTGGTTGTCAAACTTTTGTGTGGTTTTGAATATGGTGCAATCGGGGATGGTTTTTGAATAGTTTTCATATTAAAAGGAGAAAGTTTGTATACTTGTGTAGGGGATTTTGGTATACTTGTGTAGTTTGACAAGTAGTATTTGATGTGTATGAGACTTAAATTATATTAAATCAAATGAATTCTTCATTTTCTCTATTGAATGATTTTTTATTTATTTATTTATTTTAAAATGATTGCTTACTCTATTTTTCTAACTGAATATAGTTGTACATATAATGATTGCTTTGATATCAATTAACCAAATGGATGGTCAATACAAATGTTCTAAAATAAGTTGGACAATTATAATGGTCATTTTGATACCAATTGACCAAATGGATGGCCACTAGAGTAATTTTGGAGAAAAATGATTATAATGGTCATTTTGATACCAAGTGAACAAATTGATGGCCATTAGTGTAACATTCTTAGACAAAGTTAACGATGTTATAAGGGAATGGCCATTAGTGTAACATTGTTTACCAAAAATGGCCATTTCTAAACCAATTCCCCATCCGGTGGCCATTTTGATAGTGGTGGCAAAAGTCGATGGCCACCAGGGTAATTACCCCTAATTAAAATAAATGAATTTCTAATGCGTACCAGAGAAAGAAAAAGACAACTCCTAACTCCATCTCTCTCTATCTCTCTCTCCCTCCCTCTACTGTCGCATTCAAATCAAATTTATAAGTATTTCAAAAAAAAAAATCAAATTTAAATGATTAAACAAGCTTTGAATTTAAGTTTTTTGGGTTTTTGTTGATCTAGACCTAGTTCTTTCCTACGGTCTTTTTGGTTTGTTTTGTTTTTTGCTTCTGTTTTTTCCTTAGCATCATTTGGGTTTGGTTCTTTAATGGCAAACAATGGTGGATTTGAGTAGACCATGAGCAAGGCACTGCCACAAGTTTCTTCTTAGATGATGTTGTTGTTGTGGGTCTTGATTTGAACTATCGGTATCATCATCATCAAACCTTTAATAACAACAATTTTATTTTTATTATTTTTTTCTTATGATTCTTGCTTTTCTGATCATGAAAAGCCTCCAAAAATCCTCTATCGAATGAGTGATCTACTCAACTGGACCAGATCTTCTCCTTCCATAGAGGTCTACTTCTCCATGGAAGGATGGGGATCAGATGGTTGAGAATTTTTCTCTATTTGATTTTTAATTTTTAATTATATTATTATATTTATGTTAGAAAATGACAAATTTACCCATAAAAATTCAATCACCTTTATCTCTAACAGAGTTTGACAAACGGTTTTGGGGCTGCAGTAATTAATGTCATTGGTTGAATACAAAACTTTGATGGTAAAACTCAGGATATAGTATTGCAATTAACCCAAAACTTTAATGTATTATAAACATAATTAAATTTTGGGTTTGAATCATGTTTTTTATTTATTTATTTATTTATTTATTTTTTTTTTTTTTAGCGAAAGATAATGTAAAGGACTGTCATTTCAGGCCTAGAACAATTTGTTTTCTGTTATGAAATAAATAAAATAAACAAGAACATAATAGCATAAATATAAAGTAAGAAAGAGAGAAAATAGTAGCCCAAGAAAAGGGATTATTTTATTCCTCAATATTTATCAAATGTCCAAATACAACATGTAATGACTCATTTTATAGCCTTACAATCTAATGATTATACAAATGAAAAGGCAATATCATAACACCTCATAATGATCATAAATTGGATCATAAAATTTAGGTGTTAAGGAGATGGTGGGGAGATGAAGAGTTTGCAATTTACTTATATAAAATATATAAATGTGGACATCCACTTAACTAATATTTTCATTTTTTTTTTTTTGAACGGCGAAAAATTTATTAGCCAAAAGGCAAGGACACAGCAGAAGAGAACTACAAGCACAAGGCCCTGAGAGCCCAAACAGAAGAAACGCAAAACCCCCACGAATAACAAACAAGACAACAAGCTGCAACCCCAGCACAAAGGAAACCAAGAACAAAAACAAAAACAGAGAGAAAACAGAGGTGACCAGGACAGCAGACCCAAAGAGGGTCAGTCCACCTCCCACAAAAACACATCCCCCTCCAACTTAGCACCTTTCTTTGCCAAGAAGTCAGCAAAACAGTTAGAGGATCTTGGATTGAAGGTGACCTCTGTTCTGTCCAAAACTCCTAAGCTCGAACGAATATCGTAAATGAGGTTGACATGCTTCAAACAACCAACCCCAGAATCATTCACCCAAGACACAGCCATCTTAGAATCACTAATAATTGTGATCACCTTACCGACCATGGCCTGAGAGCTCGCACACAACACACAAGCTTGATGAATAGCCATAATTTTAGTCGTACCGGCATCCGTGATTCCAATATTCCTGGAAAAGGACCCTAGAACCTTACCACAATGATCACGCAAAACTCCACCAATTCCCGCTAAACCCAAATTACCCCTAGCCGACCCATCCACATTAAACTTCAAAGCATCGAAAGCCGGAGGGGTCCAGTCCCCCTTAATGACAGCCTTTAGAGGCTTCGAAACGGAACAACTCTCAGCAATGTTTTGGAGGATGACATTAATAGAATCCGAGGACCTTTCCGTAAAATGCTTGAATCACCAAGCCACTCTTATTTTGATCATGTCCACCGCTTGCAACACCCCTTGAATAACATTATTGAAAACCACTTGATTCCTGAAGTCCCAAATGGTCCAAACGGTAGCGAAGAAAAGAGTGTTCCAAGCTCTACCTTGGCTCTTTTTCGGACAAAGACCAAACCACCCTGTCGCCCAATCCGAAAGGGAATTATTAGTATACCATTGCACTCCCCACCACGCCATACACTGCCTCCAGATATTAGTTGCCCAGTTACAATGAAGGAATAAATGATTGACAGATTCTTCCACGTTCTTGCACATCGGACAACTCAGGGACTGATTTGGGATGAAGCCAAATTTGCTCATCACCTCTCCTACCATGATTCTGCCCCTCAACAGCTGCCAAGTAAAAATTTCAATTTTTAGAGGACAAATCCCTTGCCAAACGATAGAAGGATCCACCTTCTCAGCTAACAAGCTTGATTCCTCCAATTTTATGCGAAATGAACCAATAGAGAAAATACCTTTGGGGCAAAAGGACCACACAATCGTGTCATTAATAAGAGTGCGAGGCTTGAATTGCTCCAGCCTACTAACAAAGGCATTCCAGATGTCCATTTCCCAGTCAAAGCAAGCACGCCTCAATGGGATGTTCCACACCCAAACCTGGCCCTGCCACCTGCCAAAGTCTTCAACTGGACCATTTCTCTTAGAAGAGAGCGAGAAAATCTCGGGAAACGCTTTCATTAGAGGCATTTCATCACTGCCCAACTCTCTCCAAAAATCCAACCTCCTTCCATTGCCTAAAACCATTCTCAACCCATCCTTGAGAATCTTTTCGGTAGCTGAACCAACTAATAACACTCCCCCTTGAATGCCCATCGTATAGAGAATATGCATCATTAAAACCTTTACTAGTAATAACCCCGTGAGAAAAAAAACTAGCATAGGAAAAAGAGTATAGTATTCATCTACATATCAAATTAACCTCTGAAAGAATTTGGGGTATAAAACTGCCTCGTTAAAACCTTACTAGGAAATCCTTATGGGATAAAAACCTAGTGAAGGAAAAAGAGTACAGTATGTAATATTTTCTCTAAAATCAGTAACTCCCCCTGATAAAGTGATAAATACACTCCCCCTCATTCTGGCGTGGATGTTTCAATATTTTACAAAGATATATTGCATCTCAATATTATGTACCAAAATTTTGTTTGTTACAATTAGTACTATATTTATAAATAAATTTACAGGATTGAAACTTATGCGTATTTTTTATCACCACCTTTTGGAGATCATATGTAAAGAACTTTAATAAGATTGATTTATGAATTGGTCCAACTTGTTATATACGATATCATGTTGTTTTATTATAAAAACACAAGTTGAACTTATATTCGGTACTTCAGGACCTAAAGTTCTTTAATAACAAGAGGAGATCATACACCACTTTAAGTTATGAAATAAATATCAAGGAATCCATTCGATGTGTTTTATCCATGGAAAAGTACTTCAGGACATTTTCCTTATATATGTTGATTCATGTTAATACCAAATGCATTAGCCAAGAATAAATTATTTTCCAAGATTTTCCATCTTAAAAATTATTCCCCTGATATATGTAATTTATAAACTTAGGATAATTTTACTAAGCTTTACACAATTAGCATATAATTATTTTAATAAATATTCACCATAACAAACGCAGTACATGCATTTTAATTGTTTAATTTTCATTATACAAAACTTCATGTAGCTTTGAATAACTTGCTTCAGGCATTTAAATCCTTCGAGGATTTTTATTTATTGTCAAACTAGGTTTCTACAATAAACCTTTTATCTTAATTCGTACGAAAAATATTCAATAAGTTTGATGTCATCAAACATGTAGACTACAGGTCCAAAGCTTTCAAGTTTTACATGAATATAGCTTTGCCTTTTATTTGTTAATAATTTCTATGTCGACATTTCTATAATTTATAATATAAGTCCCTCATCATTTTTCATAATATGCAAAACAAATAATATATGACCTCAATTTCTATACCAATATATTTCATTATGATTATGTAATTCATGTGCCTCTTCAAGGGCTTATTCTAATAACTTTAATATTAAATATATACTATACATGTCTTTCTATACAAATATCTTTTCAGGAGAAGTATAATCACATTAAATTTAGTATATGTGCCTTTACTGAGACAATTGAGATTCTTTTATTTTCTTCAATAGTCTCATAGGGGAGATTAACATTTATATATGATTCTTCAGGATTTTGTTTTCACTTATGAGAGACTAGCTCTTTATGATGAGGATTTATCTATCACTCGAGTATTATTTTAAATATGATCATGATCTTTTAATTTCAGTTCTAAAAATCATATCTTTTGAACCAAAATCATCTTTTACGACTTTACTGTCTAACAGATGATTTTTGCTGCCATTTCATAAATTGTTTTACAGGAACAACCACGCGGGTTTATATATTGGCAGAATGTAATTTTATTATTTTATTTGAATCATTTGAAAATTTATTTGCATATCATGCAATTAATGAGATGATGCATACCTTGTAATTTTACATCGTTTATCAACTTATGATAATTCTCCCCCTAACGACAATAAAATTTACTTCAAAGAATTATATGCATCAAAATAATTTTCTACATAAACTCATTATTTTGTCATATTGTCCTTTAAGGACTAATTTACATGGTCTTATTGTCCTTAAGGGACATTCACTAGCAAAAAATAATTAATTATGAAATGGATATTCATATAAAATATTTCAATATCTCGATGCATTGTTTACTTTTAGTAAAGCTTATTGTCCTTTAGGGACATTCACAAACATGTAATCATATAAGAAATATGATAAATTCTTTTGGCACGTGACAAAATAAATAAGATAGAATATTCTTAAATAAAATAATGTAATAAGAACTTCAATTCCTCAAATTTCATGTTCTTATGTCAAGTTCTAAAAAAAAAAAAAAAAAAAAAAAAAACTCACATATGTTTTGGAACTTCTGGTTCGTGTAGGAACTTCTGGTTCGTGTAGGAACTACTGGTTCATAAATGAAAATTCATATGTTTAAAGCTTCGGGTTCTTAAAATAAAATCACAATTTCACTTTTCAAATGAAAAGAACCGATATTAGATCATATTCAGAACTTCAAGTTCTAATTAAATTTGATATCAAAATTAAATACAGAACTACAAGTCTAATTAGTTTGGAATTGATAACATCAGATTCTAATTATTGGAAGTCAAGTACTTTAGTTGGATTATACTACTGTAACTATCATATAGTCTTTGTATATACTTCAGTTTAGGATTCATTACGTTGTATTTGTTTTAGTTTAGGATTCTATGTTGTATTCGGTTTTCATCTCTTTCTCTCTAGGACTTTCAGTTCTACAAGTTCGCTAACTGATGTATTATATATAGAGACAATAATCAATGAAAAAGGTTGCGTGAATTTACACACCAAAACTGATCTTATTCTTATATGGTATCAGAGCTAAATCGATCTCTACTCTAGAAACAATTTTTCTTTTCTTCTTCTCTTCCATTCAACTCAATGACAACAAACACTCCCGAAACCACACTCACACCTGAAAGCAGCTCCTCTGCCACACTACCCACGATCGTTAACATCACGCCAGCAACCTCTACAGCCCTCCGCTCAAATGAATTTCACCTCATCACCATTAACATCTTGGCTCAGGCCCCTCTCAAACTTACTGCCAACAACTATATGTCCTGGAAGATTCAGTTTCAAATTCTTTTCATTAGTTATGACCTTCTTGGTTACATCGATGGCTCGAAACCATGTCCACCAGCAACTTTACCTGTCAATGACACAGCATCAATGGAACCATCTCCAAATCCAGCACACAACATCTGGATTTGTCAAGATCAGCTCATCCTGAATGCAATCATTGGTTCCTTGTCTCCGACTATTATCTCCTTTGTTGCCAGAGCCAAAACATCAATGGAAGCATGGACTATACTTGCCAACACATACTCCAAGCCATCACGTGGACGCATACAACAAATCAAAGCACTTCTCAAACACTCAACAAAAGGTACACAAAATATCACCGACTTTCTTCACTCTGTTAAAGCTCGTGCAGATGAACTCACATTACTTGGTGCTCCGGTGGACGATGAGTAGACCTGACTCGGTTTCGGTTCGAACTGGAGGAACCGGTCGGAACCGAAACTGGGAAAACCGGAACCGAAACCGAAATCGAAACCGAAACCGAAACAGGTTTTTCGTTTTTGATTCAAGAACCGAAACCGAAACCGAAACCGGCCGGTTTCTTTTTTTTAAATTTTTTTTTAAATTACTGTTGGAGTGCAACGGTTGGTTGACGTAAGCCGACCGTTGCCCCCCAACGGCTGACTTTTAATTTCCCCCCCACCCCACCTTTCATTTTTCCTCACAATTATTTCCTCCCAATTCTCTCTAATTCTAATTTCTCTCTCAATTCTCCAACTCTCCAAGTTTCCAAATATTTAATATTGTCAATTAGTATGTTTTTAATATTTATTTCATTTGCAATATATTTTATTTCCGATATATTTTATTTGCAATTAATTTTATTTACAATTTATTTTATTGCCAATTCTAAATTTCTAATTTCTCTTTCTATTCTCCAACTCTCCAAGTTTCCAAATATTTAATATTGTCAATTACTAAGTTTTTAATATTTATTTCATTTGCAATATATTTTATTTCCAATTTATTTTATTTCCGATATATTTTATTTGCAATTAATTTTATTTCCAATTAATTTTATTTCCAATTCTAAATTTCTAATTTCTCTCTCTATTCTCCAATTTATTTTATTTGAAATTAATTTTATTTCCAATTTATTTTACAATTCAATTTTTAAATGTCAAGTGGAAGTGGAAGGGGTCACGGCCGTGACGGTTCTAGGCGTTCAATTTCGATGAGAGGTAAGGGTCCTATGATAGATAATCTCGGTCATGACGACACTGTCTATCACGAGTATTTGCAACGCCGGGCCTATGCTGAAGACCTAGGTCTAAACTCTCCTACTCCCCCTCTAATAATTTCAGAACCCGATCCCGATGACACCCCCCCGGCCTTAATTTGACAAGCCAGTCAGAAAATATGTCTTATATTTATACACCTCCAGATTTTGGATTTGATCCACAGGAACCAGAAGAGCAGGAAGATCTGATACAGAGGCAGCAGAGCAAATCTGATCTCTTCGTAAAACATTTTAAGAAAATTAGGCAAGAAGATGGGAGCTTTGCAGTGGCTTGCAATTACTGCAACAAAGTATATATGTGGCATAAATCTGGAGGACATGACACTTATCGGAAGCATCTTTTAGCTAAACATCCAGAAGCAGAGACTAGATCGAGGTCACAAACACAAATTCTCAGGTACGCTACTCCTAACCAACAATTATTTCGTTATACTGATGAACAAAATAGAAAAGAATTAGCAAGAATGGTAGCAGTAGAACACCTATCATTCAGTTTTGGTGAAAGGGTTGGTTTTGTTAATTATTGTCGAAAAGCATTAAACCCTACTGCATGCCGTGTTCCTAGAACCACGCTCACATCAACACTTGAAAAGATTTATTTAAAAGAAAAAAAGAAGTTAGAAAGATTTTTTGATAAATATATCGGTCGTGTTTCCGTATGTGCCGACATATGGACTGACCATTGGAAATCGCATTCATACTTGGGTGTCACTTGCCATTTTATGAATGATACATGGACTATTCAAAAAAGAATTCTTGCATTTAGAGTTTTTGATGATGCACACACTGCTCATAATATTTTTAGACAACTTAGAATTATTTTTTCAGAGTATAAAATTGAAAGCAAAATTTTTGCAATTGGTTTTGATAATGCTTATGCCAATACCGCTACTATTCCATCTTTACTTGATTTATGCAAACCTTATCTTGGTGGTACATTTTTTCATCAAAGATGTGCATGCCATGTTTTAAATTTATGTGTTCAAAAAGGATTAGAAACTCTTGATTATTTTATTCTACCTATTAAAAAAGCCCTAATGTTTTTGTGGAAACATTCTTCTACAATGAATGCATGGGTAAAATATTGTAAACAAAATGGTAGACACGTCGTTAGATTTTCTCATGATGTTCCAACACGTTGGAATTCTACTTATAAATTGCTTGTTCAAAGTTATGACTATAGGGATTTATTAGTTTCTTTTATTCAATTTCATGTTACCCACCTTCAACTTTATCAATCAGATTGGGATGCTTGTTATAATGTTTTCAATTTGTTAAGAGTCTTTAATAATGCTACACAAAATTTATCTGGTGTTTATTACCCTACAACTCATTTATTTATTATTGAAAGTATTAATATTGCTGGTGCATTTTGTCATTGCGAATCCGACATATCAATAGGGGAAGCCGTTCATGCTATGAAGCTAAAATGGTTAGATTATTATAAGGAGATTCCAAATATTTATTTGATTGCCATGATTTTTGATCCACGTTGTAAATTAGATAGTATGGCTTATTATCTAGATGGTTATTATGGGGTTAAAGGTTTAAAAATGGAATATGATATTGATGCATGTTGTGCTAGAGTTAAGAAATTATTGTATAATTTATATGATGAATATCTTACAGTTTATGGATCATCACTGAACTTAAATGTTACACATGCACAAACTACATCTCAGCCCCCAACATCCTCCTCCTCCTCCGGATTTATAGAGTTAGGGTATAGTATGTTATCCAAAAAATCCAAAAAACCTAGATGTTCTTCTTCATCAAACACCGATAAGTATTCCGAGCTGAAATATTATCTAAATACTCCTTTTGAGTTTATAGATACGCCAGGGAAAAAATTTGAAATCTTACAATATTGGAAAGAGCACGCAGTGTACTATCCAATCATGGCTATGATAGCCAAAAATATTTTTTCAACACCCGTTTCTACGGTGGCTGTGGAACAAGAGTTCAGCGTCGAAGGAAATATTCTGGATGAACATCGTTCTTGCTTAACTCCAAAATCACTACAAATGCAAGTTCGTGTAGATGATTGGACAAAAGCACAATACAGACAACAAGAACTTCAACAAGACCCAACATACGACTTCTTCAAAGATGACGAACCTGATACAGGAGCAGCGGGGCCGGAATAGCAGATCTACAATACAGAGTACAGACTACAAACTACAGGCACCAAACATGCAATAAAAGGTAAGAGAACTACGTGGCCTTTGATTCCTCTAAATCCCCCAAGAGGATACGTAGGCAACTGAATTGTGGTAAAAATTAAGTGCAAGACTAATAACTTTACATTTATTTTTAGTTTTATTTTAATTTAATTTTGTAATTTGTCATTTATTTATTATCGAATTTCGGGTGACCTAATTCCCAAATACCCAATGAAATGTAATTTATAATTTGTTATTTTGTTTATTTTTTTTATTTAATATTGTAATTTGTCATTTTGCCATTTTTATTTTAATTTAATTTCGTAATTTGTCATTTTGTTTATTTTTATTTTAATATTTTATTTACAACTACAACTTATAATACAACTATACAAGTCTAAGTTATTATTTTTTATTAACAAAGGAAAAAAAAAATTTAGGTTCAAAACCGCCGGTTCCACCGGAACCGGAACCGGAACCGAAACCGAAACCGAAACCGGTCTATACCGGTTTCGATTCCGATTTCGGTTATGGTTCCACCCATCCAAAGAACCAAACCGGAACGGAACCGGAACCGAATCGGAATCGCGTCAGGCCTAACGATGAGGATCTCACTGAACGAATCCTAGATGAACTTGATGATAACTATAAAGAATTGGTTCGTGCGGTTCAAGCTCGGGATAATCCCATCTCTTTTGATGAACTCCACGAAAAGCTACTGTCATTCGAAGCTTCTCTTCAGACAACAAAAAGGAGTCACCTACCTTTCCTGTCACAGCCAACTCAACCAACAAAACCACCATAACAATTGGCGTCAACAGTCCTCCACCAACACCAATTGGCGTCCGCAATCCACCACAAACTCGAGCTAGCGCCCGTCGCTCAACAATGCTGGCCGTCCTTCACCTTCTTCCAATTCAGGCAGACAGAACCGTGGCAATCAATTCTCCCCCCATCCATACTTGGGTTGCTGCCAGATGTGCGGAATTCAAGGACACTCAGCCAAGAGGTGCACCTTCTTTCAGATGGTACCAATTCAGTCTCCCGGATCTGGCCTATCATCACCACACTCCCCCTCACCACCACCCTGGCAACCAAGAGCTCACTTTGCTGGAAATACCTCCTCCAACAATCCGGCATGGCTTCTTGACAGTGTTGCTTCCCACCATGTCACTGCCGACTTGGGTAATTTATCTCTGCATGCACCCTACAATGGTTCAGACGATGTTATGATTGGTGATGGCACATGTCTTTCTATTGCGCATACTGGTTCCACTTCTCTATACACTCACACTAAAACATTCAATTTAAATGATGTACTATGTGTTCCTGACATGAAAAAGAACTTGATCTCTATATCTCAATTTTGCACCACTAATAATGTATCAGTTGAGTTATTATCTTCTTGTTTTCATGTGAAGGATCTTCGTACGGGGGCAATTCTTCTGAAGGGCACAACCAAGGATGGCGTCTATGAATGGCCGACTATCAAACCAGATTCTTCCCCAATCCTAGCTTTCTCCAGCATCAAAGCATCTTCATCAAATTGGCACCATAGATTAGGTCATCCGGCTTATCCAATTTTATGGCATATTATTTCTAATTTTAGTTTAAATTTATCGTCGTTTATGTCAAAAGAGGTTCTTTGTCATGCTTGTCAATGTAATAAAAGTCATAAGCTTTCCTTTTCTAAATCATCTCTTGTCTCATCTCTACCTCTAGAAATTATATTCTCTGATGTGTGGACCTCCCCAGTTGTTTCTCATGATGGGTTTAAATACTATGTAATTTTTGTGGATCACTTCACTAAATATATATGGTTTTATCCCATACGTAAGAAATCTGACGTCAAACAAACTTTTATTCGTTTTAAAACCATTGTGGAAAATTATTTTAAACACAAAATCATCACCTTTTATTCTGACAATGGAGGGGAATACATGTCACTCAAAGATTATTTTTCTAAAAATGGTATTTCACATCTCACAACTCCACCACACACTTCTGAGCATAATGGGTACTTAGAGAGACGTCACAGACATATTGTCGAGACTGGTCTCACGTTACTAACTCATGCCTTTATTCCTCTAGAATTTTGGACCAATGTCTTCGCCACAGCTGTCTATTTAATCAATAGGATGCCAACAAAAACTCTCTCCCTTGTGTCACCTTATGAAAAAAAATTTGGCACCACGCCTAACTACTCTAAACTCAGGATTTTTGGCTGTTTGTGTTACCCGTGGCTCCGACCATACTCGTCTCACAAACTTAATCCTCACTCTATGTCTTGTGTCTTCATTGGGTACTCATTGTCTCAAAGTGCCTACTTGTGTCTAGATCCATCTAGCGGCAGACTGCTTGTCTCTCGTCATGTTCAGTTTGTAGAGTCTGTCTTTCCCTTCAAAACTTACCCACTGAGTCATCCCGTCCAAGCTCCACCTCCATTGAGTCATGGGTTTCCCCACCTCTCACAGTCGGGTCTCCAAGTCCATATCAGCCGGCTCCATCCTCAGCTGTGCTCACCCCAAAATTGCCACTGTCCGTTGATCTCTTTTCACCACCACAAGCCGTTTCTCATCAGGTTCCAGCACCACCACTCTTTGCCACGCCAGATTCTCTATCTACTGCAGCTGCTACACCATGTGATTCTCCTAATGCTATCGTCACAGCTGGTACACCAGCCATTGCTAACGTTGAGCCAGGAACAACCCTTCCTTCAGCGACAGCCACCTCACAGCAATCATCCACTTCTGATACAGCTCCTTCATCGCCAAACAAGCACCCTATGATTACTCGAGCCAAGAACAACATTCACAAGCCTGCATAGAGGCTCAACCTTTACACACAGCTTCATCAGTCGGCAGATTGTGAACCTACAACAGTAACACAAGCATTAAAGGATCTGAATTGACGTAAGGCCATGTCAGAGGAGTGTGATGCACTGATCACGAATGGCACATGGGAATTGGTCCAACCGAACAAGAACATTAATATTATTGGTTGCAAGTGGATTTTTCGAATCAAACGTAAATCTGATGGCACAATTGACAGGTTCAAGGCTCGCCTAGTTGCGAAAGGTTTCAACCAATGGCCTAGAGTTGACTATTTCGAGACACTTAGTCCTGTTATAAAACCCACTACAGTCAAACTCGTCCTCAGTATTGTCGTTAGTCAAGGTTGGTCTCTCTGTCAGCTGGACATCAATAATGCTTTCCTACAGGGTCGACTTACTGAAGAGGTCTACATGACTCAACCTCCTGGCTTCATTGATTCTGATCGCCCAAGCCATGTCTGTAAGCTTCGTAAAGCAATTTACGGACTCAAGCAAGCTCCGCGAGCATGGTATCACGAGTTGCGCCAATTTCTCATCACATCTGGGTTCAAGAATTCTTATGCAGACACCTCGCTTTTTGTTCTCAAAACCAGTGGTACTCTTCTATATCTTCTTATATATGTTGATGACATCATTCTTACAGGTAACAATACCGCTCAGGTTGAGCAATTTGTTAGTACCCTTGCAAAAAGATTTTCATTGAAAGATCTTGGTTCTTTATCTTACTTTCTTGGGGTTGAAGTAATTCCGCACAAGTGTGGAATTCTGCTGTCACAACGGCGTTACATTATGGACCTTCTTGCTCGTACAAACATGTCAGGTGCCAAACCAGTCCAAACTCCGCTGCCTACAAGTCCTCCGATCAGTTTACACTCAGGCACGCCTCTAGGGGATCCCTCTACTTATCGAACGGTGGTTGGTAGTCTTCAGTATCTATCACTTACTCGCCCAGACATCTCCTTTGCGGTCAACAAACTGTCCCAGTTCATGCACGAACCGTCAACTGATCACTGGGAACTAGTCAAACGTGTGATACGGTACTTATGCAGCACCTTAGATGAAGGTACCCTTCTCTATCGTGATTCCCCGGTCTCTCTTCATGCATTCTCTGATGCTGACTGGGCTAGAAACAAAGATGATTACTCCTCCACCAGTGCCTACATTGTTTATCTTGGGCGCAACCCCATTTCTTGGAGTTCAAAGAAGCAACACACTAATAAGATAAATATTCAGAACTTCAGATTCTGATTTGTATTAATATTAAGAGCCTTCAGCCTTTGTATTTACCTTTTCAAATATTTCAGTAGCCAAATATTTATCTAACAAAGGAAATTTAGATCCTCTTCTGATTCAAAACTCCAGGTTCAAATTTCAGAACTTCAAGTTCATATTCAACAATTTATATTCAAATTTAAAACTGGCAAGTTCTCAATTGGATTTGATTTTGAAACTTCTGGTTCTATATATATCGATCAACTCCTATAACATTAAGAACCACGAAAAAGTAAAACTAAATTTATTTTTTGATATGGAAGATCCAAGTGGTAACCACAGAGCATACTCATAAAATTAGTTGTGTGGAATAAATAACAATAAGTAAATTATATTGAAATACTTACTTGGATATAATATTCTTAATTGTCTAGGGACAATTTCTTATATAGTAGATCTTCTAGATTTAACCAAATACAAAGTGTCAATTTTCAAGTAATTTGATTTCACTTTGTGTCAAATATTAGCTCTTCTGGAGCATTCATTGTTCTTGCTAAAAATCAACAAAATATTTTAGATATAAAACATATAGCAAGCAAAATTTTATAATTATTAGAAGGTGTATTTTACATCCTTTCAATTTTCTTGCTTTGTTTTGGTGTTATTCCACTTATGGTGGAACAATTTAAATTTCATTATAATGATCACTTTGATATCAATAATTATTTGATTACAACAATACCCACAATCATCATCATGACTATACGTAATATTAACTTTAAGGAATGATATTGATCAAATTGGGTGATGTCAATGATTTTATAATCAAAACTAATTATTTTGTTCAACCATGAAAATCATGATATAAACTAATAATATGCTCAAATATATACGTTATTAATATTGCCACTTCTGGAGCAAATTTAAAGCATAAAATATTGAAATATATTGATACTTCTGGAACAATATTTAAAACAATATAAACTCGATCAATATGTTTCATCGATCATGTCTTCATCTACTTGGTAATCAAAGCATTTTTTTAAGCAAATATATATAAAGACAAATAATTCGTTGATCATAAGATATTTCTATTAGAAATAAACAACTAGACTTTTTTTAACAAATAAAATAAAATATAATTCATGATAAATCATACAATTGACTGAAAACAACAAAAAATATATAGCATGACATGAAGTTGTTTTCATGATTTGTTGCAACTTGCAATTACAAGTTTAATGCTAATATAAATCACTAAAACCAAATGAATGTAAATCAACTTAAAATAAAAACCAACAATTTTAAATTACAAAAATCAATGGACGTAAAACTATATATCACAGGGTGAATAAATTCAAATGTTAATGAATAAACAATTGAGACATTTCGTGATTAATAGGTGTGTAAAATATGAAAATTTATATTTTTCTAGTATATGAAAATATAAGATTTCACACCTTACATACCTTAATAAGGAGGAAGAAATAAAGAAGAAAAAATATTTCATTCATAGTGGTTGTGTCTCTTAATGTAAAATGTAAATAACCAATAAAAAATAATAGATCAAAATTGTCAGATTCATGTGAAATATAAACAACCAATTGTAGGTAGATAGATCAAAAATGTTTGAAAATAAAAGGCAAATTAGTTTTGCACTTTTTTGGTCCTACTAATATTGAAACTTAATGTTCTATTATATCATAACTTTATAGTTATGATTTGCAATTCTAGAACTCCACGTTTCAAACAAAATTCATATTTGATGAAAATATTGAATTTAATCGGAACTTCAAGTTCATATATAAACTTCTTGTTTATAATTGAAAACCATGAATTGAGAACTTCGGGCTCCGAAAGTAATCACATCTAACGAAATTCAAAACTTCTGGTTCTTATTCGATAATTCAAAATTTCATATTTTGATTTAATTGCAATCCGTACTTTCCAATAAGATTATGT
This sequence comes from Acer campestre, assembly GCA_954870605.1. NCBI lineage: Eukaryota > Viridiplantae > Streptophyta > Magnoliopsida > Sapindales > Sapindaceae > Acer > Acer campestre. Next base: position 34,838,919 of record OX940802.1, on the reverse strand, counting down.
TAAGCTTCAGGCTTTTTGATTTTGCAATCTCAAAACACTAAATTAAGCTTCAGGATTTTTGATTTTACTATTTTCGTATATTAGCTCAAGTTTCAGACTCTTTGATTTAACAATTATCAAATATATATTAGATTGAGCTTCAAGCTCTTTGATTTTGTGATCTTTGGGTTGCAACATAATTAATTTCATTTTTTGCAATCTTCAGGTTGCAATACAATCATTTAATCTTTATTTTCTTTTATTGGCAACCCAATGAATATTAAGAATAGAATTAAGAAGATAAATAATATAAACCAATTCTTTTTTTCTTTTAGCCAAAATTAGAGAAAGAAAGACTTTGCACTTGCTTGGATCTCTCGGTCTCATCAAGAACTCTCGGCCTCATCAAAAAAGTGTTATTTCTTATCACTTATTGAATTTGGATCATATGACATCTTGTCTTCAAACAAGAAACTTTCAAATCTGAAACTTGAAACATATAATGGTTAGAGACTTGTGTTGATAATGTGTTATGAAATAAATAAAATAAACAAGAACATAATAGCATAAATATAAAGTAAGAAAAGAGAGAAAATAGTAGCCCAAGAAAAGAGATTCTTTTATTCCTCAATACTTCTCAATTGTCCAAATACAACATGTAATGACTCCTTTTATAGCCTTACAATTTGATGGTTACACAAATGAAAAGGTAATATCATAACACCTCATAATGATCATAAATTGGATCATAAAATTTGGCTGTTAAGGAGATGGTGGGGAGATGAAGAGTTTGCAATTTACTTGTATAAAATATATAAATTTGGACATCCACTTAACTAATATTTTCATAACATTTTCCAAATATTACATTAATTTAGGGTTTAGGAGGAAGGACATGACTCGAATCCAAAACCTCATGATGTAAGTGTGAGAGGCATACCACTATGTCAATCTCATCTCGTCCATCATTGAACATTTTTTTATATTTAAGTCTCACCTCCCTAAATCTCGAATTATTTTAATATTAAAAAAAAAATTTGGTAAACCTACAAAGAAATAAATAATCTATTGGTTTTATACAAAATAGTATATAAAATGGTGTCATTTTCATGCTTGATTGAGATTTAGTGATAGTTTGATTTTGAATTTTGATAATAATTTTAGTGCCAAAAGGGATGGGGCATTGGAACCCCCAAAATTATTGGTTTGCTGGAAAGTGGTGCCGTCATATATAGGACACTAAGTACTTGTTTGGTTGAGCTTTCTACTACCTTAAAAGGTCTACAAATGTCTATTTGAGTTTTTTAAAGTTATTTTATTAGGCTTTTGAGATTGTCTATTTTAAATTTAGTAAAAGCTAGTAAAGTTTAAACCTCCACTAGACAAACACTTATGGGGAGATGCAAGAGACCTTTATTTTTTTTAAAATCTACTAACCAAACAACTATAATTTTTTTTTTTTCAAAAACTCTATTTCTAATAGATCTTCTACAAGTAGATCTTTTACCAATAAAGGTTTTTCAAAAGCCCAACGAAACAAGCTCTAACTACCATATGACAAAATCTTGCATGCAATGCATCCAAATCAATGGATGCATGCCACGTGGCATGAAAAATCAATATGTACCTCTTTGTTTGTAATTATAAAACATCCCAATTGAGAAAATCAATTATTTTGAGAGCTTTGTTTCTTTTCCCTTCCTCGAGATTGAAAACTTGTCAAGAATACGTTGGACGAGAACATGAAAGTTAATCTCAAATTAAACTATTTTAAATATTCCCGATCAAAGGAAGAATGGAGTCTAGAATATGTTATATTGGAATATCGGATTGAATTGGATTTAATATCCATGAGTCAGAACGGATGATATGAAGATGCCTAACCAAAACATTAGCTCATTTGAATTTGTGTGAAAATCTGAAGAGATCTTATCACAATTGTCAGAATTAATCAAAGGGTAGGTAGATCTTCTCAAATGGAATTCCAAAAGACAATTACAACATTTTTGCCCTACAAAACACAAAGACAAGGCAGACAATAAATATAATGCTTCTAGCATACCATCTATATAATATAGTAAAATGGAACCCCATCTTGACATGCGTCATCGTGTGGTGACTTTATCATTAAATTTTTATTAATTATTAATTATGTAAGGACCTTTATTTTGTGATTGACTTATTTCATGACATACCACATTGGGGATGATTGTGTAATGGGTAGCTTAGGTCTTCTTGATGACAATCACGACAAGCTTCCAAGCATCTCCATGACTTCAAGATCAAGAGCTTCAAAAGGCATATCACTTGTCCTTGATTCTTGAAGAGATTAGGTGCACACACACACTTGCATGCATTTTTATCTATCTTGCATTTGTTATCATGCATGTGTGTTTCATTGATTTATGCATCTATATCATTTATCACACTTCACACTTGCACAACTTTCATTTTAGGTTAAGTGTGTTTGATGTGTTGAGATAAGGGATTTTTCTCTTGACCACGGCTTGTGCCGCCGGGCGTACTGCTGGCTGTGCAAAGGCCTACACGGCGATTTTGTCCAGAGAAGTCTCTCTGATGAACCGCTGCCCATATCGCCGTAGGTGCATATGCCTACCCAGCGGTCCCCCACAGCAGAAAAGTCCAGAGGCTACACGCCGTGTGTACCGCGGTTGGGACACCTTGTTCGTACCATGGTACACACAGTGGCCCAATACGTTTTTGTAGCCTGTTTGCCAAAACGATGTCATTCCATCTATGGCAGCATATATATTGATCTCTCATCTCTCTTGGCCGACTTAGAGCTTCCAGTATCATTTCTTAGAGAGAGGAAGAGCTCCCCTAGTGAAAGAAAGCACAAGCTTGCTTCTTTAACTCTCCAAACCCAAAACCCATATTCATCTTGCATCATTCAATATCATTTGAGCATGGGTCTTCATGGTTTCATGACTAGGTAATTTTGAACTTCATTGAATATAATTTAATGTTCTTCTTACTCTAGATTTGGTATTTGTTGCTTGATTAAATACCTAGACTCTCTTTATTGCATATATTTATGAGTCTTGATAACATGATTGAGTTTGTATTTTGATAGCTTATTTGATTAGGTTGTTTTTACCTAAATAACTAAACTTTGATTACTCTTGAGAGATTCATTGATAACTAGATTGATAGATTTGTGTTTGACAATCTAGTTAAGCTCTCTTGATTATTCAAGGTTGTTTGTTGACAATTAGGTTGCTAGAATCTCTTTGCATCTAATTGAGTCCTCATATATGTGCATGTAGGCTTGTTTGATAACTAGGATGTTAAATTGCATTATCTACATCTATTTAAGCATTTAGTGTTTAGTCTAGCACTTTTTGCATTTGTGCATTATTATTGCCATATTCACTTAGACTTTTAATTCTCTTCAATTAGTCAAAGTCTTGTGGCTTCTAGGTGAAGTTGCACAAGCATTGTACTAGCTCCTCTATAAAAGGCATGCGGGTAGATTAAAAGGTGCTCACGCCAAAAGTAACGGATTGTGGAGATCACTTGAAGGTGTAAATTCACTACAAGAATAAATAAGATTTATGACACAAAATAATGATGGTTTTTTAAAACCGTCAAATAGTCTTGATGGTTTTTAAAAACTGTCATAAGGTCTTGATGGTTATTGAAAACAGTCATAAAAGTATGATGGTTTTAAAATCCATCATAACGTCATGACAGTTTTAAAAAACCATCATGAAGTTATGACGGTTTTTAACCATAATAAATCCATGACTGTTTTTTGCCGTCATAATCCTTTATAATAAAAAATATATAATTTACAAACCCTAATTACCCTACACTCTTTTTATCACTTACATTATCTCACTGCAGCCACCATTCTTTCATTCTCACTCTCTCACATTCTCTGTTTCCTCTGTTTATTCATTATCTTCTTCTTCATCCACCACAACTCAAGGTTTCAACTACATCTTACATCTTTTCACCTTATTTATATGTTTCTTTTACTATTTTTTTTTTTTTTTTTTTAATATATGATTGTTTTATTTTTTTTCCTACATATTTTGGGTTTTATTTATATGATTGAGCATTTTTTTTGTTCTTTTTATATGATTGTTTTTACTAGATTCATATATATATATATATATATATATTCTTGTTTTTTTTTTTTTTTACTAGATTCTTATACAATTTTGATTTTGTATTTCTAGTTTTTATTAATGTTATTGAAATTATTCTATACCACTTGTGTTTTATTTTATTTTATTGATACATAACTTTTCTTTTCTTTTTTCAATCATGCAGGTTATCAACATGAAGATTGTAACATTCTCTGGAATTATTTGTTCAAATCGAAGTATTACTAGATGAACTTTGCAATTGTAATTTTTTTTTTTTTAGTTAAGACATTTTATATTTTGTATCTATGTTTTTTTTTTCATAGTTATTTGTTGTATATGAGATAAATTTTGTTGAATAAAATTTTGGATTGCTTTTGATTAATACTACTTTTTTTTCTTGAAATTCTTTTGTGTCATACTACTGCATATTTTTTTTATGTTTTTTATTTTTTATTTTTTATTTTTATTTTATTTTTTTATTTTTTTGTATAGCTATTTATTGTGTGTGAGATTTTTGTTCAATAAAATTGAAGAATGACATTTATATTTTTAATGATTTATTTAATTTCATAAAATCAATTAAATTAATTAAATTTTAAATATGTATTAATATTAAAAGATTTAATAAGAATAATAATTAAAATTATTAAAAATAAAAAATAATTTCACAAGAAATATGATGGGTAAAAACTATCAAGAATTTATGATGTGAAATACCGTCATAAACTTATGACGCTTTTAAAACCGTCAAGAAACTGTTCTTGACGCTGAGATTAATGATGGTTTTTAAACGTCTTGAATTGCTTGTTATGACGGTTTTTCTCCATCATAAAACCTCTTTTTTCTTGTAGTGATTTCTCTTCATATAGAGGCTATCTAGGGTTAGTCTAGGTTCACTATTAAAGGCCCGCAAGGTAGAAGTGGTGGGTTAGTGACCGAGAATGGTTGAGGACAACCTAGGTTGTAAACATCATTACAAGTATTAGATTCGAGGACCGTGTGTGATGCACATATCGACCCGTGGTTTTTCCTTGTTGAAGGTTTCCACGTAAAAATCAAGTGTTCTTTAATTTCTGCATTTTATACTTGATTTTATTGTTTGTTGAATTGGGTTATTTTTGTAATATTAACTAATCCGAAAAATTTAGTAATAATTGTATTATCAACCCATTCACCCCCTTCTAGGTTGTTACACACGTTATAATTTGTTTTAAATTATAATCTATTTAATAATATAATATATAGAATTAAGGGGTGAATTCATAAAGAGCCAACAAAATTATTGGTTTATTGTTTTTAGCCACCAATTTATATTTTGTTATTATCATCACTTTTAACCACTTTTGGACAAAATTATCCCTAAATTTTACTTCACTTGATATGTAACTTGGTTACATGCCATTTGATTCTAAGTTACATGCGAGTTGATTTTTCAAGTTACATGTCAGTTAAGTTTTAAATTACATGCCAATTAACATTCAATTTACATGTCAATGATTTCAAGTTACATGTCAGTTGATTTCCAAATTTTTGGGTGGGTGAAGTAAAGGAGGGCAATCTTGTCTGTTCAAGGTTAAAGGTGATAAGTATAATAAAATATAAAACTTATAGCTAAAAACAATAAACCAATAAATTTTTTGATTACTTCATGCAATTTCCTCTAGAATTAATTGTATAGATATACAATTATTGGAACCTCACTTTGGCACGTGTCGTTGTGTGGTGGCTTTTTCATTAAATTTTTATTAATTATTAATTATAATCTATTTAATAATATAATATATAGAATTAATTGTATATATATATAATTATATAATATATAAAATATATACAGTCACTTTTTTTTTTTTTTAAACATCAACAACAAACTTTATTAAAGCAAAAGCCAAGAAGGCAAGAACCACAACCAACAGGCTTCAAGAAGCCAAGAAGCAAAAGCACAAAGAAAACAAATAACAAACAGTGACAGCAACAGCCACACAGGAGAGACAAACCCAAAAAACCGAAACAAAACAAGGAAAAGGGAAAACAGAGCAACAGCCCCCACCAGAAAAACCCCAAAAAACAGAGGCAAGGCCACAACAGAAAGACCACACCAGAACACACTCTATTCAAAACTGTCCGCACCGCCATTGGAACAAGATTTAGCCAAGCAAACCGCCACTTCCTTTGAAGTCTAAGGATTGAATACAAAGGTCAAACCAAACAAGATGAGAAGAAGACCTTTGATATCGTAAATAGATTGAAGAGGCAACCAACAACAACAACACAACAAGAACTAATTAAAATCCCAAATAACAGAATTTCTGACCAGCCCAGACCCTTGTCTAGCCAAATGATCTACAAAAGTGTTAGACGATCTGGAATTAAAAACCACAAAGGCACTCCTCAGGAAACTTAACCATTCTCGAATATCATAAATGAGGTTGTAATGCTCCAAGCTGCCGAAACCATCGCCATTAATCCAAGCAACATCTATCATATAATCACTAGATAAGATAATCTCTTTACCATACAAAGCAGGGGTCTTTATGCATAACTCCGTAGCCTTATGAATGGCTAGAACTTCCGCCATAAAGGAATCCTTAAAACCAATAGATAAAGAGAAGGAGCCCAATACTTTGCCCTCAGAATCTCTCAACACACCCCCAATGCCAGCAGCTCCTGGGTTCCCTTTTGAAAAACCATCCACATTGAATTTTAAGGAACCGACAGGAGGGGGCACCAAACATCCGTAATATTAGGCTTCGAACGGGAAGACTCAGAGCAACAATCTTTTATGTTAAGCAGCATAAAAGTGATCGGATCCTGAGTACCTTTACCATGAAATTTGAACCACCACGCCACTCTAAGTTTGACAACCTCTGAAGCTTGAGAAATACAAGTCCTTTTGTCATTGAAAATCTGGTTGTTCTTGGACTCCCAAATAGTCCAAACTAAAGCAAAAAACATAGTATTCCAAGCTCTAACATAGTTAGCCATAGGACACAGAGCAACCTAACAGGTCGCCCATTCTTGAATAGTTCTGGAAGGGCAAAAGCTGACTCCCCACCAAGACATACAAGAGTACCACAACCTATGAGACCAATCGCAGTGAAGGAATAAGTGATCTATAGATTCTAATTCAGAGTTGCAAAACGAACAATCCATCGAAAAAATCAATAGGAAAGCCAAACCTATGAACAACTTGTTTGACCATGACTCTACCTCTGAGAAGTTGCCAAGCAAACAACTCCACCTTCGAAGGGCAACAACCTTGCTAAATGAACTTGAAAAAAGGGTTCGCATCAGTCGTGCTTTCTTCCAAGCACCTCCTAAAAGAAGACACCGAAAATCTACCATCAGAGCTAAAGCACCAAGCCACTCTATTTGAAATCTGTTTGCGCATCCTAATACGATTTAACGTACAGGAAAAAGCCATCATTAGATCTTTTTCCCAATCAAAGACAGGCCTACGTAATAGAATCTCCCAAACCCAATTGTTTCCTTACCACTTGCCAAAATCTTTGACTGAACCGATTTTATTCACTGCCAGTGAGAATATACGCGAGTAAGCTGCTTTAAAAGGCTGTTTAACACCCCCCCAAGTCAGTCCAAAACTTAGCTCTATTACTATCTCCCACAATCACTTTCAAGCCCTTTGACAGGAGAAAAGCAGAGGAGGAATTCTGCTCAAATAGGCTGCCAACCGCCCTCACAAAGAAAGAGGAATTCGAAGGACCTTTCCAATCCCAAACAAGACTATTCAGACAAACATTATATTTGGCACATATAACTTTACGCCACAAAGAATAAACCTTAGAGCTAAATCTCCACACCCATTTAGCCAGGAGACTTATATTTTTATCAACCATTCTTCTAACACCCAATCCCCCCTTACTTTTACTATTACACACCGTCTTCCAATCCACAGCATGTAATTTTCTTTTTTCCACCCCATCCCCCCAGAAAAAAGAGCGTTGCAACTTCTCAATATCATTTGCCACATTAATGGGAAGTCTGAGGATAGACATGAAATAAGTTGGCAAACTAGGCAGGACTGCCTTTATCAACACCAATCTCCCCCCATTATTCAAGAACTTCCTCTTCCAAGGGGCGAGGCAGCACTGAATCGGTTGAAGAAGGGGAAGCTAAAAGCCTTTTAGTCTCGGTTTTTCGCCTAAAGGTAACCCTAAGTAAGTGATTGGGAAACAAGCTTCCTTACACCTAAAAATTTCAGCCCACCTATCCTCCGGATATACTCTCTTAGCAACCCTTACCACATAAGATTTATGGAAATTAATTTTTAGCCCATAAGCCAATTCAAAGCACCTAAGAACTCTAGTGGCATTTCTCAAGATCTCCTTCTTTGGTTGAAGGAACAACATAGTATCATCTGTAAATTGGAGATAAGAGATGTGCACTGCATTATCACCGAAAGACACACCTCTTAACAAACCAAAATCACAAGCTTTTCTAAGCAAACAACTTAAGGCTTCAGTGACAATGTTGAACAGAAAAGGGGAAAGCGGGTCACCTTGACGCAAACCTCTTTCCAGCACAAACTAAGGAGTGGGATTCCCGTTAATCAAAACTGAAATCTTTGGAGAGGAGATACAACTTTTCATCCATCCTCTCCATAGGTCGCCAAAACCCATCTCACATAACACATAGTCTAAAAACTCATGATCCACACAGTCATAAGCTTTCTCAAAGTCAAGCTTGACTAATAGGCCTCCTTCGACTTCCAATCTCCACTTGTGGATGATCTCTTCTGCGATGACAAAACTGTCTAAGATTTGACAATTTTTCACAAAAGCCATCTGAGTTTCCCCAATAAGAATATCCATGACCTTTTTCAACCTATTAACTAGAACCTTAGATAGAACTTTATATATTGAACCAATAAGGCTGATAGGTCTGTAATTAGAAAACGATTAAGAGTTCCCAATCTTGGGAATGAGAGCAATGAAGGAGCTGTTCAAATCAGAAACTATTGACCCATCATTGTGAAACCCCTGCATGAAAGTCATAAAGTCCTTTTCTATGACTTTCCAATTGGCTTTAAAGAAATTAAGGTTGAAACCGTCCGGACCTAGAGCTTTGTTACCATCACAACTATAAAGGGCTTCATGTACCTCCTCTTTGCAAAAAGGCCTCTCAAGAGCAGCACTTTCATCCACAGATAAAATATTAAGCCTCAGACCTAAAATTGAAAGACGCTGCCAAGTGACTTTCTTATATTGTTTTTTGACGAAGTTGTAAAAACCTTCTTTGAGAAGTCTAGGATCTGAAATACGGATACCATTAATAACAGTATCATCAATGTGATTACTTCTCTTTCTCCCATTAGCAATACTATGAAAGAATTTTGAATTCTTATCTCCCTCTTGAAGCCACCTCACCCTAGATTTCTGCCTCCATTGTTGCTCATCCCTTCCAATTGCCCTCCAAAGCTCACCTAAACACTATGTTCTTGAAAATGCCTACAAGGTTATACTAAACAACCTAGAGGGGGGGGGGGGGGGGGGTGGGGGGTGAATAGGTTGACACACTAGTTTTAAAAACTCTTTCATGACTAGTGACAAAACCTTGGTGAGCATACAAATTGACCTTTAACAAGATCGTTATGAGAAAACAATTAACACATGTATGCTCAATTCACCACCCTTAGTCTACACAACATATATTAATAAACCATGTATCTCATATACAAGTATATTCAATGAAGTGCACATTCCACAAGTTGTACTTAAAGTATTACAATATAAGAACACTACAACTTGCTAGAGAAGAAACTATATTAAACTTAATACAAATAATTCTTGTATTTACAATAGTGCCCAATATGTACAAGAATCAATCAAAGAATACCTATACACAAAAAATCAATGAATAAAAGAATTATATTTACAATTATGATCAAAATGGATATGCTTGCAAATCACACTTTACAAAATCTTATTTCCAAATACATCACAAGTGAAGATTGTACTACAAGAATAAAACATACACAAAAACAAATATAAAAGATAGAGATAGAAAGAATTAACACAAGAGATTTTTTAACGTGGTAAAACCTCCAAGGAGGAAACATCCACGGGTTGAATTACAACCATTGAGTACTTATATATATTTGGAAAGTAAATTAGAAATTTCACAAAATGACCAATCCTAGTCACCAACCCATGTGGAGTCTATGTTTACCCAATCCCTATTGGAAGATACAAAATCCCTCAATGATGTAAACCACCACATATTGGAACTCATACCAAAACCAACATCGTTGGAAGATTAGAAATTCCTCAAGAGTGCATACACATCCCATGTACCCCGCTCTATCGGACTCTATGTCTAACCAAACACCCAGGCCTACCAATATATAAGCCAACTCTCTATATAAGGCACATATGTCTCTAGAAAGCCTCCCATGCATGACTATCCAAGTCCTCCCGACTCTAGCCATGACTTATTACTTGTCTATCCAAGTCCTCCCGACTCTAGACAAGACTTCTTGCATACCTATCCAAGTCCTCAAGACTCTAGGCAAGACTTCTTGCTTGGCTATTCGAGTCATCCCAACTCTAGCCAAGACTTCATGCCTTTTACAAGGACTTCCTAGTGTGATCATGTGAATGCAAGTGATGAAATCAATCAAAACAACATAGAACATGTGATCAATACATTCCATGGAACAACTAGATCTAGAGATGTGAAAACACAAGCAATAGAAAACTAGATGCAAAAACATGAATGAAAACCTAGAGCATGTGAATACAATTAACACATAAAAACTACTAGATTCATTCATACAAATAACACTTGAACAAAACATATACATGAGGCACAAGTTCAAGATGTTATAAACATACATAAAAATGCTAGAATCACAAAATGTATTCAACAAGTATTCTAGCCAAAGATTTAGAGATAAGAGATATGTTAAAAACAAATCAATCCTAAATATCTCTAAAAACACATATAAAGGCTCTAATCCTAGATTTCATCAATCATGGATCAAAGTCACATATAAAGGATTATTAATCATAAACTTGATCAATCAAGTCTCAAACAATCCTAGATATCAATCTAATCACAATACAACTCCCAATCATGTTAAAAACAAAAAAATCAAAGATTCTAGTCAACATGTGTCTCTAATTAGACTATTCAATTAGATTGATTATGAAGCTATCTTTCTCAATAGCATTCACTAAACACACATATACATATAGAAGAAGAAACCCCAAGCAAATTGAAGGTTTAAAAAGATGAAATCACAAAGTTATGAACTCTACCTTAATTATACGAGCTGGTTCGGTTTTCTGTGAGGATCTCTCAGAAAATCAATCAAAAAGCTGCAAAACCACTTGGAAAAGGTAGAGGACTCGAATACGAACAATCTCCAACTTGAATCACTCAATTCCGACTCCGTATGAGAAAGTTATGGTGTTTGGAAGTTGAGAAAATTTGGGAGAAAATCATAGACGGGATTTCACACTTTTTCTTCTTGGAAAAGAATGGAGGGAAATGGAGAGATTTAAAAAGAATGGAAGAAGGGCAAAATTGTCCAAAACAAAAGTGACCATCAGCCACCTCCACATGTGGTCAGCGTGTGCCACACATGGCCAAAGGGGAGCTCTGGCCGTGTGGCACACGTGGTCCACACGTGGCCATCTAGCTTGGCCTTTTGGTCGAGCAACCTCCTCGCGCACCTCTCGCGTTCTTCAGCCGTATTCGGGCATCCGAACTCCGAATTCGAATCCGTTTTTGGATTACGATCCATGACTCCCTCACACACGACGAAGACTATGAAACTTTGAAAAATGATTGAGAATTCATCTCGGAAAACGACGACGAACACAACTCAACTAATGAGAACGAAAAGTAGCGTAGCTACATCGTTTGGACTCGAAACTTAACGTATGAGTAACCGAAATGACCGGAACTCAATAAGGAATCAAATAAGATCATGTTCAAGTCCAAAACACAAGAAACACAAACATACAAATACAAGTTCACATATGAATGCCATTTCCTAGACATAGTCCTAGAACATGCAACTCTAAAATGTATGAGCATTTGAGTTCAATGCAAGAGCATACAAAATCATGTGAATGTGTTATATAAATGGTGCACAACAATGCAGGGACACATATGAATTATTTGTGTGTGTGTGCCTAGGCCTTGTAAGAGGAATGAGGTCAATTATACATTTGATGAGCTATGAAGCTACTTCCCCTTATCAAGCCATCATCTTGCATGTATCGTAGTCAAATCTTTCTTTGAAGCTTTGTATCATCATCAATATGACCACATAAACATTACAAGATAAACATGTTTTGATATGGAATATATGCCAACAACAACCAAAAACCTAACAGTTCTCTCCTTCCTCAAATCAACTGACCATCCAAATCTTTCTGCTTCTAAATCAATTGCCTTGAGCTTATCTTCATACTCATTGATCAAGGACGATTCAGACTTCTTCAAATGCTGCCACTTCTTGCACAAAACCTTAGAGCCTTTTAACTTAATATGCAGAACACGACCGCTAGACCCTTTCACACTGCTTTGACACCACTCTTCTGCCACCTTCTTCATTAAAACCCTATCTTCAAGCCAATTATTGAAGAAACGAAAACGAGTTGGACCTCAATCAGTCTTAGGCTCACCCACCATAACCATACAATGATCAGAAATACTTCTTGGCAGCCCACTTTGAACTAATTTAGGGAACCAAGATAATATCGTTGGAGACAAGATAAATCTATCTAGTCTTGCCTAGGAGGAATTTTCTCTGCTATTTGTCCAAGTAAAAGTAATACCATGAAGTGGGATATCCACTACTTTAGCTTGAAGAACAAAATTACTGAAGTTTCTTACGGAATTCATGTCGCACGAGACCCCTCTCCTCTCCAAAGGAGATAAAACAGTATTGAAGTCGACGCCGATACACCACGGAAAAGGAAGGGAGATTTAAGCTTGTAGAATAAAATTCCATAAATCCTTACGATCACATTCCACATTTGCTGCGTAAACATTGTAGAACACAACAGTCTTTTTCAGCTTCACAAGTTCCCCTGCCAAGGCTATACATCTATCGGATTTAATGCAAGAATTCACCACAAAATTGTCATCGTTCCACAATGTAATAAGACCGCCAGCTGACCCCACGGCATTGACACCCATCCCTCTCAAGAACCAATTACCACTCAAAGAACTAATCACAGCACTGTTGAAATTATCTAGTTTGGATTCTTGAAGGAACAGAACTATAGGTTTGTATTTAGTCACTAAAGATCTCACCATCTTTCTTTTCTCACCTTTTCCAAGGCCTCTAACGTTCCAAGAAACTACTAACATCAAAAGAAACAAAAACCACACAAAGCACATAAACGGAGATTACTTACTCTGTTTCAGCTTGTACCTTTTGATGTCTTCTATTTCTCTCTGAGCTATAATCTCCTTAATTTCTTCCTCTTTGCCTCTGAAATCCACCCCCAAAGCATTTCCAGTTTTAATAACCTTGGCTACTTCCTCATCTATTACCCGAGAATTGATGGTATTCACCACTAGAGCTTCATCGTTTGCTGCCTTTTTTCCTCCTCCATTCAACTTAGATTTTCTTGTCGTCATCCCGTGAGCCTTAGAAGAAAATCCACTCTTAGTGCTCTTCTTCTTCCCATTTTTGATCAGATTTTGAACTTCCACCTCCATATCTCCTGACTCCTCTTCAACAGACAAAATGCTCGCTGCCTCTAATGTTGTCTCAGTAGTGGGATTAATACCTTCTTCCCTTTCCAGATGGATGACTGAATTGGCCTTTACAAATGCCAGCTCGAACTCATTCAGATGGGCTAAAATTGGACTTTCTAGAGAAGTGTAGCTGGTGAGATTAATGGAGTTGGGTTCACTTGAGACCGCTCCTTCATTCTTGTTGGGAATTTCTATGCAGTATTGGGCTCCATAAAAACTTGTTCTACAGCTTCCAAGTGGGCTATTATAGGGCTGTCTATGGAAGTGCAACGTGATGGATCATTCCCTTTTTCAAATCCTCCCAAATTATATGTACCTAAAACAGTGTTGGCCACGAAAGTCTCTTCAATTTCCGTCGATTGGGCTTCTATTGGGCTCACAAAAGGAGAGCATCGGTATGAGTTGTCCACCACAGGACCACATTGGTCTACCCTCCTTGTTTTCTCTCCTGATATCTGATAGGTGTCCCTCCACTTCGAGCACTCACCACTCTTATCTAAGAGATTCAAAAACCCCTCCCTTCCTGAAGAACAATCAAAAGAAGAAGATGTTTCAGACCTGATAGCTGTCGCCTTTTGACTCTGCATTTTTCCTATAATCAGCTTTCCATTAAGAACATGTCCCAATCTCCTTTTCGATTTTCGCACCCACACTTGCTTCCCTTTAACTGTCAGAGCCTTTTTAAAACCTTTGCAAGAAGTCTTAGCAATATCTTTCTGGATCTGATCTTTAATGACAGATTTTGCAGTATTTTCCTTACACCTTCTACCCTCATTTTTGTTCAGACTTGCGTGACTCAGGTTTTGTCTCCCCTCTTTCCAGTGCTTCCTTGATGGGTAGGTGTGATCCCCTGCTTCTACCATCTCTTCTTCATGTGATACTGTCTTCTCCACTGAGAGTTTGGAAACCCCATTTCCAGTTGACTTTGTTAGACCCAGAAACGTTTCCACCCACACTAAATCTGCCGGATTATCTTCTTCCTTCATAAAAACCTGAGATAAACCAATCCCATCCTTCACGGAAATCTTAGCAGAAATCGGAGCTATTTTATTAACTAGAACAAGGAGCCTTTCTCTGTCCAGTTTTCTCTTCTGTGAAGTCTGTTCATCAATGGTTCCCCAATCATCCACCCAAGTTTGATGAAAAACAAGTCACTCTATAATCGAAGCGGGGTTCCAATACAGTTGATCCAGGTTGTTCTATACACTGCGTTGAAAGCATCAGACCAGTTGTTCATAGATATAAAACAACCATCCCAAAAAAATCTATTTTTGATAAACCCTTCTTTTTCAATTTCTGTCTCGAAAGTCCATAATATACTCTTGTCACCTAAATAGTTTGCTAAGAATGAGAAACCCCTGCTACTTAACCTTTCATTGACTGAGGACACGTTAAAGAAGGATTTCAATATGCCAACTGCACTTCTTCCTAACCACTCAGTGTCACCGCTTTTAATATTCCAGTTCATGGTTAAAGCTTCCTCTTGATGACCCTCTACCTATTCAGCTTTCTTTCTTCGATCCTCATTCAGAGCTTCTACAAAAGTTTTCCTTCTACCATGATAGTCTGCCGAATCCACCTTCCTCTGAAACTTAGGAACCGTCTCCTTCATGAAATCTCCTAACTGGTACTGATTTCCCATTTGCTTCCTTCTTTCATTCCACCCAATTGAAGCTACCTTTGCTATTATCGTCCACCCATATACATGCATTCCATTTGTGGTTCTAACCACCTTTTCTGCCTCTTCTTTGGTTTCGAATCTGATTAAGGCGAAGTTACTCTTCCTTACCTCAGACTTTGATGATAAATATATATCCCTAACCTTACCAAAAGGTTTAAAGATGCCTCATAATCCTATGAGATCTACCTGTGGATAAAGATTGTTAACAAAGACTGAAACCAAATTTTTTCTGAAATCGACTTTGTTTTCAAATTTTGAAATCACAGAATTTCTCTCTCTACTAGAGCTTCTCTCTCCACCCATCATATTCGACTTTCAACTATTAGAATCCAAAAATTATATACATTCACTTTGAAGTCATTAAAACTAAATTGCAAGGGATGGATCCAATGTATGGATATTAGAGTACTCTACGGTTTTTAATTTCAACATTCTAAACTAATTAATATTGTGAGATTACTAATATTCTACTGTACAACATTCTTCAAATACCTTATATGCATAATGCATGCATTCATGAATATAATGACCATTAAATAATCATAATTATATATATATCAATTGTTTTATAATATATAAAAGCTGTCCCTCACAGCGCCACGAGACACTAAGAGGGAACTTTAGATTTAAATGAGTTTTGCACTTTTCATCATAAACTCATAACATCCATCTAATAATTAATGGAGTTTTTACATTAAATTCTCTCTTTTTTCTCTCTTATTGGTTCATCTCCCTTGCATAATATGAACTGCACTATTTAATATATATTGTTAATTAGTTATATATTTACACAGTAATATGAGAGTCCCAAAAAGAATTCATTACAATCTTATGCTCCTCTCAAATATTTTTCTATATATAGCCCACTACCCCAATTATTTGATTCATTTCAACATTCTTAAGGTCCTCCCAGTTTCTATTTCTTGCTCTAGCTATTCATTTCAATATTTTAAAGGAAAAACGATGTAATCCATGTTTTTCTCCCGTTTTCTTTTTCTTTATCAGGTACCCTTTTCTCCCTTCCTTACAAAATTTGCATTTCTAATATTGATATATTATATTGTGTAAATTAATTTATGTCTTTGTGTGTTGATTTGCAGATTATGGTTTCCGATGAGGAGTCAGCTTTTTGGGATCAATTATGGTCAAGTTGCCACTGTTAGAAAAGGTCATCGATCTTGTGAGTGCCAATAAGTTCACAAAAGCAATATTTTATTATACGAATACACAAATATTTTTCATATTAACAACATTGGCCAATTCTAGCGTCGAGCTTATTATAAATATGGGTTTGGTTAAGTGTGTTTTGTTCTTTGGAGTTTTCTGTGAATGTGGCATGTTTGGAATTCTTATAATTCAGACTTGGTAACCTGAAGGATTCTTCCATAACGACTGTTAATTTCTCATGGTTGTCTCTGTAAAAACCATTTTGGCTCATTTTTGATGCAATAATTTCAAAAGTCAAAACACTAAAATTTTATCAAATATTTGATATATTTATTTTATTATTATATTCCTCAAATTATAGATTATAAGCTATATATTAATTACAAAAATTACTCATCTATATCAATATATACCTTTTTAGTTTTGTTTTCTTTTTAATTGTTTAGAATGTATTAAATATGCATTAAATACAATATGATTACTTCTAAAAATAAATATTTTTGAATTTTAATTATTCTTATAAATGGTAATAAACAAATATTTTACAAAACAAATTAAAATATCTATATAATATCTTAAGCATAAACATGCACATGTCGGTATGAGAAGGCTTGACCATTAATGAGTTTTTTTTTTTTTTTTTTTTAAGTATATTCAACCCTTCGGTTTTATATTCAACTCTTTATTTTTATTTTATTTTCCAATTGACAGTTGATTTTCTAAATTTAATGAAAATTGACTATCGATAAATCCTATATATTTCCTTTAATGCTTGATAAATAATATATTATCATAGAGCCTCAACATGTCACGTGTCAACATGAGAAAGCTTGACCATTAATTAATATTTTTAAAATTATATTCAACCTTTTAGTTTTATATTCAACCATTCTTTTTCTTCAATTCATAGTTGATTTTCTAGATTTAATGAGAATTATTACTATTATTAAACCATATATTTTTCCTTTAATGCTTGATGAATAATATTATTATATCTATGTTTAGAAAATTTAGTATAATGGAGTCTCAAAGAGCAATAAAGCTTTTGCTATTAAGTAGTTATTAATAATTGTAAAAAAATTAATAAAATAATTTTTTTTCATAAACCACATCATATCATATATATATATATATATATGATAACACACTTTTACAGCGCCACATGTCACCGTAAGAGAAGCTTGATATTAAATATGGTTAATTCATTTTCAATTATTCAATTAATTTATTATTATATTTTTTTAAAAGATAAATATAATATTCATAAATGCATTAATCATTCATCTCATAATTGTGAATTGTTACTTATGTAATGCATTGATCTTCATCTCATTATAATCCCCATCAGTTTTAGGTAACTGATTATATTCATGTACTCATGATAAACATATCATAATTGTTAATTATTATTTTTTATGATGACTAATTGCAAACCATTCATCTTCTATAAACCAAAGTCTTATCAGATTTTATCTCTCTCTTTATATATATACAGCTTTACAATGTAACTAAACACAAAAGTCTATGATGGCATGATGGCATGTGAAAAGAAGTTGGAGAATCAAAGAGTCGGCAAAGGTTAATTAAATACTCAATTGTTTTTTTTTTTTTTTTGTTCTTGAGAAATTTAAATAACTCTAATGGTTTATATATTAAATTTGAAAAATTGTACTACTATAGCAAATTTGTTTTTAAATTTTTATAGGAAGCCAGTTGAACACAAACAAGAAAGCGATGACGATCCAGGTAATTTTATGTGTTGTTACTTTTATTAAAAAATTTCCTAAATTTTTGTTGCTTCTGGTACATTAATTTTCATGTGAAGTTTTGTGGTACATTAATTTTTTATTTTCTTGAAGCTGAGACCAGGTGATTTCAACTTCTTCTTTTTTATTTTTTTATTTTTTTTTCTTTTACTTTCTAAATTTGTTGCTTTCAAATGTCATTAATTGAATAAGAATTGTAATTGGTATTTAATTGTTGTTTCATTATATGAAGATAAAAATGTTCGTTTGAAATTTTGAGGTTTTAAGGGCATGAAATCGGTTTCTTCTAATGTAAACGATTACATATAAAACAAAATACTCACGCATAAAGCCGTTAAATCGCTCCCTTTATAAAGATATAAATTGCTACTAAATCTGAATTTTTTTATTCGATTTATGGACATAGACAACAAAGTAGCTGCCAATAAAAAGAAAAAAATTCTTCTTCTTTCACATTGTCTCCGATAAGTCCACTCTTTCAAATATTATACGATTTTTATATTTTTAGTTTCGATTTTTTTGTTATTGTTATAATTGCCGAATCGTGATTTTGTTTTTTTAATGATTATTGTTTTATAGGAAACAATTGTCAAATTATGATTAAGGTTCATCGGAAAGTTTGATTATGGTTTGTGTACCGAGGAAGATAGCATACTTGGATGCTACTATGATACACTTCAAATTCCTTATCTTCACAGTCGCTTTTTTTTTTTTTTTTTTTTTTTTTTTTTTTTTTTTTAATCTGGCTTTTGAGTTTATTGGAAATGATGAGTCATTGTAATTGTTTTATGTTTATTTGATTCATTGAGTTAGTTGTATGTTGGTGGGATATGGATTTGGATAATCAAAAGGCAATTAATGAGATAATGAATAAATACTATTAACTAATTCTATAATTGATTTGTAATTATTAATTATTTTTATTTAGTTATATATATATTATAATATTTAGTAGGTTTAAAAGACAAGCATTGAATTCTTATTAATTAGTTTTTTTAATAAGTATTATTAGTAAGTTATGGAATTGTCTCTTGATTTGTATTCATTATCTCATTAATTATGGGAACTCTTGATTTTTATGTACTATTAATTATTTTCTTTAATTCTTATTAATTAGTATATGAAAATCAAGTGTCAACAACATAATTAGTTAAAAATAATAAAATCCCAAGTTAACCTTTTATGTTCAATTTATTTAAAAGAAAAAAAAAACTTTCATATTCAATTATCTCAATTTAATTATCTTTTATATAATTTTCTATAAATTGCTGTAAATAGCAATGTTACTTAGTCAATTATAAACATTAGATATTAATATTAAGTCTACAAAATTCAAAGATTTAAAAAATAAAAATAAATAAAAAACTAATTTTGGTTGAGTTTGAAAAGTCTACTAATCTATATTAATTATATAGGGAATTTGAGTTTAATTTGTATCCAATGTCACTTTTATGGATTACGATTATGAATTTTAAAGAGTGGTAAAATATTTTGGGTACCTAAGAGTTTACAACCAGATAAAGGCATATTAATAAGTATTAATATCTATTTATTAGTCACGATAGCTAGCTTATCATCGATATAAATGTAAGAGTGATGCTACTTTGTTCAGATTTGATGTTCAAATGATGTGGCATCAATATAATCAATTAAATTAAATTATGAAAATCTAATACAATGTAAATGAATAAGTTATAGTGATGTATTTGTAAACGTAATTGTGCCCAAGCCATTTAATTAAATCCGATTTAATCTAATTCCCTATATCTATTTATAATGCAATTCATTTTAATTCTAACTCAAAAACCATTCAAATAATTCATTTTACTTCTAGCTCAAAAGCCATTCAAATTTAAATATCATTAATCTTCCCATTAATCAAACATATAAACTAACTCAAACAACATTCAAATTCTCCTATACACCAATTAATCACATCATTACTAGTAATGTAAGTGATCATGTCCTCTCCTCTTCCTCGACATTTCTATAAATAGCCACCAAAAACTGTCTCCTCACACAAACATAGACAACACATTGAGATATTACATTTAATCATGACTATGAATAATGTGTTACTCTTAATCTTGGCCTTCACTTGCTTCATTGCAAGTGGAACTGCAACATTGTTAACCTCTACATCAAAATAGGCTACAATCTTTAAGTGTGATCCTAAATTGAACTAAAAAGCAATCTAAGTAGTTAAATTATACTATGAAATGAGAAATTAAGAAAAAATAATTGAAAAGATACATTTGAGAGAAAAGTAAAGGTAAATTTAAAATATTTTTTAACAAAGCCCGTGCATCGCACGGGTTAGACACTAGTATAAATAGATAATCAAGAGGCAATCCCATAATTAATGGAATGGTGAATAAATTCTCTAAACCAATATCATAATTGATTTTTAATTATGGGTATGGATATTGACACTCATAAATATGATAAGCACACTCATATTTATAAGTACACTCATGTCTAAAATTTAAAATTAAAACATTACTATAAACACTCATTTTAATGCCAATAATACCCTTATTTAAATGAATGTTTTCATTTTAATACAATTCATTTATAAACCCTCTTAAATTATTAATACACCCAATTTCTCTAAAAACTCATCATATACTATGACAAACTTCATGAACAAAAGGTAAATGAACACACATAGGTTTTTGAGAGATAATCGAAGGAGGATTAGAGATACAACTGTAATACCCAAAAACGCAAACTGAAGATGTAATCAAATCTGGATAAGTAGAAACGAAAAATATCTTAACTAACTTAAAATATCTTCCATTGCAATATAATGTGTCAAATTTTTCTTAATTTTGATAACCATGCTTGGCTACTTGGTCATACAACAAAGAAGCTGGGTACAAGCTGCCTAGTGCCCACTGTGCTAATCCATTATAAAGTGGGAGTGCAATGCATGATTCAGGTGTCAGAAAACCACCCTTATCACCGCATTTGACGAATCTTGAAAATCATTTCTGTTGATCCAGGACCACCACTTCAGTAGTCAATGCGAGGCCAATTAGTCCTAGAATGAAAAACAATTGTTGGGTCACATATTTGGAACTCAACCCCACAATTTGCCTTATCTGCCAACTGCTAACTCTTTGGTCCAAGCTCAATCATATATTCAGTCTGTCTGTCATTTAAACTTTTTCCCAGATTCTAGCCTTATACCCTGTTATGATACAGAGATTGAGAGCTTGTAAGAAAAAACGAGAGTCGAGACTCGAGCCCAATTTCTCTAGAACTAACATCTAGAGATGGATAAGATTCAAATCCAAAGAGAACACCCGAAATTCAGTTTTCAAGTAAAAATAATTTAAGTTTATTTTCTGTTCTACAAAAACTAAAATTTTGATACTTAAAATAGAATTAGGGTTTAGTTTTTTATTTTTATTTTAATAAAGTGATATAGTTGAAGATATGGGTGTAATTAATGGGTGTATATAGTATTTGGTTTATTTTTAATTAAACTAATTTATCCTTATTGGTAAATTCCTATTGGGACATTCTTGTAATTAAATTTTTTATTAAAATATGAGTGTGCTTATCATATTTATGGGTGTCAATATCGGCACCCTTTAATTATTTAGTATTATTATTATTACTAGTGAGTCAACCGTGCGATGCACGGCCTTTGTTTAATAAGATTATTTTAAATATTGAGTTTAATACTATTTTATTTTGCGATAGACAATTTTATTTTTTTTGAATTAACAATTAAACAAATTGAACTTAAAATAAGATTTATTTTCAATCCGTCGTCCCTTCTTTATATTGTTGTGTTGAGAACAACAATAATTATAGATTTAATCACATGATCAAAATTGTATATTTACATTTAAAAAAATCAATAACATTAAGTAATTAACAAAAAATAAATAAAATAGGGAAACTAATATATATATATATATATATAAAAATTAAAAAGCAATAATGTATTGCAACACTAATGATTTACAATGGAAGACATGATTGTAACAACCTGTAATTAGTAGAAAAAACTTGTTATCAGAGATTAATATATAAAAAAATAATCATATTTAAAAACTAATGAAGATCATAGTTTTAAGGTTTTAAATGATGCCCCAACAAACACAATTCTAGTTGTTGTTACAATCTTGATTGGTTTGAAATGATATACCTATAAAACCAAAAAGTAAAACACATAAAATCAAAGAGCATAAGCATAATTTAATATAAAGAGAAATATATGATTTTTACCTATTCAATTACTTGTGCCTAGAAAAAAAAAAAAAGTATTATTGTGTAGAACAACCAAAGAATAAATTTACATAAACTCTTTAATCAACTATTGGAGATAGAGAGAGAGAGTGTGTGTGTGTTAAGATTATAGTTTTAAGGTTTTGAATGATAACTCAACAAATACACTTCTAGCTGTTGTTACGATCTTGATTAGTATGAAATAATATACCTATAAAACCTAAAACTAAAACACATAAAAATCAAAAAGCATAAGCATAATTTAATAGAAAGATCAATAGGTGATTTTTACCTATTAAAATGGGTTTTGAATCCATCATTTACTTGTGCCTAGAAAAAAATATTATTATTAGAACAACCAAATAATGAATTTATATAAATCTTTAATCAACTATTGAAGAGAAAGAGATAGGAAGATGAAATGAGAGGAAGAATACAATTATATATAATATATGAACAAATTAAAAAATATCTATAAAAAAAAAGGCAAAACAAATCGTGAATTTTGTACATTCCTCACATTAAATGGATAATTTCAGTTTTTTATTATAATTCCATTAATTCATTTTATATTATTCAATTACTGATATTAATTAAGTCAAAAACTATTTAATTTGGACCATTTGGTACATTCCTACATTAAATGGATAATTTCGATTTTCTCATATTAATCCATTAATTATCCGAATTCTTCTTGTATTGATAGATTACTATATTTCCAAGTCAAATCCATTGAACTTGGAAATATAAATTATATAAATGGAAAATAATTTTAAAAAATTAATAAGATTGAATGCATAATTTCGGTTTTCTTATATTAATCCATTAATTCTTCTTATTCTTCTTATTCTTCTTATACTAATAAAATCAATTAATGATATTAACTAAGTCAACTCAAAATCCATTAAACTTGGAAATATAAATAATATTAATAGATTTTTTTTTAAATCAATAACATTTAATGCATGGCATGTGTCGCAACCACATCAAAAGTAGCTATTTTTATTATATATAATATATATATATAATATGATATATGATATAGTATATGATTATTATATTATATTATATTATATACTACTTATAATAAAAATAATAATAACATTTAATGAAGGACACGTGTTGCAACAACATCAAAAGTAGGAAAAAAACTATTATTTTTATTTTTATTATTTTTAGTAGAAAATAATCAGCAATCAATATATCTATATATATATATATTAATAGCAATCAATATTACTAATATAGAATAATAAGATGAATAGCCAATGCATTGAATGAAAACATATATATTAATAACAATCAATATTACTAATATAGAATAATAAGATGAATATCCAATACATTGAATGAAAACCTTTTTAGTAGAAAATAATCAGCAATCAATATATCTATATATATATATATTAATAGCAATCAATATTACTAATATAGAATAATAAGATGAATAGCCAATGCATTGAATGAAAACATATATATTAATAGAAATCAATATTACTAATATAGAATAATAAGATGAATATCCAATACATTGAATGAAAACCTTTTTAGTAGAAAATAATCAGCAATCAATATATACATATATTAATAGCAATCAATATTACTAATATAGAATAATAAGATGAATAGCCAATGCATTGAATGAAAACCTATTCATCTTGATTTGTTATTATATATATTTAATATCGAAGCTCTCTCACGGTAACATGCGGCGCTGTGAAACTTTATTATTATATATATATATATATATGATATGATATGATTATTATTATTATTATTATTATTATTATTATTATTTGAAGTATTACATTATTTGGTAAATTTAAAAGACAAGCCATAAATTCTTTTTTTTTTTTTAACCAAAGCTATTAAGTAGTTATTAAGTGTAATAACTTTTAATAATATAATCTTTTTTCATAAATCTCATATCTATAGGTAATCAAAAGGCAATCTCATAATTAATGAGATAGTGATTAAATTGATTTTTAAATATTAAGTATTTTTTTTAAGTATTCCATTATTTGGTAAGATTAAAAGACAAGCCATAAATTCGTATTAATTAGTTTTTTAAAATTATTGTTAATTATTTAACTATATAATAATAATAATAATAATAATAATAATAATAATAATAATAATAATAATAATAAGAAAATTTATTAATTATCTGATTAGTTATGGAATTGACTATTCATTCTATTCATTATCCCATTAATTATGGGATTGACTCTTGATTTTTATATACTATTAATTATTATATCTTATTTTGGAGTATTAACATGACACGTGTCATCGGTGTTGGCATGAGAAGGCTTGACCATTAATTAGTTTTTTTTTATAAAAAAAAATTATATTCAACCTTTCAGTTTTATATTCTTCAACTCTTCAATTTTTTTCAATTAACAGTTGATTTTCTAGATTTAATGAGATTATTTTTTTGATAGTATCTAATTTAATGAGAATTATTACTATTATTAGATCATATAATTTTGCTTTAATGCTTGATAAATAATATATTGTCATAGAGCCTCAACATACCACATGAGAAGGCTTGTATTGACCTTTAATTAATTTTATGTTGGAGATATCAAAGAAATAAATCTAGAGAAATGCCCCATGATTGTTTTTCATCACCAATGCATCCAATATCTTA
Source organism: Acer campestre (assembly GCA_954870605.1). Classification (NCBI taxonomy): domain Eukaryota; kingdom Viridiplantae; phylum Streptophyta; class Magnoliopsida; order Sapindales; family Sapindaceae; genus Acer; species Acer campestre. Next base: position 34,813,578 of record OX940802.1, on the reverse strand, counting down.
GACCTATAAGTTAAATCATTAACATTTAAATTATTGTTGTATTATATTTTATAATTCTTACACATGGTGTGGAATGTAATCTAGTTATACAATAAATCGCACTAGTAATGTAATTAAGTCATTTTATAGATGTGTTTGAAAAAACAATAAAGCGCACGACAAGTCATTTTATACAATAAGCGCACGATATTCCATTTCCCAACACTTTTCAGGAAAGACAACAATATGCAGTCAATGGTATACTATGTGCAGAATTATTGAGTCGAGTGAAAGCCTAAACAAAGCTACTGAAAAAAATGAATGGGTGTCATGGTTTGCTAGTGAAAAATAATAATAATAAAGGCAAAAAAAACTAATATAACACAATTTTTTAGTAAAATTTTTTTTTTTTTTTGAAAGGGAGTAAAATTTTCAAAATACATTATTTTATTTTAATTTTTTTTGAAAAGAAAATTTCTAAAACTTCAATGAAAGAAGATAATATGAGAATTTTTATAATTTTTTTCTAGTAATTTTTTTTTACAGTCTAACATTACTTAAGACTTTAAGTTATAAGATTTTGAAAACCCGCAAGGGTGTTATGGACATTTGACAATTCAAACTAGTGAACTTTAATAGAATGGTTAAATGCAGGGGTGTTGTATGTAGAATATGCAAAACGTTTCCATCTGGCTGTATCAATTATGTCAAACCTCAAGGGGTGGTAAGTGCCATTTTCCCACATAAAAAAGTTTTGACTTTTGAGAAAATTTAGGATTCGTGAAGCGAAAGTAAACAACCAAATTTTTCGTATAAACGAAATTACACAAACAGTTATGATACAAAGTAGAAAACATGGTCGCCAATCTCCACTGAGCCAACCAAAACCCTCACTGCTCAACGATGCGCGCCTCTCTCTCTCTTCTCCGCTCCCTCTCTTTCTCTCTCCACCATCACCGCCTCCCCTGCTCTCTCCCCACCTTCAATCCCCACCGCTTCTCATCAGTCCCACTCGCCCCCTCCTCCTCCTCCTCCTCCGCCGCTTCTTACAGTACTTTTGTCGAACACTCTGCGAGCGAAGATAGTTCTTCCGAGGAAGAGGAATGGGATGACTGGTATGGCTCTTTGTGGTTAGATTTTAGAATGGAAGTGAGCGAAACGATCAGGCACATGGGTGCGCCGTCGTTGAAGGTGAAGGAGCTGGAGGAGCTGCCCGGGGAGTGGAGAAGGTCGAAGTTGACGTGGCTCTGTAAAGAATTGCCTGCGCTTGCTTGTGTGCAACGTAGATTTTTTGAATATTGTCAGGATTTTGAATGCGACGAGAAAGTGGTTGAGGCAGGAGGATGCCACTTATGTGGTTGTACATTTTATTCGGATTGGCGAATATATGGCCGCGCACATGGGTATATATATATACATATGGTTTTTGATTGCTCTCTAGGGTTTTTGAATTATATATCGCTGAATTTTGTGGAATTTTTGGGTCCATGTTTGCATGCTACGGTGTTTTTTGATATTAGGAGGTGGTAAGTTTCGTTTTTGTTCTCTTGGTTTGTACAAGAAGTGAAGAAAAATGAGTATGTTTACATAGGCTTATTTGCTTTTTTATTGGGGTTTAAAACTGCAATGGCAATGTTGGAAGTAATTTTTAGACTGTGGTTTGATATATAAATATATGATTTACTGCACCGGATAAATTGCCTGGGCACATGAATTTTATGCCCAAAATAGTTTGTATTTGTGGCTGTTATATCCATTGTTTGTTTTACTTTTACATATGAATTTTGTTTTGGCTATACGATAAAAGTTTGTATTTGTCACCATAAGCTAGAACGATATTAAAAATTGCTTGTTACATGTTTCAGTTTTACAAATGGATGAGGATTCGAGATCGGTATCCATTTGATTTTGCTCTTGCTACCAAGTTGGCAGATTCCTTGGGTAAGGAAGGGATGTTTCAACATTGTCGAGAGATATTTAATGAGATTAATAATATGGGACATGTGCCTAGTGAATCTACATTTCACATCTTGATCGATGCATATCTTAGTGTACCAGATAAACGTTGCTTGGACAAAGCATGCGGCATTTATAATAGTATGATTCATCCGGGAGGTTACCAGCCCCATCTCAATGTGCACAATTCTCTCTTCAGAGCTCTCATAAGCAAACCTGGAGGCTCATCAAAACATTACCTTGAACAAGCTGAGTTGATTTTTCACAATTTGGTGACATCAGGACTTGAGATACAGAAGGATATTTATGTTGGTCTAATCTGGCTACATAGCTATCAAGGCACGGTAGATAAAGAAAGGATAGCCTCACTGAGGGGAGAAATGCAACAAGTGGGAATCGAGGAGGGCAAAGAAGTATTCTTGTCTAACTTGAGAGTTTGCTCAAAGGAAGGGGACGTGGAAGAAGTAGAAAGAATATGTCTCAAACTACTTGATTTTGATGATGGCATCCCCACTCCTCAAGCTTTTGTTTATAAAATGGTAGCCTATGCCAAGATTGGAGAATTTACGAAATCTTTGGATACATTCAGGGAGATGCGGAAGCTTATGGGTTCTGTTGCATTTCCGGAATATCGTGAACTCATAGAGGTGTTATGTAAAGCTGAGAATACGAAACTTGCAGAATCTGTTATGGATGAGTTTGTAAAGAGTGGCATGAAGCCACCACTCATCATGCCTTCTTATATTAACATAACAAACCTCAATTTGGGCATGCCTGATAGATTGCATTTGGCTTTCTTTGAGTATGAAAATATTCTTGTTTACAACATATACTTGGAGTCTTTGATTACAGCTGGTAATGTTGAGAAAGCTGATGAGGTTTTTAATCAAATGCAAAGTGATGAGGCCATTGGTATTGACGCTAGATCATGCAACACCATGCTGAGTGGATACCTTTCTTCTTGCAACACCATTTCGAGTGGATACCTTGCTTCTGAAAAGTATAATAAGGTAGACGGACTAGTATTTCGTCTGATGTTGAAGAAGGATTATGATGTTGAACCCCGGTTGGAGGACGATCTTGACTATGTCTTGATGATAGTCAGGAAAGATTTAGTTACCTTAGTTTAACAAATGTTAGTTTTCATCCATTTAAGCTATTTTTTTTTTTCAATATTTCAGTGTTGATCGGTAGTTATTTGGGTGAAATTTAAACCCAATTGTTGTTAATAACTGAAATATATATATATATATATTGTTATTTTCACTTTCAATATATATATGTGTTATATTATCTTTAGTTATTTTTAGGTCGGCACAAATATCTCTGTGAAATTTAAAAACTAATGATAACAAATCTCATATTTTGTTGTCCACCATTCACTCGTTCTTACTTGCTCACTCGATTTGGGCATGCAAATATTCTTTTCTTTTTTTCTTTTTCTTTTTTTCTTTTTCTTTTTTTGAACAGGGCAAAGTTTCTTCAAGGGGCCTAAGAAGCCCAAGAGCAAGTAAAGAACAAAGAGCCCAACCGGCCAGAAAACACAAAAGCAAAAGGCCCACAAACGAGTACACCAAAACACTAGCCAACAAACTAGTGGCTACTGCTACAGCCCCAAACACGAAAAAACAAATACAACAAAAGTCCAAACACAAATACCATACCCAGCCCCTATCGTTAGAAAGCCCATGCTACCCAAAAACTACAAAGCCCAGAAGCCACAAAACAAGAGCTGCCAAACACACCAAAAAAATAAATAAAACACACACACACACACACAAAACAGTAACAAACGAAACAAAAACCATGACCACAAACTAATAACGATTAGCTAAAATTCACCATTTTCCTCCTAATTCCCATCAACTTCGAGTAAGCTTTAGCAACGATGTTGGCCATCTTCACTTAATATTGAAATCAAATCCCCCAGCTACACCAATGTTTATGACTTTAGAGATCTCCTCCTCAAGGTTCTGGGGCATATTAGAAACATTCTTTGAGCTCCTCAACTTCATTCCAAGACCCTTGATAGCAAGGCAATGCTCCCTACCATTCTTTCTCCTTGAGTATTTTTATGGCTTCATCTTTGATTCCCCCAATCACAGGGATTGAAATTAATCATGATGTTAGAGGCTGCCTCTTGATAACCTTATTAGGCAACACCACCTTCTAAACCTCACCAGAGCAAGTAAACAACTACCCAATTTTGAAAACATCAATCGGGCTTCTGGTTTGTTTCATATCAAAGGCAAAATCACGGCCCAACCCACCACTCAGAACTTTAAAACAGTGGATCTATCATCAGATCCCCCTAGTGTTCTCCACTCTAAAATTTCCTACAAGGCTTTTAAGCCCCTCCCAAATTGAAGCTACATTGATACCCAACAACCTCTCATCCTTATAACACCTATATGAGCCTTTGAGCCCAAACCCCAATCCAGACACTAAACTTTCTTTATCCCTTTTCATAATAGCATTGTCACCCTTCAAGAGTTTTGAAATTGAAAACGACCCCCCACCATCAGCCAACGGCCCAACACTCTTCTATTCTCACAAGACAACTTGTCAATGCACTTAGAGACCACCATTGAACCTTTTTTTGAAACCAAGTGCCATCTCTCTTTAGCTTTGTTTAACTTGGACAGTTCACCATCTTTTTTCCCCGATGTTTAGCTTAAAATAGCAACCAAAAGAGACCTTTCACCGACCACATCCTTTCTTATTATTAACATGGCATGCGGACCTCTTTGAGCCCTCTTTGACTTTATGCTTGACTAGAAAATTGACCCTCCCTTTCTCCAAAGAATCAATGTCTTGATCAGAAGCAAAAGAAGCAAGTTTGCAGGTCACCTTCTTATCCAATGCCTCAACACTATCTAGAAGTTGCAATGAGTTCAAATTTTCACCTTTCCCGCTTGTCTTCAACCCCAAAACCTTCACTAACCACTGAACATCCACTGGCGCCAGATCTTCATTCAACTTCACTGGAAAAGAAGCTCCTTCCACCAACACATTGTTATTGTCGTTTCCAACCAAGACCTTGATCTTGTTTGGACAAGATTGACAATAAGGAATTAAAACAAGCATTCTTCTTTTCTCTAATCTCTTATTGAACAAAGTATCTTCATCCACCAAAATAGGGTCACCAAATAAACGAACAATATTGATAATAAATGCTTTTTTCCTGAACCCCACAAGGACTCTAAAGCAATCAATCCAAACTAAACGAGCACTCGGTTTAAAAGACTCAGACCAGTTCATCATGGAGGAAAACCGATCCTTCCATATTGAACTATCCATAACAAAGCTATCCCTCTCAAGAACTGAACCAAATAACCAAAAAAATGCAAATGTCACCCAAGTACTTTGAGGTGAAAGAAAAGCCTCTTGAAACCAGTTGAGTATTAACATTAGAAATGCTTGAAAATGCTTTTAAAGTCCCCACTGCACATTTGACCAGCTATTCATCTTCACTGGCTTGGCTAATCCAAGACATACCTAACACTTTCACATCCCCATCTGCATCTTCATTGACGCAACCGCTTTTATTTTCTGTTACCATCTCAACAAAGGTTCGATTTTTTCCAAGCCCAGCCTTATGAAAACTTTCCTTTCCTTCTCCATCACTCGTCGTTGAATAGCCATTGGTTCCATGCTCACCATGATGCATGGACGCATGAAATCTTTTCCACTCCCAACGATATGAAGCAACCTTGGCACTTATAGGTCAGCGATAGACAAACATCCCATTCACCATCTTTGTCACTTCAAATGCTTCTTCGAACGATTCGAAACATATAAAACCAAACAGCTCCTTCGAGGATGCAATTTCGAAGGAAAAAAAAAAACACATCTCTCACCTTTTCAAAAGACTTGAAAATCCTCTGTAAACCCTTCAAATCCACACAAGGATTCAAATTATCAATGAATATTGAGAACAAACCTTCCCGAAAATCCCTTCTCCCTCCGCTGCTATTGGTTGCTAACCGACTCCCTTTACAACCAAAGGAGTTAGGCTCTCTCTCTCTAGAACTCTCTCTCACTCTCTCTCATGTATGTTGTCTTAACTATGAAAATATTCTTATTTACAATATATACTTGGAGTCTTTGCTTAAAGCTGGTCAAGTTGAGAAAACTGATGAGGTTTTTAATCAAATGCAAAGTGATGAGGCGATTGGTATTAACGCTAGATCATGCAACTCCATTTTTAGTGGATACCTTTCTTTTGGAGAGCATGCGAAGGTAAGAGAGACTTATGATATGATGGATTCCGATCTTTACTATGTCTTGATGATGATCAGGAAAAGTCATTGGGAAGTTAATTTTTGCAAAATTTCCCCATCAAACAAATCAACTTCCACATTTACCCCTGTAGAAAAAAAAAAAAAAAACATTGTTTCATAGTGTTGATTGCTAATTATTTGTGTGAATTTCGAACCCAATAGTTGCCAATGGCTGAAAATTATAATTTTGTTTTGTTATTTTCACTTTCATTACCTTTGTATGCGTCGTATTATCTCTAGCAATTTTAGGGTAGTACAAGTATCAGTAGAATAATCTAAATCCATAAAACGTTTGGTTGGATTTAATTCCATGATTAAAAGAGAGACCACAATTTTTAAAATGAAAATAAAACAACAATTGACAAGGACTAAGGATAAAAAACTCTCATTTTGTAATATTTGTTATTATACAGTCCAACAAATATTTTTTATTTAATGGATTACCATGAATGGAAACAAATGAAATGTCATTATAAATTACGAGAAAATGAAGAATAAAACTAAAATAAAAAAAAATAAAAAATGAGTTTTCAAAAACTAATGATAAAAACTCACATTTTGTGGCCCGCTGCTCAATCATTCTTAGGTCGAGTGTTGTGTATTATTCCTACCATCGTATACGAATTTATAATTTCAATTAAACTATATAATTTTCATTTTAGAGAAGGAAAAAAAAAATTCAATTAATTATAAGGACCAGAAATGAATTTTCTAAGAGACTGCGGGGCCTTGGCCCCCTCATAACTTCATCCTTACACGCAGGGGTGAAGCAAAGATTTCGGTTTTGGGGTGGGGGGAAGACAAAAACACATATTCAAGTTAATGCAAGACAAAAAAACACTAACATTTAATTGAATTTCAGACCATAGTGGGCAGGAGGAGTCCATTCTTCAATCTTAATCAACTTTCCTATATTCACATCCGTACACAGATCTTTTAAGTTCAAGAGAATTGCCGTCATAGTTTCCTTCGAGCCGCAGCCATGGTGTTTAAACCACCAGGCTACTCTAATTTTCACCATGTCTACAACCTGCACAACAATCACAACTTTCCCTTCGAACACCACTTGGTTCCTCATTTCCCATGTCGTCCAAACCATGGCAAAGAATAGCGTTCCCCAAGCTCTCTCACTTTTCTTTGGAGGGTTAAAGCCAACCCAACCATCCCACCAATCCTTTATGGACTCATTCGGACAACAAAACACATTCTACCATCCCATGCATCTAACCCAGATCTCCCACGTCTAAGAACAGTGCATAAAAAGGTGATAAATTGTCTCCCTAACATTGTTGCAAAGCGTACAGTCGAGGCTAGAATTCTGACACTAGCTGAATCTTCGAAAGACCTCTCGAACTAGAACTCTACTTCTCAACAGCTGTCGGGCGAAGACTTCAACTTTTGGAGGACATATCCCTGGCCAAAGAGACCTTGTTTGCCACTAACCCTCACACTCCATCTCTTCAAAAACATTACGAAAGGAACCCACTATAAAGAGACCTTTAGGGCCAATTTGGTATTGCTTTTGAAAAGTTGAAATCTACTTATTTTATAATTTTTGACATAAAATAATGTTTTGTAAAACTTTCAAAGTGATTAATTAATAATCTGGTAAATTTTGATAGTGATTTTGAAAAGTAGATGTGGGGTTACTTTTTAAAAGTGATTATGTGCTTGTTTGGTTGAGCTTTCTACTGGCTCAAAAGGTCTACTAACGTCTATTTGAGTTTTTTAGAATTGTTTGGTTGGGCTTTTGAGATTATCTATTTTAAATTGAGTAGAGACTAGTAGAGTTTAAACCTCAACTAGGCAAAAGCTCATAGAGAGGTGCTTCTCAAAATAGACATTTTTTTAAAAAAAGTCTACCAACCAAACATCTATGATTTTTTTTTTCAAAAACTCTATTTCTAATAGATCTACTGCAAGTAGATCTTTTACCAATAGAGGTTTTTCAAAAGCCCAACCAAATAAGCTCATAGATCTATTTCATCATTTAATAAATCTTTTAAAATATCATTATTATCCTTATAAAATCAAATTAAAATCATTTTTATACCTTATTTCATCTTAAAATTAAATATTCTAATTAAATATTGATTTGATTTATAATATCTTTTAAAAATATTTTTATTGTTCTTATGGAAATTTTTATAATTTAAATATTCTACTTAAATATTGATTTAATATATATAATTAATGAAAAAAATGGAATAAGGTTCTAAAATCATACATATTTTAGTCATTATAACTAATTTTAGCACTTTTGAAATAAAATTACCAAACATATATATACTGCTTTTGAGCTATACAGTAGTTTAAAAGTACAATTAATCAAACATCTGCCGATTAATTTCACAGCTGATTATTTCTTTAGCACAGCTAACAGTGATTATTATAAAAGTTACAGTAATACCAAACAAGCCTTTAGAATAGTAATTCCAAGCTATTATATCCATAATAGATCTTTGTATGGAAACACTGTCAAGGAACATAAGGAAACGATTCCATTGTTTCTTCTCCCAATCAAAAGGTTGTCTCCTTAAATTGATCTTCTAGCTCCACTTTGAACCTAACAAGAGGCCAAAATTTCGAATAGCTCCTCTCTTGTTAGCAGCCAAAGCATAAACTCTCGGGTAAGCCTCTTTCAAAGGCCTCGCTACCACCTTTATATCGTTAGCTTTATCACTACAACCTATAACAACCTTGATACCCTCACCAAGAACACAAGCTGTCTTTGAACCTTGCTTAAACAAGTTGGCAATAGCCCTAACAAAAAACAATGAAGAAAAATTACTCTGCCAATTCCAAAAAATCTTATGTTCATCTATTCGTTCACATTGAAGCATTTTGATTTAATCATTCCAGAGACAATGAAGGTCTACTGATTTCACCAAAGATGGAATATGCCAGTACATGCTCCCAAGTCACTCTCTTTCTCATTTTGACACATGTCCGCTCTTTACTTTTTGACATAAAACTTAGAACAATTATAAAGAGTTATCTTTTCATGTTATTTACAACTCAACCCAACTATCATCTTCCCAAATCGCTTTTTCTTTTTTTTTTTTACACACCAAATTGTCATTACCATAGATGTGAAGAAAAAATGTTCAAAGGTAAAATCACTGCTACAAAAAACGCAAAAGAAATCGGTTATTTTACATGGAAGAAATTGGTTTTTCAAATTTTTAAAACCGATGTCTATTTGAGTGATTTAGAAAAAAAGGCACTAAGGACATCGGTTTTTAACTGATGTAAAAACATGTGAAAACACATCGGTTATATATAAAACCGATTTAAAAACCGTGACGTAAAATTGATGAATTACGAAAACTAATCTAGTTGTCCGACCACCGCTGCCGGCCAGCCCCACCTCTAATAATAATGACAATTAATTTTCATTATGAGAAATTGAACTTGCAACCTCAAAGTCAAAGTGGTAAGTCTTTACCGCCTGACTACAAAATTGGATGTGTTAACAATTGCACAATATTTATATATAACCTATATGAGTTGTTAGAAATTAAAAAAATTAAAAAATAGAAAACTTGTTTGATAAATTTAAATTTACTCAACTAATCAAAATTCTAATTTCTACTACAAACATATATTAAAAAAAAAATTATTGGTGGGTTTATTTTTCATTTCATTTTTAGTGTGGTTTTGTATGTGTTCTGCTGGAGATATTTTTGTGCAAACTTTTTTCTTAAAACTGTATCTTTTGGCAAGGAAATAAATTTTTTTGTCCATACTGGGTTCTTCGATTTTTTGATACGAATCCAACGGTATAAATAACATAAGTAAGATAGGTTGCCCCTTTCCTTTCTCTAATAAGAAATAAGAAGGTGAGCTTCCAAAGCTCCTTCCTTCAGCTGGGTGAGCCTTCGCTTTTTGGATCGTCTTCTGCCCAATGCGGTACCCTCCCGTTTTTTGGTTCCCATTGGGTTTACCTTGTTTACAGGTCGATCCCATGGCAGCAAGAAAAGGTGATCTTGTGCTATACTCCGGTGATCTCTTTCCTACCGAGGCACGCAAACTCCCATCGTGTCCCAGATCACATTCCGTGAATCGAAAGGGGAAGCCTACTCATCCATCAGCTCCTCTCGTAGATCGGTGCGGTTTTACGAAGCTTTGGACAGTATTTTGAATGTTATGATCAATTGTTCAGTTAAAGGTCAGAAGCTACGCTAATCCGCGAGTGAGATGTTTTCATCGCTCATTTTCACAATTTTCCAAATCGATTTTTGGAATATTTTCTAAATGAAAAGTGTTTGTTTGCTGTCTACTTTCTTGTGTCAAAATTTGAGAAAATAACGTTGAGTAATTTTAGAGATGCGCACTTAAATGTGGACATAGGTCAGATTTGAATTTCAATAGAATTTTGCTTTTGAATCCATATCGGTTTTCCCAAAAACCGTTGTCTATTCAAACCGCAATATTTAAAATATCAATTTTAATGGAAACTGATTTCTTATCGGAAAAAAAAAAAAAAAAAAACCATATCGGTTTTTCCAAAAACTGTTGTCTTTTCAAACGGTAATATTTAAGACATTGGCTTTAAAGAAAACCGATTTCTTATTTGAAAATAAATCCATATCGGTTTTCCCAAAAACAGTTGTCTTTTTAAACCACAATATTTAAAAAATCGGTTTTTATAAAAACCGATTTCTAAAAGTTTTTTTAAATCGGTTATCTAAAAACCGATATCTTTTTACATTTTTGTAGTAGTGAATGATTTGAATTATATTTATAAAATTTGTTTTTATATCTATTTTAAAAATAAAACTAGCAAATATATTACTAAAATTATTAAAATACAATAAAACTGCACCCATTGTTTTTGAGTACATTTTAGTTTTGATATTATTAAAATACAATAAACTTGTTTAGTTTTTTTAATGAAATTTTTTTTAAAAAATTAACTATATTTTTAAATCGTGTTAAGATAATTACATTATAAAATATGATGAACTTATGATAATATAGACAAAAACGTTAATTTTCTAAGTATAAATTATGTCGGGTAATAACATTTTAGAAAATAAAAATGAGGTATTTATATATTGAAGTATTACATGCAGTAGATTTGAACCTTCTTAAAGGTTTTTCGGCTGCCACTAATGGAGAGCATATCTCCCATTTGCAATTTACGGATGACACGATTATTTTTCTAGAACCAAAGGTGGAGTATCTTATCAATCTTAGGAGGATTTTAAGGTGTTTTGAGATGGCGTCGGGTCTCAAGATCAACTTTCATAAATCATGTATTGTTAAGGTGAGCAAGAAAATTGGGGAGGACATGAAATGGGAAGATATTCTTGTTAGGATTATGCTCAATAGTAAGAGTGTAATGTTGTACTTGACAATCTTTTCATATTAATAAAGTGATTTCTGTTTGTTAACAAAATCTTATAGCATTTATTATTATAATTGTCAAAGTAAATAATCATAAGGTCAAAAGACTATGAGAAAAGAAGAATTGTTCGTACATCTGGATATGTATGAGGTAGACACAATTCTTTAGTTAGTCTTGAATAACGTTCACAACTTAAGTTACAGGTTAGGCACCTTTATCTTATTAAAGTTGTAGAATTCTTTTACTAGCATTTGAGTGGGATCAAATGTATTGTGATAAGTCTAAAATCATTGAAGGATCTTCGAGTAAAAGAATCTAGTGCACTGGGTGCATTGAACTGGATCACAATGAAATACTTTTTTCTAGAACCGTCAATAGATAAAAGTCTTTTCATTATTAGGACAATCGGAGAGTCTATCTTAATCCTGAGATAAATGATAGACTTATGGTTGCAAGTGTTATCATTTGAGCTATCAATGAGTATGATTATATAGCATAGTTTATCCTCGATAGTTTGGTGGTATTCATTTGTTAATCGATAGAGGACTTCATTTATAGATATGGACATCGTGGCTCCATTTATTAAATGTGAGTAGAATATCATCATATGGATGCTTTCTGGTTTTGGATATTAAATCTTAACGTTGAGTTTTCAATAATGTCTATTGAAAGATGACTTCTGAACAAGTCATAATATATATCCAAGTTCAAAGTGTGGTCATATGAGTAAATATAGTAACTTGGAGAGCTATAGGCAGTCTATGAGCTCTTGGCGATTACTGATATTCTTCACGAGGATTCACTATCTCCTATATGATTGTCTAGGGTATGAATGAATTAACTTATTCCATCTTTATTTAAGAGTGCAATTTTAGTTCTTTAGTAGAATGAACTAAAATTAATAGATTAAACCTAAGTGAATCATTTGTTGATTGTGATTGGGTTATATCTATTTAAGCTTAAATTTAGATAGGCCCGCCAAGATCCCCAATCCACACGGACTTGCATGAATCACTTGATATATTCTACCGGACTATTTGTGGGTCCATTTAGAATTGTATTTAATATATTAAGAATATAATTTACACATTATTTATCTAATTGGCTGTTTAATTATATTAATATATTAATGAAAGGTATATGGGTTTGTTTCTTTTAGTAAGAATGGGTCTAGTTCACATGTGAGTTTTTTTATTAAAGTCCAAATGGATTAAATAAAATATGAAAATAATATGTAGGCCCAAGTTTTAGTCATGGGCGGCAATGGCTATTTTTTAGCCCATTATATTGTTTTATTTTATTATTTAATTAAATGGAAATTAATTATTTAATTAAAAATCAAATCTTTTTCTGATTAGGAAATATGTTTCCTAGTATTATACTACTATTAGTATTATATTAAATATAAAAGACTTTATTTGTTTAGTCAAATTAGGAAGTCTTTTATATAGTCACAAATACACTAAAGAGTTGGATTAGGGTTTGAATTCTAAGAAGTCTTTTGTGGAAACACAAATCCTATTTGGAAAAGGACTTTGGTGATCACCTTGTTGGACAAGGTAGGAATTCGGTCACCCTAAATAAACTAGGGCAAAAAATTCGGTCCCTATATATGACTAGGGATGATTTTTCGACCAGACCTAGTTTTTTCCTTGAAGAATTAATTTTCTTTTGCAAAAGTGGAAAATTAAAAAATCCTACTCTTAGAATAGTGAGAATTTCGGCCAAGAGGGTTTTGTGAGAAAAGAATTGTTCTTGTTTCGATAGTGTACTAGTGATCTTAACATCTAGAGATCTTATACACACTTTCGAATTAGGTTTATGCGAATTTCAATCTTACGATTGTGAATTCAAAAGTGATCGGAACATTTTTCGCAACCTTTTTGGAGATTGTAGTGACTAACAGAATCAGAAAAGTTTTTGTTGTCCATTCTCAGGTTCACAATTCAAAGAAGGGAGACCACGCTCCTAGGTGATTCACGTTTGTGATCAGTTTTGGAAGATCTTACGGATTACCATTGACGTTAGTCAATCGGATCACGTGACAAAAGTATTTCATCTTTTCGTATATATGTTTAATTAATTAAAGGGTTAAGGTTCAATATGGAAATTTTTTTAAAATATACTAAACTCTTTTAGTCTCGCTTTCCCTGCGTGCAAACGTTTTTCCCTACAATTCTTAGGTGTAGAAAGGCTTCGCTTTCTATTACATACCTCGGTTTGCCTCTTGGAGCCAACCCCAACACAAAGTCCTTTAAGAATCTAGTTTTGGATAAGATCGAGAGTAGGTTGGCTCCCTGGAAATTGAAATTCTTATCAAAAGGTGGCCGATTTGTTTTGATAAAATCAGTTCTAGCTAGTATCCCAATGTACTACTTGTTGATTTTTAAGGTCCCCGTGGGTGTGGCTCACAATATTGAAAACTACAAAGGAATTTCTTTTGAGATGATGGGTTGGAAAAAAAGAAAATACACAATGTTAATTGGATCTCGATTTGTAAGAGTAAAAAGAATGGTGGTCTCGGAATAGGTAGAATAAAGGACAAAAACAAAGGTTTGCTAGCAAAATGGATTTGTTGTTTCATGAATGATCAATGTGCTTTGTGGAGGAGTTTTTTGAGTGATATCTACAAAGTTAACAAGAAGTCTTTGTTGTGGGCTTCGCATTTCACAAAGGCTGTCAAATCCTTGTTCCTTAAAGAGTCTCCTTCGGCCAAGATTCTAGAGGAAGGATTGGTTGTGGTGACTGGTAAAGGAGATAGGACTAGATTCTGGACTGAAGTTCGGTGGGATGCTCGATCTTTAAGGGAGGCCTTTCATAGGATCTTCACCCTCTCTTCTAACAAATATGGTTACATTCAAGATTACGGTTCTTGGGGTGGGTCAGTTTGGGATTGGAATATCAACTTGAGGAGGCTGTTGTTCAGGTGGGAATGCGATCAATGGAATGGTTTTTGGACAACCATTAACAGCCTAAAAATTCGTAGAAACATCAACGACAGAATAGCTTGGCTTTTTAGTACGGATGACAACTTTTCTGTGCGATATTTCCATCACAGTATTGAAGACTCTACTCTAACAAGTCCCCTGGTGGAAAAAGTCTCATGGAAAGGCCATTGCCCAGCAACGGTGGAAATTTTTTTATGGCAGCTTTTCAAAGGGAGAGTCATGGTGAGGGACGTTTTACAGAGTTTTGGTTTGCCTCAAGGTTCAAACATGGATTGTCCTATATGTGGTTCTGAAGTGGAAACTGTCGATCACCTTTTTCTTGAAATGCAGGTAGTCTTGGAGGCTGTGGTTGATAGTTATGTGGTGGTGGGATGTTATGAGTGTTCAAAACTCCAATCTTATAGACTAGTTAAACAACTAGATTGGTATGTGTCCTTCTCATCATAACAAAAGGGACTGGCTCACTGTCTTTGCTGTAGTAGTTTGGACTGTCTGGGACGAACGCAATCAGTCCATCTTCAAAAGGGAGGAGATCGATTTTGGGAAAACGGAAGATTTGATTAAATTCAGGACCGCTTGGTGGTTCAAACACCTCAAAGGTGGTTCCTTAGATCCAGTCACAACCTTACTTCAAAATTTGAAAGATCTCTATGTGGATCATTCAAATGTAAGAGCCCCCAAGCTTGCTAGCAAAATGGATTTGTTGTTTCATGAATGATCAATGTGCTTTGTGGAGGAGTTTTTTGAGTGATATCTACAAAGTCAACAAGAAGTCTTTGTTGTGGGCTTCGCATTTCACAAAGGCTGTCAAATCCTTGTTCCTTAAAGAGTCTCCTTCGGCCAAGATTCCAGAGGAAGGATTGGTTGTGGTGACTGGTAAAGGAGATAGGACTAGATTCTGGACGGAAGTTCGGTGGGATGCTCGATCTTTAAGGGAGGCCTTTCCTAGGATCTTCGCCCTCTCTTCTAACAAATATGGTTATATTCAAGATTACGGTTCTTGGGGTGGGTCAGTTTGGGATTGGAATATCAACTTGAGGAGGCTGTTGTTCAGGTGGGAATCAATGGAATGGTTTTTGGACAACCATTAACAGCCTAAAAATTCGTAGAAACATCAACGACAGAATAGCTTGGCTTTTTAGTACGGATGACAACTTTTCTGTGCGATATTTCCATCACAGTATTGAAGACTCTACTCTAACAAGTCCCCTGGTGGAAAAAGTCTCGTGGAAAGGCCATTGCCCAGCAACGGTGGAAATTTTTTTTATGGCAGCTTTTCAAAGGGAGAGTCATGGTGAGGGACGTTTTACAGAGTTTTGGTTTGCCTCAAGGTTCAAACATGGATTGTCCTATATGTGGTTCTGAAGTGGAAACCGTCGATCACCTTTTTTCTTGAAATGCAGGTGGTCTTGGAGGCTGTGGTTGATAGTTATGTGGTGGTGGGATGTTATGAGTGTTCAAAACTCCAATCTTATAGACTAGTTAAACAACTAGATTGGTATGTGTCCTTCTCATAATAACAAAAGGGACTGGCTCACTGCCTTTGCTGTAGTAGTTTGGACTGTCTGGGAGGAACGCAATCAGTCCATCTTCAAAAGGGAGGAGATCGATTTTGGGAAAACGGAAGATTTGATTAAATTCAGGACCGCTTGGTGGTTCAAACACCTCAAGGTGGTTCCTTAGATCCAGTCACAACCTTACTTCAAAATTTGAAAGATCTCTATATGGATCATTCAAATGTAAGAGCCCCCAAGCTTGTGATTTAGACACCACCCCCACCCCCCCCCCCTCCTCCTCCATTAATGGTCTAAAGTTTGATGTTGATAGGTCGACAAGAGGGAAACCTGAGTTAGCTGGGATTGATGATGTCCTTTGCGACTTTATGGGTCAAGTGCTTGGTCTCTTTTCGTTGTATGTGGACGATCAAGACTCTAATTCAGCTGAGTTAATGGCAATTCACAAAGCCTATTCTCTTTGCATCTCCTCAGCTACCTTATTTAACAGGGACATTGTAATAATCAGCAACTCGACAGTGGCTATCTCTTGGATTTATAATTCTGATAGGTTCAGCAGCATTAAACATATCAACCACATTTATGATATAAGGGGTTGGCTTCATCAATTGAGAGGGGTTGATATTATTCACAATCCAAGTCGTCCAACTCGTTTGTGAACAGCTTGTCAAAGTCTGGATCAATCAACAATGGGGACAAGTTGGTGTGGACGCTAGACTGAGGTGGTCTTTCTTTTAGTTACCAGATGATGGGAGTTGTGTCTTTTAGGTGGCCTTCTTTTGATTTGTTGAGGATGTGTGTTTTTCCCCTGTTTTCGTTTTTTCTGCTGTTAGGTTTCCTTCGTTGTTGGTTGTTGTTTTTGCAAGCTGGTTTTTGCTCTTTCTACAACCTTGGCTCTATTTGTTGTTGGTTTCTTTGTTGGGTCGTTCTTAGACTCCGTTCAATATAGTCATTTCAATAATAATAATAATAATAATAAAGAAAAGAACAATTTGGGAACATGTTGATTGTTTGAAATGTAAATAACATACAAAAACAATTCATTAATGATGACACTAAGTTTTATGTCCAAAAATTAAAGAGTAAACATATATGTCAAAATAAGAAGGGAGGTTGTCTTGGGAGAGTGGCTTAATGAGAGTGATTCTAGCATCTCTCTCCACGGAATACTTTGGGCTTGATACCGAATCTTGTGAGAACTTTGTTTTAGCTTTTCAAATTCAACACATGTTTGGTTTGACCATGGTTTTCAAGCAAAATCTTCAATATGGACAGATCAAAAGGATTTGGGTAATCCACAGTTCCAAGATTTGGGAGAATTTGATTGTTATAGATAACCTTGAAATAACGAATTTTGATTTGACAAAAAATGAAAGGAGAGATTTGAGAGAAGAATGAACCATTTAAAGGAGAGTTGTTGAAGCTATCAATTGTATCATGTGAGAGAGGTTTGATAAACATTGATTTTTCTAATCAGAGTGGTTATGACCTTCCCTTATATATATATATATAATTATGGACATTTTACAATTCAAACTTGTGAACTTCTTTAATAGAATGGTTAAATGCAGGTGTATCGGTTATTGCGTTGTGATTTGAGGGGATTTTCCAACCGGAGTAGTGGTGACTTTCACTTTAATATATATTATTATATAAAATAAGGGTATTATGGACATTTGACAATTCAAACTAGTGAACTTTAACCGAATGGTTAAATGAAGGGGTGTTCAAGTAGAATATGCAAATGTTTCCATCTGGCTGTATAAATGTCAAACCTCAAGGGGCTGTGAGTGCAATTTCCAAAACAAAAGAAAAAAGTTTTGACTTCTAAGAGAATCTAGGATTCGTGAAGCGAAAGTAAACAAGCAAATTTTTGGTGAAGTAAACATTTATGATTTATGATACAAAGTAGAAAACACGGTCACAATCTCAACCCATCCACCGAGCCAATCCAAACCCTCACTGCTCAACGATGCGCGCCTCTCTCTCTCTTCTCCGCTCCCTCTCTTACTCTCTCCACCACCACCACCTCCCCCTCTCTCTCCCCACCACCAATCCCTAGTACCGCTTATCCTCAGTGCCACTCGTCTCCTACTCCACCGATTCTCACAGTACTTTCGTCGAACACTCGGCGAACAGATATAGTTCTTCTGAGGAAGAGGGATGGGATTACTTTAAGGTCAACGAAAAAGCCGGCGGCGGCGAAAGAGACTCTTTGGGGTTCGATGTGGGGGCGGCGGGGAGCGAAACGATGAAGCACCGTCGTTGGAGGTGAAGGAGCTGGAGGAGCTGCCCGTGGAGTGGAGGAGGTCGAAGTTGACGTGGCTCTGTAAAGAATTGACTGATTTGTGGACGATTGACAAGATTTTGAATGCTGCGAGGGAGTGGTTGAGGCAGGAAGACGCCACTTATGTGGTTGTACATTTTATTCGGATTCGCAAATATAGGGCCGCATACTTGGTATATATATTGAAAGGTTAAAGTCACATTTTCACATGGTAATTAATTAAGAAGGTTGAAAATGGAGTTTTTATGGCAACTAAGTAGTTGGCTAGTGGAAGTTGATCTCCTTCCAACTACACCATTAATTACTTAATGACTTTTGGGGTTGGATTTTGCCTATAAATACCAACCCAAGCTCACTTCACAAATCATCCCAAGCAATAGCTTTCCTCTTCTCCCTTTGTTATTTCCTCTTGTAGAGAAATATTGTAGTTCTCTCCTAAAATTTTAGAGAGAGGTTGTAATCATTTGTGGTCTAATAAAGTCCTTCAATCTTTGTCCGTGGATGTTTCCCTCAGATTAAATTGGGGGTTTTACCACGTAAAATTGTGTGTTCAGTTTTTCTCTATTTTTCTCAAGTCTCTACTTTAGTTGCAATATATTGCTTCCACATAACATTTCCTAACAGTGGTATCAGAGCATCCGGTTGTATTCCAAGCTGCCAAGTTGTCAGATTCTCTAGGAAATTCTTAGTATGCTCTGTGGTTGCAGCATTAACTGATCTTCCACATCAGATAAGAAGTGTTCTTAAGATTACTGACTAAGAGCTTCCGGTAGTATTCGTGGTTGCTGGAAATAAGTGTGGTGGTGTGGAAAGTGCATGTCTAGGAAAGGTTCTGGCTAAGGAAAGACTTGGTATTTAAGAGGACCATTGTGACCCACCTCTCTTTCCTGGGAACCTACCTGGTGTACTGTTCACAACTACGGTCACTATTCTAGTATACGGTACTATTCACACATACGATACTGTCACGGTGAAATAGTGTAACTCGATCCTGGTGAGAAGCATTTCAGTATCAACAAAATGGCAACAAAGTTCAAGATTGAAAAGTTCAACGGGAGTAATTTCTCGTTGTGGAAGATGAAGATGAGGGCAATTCTAATGAAAGACAATTGTTTGTTAGCAATTGCAGATAGACCAACAGAGATCACATATGATAACAAATGGAAAGAGATGGATGGCAATGCGGTTGCCAATTTGCATCTAGCGTTAGCTGATGCAGTACTATCAAGTATAGCGGAGAAGAAGACAGCAAAGGAGATATGGGACACTCTGACAAGATTATATGAGGCCAAGTCACTACACAACAAAATCTTCTTGAAGAGAAGACTTTACACTCTTCAAATGGCGGAATCTTCATCGATGACCGACCACATCAACACCATGAATACTCTATTTTCTCAACTTACAGAGTTGGGGTACAAAATAGATGAAAATGAATGTGCAGAACTTCTACTTCAAAGTCTACCAAACTCGTATGATCAGCTCATCATCAACCTCACAAACAATATTCTTGTGGAGTATCTAGTCTTTGATGATGTTGCAGCCGCTGTTTTAGAAGAAGAGAGTAGGCGTAAAAACAAGGAAGACAGATCAAAATGTTCACAACAGGCAGAGGCATTAACGATGACGAGAGGGAGATCAACGGAACGTGGCCCTAGTGGGAGTCAAAATCATGGTAGGTCAAAATCAAGAAGTAGAAAGAACGTAAAATGTTACGGTTGTGGCAAGAAAGGGCATGTCAAAAGTGAGTGTTGGCATAACAAGAAGAATAGTGGAGATAATAGAGCTCCAGAATCATCAAGCTCCCAAGGGTGTGTAGCAAGCACTTCAGACGATGGTGAAGTCTTATATAGCGAGGGCAATAGTGCTGCTGAAGGAAGAAAACGGTTTGCTGATATCTGGCTTCTAGATTCAGCAGCCACTTGGCACATGACCTCTCGAAGAGAATGGTTCCACAAATATGAACCTGTCTCTGGAGGATCTGTATTTATGGGTAATGATAATGCCTTGGAAATCGCTGGTATTGGCACCATCAAGATAAAGATGCATGATGGGACAATTCGCACCATTCAAGAGGTGCGACATGTGAAGGGCCTGAAGAAGAACCTATTGTCTTTGGGACAATTAGATGATCTTGGATGCAAGACCCAAATAGAAAATGGGATCTTGAAAATTGTCAGAGGAGCGCTTGTGGTTATGAAGGCGGAAAAGATCACTTCAAATTTGTACATGCTTAAAGGAGAAACACTTCAGGAAGCAGATTCATGTGTTGCATCAACCAACCATGGAGAAGAGTCAACGATAATGTGGCATCGTAAACTAGGCCATATATCGGAAAGAGGTTTAAAGATTCTCTCTGATCAGAATTTGCTTCCCGGGCTCAAATCAGTGAACCTACCATTCTGTGAGCATTGTGTTACAAGTAAGCAACATAGATTGAAGTTTAGCAGTTCTACTGCTAGGAGCAAATGTATTCTAGACTTGATACATTCTGATGTTTGGGAATCGCCAGATATATCCCTAGGAGGAGCAAAGTACATGGTGACTTTCATTGATGATTACTCCAGGAGATGTTGGGTATACCCGATCAAAAGAAAGTCAGATGTGTTTGAAGTATTTAAAGCCTTCAAAGCACGGGTGGAACTTAATTCCGGGAAGAAGATCAAGTGTTTGAGGACAGATAATGGAAGAGAATATACAGATGGCGAGTTTCTTGCATTTTGTAAGCAAGAAGGTATTGAAAGACAGTTCACTGTCACATACACTCCTCAGCAAAATGGAGTGGCAGAGCGGATGAATAGAACTCTTGCTGAAAGAATAAGAGCTATGTTGAGGACTGCAGGCTTATCTAATTCATTTTGGGCAGAAGCAGTCAAAACCGCCAGTTATGTGATAAATAGATCTCCATCAACAGCAATTGAGTTGAAAACACCAATGGAGATGTGGACTGGTAAGCCGGTTGATTATTCAAATCTACATTCATTTGGATGTCCTGTGTACGTAATGTACAATGCCCAAGAAAGGACAAAGCTAGATCCAAAATCCAGGAGATGTATGTTCTTAGGGTATGCTGATGGAGTAAAGGGGTATCGTCTGTGGGATCCCACTACCCACAAGGTTGTCATCAGCAGAGATGTTTTATTTGTAGAAGATCAACTCCAGAAAGAAGGAGATAACATCACTTCAGAAGAAAATACAGAGACTACTGATGTTCAAGTGGAAAATAATCCAGAACAAGAAGATTCAGATTCTTCTGAAGTAGAACCAAAGCATGAAGTACCATATGAGTCTGAGGCCCCAGAAGTTCGACGGTCAACTCGAGAGAGGAGACCACCGGTATGGCACTCGGAGTATGTTACAGAGAGCAATGTAGCATATTGTCTTCTAACAGAGGATGGAGAGCCATTGACTTTCCATGAAGCTAAAAATAGTTCAGATGCATCTCTGTGGATGACAGCAATGCAGGAAGAAATTGAAGCCTTACACAAGAACAAGACATGGGAGCTTGTTTCACTACCACATGGAAGAAAAGCCATCGGAAACAGATGGATCTATAAGATCAAACGAGATGGCAATGACCAAGTGGAGCGGTATCGTGCAAGATTGGTGGTGAAGGGATATGCTCAGAAAGAAGGCATTGACTTCAATGAGATATTTTCCCCTGTGGTTCGACTTACAACAGTCAGAGTAGTCCTGGCTATGAGTGCTGTGTTTGATCTACATTTAGAGCAGTTAGATGTGAAAACTGCATTTCTTCATGGAGAACTTGAAGAAGAAATTTATATGCTCCAACCAGAAGGTTTTGCCAAAGAAGGCAAGGAGAACTTGGTTTGCAGGTTAACCAAATCTCTGTACGGTCTCAAACAGGCGCCGAGATGTTGGTACAAGAGATTTGATTCCTTCATTATAAGCCTTGGGTACAATAGACTCGGTTCAGACCATTGTACTTACTACAAGAGGTTTAAAGGTGATGATGACTTTATTATCTTGTTGTTGTATGTGGACGACATGTTGGTAGCAGGCCCCAACAAAGATCGAGTCCAAGAATTAAAGGCACAGTTAGCTAGGGAATTTGATATGAAGGATTTGGGACCAGCAAACAAGATTCTAGGGATGCAAATTTACCGAGACAGAAAAGGCAGGAAGATTTGGCTTTCTCAAAAGAACTACTTGAGGAAAATTTTGCGACGCTTCAATATGCAAGAATGTAAGCCAATTTCTACCCCACTTCCTGTGAATTTCAAATTATCCTCAAGTATGAGTCCTAGCAATGAAGCAGAGAGGATGGAAATGTCTCGAGTGCCATATGCATCGGGAAGTTTGATGTTCGCTATGATATGTACAAGACCAGATATTGCACAAGCAGTGGGAGCGGTTAGTCGACACATGGCGAATCCTGGTATAGAGCATTGGAATGCTGTAAAGAGGATTCTGAGATACATTAGAGGAACCTCAGATGCTGCATTATGTTATGGAGGATCATAATTTACTGTTAGGGGTTATGTGGATTCGGATTTTGCTGGAGATCTCGACAAAAGAAAATCCACTACTGGATATGTGTTTACAATTGCAGGAGGAGCTGTGAGCTGGATTTCCAAGTTACAAACAGTTGTGGCTCTATCTACAACTGAGGCAGAGTACATGGCAGCTACACAAGCGTGTAAGGAAGCAATTTGGATTAAAAGGCTAATGGAGGAACTCAGGCACAAACAAGAGAAGATTGTTATGTTTTGTGACAGTCAGAGTGCCTTGCATATTGCAAGGAATCCAGCTTTTCATTCCAGAACCAAGCACATAGGAGTTCAATATCACTTTGTTAGGGAAGTAGTGGAAGACGGTAGTGTGGATATGCAAAAGATACACACCAAGGAGAATCTAGCAGATGTAATGACCAAGCCTATCAATACTGACAAGTTCATATGGTGTAGATCCTCCTATGGTCTAGCAGAAATGTAAGCAGCAGGAATTTAAGCAAAGATCAGAAGGATAAATAGACCGTGAAATGATGACTTCAAGTGGGAGAATGAAAGGTTAAAGTCACATTTTCACATGGTAATTAATTAAGAAGGTTGAAAATGGAGTTTTTATGGCAACTAAGTAGTTGGCTAGTGGAAGTTGATCTCCTTCCAACTACACCATTAATTACTTAATGACTTTTGGGGTTGGATTTTGCCTATAAATACCAACCCAAGCTCACTTCACAAATCATCCCAAGCAATAGCTTTCCTCTTCTCCCTTTGTTATTTCCTCTTGTAGAGAAATATTGTAGTTCTCTCCTAAAATTTTAGAGAGAGGTTGTAATCATTTGTGGTCTAATAAAGTCCTTCAATCTTTGTCCGTGGATGTTTCCCTCAGATTAAATTGGGGGTTTTACCACGTAAAATTGTGTGTTCAGTTTTTCTCTATTTTTCTCAAGTCTCTACTTTAGTTGCAATATATTGCTTCCACATAACATTTCCTAACATATATTTTTTTGATTACTGATTATATCATTGTAAGACTTTTTCTAGTTATATGGTTTTTGATTGCTCACTAGGGTTTTTGGATTATATATGGATGGATTTTGTTGAACTTTTGGGTCTATGTTTCATGTTTGCATACTATGGTGTTTTTGATATTAGGAGGTGGTAAGTTTCATGTTTGTTCTCATGGTTTGTACAAGAAGTGAAGAAAAATTACTTTTTTTTTTTTTTGAGTTTGCAACTTGTTTTCTGGTCAAATGGCAGTGTGGAAAAGGGTTTCTATTTGTGAATTCAAGTTTCTTTTGTTGATAATGTGTGATCTTGTATGGCTTTCTAACTTTGATGACAAGCTTTTCAATCAGGTTAGATGTGCTTGAGTATATTTAAATAGGCTTACATGCTTTTTATTTGGGTTAAAAACTGAAATGGCTATTCGGGTTGTCGGTTTCTGTTTTGCTTTTACATATAAAGTCTTTTTTTGGCTATATGACCATATCATGTTTTTGTCACCATAAGCTAGAACGTTATTAAAAATCGTTTGTTACATGTTTCAGGTGTATGAATGGATGATGCGTCAACATTGGTATCGATTTGATTTTGCACTTGCTACCAAGTTGACAAACTTCATGTTTAAGGAGCGAAACTTTACCGAATGGCGAATTGTATATGATGAGATTCGTAGTCAGGGACATGTGCCTAGTGAATTTACATATCACATATTAATCGTTGACTATCTTAGTGCAGCAGTTGAAGTTAAAGGTTGCTTGGACGTAGCATGTGACATTTATAATCGTATGATTGAATTGGGAGGTTACCAGCCCCATCTCAATTTGCAAAATTCTCTATTCATAGCTCTCTTAAGCAAACCTGGAGGTTCGTCAAAACAGTACCTTAACCAAGCTGAGTTTATTTTTCACAATTTAGTGACATCGGGACTTGAGATACAAAAGGATATTTATGCTGGTCTAATTTGGCTGCATAGCTATCAAGACATTGTAAATAAAAAAACGATAGCATCCCTGAGGGAAGAAATGCAACTAGTGGGAATCGAGGTGGGCAAAGAAGTACTCCTATCTGTGCTGAGAGTTTGCTCAAAAGGAAGGTGACGTGGAAGAAGCAGAAAGAATATGTCTCAAACTACTTGATTCTGATGATGGCATCATCACTCAAGCTTTTGTTTATAAAATGTTAGCCTATATCAAGATTGGAGAATTTACGAAATCCTTGGATATATTCAGGGAGATGCGGAAGCTTATGGGTTTCGCTACGCTTCCAATATATCATGAACTCTTAGAGGTGTTATGTAAAGCTGAGAATAAGGAAGTAGCCGAATCTGTTCTGGATGAGTTCATAAAGAGTGGCATGAAGCCACCGCTCATCATGCCTTCTTATATTAACATAACAAACCTCGATTTGGGCATGCGTTATAGATTGCATTTGGGCTTCTCAGAGTATGAAAATATTCTTGTTTACAATATATACTTGGAGTCTTTGATTAAAGCTGATAATGTTGAGAAAGCTGAGGAGGTTTTTAATCAAATGCAAAATGATGAGGCGATTGGAATTGACGCTAGATCATGCAACTCCATTTTGAGTGTATACGTCGCTAGATCAAGCAACTCCATTTTGAGTGGACACCCTACTTATGAAGAGCATAAGAAGGTAGAAGAGATATTTGATCTGATGTTGGACGAGGGTTATGATGTCGAACCCCGATTGGTTCGTGACCTTGACTATATCTTGATGATGATCAGGAAAGGGTTAGGGGCTGTTTGTTTTTTTCCCAATAAGATTTATTACCTCTTATATCTTAAATTAAGACAAATCAGTTTGTTTGTTTTTTCAACTTATATCTTATTTTAAGATATATATGTCTTTTAGAAAAAGTAAAATTTTTTGACTTTTATCTTATTCAAAAAGTGATACATTAGAGTTTTTTAATAAATTTCCACAAATGTCTTATAACAATTCATACATTTATGATTTTATCTGCACATAATAAAATACTAAAAATCAATTTTCCAAAAATTCCCAATTTTGAAGAAACCATAACACAACCTAATCAATTTTATATTTGTAATAAGTCATCTAAAATGAAAAAAACAAACATATCATAATATCTTAATTTATAAGACTTTTCCATATATCTAATAAATTAAGGTCTTATAAGACTTTAGACAAAAAAACAAACAGCCCCTTAGTTTAACCGATGTTAATTTTCATCAATTTAAATTTTAAACTATTTTTTTTTTCTATTGTTTCACGGTGTTGATTGCGAATTATTTGTGTGAAATTTAAACCCGATTGTGATCAATGGTTGAATTTTTTTTTTTTTCCTCTTTCATTATCTTTAAAAGCATTGTATTTTCTCTAACTATTTTAGGTTAGCATAAATATAAACATAGCAAAGAATCTGAATCCAAAAATCATTTGGTTGTATTTAATTCCATGATTAAAAGATAGACAAAAAATAAATAAATAAATAAAATGAAAAATTAAATAATAAGTGAAAAGGTGATGTTATTTTTAATTAGAGCCACCCAAAAAATTTCTAGCTAAACCCATTTACTCTCAACACTTTCTATAATACTAAAACTAACTTTACAATTCCAGACCGTATTTGTAAGAGACTAAGGGGCTGTTTGTTTTTTTCCCAATAAGACTTATTACCTCTTATATCTTAAATTAAGATAAATCAGTTTGTTTGTTTTTTTAACTTATATCTTATTTTAAGATATATATGTCTTTTAGAAAAAGTAAAATTTTTTGACTTT
Organism: Acer campestre; assembly: GCA_954870605.1. Taxonomy (NCBI): domain Eukaryota; kingdom Viridiplantae; phylum Streptophyta; class Magnoliopsida; order Sapindales; family Sapindaceae; genus Acer; species Acer campestre. The sequence goes on along the minus strand of OX940802.1, from coordinate 34,787,022 downwards.
TATCTTATTCAAAAAGTGATACAGTAGAGTTTTTTAATAAATTTCCAAAAATATCTTATAACAATTCATACATTTATGATTTTATCCGCACATAATAAAATACTAAAAATCAATTTTCCAAAAATTCCCAATTTTGAAGAAACCCTAACACAACCTAATCAATTTTATATCTTAAATTAAGATAAATCAGTTTGTTTGTTTTTTTAACTTATATCTTATTTTAAGATATATATGTCTTTTAGAAAAAGTAAAATTTTTTGACTTTTATCTTATTCAAAAAGTGATACAGTAGAGTTTTTTAATAAATTTCCAAAAATATCTTATAACAATTCATACATTTATGATTTTATCCGCACATAATAAAATACTAAAAATCAATTTTCCAAAAATTCCCAATTTTGAAGAAACCCTAACACAACCTAATCAATTTTATATTTGTAATAAGTCATCTAAAATGAAAAAAGCAAACATATCATAATATCTTAATTTTTAAGACTTATCCATATATCTAATAAATTAAGGTCTTATAAGACTTTAGACAAAAAAGCAAACAACCCCTAAGAGTTGATTTCGTTATGTCTCAAACGAACTTACAAGTTACAACTCAATTGATATTGGATTTTAAAATACATATATATATATATATAGTCTTTCTATTGTCAATTCATCCTGACAATAAATATCAGGACGAAGAATGTGGACCACAGATTATGGAGAAGTTTTGACAAGTGCATACATTTTAAGTCAAAGTATGGAAATCACATTCTTCGTCCTGATATATTTATTGTCAAGACCCCTGATTATATAAAATCTATATATATATATATATATATATACACACGCAATTGTGACTTAAAACTTAAAATCATGATATCTCTCTAGTCTCTACCTATCGGGTGTAATAGTTTTCATATTTTTTATAAAAATAAAAAAAATTAAAAAAAAATTAAAAAAAAAAAACTAATCATTTGGTTGGGAGGTTCAAAGGTATATATTTATATTGGCCATTAAGAGTGCGTTTGGGACGGGGACGGTACAGGGTATGACATGACAGTTATTCCGTATTGTGTTTAAAATATTTGGGACAGAACTGTTAAATGTAGCCCCTCATATCTAATATATAAATAATATATATATATATTATAATATATTAAATATGTAATAATATTTTATAATAAAATATAATATATTAATATATATATATATACCATATATATGTAATATTATATATAATAATATAATATATTGGATATGTTTGTAATTTTAAAAAAATTTATAGGGTAAATTTGTCTTTTTGACACTTGTCCCATGGCATGAGACAACTTGTCCTAGGGTCTTGAGTGAGATAAAATTTAGTGTTTTTTGTCCCACCTTGTCTTGTCATGTCTCATGTTAAAGACGCGCCAAACGTGGGATAATAGGAAATTGTCCCACGTTATCCCGTCTTATCCTATGTACCAAACGGTACCCTAAGAACACTTATGCATTGTAGGTTAAAAGAGATACAGTAATGCTACATATCCCACCTAAAATCCTACTTTTTTTCATCCCAACACATGTGGCACTTAAAATGTCAAATAGTGAGTGGATATATATGGTAGGTTAGATAAAGCACCATTAATTTCAATTACACCGTTATTATCTAATATTTATGCTAAGTTTATAATTATAATATTTATTCTTAGGTTTTATTTTTATATTTGTGCTTAGTTTTTAATTTAAATTTTTATGCTCAATTTATAAATTTAAATCTTTATGCTTAATTTTTAAATTTATATTTTTATGCCTCATAAATCATAAAATTGTTTATTTTATTTTATTTTATGTATTTATTCTCAAAACTTAATAAGAATTTTTATATTTATAGTTAATTTCAATTACACCATTATTATTTAATATTTATGCTTAGTTATTAATTTTAATATTTATTCTTAGGTTTTACTTTATATTTAATATTTATGCTTAATATATTTATGCTTAGTTTATAATGTTATTATTTATTCATAGGTTTTATTTTATATTTAATATTTATGCTTAGTTTTTAGTTTAATATTTATGCCTATTAATTATTATGTATTTTATTTTATATATTTATGCTTAATTAATGACTAATGATGTAGTATTTTTTTGAATGTTCGTTCTCAGGAAGGTGTCATCCGTCAATTGTCAGCTGTCTCAAGTTTTAGAGTTTATTGAAAGCAATGTAAATAGAACATGAAAATGGTGAGAATGGTGTGTGTGTGTGTGTGTGTGTGTGCATAATACGGTTGTGTGTGTGATGGAATGGAAATGGAAACTAAGGATAGAAATGTAACTGGGTGCTTGCCTTTCTAAATTACTCTACTCCTAATTTAAGTTATACAACTCCTAAAGGCAAGACACCTTAAGTTACGAAAATAAATGCAGCTTAGAGAGATGCAAGATATTGATCACACTAGGAAAATGAGTTTACCATACACAAATACACATCAAGTTGATTGTTAAATATTAAGTATATTCAATTCAAAGCAATGGTTTGTTCTCTTGATTAAGGAAATTACCAAAATCAATTCATCACTTAACCAAAGTCATGGAAGAGCAATTGTGTCTTCAACCATCACTCACATATGTCCATAGAATGAGCAATAGACAAAGACCCATTACTGCACAAGAACATAAAACCAAAGCTTAATCTTGCATGTCCATGCATAAATCAAACTTCTCCCATTCTCTAGAGCTAATAGTCAAGATCTTGCCCGAAAAATCACCCAAGCACAACCTTAACTCTCATTCACTCAAATCATTCCAAATATAGCATTTTGAATCATCCATCAACACACATACACAAATAAGATATTTTATTATACTACTCCTAAATTAAGTTGTTCTACTTCTAATCTCATTTATGAATACACATCAATTTCTAATCCTTCATACACATGCAAGTAACAATAAGAATTTAAATCATAAATAGCAAAGAATAGAACAAGACCCAAATCAAATCAAAAAAAAAAAATCATTACATAAATAAGAACAAGTATAGAGCATAATAAATAAATCTAGAACTATATATTTCGTATAAATAAATAAATAAATACGAATATTTAAAAAGCATAATAAATAAATCCAAAACTATATGTAGGTTCTGTCGACACGGTCATAGCCAGTCTCATATATTGCGTATAAAAATACGAATATTTAAAGAGCATAATAAATAAATCTAAAACTATATATAGGTTCTGTTGACACGGTCATATCCAGTCTCATATATTGTGTATAAATAAATAAATACGAATATTTAAATATAAGTAAATCACTCATCAAGGGATCCTTTTTATTTATATACAATTGTGCTGATAACGTGTTGTAAATAAATTAAAGAATTGATGAAATAAATAAAGAAGATGAGAAGAATAGAGAGAGAGAGAATATATATATATATATATATGAATATATATAGTCTTCAAAGTTAGTCCTACTTGCATCACTTACTTAAAGATGAAGCAAAGCTCTATCAAGTGGAGAGGTGATTTAGACGGTGGGAAATCCCTATTATATATAGGTTCTATTGACACGGCCATATCCAGTCTCATATATTGTGTATAAAAAAATAAATACGAATATTTAAATGTAAGTAAATCACTCATCAAGGGATCCTTTTTATTTATATACAATCGTGCTGATAACGTGTTGTAAATAAATTGAAGAATTGATGAAATAAATAAAGAAGATGAGAAGAATATAGAGAGAATATATATTTATTATATGAATATATATAGTCTTCGAAGTTAGTCCTACTTGCATCACTTAAGTGTCCGTTTGGGGGAGCTTGTCTACTGGCTAAAAGAGCTTTTTTAATTAAAAAAGCTCTTTTCAAAAAAAAAATTGTCGTTTGGTTGATACTCCAGTAGAACTTTCGACGATTAAAAAAGCTATTTCACGTCTACTTCGAGAAGCTCAAATTTTAGACTTTTCCAATTAGACTTTTTGAGCTTTTAAAAAAAATATTAAAATCTCCAATATAACCCTATGATTTAATATTTGCTAGAGTATTTTGGTAATTCTCTCATTAAAAAAGTTCTTTTTTATTTAATTGACAATCAAACGACTAACGACTTTCATTTAAAAGCTCTACCTTTAAAAGATCTACTTCTAAAAGATCTACTGCAAAAAGATTTACTTAAGAAACTCTCCCAAACATACTCTTACTTAAAGATGAAGCAAAGCTCTATCAAGTGGAGAGGTGATTCAGACGGTGGGAAATCCCTATTATATATAGGTTCTGTTGACACACCCATATCCAGTCTCATATATTGTGTATAAAAAAATAAATACGAATATTTAAATGTAAGTAAATCACTCATCAAGGGATCCTTTTTATTTACATATAATCGTGCTGATAACGTGTTGTAAATAAATTGAAGAATTGATGAAATAAATAAAGAAGATGAGAAGAATATAGAGAGAATATATATATATATATATTATATGAATATATATAGTCTTCGATGTTAGTCCTACTTGCATCACTTACTTAAAGATGAAGCAAAGCACTATCAAGTGGAGAGGTGATTTAGACGGTGGGAAATCCCTATTATATATAATAATACTACAATTAATGCACCGATGGTAATGAACCATTCCATGGACGGAGCTAGAAATGGTTTCCAGATGGGGCATTGTAAAATAATGAGTTATATCATATATTTTAGAGGGTATAATAAAGAAAAAATTAATATAAAAAATATTATTAATGTGTATTCATTTGACAATTGACACATTAATAGTTATAATATAAATTAATTTATAGAGTTAGAATGTCTAAAAATTACTCTAAAAATAATATAGGAAAACTTTATGGCCCTTTATTCATGATTCAATAATAGTGTTTAACAGTAAGAAAACTAATTAAAATTTAAATTGTACTCATAGTATTTTTCTAACATCCAAATACTATTTTAATTTTTAAAAATTATAAAAGTTTGTTCGATAAAATATCATAACAGTTAAATATAAATATACGTATATCTTTTTGAAATATTATAATAATTCGGGGTATGGGGAGAGGGAGAGACTCGAACACACAACCCCTGATGTGGGTGTGATGAGCATATTACTAGGCCAACCTTATCTTATCTAATATATGTATATGTTTGGCTTACATGTTTTAATTATATAAATTAACACATACTGATTATTTAAAAATAAATAGCATATCAAAAATATAATATGGTATTAGGGTGAGTGAGATCAATATAATATAATATGATATTATTTGATTCGATTTTCAATTACATTTAAGATACATCAAAAGAAATATTATATATAGAATCAATGTTATTTTTATTTTTTTTATGTGATTTGATGGAAAAATACTAGATGTCTCATTTATAGAAAAATAAAAAAAATAATAAAAAATGAAATAAGGGCAGAAATACAAAGACTTAAAAATTAAGGATATTATAAAAATAAAAATATAAACAAACTTGTATATTTTCAAAACTTGAGGGGCAGTAGTCCCCTCGTCCTATACTCCCTCCGTTCCTGCTTGGAGCAAAAGTAAACAAACAAACATTTATGATAGCATGCTCGCAATCTCAACACATCCACCGACCCAACCAAAACCCTAACCGCTCACCGATGCGTGCCTCTCTCTCCCTTCTCCGCTCCCTTTCTTTCTCTCTCCACCACCGCCTCCTCCTCCCCCGCTATCTCCCTACCACCAATCCACACCGCTTCTCATCAGTCTCACTCGCCTCTGCCGCTTCTTACAGTACTTTAGTCAAACACTCGGTAAGACGGTGGCTGCGGCCCAGGAGGCTCTTTGGAGATAGATTTTCAGAGGAAGAGGGATGGGATTACTTCAAGATCAACGAAAAAGCCGGCGGCAGCAGCAGCGAAGGAGGCTCTTTGGAGTTTGATGTGGGGGAGGTGGGGAGCGAAATGATCAGGCATATGGGTGCGCCGTTGTTGGAGGTGAAGGGGCTGGAGGAGCTGCCCGAGCAGTGGAGGAGGTCGGAGCTGGAGAGGCTCTGTAAAGAATTGCCTGCTCTTAAAGAACACAAACTTCACTGCATTATCGGGATTTTGAATGTGCCGGAGAGGAAATGGTTGAGGCTAGAGGACGCCACTTATATGATTGTACATTTTATGGGGATTGGCGAAAATAAGGCCGCGTACTGGGTATATATATATTCTTGATTACTGATTATATCATTGTTAAGAATTGAGACTTTTTCTAGTAATATAGTTTTTGATTGCTCACTAGGGTGTTTGCATTATATGTGGATGAATTTTGTGGATTTTTGGGTCCATGTTTGCATGATATGGTGTTTAGGTGGTAAGTTTCATTTCTGTACGTTCTCATGGTTTGTGCAAGAAGTGAAGAAAATTTATTTAAAAAATAAATAATAAAAAATTCGGTAGCAAAGAATTTGATATATGTTTTATGGTCAAATGGCTGTGATGAAAACAGTTGGTATTTGTGAATTCAAGTTTCTGTTGATAATCTGTGTAATCTTGTATGGCTTGCTAACTTGGATGGCAAGCTTTTTAATCAGGTTAGATTTTGCATTATGGTGGCTTATTTGCATTTTTTATTAAAACTGAAATGGCAATGTTGGAAGTAATTTTTGGACTGTGGTTGAGATAGTATATATATGATTTATCTGCACTGGATAAATTGCCAAGGCACAAGAATTTTATCCATTGATCTTTGTTTTACTTTTACATACGAAGTCTGTTTTGGGTATATGACAAAAGTCTGTATTTGTCATCATAAGCTAGAATGATATTAAAAATCGTTTGTTACATATATGTTTCAGGTGTACAAATGGATGAAGGGTCGAGATTGGTATCGTTTTGATTTTGCTCTTGCTACCAAGTTGGCAGACTCCTTGGGTAAAGATCGAAACTTTGACCAATGTGGAAATATATTTCATGATATTATTATTCAGGGACATATGCCTAATGAATCTACATTTCACATCTTGATCGTTGCATATCTTAGTGCATCAGTTAAACATCGTGCTGCAATTAAAAATTGCTTGGACAAAGCATGTGGTGTTTATAATTGTATGATTCAACTGGGAGGTTATCAGCCCCATCTCAATTTGCACAATTCTCTCTTTAGAGTTCTAATAAGTAAACTTGGAAGCTCATCAAAATATTACCTTAAACAAGCTGAGTTTATTTTTCATAATTTAGTGACATCGGGACTTGAGATACAAAAGGATATTTATGTTGGTCTAATCTGGCTACATAGCTATCAAGATACAATAAATAAAAAAAGGGTAGCGTCATTGAGGAAAGAAATGCGACGAGTGGGAATCGAAGAGGGTAAAGAAGTACTCATGTCTGCACTGAGAGTTTGCTCAAAGGAAGGGGATGTGGAAGAAGCAGAAAGAATATGTCTTAAACTACTTGATTCTGATGATGGCATCGTCACTCAAGCTTTTGTTTATAAAATGTTAGCCTATGTCAAGATTGGAGAATTTGCGAAATCTTTGGATATATTCAGGGAGATGCGGAAGCTTATGGGTCCTGCTACAGTTCCAATATATCACGAACTCATAGATGTGTTATGTAAAGCTGAGTATAAGGAACTAGCCGAATCTGTTCTGGATGAGTTCATAAAGAGTGGCATGAAGCCACCACTCATCATGCCTTCTTATATTAACATAACAAACCTTGATTTGGGCATGCGTGATAGATTGCATTTAGCCTTCTCAGAGTATGAAAATATTCTTGTTTACAATATATACTTGGCCTCTTTGATTAAAGCTCGTAATGTTGAGAAAGCTGAGGAGGTTTTTAATCAAATGCAAAGTGATGAGGCGATCGGCATTAACGCTAGATCATGCACCTCCATTTTGATAAGTATTAACTCTAGGTCATGCAACTCCATTTGGAGTAGAGAAATCGCTAGATCAAGCAACTCCAATTTTAGTGGACACCTTTCTTATGAAGATCAGGTGAAGGTAGAAAATATATTTGATCTGATGTTGATGAAGGACATTGATGTCGAACGCCTGTTTTTGAGCGATGTTGACTATATCTTGATGATGATTAAGAAAGGGTTGGTTTAACTGATGTTAGTTTTCATCAATTTAAACTATTTTTTTTTTTTATTGTTTTACGGTGTTGATTGCCAATTATTTTTGTGAAATTTGAACACAATTGTTATCAATGGTTTAATATTTTTTTTCCCTCTTTCATTATCTTTAAAGGCATTGTATTACAGTATCTATAACTATTTTAGGATAGTAAAAATATAAATACCAAAAAATTAGAACTCACTTTCTATAATACCAAAACTAACCTAAAAAATTGTGATTCATTTTAATTATTATTTTTTTTCTCTACAAAAAGTTAAAACAACCAATTAGTATCTTTATTGATTAAATTTATTGGGCTGTGATTTCTTTAGACAATTCCCATTACATATTTATTCATCAACACAATTTAGGTGACCACCACCTTTGAAGCTTTGTTCAAACTTTGATCATCGAGTTTGAATAGGTTAATTTCAAGGAAAAAAGGAAGGTCATTGATTGGAAAAGGTGCTGCAGTGTATCGAACTTCTCAACGGGAATGAGTTTGTCCCACTTGAATTTGGTGACAATATTATTATGCATATAAACAAGATTTTTAAGAAGTCCACTCCCTTCGAATCTTGAATGATCAATTTTTAAGATCCACAGTCATCAAAACAATTGTTATTATTGATTGGAGAATAAATGATGAAGATTTCATATACAGTAAATTAATAAATAAACAAGTGTTTGATTTTGGTATTGGTTAATGGTTATTGTGTTGTGATTTGAGGGGATTTTCCAATTTTGTGATCGTACTCCAACCTTTGGTAATACAACTCGAAATTCCAATTCCGCAGTGAACGTTATTAATCGAAAAAATACTTTGATTTATTTATTGAAACTTCAACATCGGGAATGAAGGTACGTAGTTCTTATATATATTTGAAGAAAAAAGTTTATTCAATATATAACTCAGTCATTTATTAATGAAAATCGAGATGGGTCATGTTCCCATTCTCTGATTAATGGGATTATGGGTTCAAATCATATTCTCAACATAGTCACACTAATGTAGATACCCCTTTTTTAATGACTAATGTGGATACCTTTACATACATACAATTGTCAATTTTAGTCGGAAATATTTAGATTGACAAGAGCCTTTTTCATGATCTTACATATCTATATATATATATATATATATCTTCTCAGGGGATATGCATATCCCCTGATATAAGCATATATGCAAACCTGATTTATAGTCATTAAATTAATCTTGTGTCTATGATAAAAATAATGTTAAATTGTTATTTCTCTCTCATCTCTTTTATCTGCTTCATATCCAATGCAGAATCAATTTATTTCACCTACACACCTTCTCTCATCTCTCCTCTCTCTTCTTCTCACTTGACACACCTTCTCTCCTCTTTACACAAACTTTATATTTGAGGATAGAGGAAATAGGGGGTTTCACTTTTTTTAATAACTTATGTTTTAAAGGCACCAAAGTAAATGACTTCCAAAAATACCCTTACTTTACACTTTTTGTTTATTTTTTATTTTACTTTCCTTACTCTTTCTTCAACCACCTCAATGTCAATACCTCAACTTCAGAAAACTTCGACCTCTCTTCTTGGACATCTTCGAGCAAATAGAGCAAAACAGGGCTCAGGCAAAAACGACCCAAAGCAGAGAGGCAAGAGCCAAAAAAGCACCCAGAGCAAAGAGAAAGCACACAAAAAAACACAAACACAGGAAGCAGAGGCATTAAGAGTCACCAAATTAGATATTGAACATGAACATACACAATTGAAGTGAACCCAGCAATTAAATATTGAACAACAAAAATCTCTGAATTAGTTCACTTTGTAATAATAATAAAAAGATGTAAAGATAATCACTTACATATAGATCCAAAAAGCAACAACATAGAGTTGCCAGGATAAGTCTCGAAGTACATATGACAAGTCTTGGAAAAGAAAAAAAAAGTCTCGGAAGTATGATATGATGTCTCGTAATCATTATATGAAGTCTCAGAATCATTGTTCATCTTCTCCAACCTCAAATCACCAATTCGAAACCCTTGAAACCCAATATCAAACACTTCCAAACAACAAATCAAACACTTCCAACAAAGTCTCAGAACAATATCACTAAGTCTCGGAAAATAAAAAAATAAAAAAACAAAAAACAAGTCTCGGAACACAATCGCAAAGTCTCGGAAGTATGATATGAAGTCTCAGGAATCACTGTTCATCTTCTCCAACTCCAAATCCCCAATTCAAAACCCTTGAAACCCAATATCAAACACTTCCAAACAACAAATCAAACACTTCCAAGAAAGTCTCGGAACAAAATCACTAAGTCTCGGAAAAAAAATGAAGTCTTGGAACACAATCGCAAAGTCTCATAAGTATGATATGAAGTCTCGGAATTGTTATATGAAGTCTCAAAATTACTGTTCATCTTCTCCTACCCCAAATCCCCAATTCGAAACCCTTGAAACCCAATATCAAACACTTCCAAACAACAAATCAAACACTTCCAACAATAAATCAATATCTAAACAATATCAAATTAACATCAGAACATAACACAATCGAGTCAAATTTGAAAATCAAATTGACAAAGTTACATACCTCGTCGACGGCGACATACGCGTGTTCATAGTCCACCATCGTCGTCGTCGTACGCGTGTTTGTCGATTGGTCAACGGGAAGGTTTCTCTCCCTAGTGTCACAATTTTCACTCTGTACAAACTAAAAAGTTGAAATTAACAACAAAAAAAAAAATGGTGGCTAACGTGGCCTTATTGTGGGGTATTTTTGGAAAAAACTCATTTTAGGTGACATTTAAACTCAATTTATTAAAAGAGTGATACTTAAACACCGTATTCAAATAGAGCTATTTAATTTTTGAACTCTATGAAGATGTTAAAAAATACATCTCACTCGTGGCACATCAATGATTTACAATTAACCTCAAATAAATTTAAAAAATAATTATAATAGCCATTGATGTGCCAAAATGAGAAGTATTTTTTAACATCTTCAAATGCAATGATTTTTTTTCATTCTTTTTTTAGCTGACTAAAGTTTTAAAATTGAATTAAAAAAATTATCTGGTTTTAACATTTCAAATAAGTTTTTTTCTTTAAAAAAAAAAATTTCAAATAGTTTGCGAACTTTACATAAGTGATAATATATTGGTCCCTAACTTCAAATTGATCCTTCCATTAACCTTATGTTAGTCAAACTTAAGAGTCAAGGGGTATTTGAGTATTTTTAATATGTGTAATTAAATCAAAACTAGAAAAAAAAAATCTAAAATCATTTTGTATAAAAATAAATGAATAAATAAATAATTCCCACCACCGCCAGCTCCTCCCTCGCTCTCTCCCCACCACTAAGGCCCAACGCTTCTCATCAATCCCACTCCCTCCGCCTATTCCTACCGTATTTTCCTCACTCACCCGGCGAGGAGAGGTAGTTCTACCGAGGAAGAGGGATGGGATTACTTTAACATCTACCATAAAGCCAGTGTTGATGTGACCATCAAAAGTTGCTCTAATTATTGTCTTTGGAATCGTTGTCAGTTTCTCTACAATTAAAGGTAGAGGTGGCAGATAGCGAAATGAAGCACCTGGGTGCGCCATCATTGAAGGTGAAAGAGCTAGAGGAGGTCGCAGCTGGCGGTGCTCTGTAAAGAATTGCCAGTGCGCTTTGGGTTAAAAATTGAGGAGATTTTGAATAAGACGAAGTGGTTGAGGCAAGAGGACGCCACTTATGTGGTTGTACATTGTATGCAATTGGCAAATATGAGGCCGGGTATTGGGTGTGCAGGAGGACGCCATTTATGTGGTTGTACATTGTATGTGGATTGGTAAATATGAGGCCGGATATTGGGTGCATATATATAGAGAGAGAGAGAGAGAGAGTTCCTTTCTCATGAGTGTGCATTCATGTAAATATATGAGGATATTGAATATGAGTTGCTCATCATCAAGAAGTTTTGACAGGTGCATACACACTAAGTTAAAGCATGTAAATCTAGTGGCTCACATTCAATGTCCTTATGTATTTACATGAGTACGTACTTATGTGAAAATTTCTATATATATTCTTGATTACTGATTATATCATTGTTAAGACTTTTTGTAGTTATATGGTTTTTGATTGCTCACTAGGGTTTTTGGATTATATAAATTTTGTGGAATTCTTGGGTTTTGCATGCTATGATTTCATGTGAAGAAAAATTACTTCTTTTTTTATGGTAGTAGTGACTTTGCAATTTGTTTGATGGTCAAATGGTTGAGGAAAATGGTTGCTATATATTTGTGAATTCAAGTTTCTGTTTTTGGTAATGTGTGATCTTGTATTTGGATAATTGGATGGCAAACTTTTTGATCAGGTTAGATTTTTGCATGATGGTGCTATAGTATATTTAAATAGGCTTACATGCTTTTATTGGGATTTAAAACTGAAGAGGCTGTTAGGGTTGTCAATGTTGGAATGGAAGTAATTTTTGGACAGCGATTGATATTAGATGATTCGTATCAATTAGATTTTCAAATTACCGTTAGAGAAAAAGAGTTCTTTTTTGCGCACTCTTGAAAGGGGATGAGCATTTTTTTTTTTTTTTTTTTTTGAAAAAGAACTTCATAAGCAAGAAAACATTACAAAATATTCGGGCAATCACCCTGAACCAGACTCTCCACCACAAAGGGACAGTCTTCCAACCAAACAGACTCACCTAAATACCCAAGAGCAAGCCTAGCAAGGCTATAGGCAACCTTATTGGCTAACCTAGGAACGAAAGCAATAGAGAAAAACTTATAAGACTCCAAAAAGGACAGAATATCGTAAATCAAAACCCCTACATCCGAATTCGGAACACACGACGAACGCACCATCTCAACCACATTTAACGCATCCGATTCCAAAATAGCAGGGACCAAACCTGTCTCAACAGCCAACACCAAACCCCTCAAAATGGCCAAAGCTTCAGACAATAGAGGCTGGTAACAGACCCCCACATTACTGCAAAGAGAAGCCATAACATTCCCCTGGCTATCTCTTATCACAATGCCAACTGCAGAGGTGTTATTAACCAAATCCACAGCAGCATCGGTGTTAATTTTGAACCTACCTACTAGAGGTACCAGCCATTTCGGAGGACTCAAATGGTTCCTCACACCAGAAACAATCTTCGAAGAAACACCCTGAAAGTCCTCAAGGAACCCCACAGCCCAGTCAACAATACCATCCTCATCAATCCGAGTAGAGGAGAAGAAAAGTTGATTTCTTCTAAACCAAACCCGCCACCACACAACACAAAGCAAATCAAAAGTTGCTAAATCCAGAATCTCTTTACACACCAACATAAAATCAAAAAACGAAAGTGAGTTATCCACAAAGGCAATCACAGCAAAACAACTTGCACCACGCACCATACCAAGCAAATCACAACACCACAAAGCATGGGAAGTTGTTTCATGTTTTTTGAGACACCAAGGACATTCCGTCCTAATCTTCATGCCATGACCAACCAAGTTAACCTTTGCAGGAATCCAATCTCTACATACTCTCTACAAGAACACTTTAATCTCATGAGGGATACAAAGCTTCCAGAAAAATTTCCACCAAGACACCTGAGAACACAGACCAGAACCAGAAGGAGATGAAACAAAGGATTTTGCCAACCAATAGCCACTCTTGACAGAGAAATTACCAGACTTCTCAAAATGCCAGATCAACCTATCCTCAAGATCAAAATTGCTCAACGGAATACGAAGAATAGCATCAGCATCCTCCACCAGAAACAAGCTCCTCACCAACTCCTCATTCCATCTACCATGCACTAACTTCATATCCCCCACAAAGATGTTCTCGTTTAACGGAGGAGGAGAAAACACTTTGAAAGTAGAAACTCTCGGAATCCATCTATCCTTATAGACCAACACCGACTGCCCATTGCCAATCCTCCACCTAGAACCTTTTTCAATAATTTCTCTTCCCCACACCAGGCTGTTCCACAAGAAGGATCCAGCTTTACCTTTTCTCGCCTCCAAAAACGAACAATCCTGATGATAGCAGCCCTTAAGAATTCTGCTCACCAGAGAATCCGGATGCTGAATAATTCTCCAACACTGTTTAGCAAAAATGGACTGATTGAAGACACCAAGATCCTTAAAATCAACCCCACCTTCCCACCGACTTTTGCACAGAACATCCCACGTACACCAGTGCAGCTTGGTTTTTTTACCACCTCCTCCCCACCAAAATCTCGCACAAAGGCTATGAATATCAGAAATAAGAGAAGTCGAAATTCTGAAGAGATTCATAGAATACACAGGAATAGATTGGACAACGGCCTTCAGGAGCACCTCACGGCCACCCCCCGAAAAGAAGCGAGAACTCCAGCTATGAATCTTTTTCCAAACCCTTTCTTTAATACTGTCAAAAAGAAACTTCTTCCTCCTGCTAGAAACACAAGGCAACCCCAAATATTTCGTGTGATGATCTACAACAACCATACCAAGCTCACCCGTTAACACATCCCTAACCGGCCTAGAGATTTGTTTAAAGAAACAAACCGCCGACTTCTGAAAATTAATACTTTGCCCAGAGGCATCAGCATACACGTTGAGCAAGTTCTTAATATTGACACACTCATCCAACGTAGCCCGAGAGAACAGAAGGCTATCGTCAGCAAAAAACAGATGCGTAATTTTAGGACCCAACCTGCTACAACGAAAGCCCGTAAAATCCCCTCTACGCTCTGAATCTAAAATAAGACTAGAGAGGCCCTCCGCACATAACAAGAAAAGGTAGAGAGAAAGGGGGTCCCCCTGCCTCAGGCCCGGGGAAGGCGTAATAAACCCTCTGACATTGCCATTCACAATAAAAGAGTAAGAAACAGAACGAACACAATTCATAATTCTAGAAATCCAACCCTCTGAAAAACCCATACGCCTCATCATTCCCTCAACAAAACTCCACTCAACCCTATCATAGGCTTTGGACATGTCCAGCTTGAGGGTCATAAACCCCTTCTTCTTACCATTAACTTTCCTATGCAAAGCATGCATACACTCGAAACCAATCATCGGGTTATTAGTAATGAGCCGTCCTGGAATAAAAGCACTTTGAGACTCATTAATAACAAACCGAAGCACCTGACGGAACCGATTCGCAAGAGCTTTCGAAATACACTTATAAATAATGTTACAAAGGCTAATGGGATAGATCTCCGACATCCTCTCAACCTTCTTCACTTTGGGGATAAGACGGAGTAAGGAATGATTAATCCCTTTAGCCGACTGTCCGTTATTGAGACAATCAAGACAAACTCTAGTGAAATCCCCTCCAACCACATCCCAAAATTTCTAGAAAAAATCAGCCAGGAAACCATCACTGCCAGGCGCTTTATACGGACTCATTTGGAAGAGAGCAACACGGATCTCCTCAGCAGAAAAAGGGTTATCCAGGAAATGGGTTGCCTCCACTTTATTTAACACCAAATCAAGCTGATCTCTAGAAGGCTCATAACTCGTGAATAAGGAGGAGAAATATTGGTCAATAATACCCACCAAATCCTTCTCCTCAGTCTGCCAAACCCCATTCGAATCAAACAGCCCAACCAACCTATTTCTGCTCCTCCTAGTAGAAGCTTTCGCATGAAAGAACGTTGTGTTGCGATCCCCCTCTTTCATCCAAGCAACCTTCGCCCTCTGTTTCCAAAAAGACTTCTCCACTCTCAACAATTGATCAAGCTCATTTTCCACCCACCTATGTTGATTCCAATCAATACCGTGACCCCTCTCATTAACTTTCTTTAATTCATCTTTTTTGATGGAAATATCCCTTTGAAGATCAGCCTTGTTCTGCTTATTCTAGGTTTGAAGAGACTTAGCACAACAAGACAACCGATCAACCATACACTGTAAATCATTTCTGTTACCACAAGAAGACCACGCCTATTTCACAATTTCCGTACAATCCTCCATATCCGCCCAGCAGTTTTCATAGTGAAAACACCGACCTCTCTGAACACGAACAACCTCCAAAGGCATCTCTAAGAGAACAGGTCGGTGATCAGAATTCCAGAAATCCAAATGCTCGATAGTAAAAAATGGGAACAACCTACGCCAATCGGAATTGCCAACACACCTGTCTAATCTCTCCTGCACCAAACCACCTTGGTCACGTTTATTAGACCATGTGAAAAGGGGTCCCAAAAAACCCAAGTCATAAAGGCCACATTCCTCTAAAGTCAATCTGAAATTATCCATCAAAAATTCATGTCGCGCACCACCACCAAACTTCTCAGACAGACAATCTCATTGAAATCGCCTCCAACCAACCACGGAAGAGACGAAAACCCAGCCAATCTTTTCAGCAGGGTCCATCCATGAACTCGTTGATTCGAATTAGGGTGCCCATAGAAACCTGTCAATCTCCATGTTTTACCATTATGAGAGGTCACCATCAAATCAATGTGAAAGCGCGAGTATGATATAAGGGAAATGTCAATATGCGACCTCCAAAAAAGACACAACCCCCCACTATGACCTTCACTATCCACCACCAGTTTAGCATCAAAACCTAACTTAATTCGTAACACTTCCAAAAAACCATGATCACATCTAGTTTCCATCAAGAAAACTATATCAGGATGATGAGTCTGCATTAAAGATTGATACTCCGCTTTTTCCGTCGTTGAAAGAATCGCGAGGATCAAAAGATTTTTTCTATGTAAAAGGGGTTTCCTACGCAATGTGCTCTAAACTAGCAAAAGACTAGTAAAGCGGCAAGCGAGGGTATCGTTCCGCAGGGAGGTGTGATTCGTCAACCATTTCAGGTTCTAGTGTTTATTGTAAGCATGTAAATAGAATGCAAAAAGGTGAGAATGGTGTGTGTGAAATGTATGTACAATGTGGTGTGTGTGTGAGTAGAGAACGGAAATGAAAATAAATAAAAACAAAGAGAATATGGAAGGGTGAGAATGGTGTTTAAAGTGATAAATAAAAAGGGTGGATAGGAGAGATGCATGAAAATGGTCACACAAGGTTCAACAAATTCACCATACATAAGTGCACAAATAGTTGGTTGTTAGACATTAAGGACATCCAATTTTAGTTAAGGGTTCGTTCTTGCCTCGATCCGATTTATACCCATTCATAAAGCTAACGGTCGAAGAGTGTGTTGAGAACCTCTCAAACACGAAACCGCAACCAACATATGTGAACCGATTCTACAAACAAAACTACATTTAGCCCAATGATAGCTTCGTAATGTAAAATGGCAACGTGAAAGTCTAATGAATGTGGAAAGAGTGATTGTATCTCCAACCATAATTCACCTAGAGCCCCTAGCATGAGAGATAGCCAAAGACCAATAATTGTAACTCTAACCATGACTCACCTAGAGCCTCTAGAGTGGGAAATAGCTAAAGCCCAATTGTTAACAAGAACAATAAACCAAACCCTTCTAATATGGCAATTTATAGGTTCACCCACTCTTCCTAGCTAATTAGCCAAAACTATGCCCGGAGAGCCCCTCCAAAGGCACAATCCTAACTCTAAGTCACTCAAACCCATTCATGACATGTAATTTTGACCTTCCATCAACATACAAACACAAAATGGGACATTTGATTACAACTACTCCTAAATTACATTAATCTACTCCTAATCCCATCCATGGATACATATTAATTTCCAATCATCCATAAACATGCATTTCAAGATAAGAGATGTATCAATAAATAACAAGAGTGAATCAAAACACAAATTAGATATAAAAACAACCAACACATATATATTGAGCACAAATTAGGTTTACAAATATTCCCAAGTGGGGATTACACATTTAAGAAAACAAGAAATACAAAGAGATGAGTTAAAGGAGACCACCCTTGAAGAAAACTCCTCCAAGTCCTCCATGAACCCTAGCTCGAAATTAGTCCAAAGACCCTCATTTCTCCTTGCAATCTACTCCTAAATGGGTGGATGATGGATAGAAGATGAAATGGAAGGCATCCATGGAGGAAAAACCTCCATGGATGCCCTTGAAAGCTTCTCTCTCTCTTTTGGATGGAAGAAAATGGAAAAGAAGAAGAAGAGGAAGTGTGTGGGGAGTGGATTCTCTTGGGAGAGAAGAGAATAAGGTGTATATATAGTGTTGGGAGGTTAGGGCTGAAGGTTGGGGTGAAAGGACGAAACAGTCCTTGAAATTCGCCCAAAAAACGACTTTCTGGAGTGATTCGGTGGTTTGGTTCGGCGGCCAGGCCGCCGTTTGTAGTAGCCGTTTAGACCTGACAGCGTTTCAGCATTTCAGCATCGCGCACCGTTACGGAAATGGGCATAACTTCCTGTACAAAGCTCGGAATCATAATCCGTAAAATGTTCTGGAAACTAGACTTCCGGGGCTTTCTGAATATGTAAAGATATCAACGTGGTTCGATCTGAGCAGGAAGATATGACCCCCACAAGTTGTATGTTCTGCACGAGCATATACAATTTCTTCCATTTTTGGCTCATTTTGCCTCCCAAACTAATCTTTAAGCTCAAAACCTTATTGTAGGGAATATGTACCTACACAAGGCTCAAACAAAACATTATATACAAAAATACGCTCGAAAACGAGACAAACGATCGGAAATTGGGGACCTCAGATAGGTATAAAATAGTCCGATCAAATACCCCCAAACCTATCTTTTGCTCGTCCTCGAGCAAAACAAAGTGAACAAAAATACAAATAAGACAATAAAAATAAATAAAAGATAAAAAAATAAGCTAGTCCACTTCCGTAGGAAACACGGTGGCACTTAGCATGTGCCACAAGCCTTTAAACCACTAGGCGATCCCTAGAGGAGGAGTTATAGTCTCCTGAGGGTTTACAGCTACGACACCCACAAACGTATACTCTGCAATAAAAGTTGAGATGCAATCCACACATACCAAGCAAAGACAACACATGCATGCTAGAATCTCAAATATACCAATTAATAACAATGCATCACACAATGCAAGTATGCCAATACTTAGGATGTTTTCGGGTTACAAAACAACTACACTCGTATGCCCAAGATAAAATTCGCCTCGACTCTAATCCTCACCGGATTTCAGTCATATTTTCACTCAGAACTTAGGCGCACTCTATAGCAAACATATGCAATTTGGAGTTTAAGTATATGGAATCAAATATAATTGCATATGAGTATTTTCAAATAACGCACATTTTCTGAAAATGGATCTCATGGAAGGAATTGAAATGCCATGAACGTGGAAAGACATGCATTGACTTGCATTCCCAAGATAGACTTCCTAAGAGATCAAATGGGCTTTCCCTCACTTTTATTGGGGCCAAGGTGACTTGTGGTAGTGTTTGGGATGTAAGAGATGGTGGGAGCGGGAAGGATAAAGTTATTAACCATGCTAAGGTGTGTTTACACATTACACTTTATAACAAAATTAGCTCTATTACATATTACAATATAGGCGTCTAGGCTATAAAATTTACATTGAACTATTGTGCTACAATTGTACCCTCATTAGTGAGTAACTTTACCATTGAAGAACTAGGAGGCTTAAGTGTTTTATATTTCAACACTTATTATATTTTTTTTCTTTCTTTCTTTTTTTTTCTTTTTTTTCTCTTTTCGTAAGCCTTTGCCTAGCACAATTTACATATTTTTGCCTAAGTACACGCTTTTACAAAATTTAGAGCTAGCTTCTCCTAAGCTATACACCTCAACATGATCAATAACTAGGGAATGGATATGTGTTTGGCTTCAATTTGCAATGAATTAGGGGTATGGGAGTGTTTAGGCTATTTTAGTAGTTATGCACACACTCAAGCTCAAAATCATTTCTAAAAGTCCATCTACCAAGGGAATACAAGTTTCAACAAGCAATCCACATGATGAAGTTCTATGGCAATCAATGCAAAATTGATGTACAATGAGATCGCAATGAAGAAAAAAAATCGAAGAGTGTATAAGAGTAGAAACAAAACCCACAAACTTTCGTTATTTAGGCACAGTGTAGCTCACGGGTAGTCTCCACTATTTTCCTAGGCTAACAAGCATAGAAGTATCATCCACATTAACATCAAAAGATTGGCACTGTACAAGCAAATTTAAGTGACACACGGAGCTAAAAGCATACATGTGTCTCTACCGGCACGCAATGAAGAACAACTCAACAAAAATGGACTCTATTTCCAAAAACTTTCGAAATTGATCGTTTTGTGCAGAGATTTGAAAATTTTCTAAACGTAACAAAAATTAAAACAAAATAGACAACGAAGGTGTCCACACCCCCAAACCTAAACTCAACATTGTCCTCAATGTTGCTCAAATCATAAAATATGGACAATGCTTAGCAAAATTCGGAGATGAGAAGAAAAATAAAAAGCTAACAACAAAACACAACAAATCCTAAGATCTAAGCACAATACAAATCCACTCTTAGATCTAAACAAAAATAAAAGTTACAAACACAACAAGCATAGCATTTTAACAATAAGCATATAATTGACAACTACATACACAAGTGCTCCATTTAAACTCAAAATTCAGAGGATACCTCTTGTGGCTGCAACCAACTAGGCCATTGTGGTGCTGCCGTTTCACTTGGGGAGTTGTCTTGGCGCGATAACCACACCATATGGTTCTCTTGAGTTGTGCGGTCCATCCGACCTGAAATTTCTTTTCCTTGCACAAGCACAACTCAAACAACATTAAACGCATATGCTATAAAAAAAATGAAAATAAGATTAAGAAAAATTCTAAACACATACATATATATCCGCAAAGCAAATAAATCTAAAAATTCACAGAACCTAAACTAAAACATGAAACAATCAATGAATACGCCTCCCCGGCAGCGGCGCCATTTTGATACTTCGCTTTTTCCGTCGTTGAAAGAATCGCGAGGATCAAAAGATTTTTTCTATGTAAAAGGGGTTTCCTACGCAATGTGCTCTAAACTAGCAAAAGACTAGTAAAGCGGCAAGCGAGGGTATCGTTCCGCAGGGAGGTGTGATTCGTCAACCATTTCAGGTTCTAGTGTTTATTGTAAGCATGTAAATAGAATGCAAAAAGGTGAGAATGGTGTGTGTGAAATGTATGTACAATGTGGTGTGTGTGTGAGTAGAGAACGGAAATGAAAATAAATAAAAACAAAGAGAATATGGAAGGGTGAGAATGGTGTTTAAAGTGATAAATAAAAAGGGTGGATAGGAGAGATGCATGAAAATGGTCACACAAGGTTCAACAAATTCACCATACATAAGTGCACAAATAGTTGGTTGTTAGACATTAAGGACATCCAATTTTAGTTAAGGGTTCGTTCTTGCCTCGATCCGATTTATACCCATTCATAAAGCTAACGGTCGAAGAGTGTGTTGAGAACCTCTCAAACACGAAACCGCAACCAACATATGTGAACCGATTCTACAAACAAAACTACATTTAGCCCAATGATAGCTTCGTAATGTAAAATGGCAACGTGAAAGTCTAATGAATGTGGAAAGAGTAATTGTATCTCCAACCATAATTCACCTAGAGCCCCTAGCATGAGAGATAGCCAAAGACCAATAATTGTAACTCTAACCATGACTCACCTAGAGCCTCTAGAGTGAGAAATAGCTAAAGCCCAATTGTTAACAAGAACAATAAACCAAACCCTTCTAATATGGCAATTTATAGGTTCACCCACTCTTCCTAGCTAATTAGCCAAAACTATGCCCGGAGAGCCCCTCCAAAGGCACAATCCTAACTCTAAGTCACTCAAACCCATTCATGACATGTAATTTTGACCTTCCATCAACATACAAACACAAAATGGGACATTTGATTACAACTACTCCTAAATTACATTAATCTACTCCTAATCCCATCCATGGATACATATTAATTTCCAATCATCCATAAACATGCATTTCAAGATAAGAGATGTATCAATAAATAACAAGAGTGAATCAAAACACAAATTAGATATAAAAACAACCAACACATATATATTGAGCACAAATTAGGTTTACAAATATTCCCAAGTGGGGATTACACATTTAAGAAAACAAGAAATACAAAGAGATGAGTTAAAGGAGACCACCCTTGAAGAAAACCTCCTCCAAGTCCTCCATGAACCCTAGCTCGAAATTAGTCCAAAGACCCTCATTTCTCCTTGCAATCTACTCCTAAATGGGTGGATGATGGATAGAAGATGAAATGGAAGGCATCCATGGAGGAAAAACCTCCATGGATGCCCTTGAAAGCTTCTCTCTCTCTTTTGGATGGAAGAAAATGGAAAAGAAGAAGAAGAGGAAGTGTGTGGGGAGTGGATTCTCTTGGGAGAGAAGAGAATAAGGTGTATATATAGTGTTGGGAGGTTAGGGCTGAAGGTTGGGGTGAAAGGACGAAACAGTCCTTGAAATTCGCCCAAAAAACGACTTTCTGGAGTGATTCGGCGGTTTGGTTCGACGGCCAGGCCGCCGTTTGTAGTAGCCGTTTAGACCTGACAGCGTTTCAGCATTTCAGCATTTCAGCATCACGCGCCGTTACGGAAATGGGCATAACTTCCTGTACAAAGCTCGGAATCATAATCCGTAAAATGTTCTGGAAACTAGACTTCCGGGGCTTTCTGAATATGTAAAGATATCAACGTGGTTTGATCTGAGCAGGAAGATATGACCCCCACAAGTTGTATGTTCTGCACGAGCATATACAATTTCTTCCATTTTTGGCTCATTTTGCCTCCCAAACTAATCTTTAAGCTCAAAACCTTATTGTAGGGAATATGTACCTACACAAGGCTCAAACAAAACATTATATACAAAAATACGCTCGAAAACGAGACAAACGATCGGAAATTGGGGACCTCAGATAGGTATAAAATAGTCCGATCAACGACTGTAAGACTCGGAACGCCCGGTCACCCTTCAAACCCCGAGCGTTCCAAAAAATAGTTTTCATTGAATCCGGCAAGCCGAGGCCTCTCCTCGACTCACCGATATCGTAATTGACTCAGGGTCAAAAGCACCATCATTCTTCTGTTTCTTAACACCCACACTGGAACCTAAATCATCGTTCATCCTCTTTCTATCTCTATGGGAGGATTCCTCCACAGCCTTAACCCTCATCCTACCCTCCCTTGCCCATCTCTTCCATTTCCCTTTTTTGACAATATTACCAACCACCTGTTCCCCTAGAAACGGTCCCCCAAACTTTCCCTCCATAGCATCCTCCCTCCTAGACTCTTTCCCCATTTGCACTACCTCCGAAAGAACCGTAATCCCATCATCCCCATTATCATCCCCAATAAAAGGTTTAGTAATAGTGCTATGACTCTCCACACGGACGTCATGCAAGTTATCCATGTACTGTAAATTGCTCACAAACTCAGCCGCCACCCCACTCGGTTCCTTCCCAGCCTGAGACGTTTTGATAGCCATAGAATTCTGATTACCAGTCCCCCCCCCCCCCCCCCCCCCCCGGCACACGTGTCCACATTCACCCTATCATGTGTCCTACCTCCATTCTTCCTAAAATTCTGACTTCCACAGCCAACCTCTTGTATACCCTCAGCAACCACCCGGTCGTGGGACTCCACTTAAGAATCATTATTGTTAAAAAAACTCTTAAACTTCTACTTCTATTTCACCGTTTAAAAATTATCTATACAATAAATTCACCCTCTCTCCATATGTTAATGTGTGTCCATTTATTAATTAAGGGTTGACAAAATTAAATATCATAAAAGCAAACAGGTAAATTAATAATTAACAAACTGACACATGTCAATATGTGGGGAGGGGGTGAGCAAAAATGGATTAAAAAAGAAACATAGAATCTCCTATTATTCCCCATAAAGAAGGAAAAACTATAGGAGAAATTAATTTTGTGTGCAAATGTCGGTACCGATGACATACATAATCGATGGCTAAAAATTAATTTTTTTTTTTTGAACAATTTTTTTTTAACTTTTTTTTTTTTCCGAAAATATCTATCTATCCACATGTCCAGATCAGATTTTTTTTTTTTTTTTGAAGCTTTTTACCCTAGATAGGATTTGAGCCATTGACTTCGGAGTCGTTTGCCCAAACCCCAAGCTCATCTATCTATCAGATTTTTTTTTCTTTAACTTTCATTATCTCTAAATGCATTCTATTATTTATCTCTAGCTATTTAGCTATTGTACATTCTATTATGAATAATATTAGACTGTTCAAAATCATGTCAAAATGATATGACAAGTGGGTTGTCAAAATCCAATAACTCATGAGATTATATGGTATAATATGATTTTGACAACTCACACCACATCATTTGAGCATGATTTTAGATAAATATTTTGAGCAGCCTAGTATTACTCTTTTATTATTTATCTCTAGCTATTTAACTATTTTAGATCGACACAAATATAAGTACACGAGCGGATCTTAATTCCAAAAATCAGAGACCAAAATTTTAAAAATGAAAAAGAAAATAATAATTGAAAAAGAATAGTGAGCTTTTCAAAAAGAGATATTTGCGATTATACATTCAACCAAATATTTTTCTTTAATTGATTATTGTGGTAGCCAAAAATGGCTCATAGGCCCAAAAGTGCAAAGCCCAGGCTAGTCTTGCTTTGGCCCAAGTTTGAAGAGCCCAACGAGCCCAACAAGAACAGTAACAACATGACTTGGTCGTCTGAAAGACCAAGTCAGCCAGGTGTGTTAAATAGCGAGATTCTAGGGAGAAAATCTCTCCAAGAATCTCGCCCACAATCAAGCCCATGATATTACCTATTTACTTCAAACGGTAGTCTAGAAGTTTGCTATAAATAGCAAAGCATTTCTTCAGAGAAGGGGAGAGAAAAAACAAGCTTACTAAAGCGTACTAAAACTCTGCTTGCAAGAATCACGATCACCGGAATTCAACATTCACGATCATCACAACCGTTGCTCAGCCAAAGCATACCTAAGGCTATCGATCCAAACCACCTCTTTAATTTATTTCATTCATTGTTTATCTGTTCTTCAATTTTTGCAGGTTATCAATTCGGTCGACCAAGTTCAATTGCAGGGCAATTCAGCAGACGACAACCAAATTCACACGATTCAACCCAAGTTGCGTTGGGCCTAACAACATACGATCCGATCCATATCGATTGTAGGTCCACACCCTATAGTTTGGCGCCCACCGTAGGGCCCGTTGCAACTTTACAAGTATCAACCGAATTTTCATACTCTCGAACGAACAACAATGTCTGGAGAAGGAACCACCCCAACCATCGAAGAGCAGATCACTGCATTGGTCGCTCAAACAGCAGCAAAAGCAGAAAAGTTGCGAGCATTAGAGGCCGAAAACGCTGCAATTCGAGCCAAAAATGAAGAACTGCGAGCCATGGTCGATGGCGTTGTACCCGACAGCGAAGATGTGGGGCATCCAGTTCCTGTACCCAACACTGAACAAGAGGTCGACCGACGAGGTCGAGACGCTCCGACAGGTCCATCGATGCCTGATGTAAATCCAAATGTCGGGCAGACCCAGCAAACACCCCAGACAACTCGAGTCGACATCAACCTCAATAATTTGCCCGCTAGAATCGACAACGAGCAAGATCCTATTACTGGCAGGCAACCTGAGAATGTCTTGGGGACACCTGTGTCGCTCCAGTCGACACCAAGTCTGGTAAAATCTAATCCGGACCAATCTTCCCTGGCTAATTTAGAATTTTCTCGCAGGTTTGCAGAAATGGAAGCCCTCATACAAAGGATCCCTGGCGTTCCAGCTCCGATAAAAAGGAGCAACATGAACAGCTTTGCAGACTCGCCATTTGTCGACGCTATAGCGCTTGTCGAAATACCAAAAAAGTTCAGATTCCCAAACATGAAGCAATATAAGGGAACGACTGATCCGGACGACCACATCGCGCAGTACAAACAGAGAATGTTCACTGCAGCGATTCCACGCGACCTACGGGAAGCATGCATGTGCAAAGCCTTCGGGTCCAGTCTCAATGGTCCAGCTTTACAATGGTACACTAACCTACCCAATAATTCTATTAATTCTTTTGCGCAGCTTACAGACACCTTTGTGGAACAATTCGCAAGTAGCCGAAAGCTGGAAAAGCAGTCGGACGACCTATACACAATAACCCAGAAGCACGGCGAAAATTTAAGGACATATGTAGGTCGTTTCAACAGAGAGAAGGTCCAAATCCCTCATTGCAATCAGGCGACTGCGATATACGCCTTCAAAAAGGGCCTCAGGTTTGATTCTGACCTCTATAAAGAATTGACCAAGTATCCATGCAGGACAATGGAGGATGTGTTGGCCAAAGCGTGGGCCCAAATAAAATGGGAAGAAGATGAAGCTAACTACGTAAGTAGAGCCAACAACTATTCCAGCCGAAGAAACGACCGAGTGGATAGGAGGTTGAACGATAGGAGGTCGAACGATAGAAGGTCAGAACCTTATCCGACTGGAGATAGGGCAACTCGACAGAATGATGAAGGCTCAAGCGACGGTCGACCATACAAAAGGGCCTACCCAAGAACAAGTCGACCGCGAGCAGAAGTACCTGAGTACAATCTGAGCATCGAACCAGTCGACCTTGTAGCAGTCATGAGGGAAATGGGCAAGACAGTAAAATGGCCAAGAAAGATGAACGCTCTACCAGAACATCGAGACGCAAAGCTGAGATGCGAGTTCCATGGAGATCATGGCCATCGAACTGAAGATTGTATCGCCCTCAAGTTTGAAGTTGTAGAACTACTAAAACAAGGACATTTACAAGAGTTTTTAACAGAGAAGGGAAAACAAACCCTGGGCGACAGAATGGCGAACGCAAACGATAATCCACCAGAACCACCTCGACACGACAGGGTAATAAATTTCATAGCAGGAGGTTCTGAAGTGAGTGGCATCAGCTATTCAACGGCAAAAAGACATACACGACAAGTGTTAAACACGGAAATTCAGCCAAGTAGGGAGCATCCGTCGACTGTCGACGAGACCGTCACCTTCAAGGCGACAGACAAATCAGATTTGTTTTCTCCCCATCATGATGCACTTGTTATTTCGTTACACATTACTAACTGTTTAACAAAGCGAATTTTGATTGATAATGGTAGTTCATGCAATATTTTATTTAACAGTGCCTTGAGAGAAATGCAGGTCGACGAGTCGAAACTGAGCCGTCGGACGACAATGCTGACAGGATTCAGCGGAGAACAGAAAAGCACGTTGGGGGAAATCGTGCTACCTATCTACGCTGAAGGCGTGAACCTCTACGTGAACTTCCTAGTGCTCGACTGTCAGTCGCCCTACAACGCAATCCTAGGAAGACCATGGATTCATGAAATGAAGGCAATCCCTTCGACTTACCACCAGATGATCAAATTCCCAACCAGGTGGGGAGTTCGCGGAATTAAAGGAGAGCAGAGAGCAGCTAGAGAATGCTATCAAAACACCATGAAGAAGAAAAATGAGTCGTTATAGCAATTACAGGATTCTAAAGTCGAGTCGACTCCAAATGAACCGAAAATGGAAGATCTCGATGAGGTGTCGATCGACCCAAGTCGACCAGATCGGAAGGTATTCATAGGATCCAGACTATCAAAGGAAACTCGACTACAGTTGATTGACTTCCTAAGGGAACGATAAGGAAGTTTTGCATGGTCGCATTCAGACATGGTCGGCATCAATCCATATGTAATTGTTTACCAACTGCAGGTCGACCCCGATCATCAACCGGTAAAGCAAAAACGAAGGAAATTCGCCCCAGAGAGAAACAAAGTAATCAACGAAGAAATCCAAAAACTGATCGACATAGGTTCAGTAAAGGAAGTTAGGTATCCCGATTGGCTAGCAAATGTCGTGGTCGTTAAAAAGAAAAATGGCAAGTGGCGGGTATGCATCGACTTCACAGACCTCAACAAAGCATGCCCCAAAGACTCATTCCATTTGCCCCATATCGACATGCTAGTCGACGCAACAGCTGGACACGAGCTACTTAGTTTCATGGACGCCTACTCCGGATACAACCAGATCCTCATGCATCCAGACGACCAAGAGAAAACAGCCTTTGTAACAGAACGAGGTACATTTTGTTATAAAGTAATGCCGTTTGGTTTGAAAAATGCAGGTGCTACCTACCAACAACTTGTGAATATGATGTTCGCCAAAATGCTTGGCTCGACAATGGAAGTCTACATCGACGACATGCTGGTCAAATCACTCGTGGCTCAACAACACATAGACCACCTGAGGCAGTCGTTCGACGTCCTCGACAAGTACGGTATGAAATTAAATCCAACTAAATGCTCTTTTGGTGTCTCATCAGGAAAGTTTTTAGGGTACTTGGTCACACAAAGAAGCGTCGAAGCCAACCCGGACCAGATCCGGTCAATACGAGAAATTGAGTCGCCTAAATGCATTAAAGACGTACATAAATTGACTGGTCAAGTAGCAGCGTTGAACAGGTTCATCTCCAAGTCGTCTGAACGATGCCATCCATTTTTCAACACCTTGAGGAAAAACAAAGCCTTCGAATGGAACGACGATTGCGAGAAAGCATTGCAGGACCTAAAAGAATATTTGACTACGCCACCATTGTTGTCAAAACCAAAAGACGATGAGACGCTACTCGTGTACTTAGCCGTTTCGAGCACAGCCGTCAGCGCAGTACTAGTGAGAGAAGAAGTCGATCGACAACATCCAGTTTATTACGTAAGCAAGGCACTACTCGACGCTGAGACACGATACAGTCGGTTGGAAAAACTGGCACTAGCATTGGTCGTTGTAGCCAGAAAATTGAGACCGTACTTCCAGTGTCATTCAATTACGGTATTAACGACTTACCCTCTCAAAAATATACTGCATAAACCTGAAGTTTTAGGTCGGCTGACGAAATGGGCCGTCGAATTGAGCGAGTACGACATCAACTATCATCCGCGAACGGCATTAAAATCGCAGGTATTAGCTGATTTTATTGCAGACTTTACGCCTAACGAAAATTTACAGGCTGAGAAAGAATTAGTAGCTCTTACGGAGACAACGTCGAACGAAAAATGGACCCTATCAGTCGACGGTTCAAGCAATGTAAAAGGCAGCGGATTTGGGTTGGTACTCACATCCCCTCACGGGGACATAATAGAACAGTCAATCCACTGCGAGTTCCGGGCGACAAATAACGAAGCGGAGTACGAAGCGTTGATTGCTGGACTCGACCTAGCCAAGAGCCTGAAGGTCAAAAATCTCCAAGTATTCAGCGACTCACAACTAGTCGTTCGACAGATAAATGGGTCGTATGAAGCAAGGGATCAAAGGATGACCGCCTACTTGGCCAAAGCCAAACAGATTCAGTCGACTTTCAACAAATTCTCCGTCGAACAAATACCCAGGTTGGAGAACTCACGTGCAGATGCACTAGCTTATCTTGGCTCGACAACGACAGGCGGATCAAAGTCAATTCCAGTCGTTCACCTTACAACACCAACTATCCAAGCAACAGAAATAGTCGCCCCAGTCGACTACACAAGGAATTGGATGGACCCGTTGCTGGACTACTTACGAGCCGACATTCTACCTGGAGATAGAACTGAAGCTCGGAAAATCAAAGCTAAAGCTGCAAAATTTTGTATCTTATACGGTAAGCTATACAAAAAGTCTTTTACTGGACCCTACTTGAGGTGTGTAACCCCACGAGAAGCATACGAAGTTCTCAAGAGTCTACATTATGAAGAATGTGGAAATCACTCGGGGGCTCGAAGTCTGTCGAACAGAGCAATCACAGCAGGATATTACTGGCCGACAATGCGCTCCGACTCCCAAAATCACGTGAAGTCGTGCGACAAGTGTCAAAGATTCGCACCAGTCTGCCATCTTCCCCCAGGTATGTTAAATTCAATCTCAGCCCCTTGGCCTTTTATGAAATGGGGGATGGATATTGTAGGAAAACTCCCGACTGCACCAGGAGGTGTCGTTTACATGTTAGTGATTACAGACTACTTCACAAAGTGGGTAGAAATCAAAGCTTTACCTCAAGTACGCGACATCGAGGTACGCAATTTTGTGTGGAAATACATAATTTGCAGGTTCAGAGTTCCACGAGAAATAGTGACCGACAATGGGTCCCAGTTCATTTCATTCGACTTCAAGAACTTCTGCGACAAATATAGGATAAAGCTGAGTTTCTCAACTCCACGATATCCACAAGCAAATGGACAAGCGGAGTCGACAAATAAAACCATCATCAACACACTGAAGAAACGACTAGAAGCTGAAAAGAATGAATGGGTGGAAAAGCTCCCAGAGATCCTATGGTCGTACCGTACTACCCCTCGACGATCGACTGGCGAAACTCCATTCTCCCTTGTTTATGGGTCTAAAGCAGTGATCCCCATCGAGACACGACTCGCAACCGCACGGAGTGAAAATCCAAACGAAGCCCAAAACAACCATGAGCTCGCCTTCGAGTTGGATCACTTGGATGAGAGACGTGATCGAGCGGCTCTGAGAGTACAGTCGTACCAACAACAGGTCGCACGACATTACAACAAGAAAGTACATATCAGAACCTTCAAGCTACATGACTGGGTACTACGCCGCGTTTTCCAAAACACCAGAGAAGAGGGAGCCGGAAAATTAGGGCCGACATGGGAAGGGCCTTATCAAATAACAGAAATCGTCGGTCGAGGAGCTTACAAATTGCGAGGCCTCGACGGTCGAGAACTGAACAACAGTTGGAATGCACTGCATCTAAAACAATATCACTTCTAAACTCTAAACTTAAATTCCTCTTTCTTTCTTATCACTTTCCTTGACTCTTATGATACTAACAATGCATAAAAGAGCAATGATGAAAAACTTACTAAGTTTAGAACTGAGCTCACAAACATTTTTCATAACCTCAGTCGACTTCGACGTATTATGTTGCTATGAAATTCTTTTGGCAGTACCCCGACGTCGACGACAACAAGAACCTACTCCCAACATCCTTCAAACGCACGCTGGAAGTCGGGGACAACACACTTGATGAAAATTGACGCATGTACGCAATTCAAATATAATTGTCGTCTGACGCATGTACGCGATTCAAATATAATTGTCGATTGACGCATGTACGCGATTCAAATATAATTGTCAACTGACGCATGTACGCGATTCAAATGTAAATTGTCGACTGACGCATGTACGCGATGACATTTGTCGACTAAACGCATGTACGCGAGTTGTATAAATCAGTGATATTATTTGTTAGTAAATTTGTTAACTGTCGATTAACCCACGTACGCGATGAATGGTCGACTGAACGCATGTATGCGATATAGTTTGTCGACTGACTCTTGTACGCGAGTATTTTATGAATAAGTAAATCAGCCATGTTTATCTATACTATAAAGTTGTTCGACATACGCATGAATATTAGTTTACAGGCTTGTTTCATGCAGGTATTTAAACTTGTGTAAACCCCATTATAAGATGGTCATGTCGTTTCCACATGCAAACAAATTTCACACAATTATTGAAGACATGCTAACATCGATTGATTAAATGAAAATGGTCGAGACAATCCACATAACAAAAAAAAATAAAATGGTCGAACGACCAGATCATCCTTAAAATTACAAAACAAAAGAAAATTTGTTAAAATCTTTCAGATGGCAGGCGGATCAAGTGTGGAAGCAACATCAGCAGGATCGGCATGAGACTGATTGACGATTGGTGGGTCGACAACAGGCAGGAGGCCAGCAACATCGGCACCTTGTGGGAGTGCATTGTCGTCCTCCTCCAGCCGACGCATTTCATCATAGGTTTCAATCATCTCCTGCATCTCGTCACGGCTCCAATTAGCATGTTGGCCCGACAGATATTCCTTATAAAGCTCCGCTTTCACCTTGATTAACGCAGCAGAAGCGATCGACGTCAACTGAGCCTTCAAAGCAGCAACATTATGCTGCTCTTCAATCAAGGCGGCACGAGCTTCGGTCGACTCCATGGAATGTCGATCCCTGTCTGCCTTCATTTCTTTCAACTCTTTCTCAAGAGTCAATTTTTTTCTTGTCAACTCTTCAACAGCTTTGTCAGCCTGGGCTTTCTCCTGCTTAGTGACGTCGACCAGCTTCCGCTGCTTCCCATACTTGTCACCCAACGACTTGTACCTCTCATACAAGTGTAGCGAAGCCTGCAAAGACTGCACAGCGTCGAAAGTTAGCATAAATGGAACGACATCAAAAAATATATATATATAAAACTCACATGGAATGCCGAGAGGAAAGTCGTGTCGAACACTTCCTCAATTTTCTTCTTCTGCAGATGCTTCTCATCTGCAGGGAGGATATAGTCGAATGACTTTTCTAAAAAGGAAGTCGGATCGTCGAACGATGATAGATCAGAAAGGGTCGCTATCGACGAGTCCGGCTGCGAGGCAGCCACTTGTTTCCGAGCACTTGACTCGACCCTCTTCCCCTTGTCGGCCGGTGGGTTCTTCCTTGGCCTCTTCTTTTGGGGAGACCGTTCAGGAGAAGATTCATAAATATGTCCTGACGGCTGCGCAGCGCCTTCAGTCAACTTCCCCGCAGCTTGCTTCTTCTTCGCTGCTACTACTGCCCTTTTCTTCATCATGTCGTCTCTGAGATTCTTCAGAGCATCTGCTGTGTCCGGGATGTTCACTCTTGCGCTCGCCATTGATGTCACTGCAACACGACGTTCATTATCAGAAACAGACGACAAGAATGTCATTGTATATTGAAGAATTTCGAAACTCCTCCTAGCCCAGATATACGACAAGAAATCCCTGACTCTTGGATAAGGCGCTCTCGACTTATTATGAGTCGACCATCTCCATAAACTGCTAGGCCTAAAGTTACCTTCTGTTAACAACACTTTACAGCTTCTATCCTTTACAGGAATATTTAGCATTGCTGCAGTACGAACAGGAGCAATTTTGCTCGGCGGTTTAGCTTCTAAGCCCTTTATTTCTACAAAATAAGCTGAATATCAGCAAGGATAATTCAGTAAGAAGAAAAATCAAGAAACGACA
Source organism: Acer campestre (assembly GCA_954870605.1). Taxonomy (NCBI): domain Eukaryota; kingdom Viridiplantae; phylum Streptophyta; class Magnoliopsida; order Sapindales; family Sapindaceae; genus Acer; species Acer campestre. The sequence continues at coordinate 34,753,965 of OX940802.1, read as the reverse complement.
AAGGTCGGACGACACTCACCATACTGATTCCATGTCCGTCTGTACTGATAAGACTCTTTGTCTTTCCCCGCGAACCATGGGCCATCAACTGGAGGACCCTTCGCAAAAAAGTAGGTATCTTTCCAGTTACGGTCGTTCATTGTCGTATCAATTATGATTTGCTGCTTCTTACTCCTAGGTATCAGCATGTAACGACCTCGGTCATGTATATGCTCTTTTAGATAATAATTATGAAGGAAGCTTCCCATCCCAAAAGGTATATTGTGCCTCTCACTAAGAACACTCAAACTTAGCAATATCCTCCATGTGTTTGGCATTAACTGACCAGAAGCAAGGTCGTAGTACAGCAACGTTCGACGCACCAGTGGGGGGGTGGGAATCAAAACCCTAAACGAAGGGTGTACTCATAAAAACACGTCCACCCAGGTATATCCCAATCCGCCTTTTCATGTTCTTTAGGTGCTCGAAGCTCGACATTCTTCGGGATACCATAAATCTCCCTTAATAAACACAAATTGTCCTCCGACACCAAACTTGACGGACTTTCTTCAAGCACACCTAATGGTCGACCAGACGTAGTAGCCTCATCTACGTCTATATATTCAGGGTGGTCGACTTTCGACGCAACAGCACGTACGCCGCCTTGCTCAAGTATTCCTTTCGTATTTATCGAAACGACGTTCGATGGATCCTCTAATGTAACTTGTCGATCGACATCAATACTCCTATCAACTTCAACACTATCCTCCCCCTCGCTTGTAGTCCAATTGTACTTTGGATCAGAAATAGTATCGTCGCTCGACAAGCTTATATCTCCACTCGACAGATTTATGTCTCCGCTCGACATGATTCCTCCTAAGCTGACAAGGCAAAAAATGCACAAGTCAGAAACTGTGGCGCTACAATCACAACCTAGGGTTTCTGAAATCCTATTCTAGGATCATCGTCTTAAAACCTAACCTAACCCTACAGGTTCTAGCGTCCTAGAAGTCAATCGAATAAAGCTTCTCGTCTACATTGGTCGTATGAAATAAATAAACACCAAACAGTATAGATAACTATGCATACAAGATCAAAAACAACAAAGATAACCAGAATACAATAAAAAACAATGAAGAACGGCGCATTCAAACCCAGAACTCAAGACTAAATATTCAAGTAAGTATTTCTTTACGTTTCAATTCCTTATTTCAAATAACAAAGTCTTGCAGGAAAAGAGAGAAAGAAGATTAGATACCTCGAAAAAAGAAATAGGATCTTCTGATTTGAAGTGGCTGAAGTTACTCTGCAAAGATTGCTGCAAAGGTTGCTGTAGGTTTTCTGAAAGTTTGAAGATAAACGCCTCGCGAAAATGGCTGTTGCTGGAATTGGAGGTTATATTTATAACTAAACCATTGCAAACCCTCTCTACCACGTGTCCACCTCTAAGGTGGATATAACCTTTCAGTTACCCACGCACGCAACTGCTCATGATGAGTTTTGAATTTCAAAACCTCTCCTCAAACAGAGTAAGCATGCCAAAATTTATTACGTGTGACATCACTAGGGTTTGAAATGAAAGATGTCTTTTCAATTTGACCTTTGGTTTGCCTCATCATATCCTAACAGTCGGAGTTAGTCGAACGACATTTGGAAACTCAATGTTATTGACATTAACGATCCTGTCGACTCAAATTAACATCAGTAAACATGTCGACTCAAAATGGTATATTTGATCGAACCAAAATTGGTATAATTTTGGTCCCCATTTCCTTCTCCTTTTGCTTGATTCTTGGGCATTATTCTGTGATTTAATGGTGTAAATTAAGTGTTTTCAGGAATTTATAGAGTTCAGGGGCATTGGAGTAATTTTGGTGAAACAGGGGTAAAAGTGTAAAAAGTGGAGGAAGAATTGAAGTTATCGTGATTAAAGAAGAGAACAGGGACTGAATCGCAATTGACCAAGGGAGCGTGCCACCTGTCAGATTGAAACGGTGCGTTTTGATCGCCCACACCAGATCATGTCCACTGAGCGCACCCCGACCCAATTCTAAATGCACCCAGCAGCCCAATTCCTTTAAGTGAAACGCACCGTTTCACTAAAGTGGAAAAGGCCCAACTCGTGGCCCAAAACCTGACACCCATCAGCCCTTAAAAGCACCCCAACTCACCTCTGAATGCACCCCTTTTAGGCCTAATGCAACAGCCTTTGCACACCCCACACGCCTGCTGAACACACCCCAAACCCACTATTCATCTTCTTCTTCCCTCATTCACGTGAGCAGCCAGTTCATCCCCCCAAACCCTAGCATGCGCCGCCGGTCGGTTGACCCCTCTTTCCGACCTACCGTCGGCCAATTCCGGTGGCAAATCGACGGCAAGATCACCGGCTCTCCGGTCGCAACAACTCCGACCTCCCAATCGGCCGGAATCCGGCAGCCCCTCTCACGCCTCACCGTCCACTCTTGTCTCGCCACGTCACCAATTGGGTCGCCATTTGTCATTCGAGGTCGCCATGGCGACAGGGAGTTGATTCCCACACCTTATGAGGTCGCCATTTGGTCGCCCTAGAGGTCGCCATTTATGCAAACCGCGAGCTTCACGTTGTTCATTCTGGTTGGCCAATTTTGGCTGGAAAATTACACAATGACCCCCTCTGCTGGACTAAATGGTAATTTGCCATGGTTAGGGGGTGTTTTGGTAATTTGCCACCCGAGACCTAATTTGAAAATCCTATAAATTCATCACATTTTTCCTCTTTTAGACATCTCTTGACCACCAAGAAACCTCCTTTCTACCATTCCTAATCTCTCCATTTCTCTTCTACCTAAGCTAAAACATCTAGATTACTTCACCTAAATCATTCCTCGCCTTCCATTTTCTCCACCTCTTTCCTTTGTCACTTTCCATATGACTCCACCTATCTAGACATATCCTCAACACCCACTCTTTGCACAAGATTCAAGCAAGGAAGCATCAAGGAAGGATCAAGTTTACAAGAGAGACCCAAGGGTGATTTCTCTCCATTTTACTTCCTTTTCTTGTTTGTAATTATGTGTAATTAAAACCCCCATTTTAGGGGATGATTTGAGAGACTTTTTAGACATGAGTATTTATTAAAGCTTTGAATATTATGTTTGCATGATTTAAGTTTTATTTACTTTTTAATTAGATCTTGCACTTATGTGATTAAATGAGTATTGACACACTTGTTGATTACAATATGTTGTAGGATTTATTTGTGATAAAATTGATTGAGTTATTGACACACTTGATTGATTAGAGCACATAGTGAATAGGATAGGCTTTTGGAGGGGTGATCAACCTCGATTGCCTAGACCATTTGATTGTCACTAACCGATCCCGCCGTGACCCCCTTTCCTTAATCGGTTAGGCATTGCGGTGGGAAGTTGTTTAGGGTTCGTAGTGACGGTATAAACAACACATTCGAATGAGATCGGTCCTTGATTGTGTAGATAGTGCATTAAAGAAGCCATGTATGAATTGCTCATTGTACATTAGCTACTCTATCATTTCCCTAGAATTCCTATTAATTGTTTATTCCATATTTCTTATCTAGATTTGTTGAGCATTCCATTTTATTAGTTTTTTTAGGTTTATTTTACATGTATGTTTGATGGCTTGACAACCCATTCACTCATCCATTTATCTATGATTTATTTTATAGCATTTAGATTAGCTAATTAATTCAACTAATCACTCTAATTCCCTGTGGAACGAACTCTAAGCTTACCACATTACTCATTTTCAAATCTTAAAATATATTGCGTAAATACTCATTTTGTAACATTCTTTTGGTAATTCGCAATTTGGTAACGACACAAAAAGCGAGTCATCAATATTCGAACGACATTAAGAGCTCATCTCAATAAGTTAGCTACGAATCCAGCCGACTAAAGTCAATTACTTTCTTCACTCGACAATGGTCGATTGAACCTGAATCACTCTCTACTTCGTTAGTAACTCTTTAGAGAGTGGGGGACAAACTGTGGTAGCCAAAAATGGCTCATAGGCCCAAAAGTGCAAAGCCCAGGCTAGTCTTGCTTTGGCCCAAGTTTGAAGAGCCCAACGAGCCCAACGAGAACAGTAACAACATGACTTGGTCGTCTGAAAGACCAAGTCAGCCAGGTGTGTTAAATAGCGAGATTCTAGGGAGAAAATCTCTCCAAGAATCTCGCCCACAATCAAGCCCATGATCTTACCTATTTACTTCAAACGGTAGTCTAGAAGTTTGCTATAAATAGCAAAGCATTTCTTCAGAGAAGGGGAGAGAAAAAACAAGCTTACTAAAGCGTACTAAAACTCTGCTTGCAAGAATCACGATCACCGGAATTCAACATTCACGATCATCACAACCGTTGCTCAGCCCAAGCATACCTAAGGCTATCGATCCAAACCACCTCTTTAATTTATTTCATTCATTGTTTATCTGTTCTTCAATTTTTGCAGGTTATCAATTCGGTCGACCAAGTTCAATTGCAGGGCAATTCAGCAGACGACAACCAAATTCACACGATTCAACCCAAGTTGCGTTGGGCCTAACAACATACGATCCGATCCATATCGATTGTAGGTCCACACCCTACAATTATCATAAATGGGAACAGATTATACAGTCCAACAAATATTTTTCTTTAATGGATTATCATAAATGGGAACAAATGAAATGTCATTATGAATTACAAGAAAACCACTTTTGGTCAACAATCAAGAAAACCGAAAACATAAGTTGGCTCGATAAGTCCATTACACATTTACACCTACAAGAGGCTGTACTCGAACTCGAAATCTCCTATAGTTTGATTTTAATATTAAAAAATAAATTGTGAGAGCATTAATATATATTTACATGTTTATCAACTCCAGTTAATATTTTCAGAACCTCTTCTCACTCCGGCATCAAAACCTCATCTTCTTCCATGTACATGAAAACATCATTTTTCACAAGTTAAAAAACCAATTTATTTGCAAAATTACAATGAAGTATCATAAGAATCTTGTTAAAGCACTCTAACTTATCTATTAGTAAGCCATTATGTTCATGTGGGGAAATGTTTATGGATTTTTCTAAAAAGTGGTTTTGTATTTTAGATTCTTATCATTATATTTATAAATGAAAATAATATATTTTTTCATAATTTTTTGAATTAATCTATAATAATTAATATAAAAAATTGAAGAAAAATTAATTATTAATTTGTCTTGTGAAGAATATGACTTTGCAGCAGCTGTTACAAGAGTTGAAAACTCTAATTGTGATAGCAGAAGCAACTCAAATGATAAGTCTACACAAGACTGTGATCCAAGTGATCAGCCAATATAGATGTTGTCCAAGAGGAAATTAGATCAACCTCACTTCCGCTCAAATCAGACCATTCATCTGAAACCAGCAAAGCAGAAATCAACAGTTCACGGTCACTTGGTATCTAACTGTATTTGGGCACCAGAATCAAGTCTGTAACAAACTAATTGATGACTTGGCAAAATGATCGGTTGCCCTTAATTATAGGATTCTGGTAGAAGCTCAAAACTGTGTATATATACTTTGTCTTTGTCACATGAAAAGAGTGCAAGAAATCAATCAGAAAAGTTTTCTCTCTGAGTATATTTTCTCAGGAAAACTTTAATTTCTCCAGGAAAGTTTTGTGAGGTTCTTTGAAGTATTTTCACAAACATTTTGTAATACACTTTCATCTTCTTGATTTTTCTTATCTTAACATGGTATCAGAGCAAAACACAGCTATGAATCTGTCTTCTTCAACCTCTCAACCTTCAAACTCAGCAACTTCCTAGTCAAATCTGCCTGTTGTTGAAACACCTGCAATTGCAAAGTCACTAAACTACAATTTACCGATAAAACTGAACAAAGACATGCAACTATGTATATTGGAAGGCTCTTATCTTGCCTGCAATAAGAGCCCTGGAGTTGGAGGATTTCATCAATGGCGCTCGCTTGTGTCCGAACAAGTATGTTGAAACTTCTCAATCTGGCAACAATGAACCTGTGATAACGATCAGTACTGAGTTTTCTGCTTGGAGGAGGCTTGATCAATATCTACTGAGTTGGCTCCCGTCAACAATGAGTGAAAACTTAATAGGCCAAGTCATTGATTGTGTTTCTTCTCTAGAAGTTTGGAGAACACTAGAGAAGCCTTTCTCACAACAATCAATGGCCAAGATTCTGCAGTTAAGGCAACAACTAGGTAGTATGAAGAAAGGTGCTAGTACCATAGCAGAATTTGTATTAAAAGTCAAGAATATTGGTGACAGCCTCAAATTAGCTGGTGATACAGTCTCAGATCGAGATCTAATTCTCAGTGTTGTGAATGGTTTGGGCCATGAGTTTGATGCAGTAGTTGTTCTTATCACCTCTCAACAAACCTCAATTGCTCTCCATGAAACTCAGTACATGCTGATGATTCATGAACAAAGAATAGAACATCTTAATTCAGCACCTCAGGTTGAAGTTAGTCCAACTGCTAATTTTGTTAATAACACAAATACTGGCAACTATAAAGGCAGAAATAGCAGTAGAGGTGGAAACAATTCCAGTAGAGATGGAGGTAACAGAGGAAGAAGAGGCAGAGGCAATTGGAATAACAATAACAGACTTTCCTGTCAAATATGTGGCCGTGTAGGTCATGCTGCTGCTCGTTGCTACAACAGGTTTGATCGAAATTACCAAAGTCCAAATACTAGCAATACTAACAACAATATAGGTATCTCAAATGCTGGTCACGGAAGTTTTGTTGGTCATGGAAATCTTGCTGGACATGGAAATTATACACAGCATAATCAATACAGTCAGCAAGATAATCACAGTCAAGGAAACTCTGCAGCTCAAAATTTTAATTCACAAGCCAACTTTAATCAAACATTAGCCTACATTGCCACACCAAAATCAGTTATTGATCACATGTGGTATGCAGATAGCGAAGCTTCAAGCAATGTTACATCTGATCTTGGTAAGTTTTCAACATATTATTCTTACAAAGGTAGTAATTTGCTTACAGTAGGCAGTGGAGAACAATTGCAAATTGCTAATATAGGACATGCTAGAGTTAGCTCACATACTAAGCCTGATTGTGTGCTATTCTTGAATGATATCCTACATGTTCCTCACATAGCAAAAAATTTACTTAGTATCTCTAAGTTTATTAAAGATAACAATGCATTGGCTAAGTTTTGTGATGATTATTGTCTGATAAAGGACAAGGTGTCCAAGAAAGTCCTGCTCAAAGGAATACTTAAGGAAGGTGTTATCCGAAAATCGTTAAAAGGACGATAATCCAAATAATCACTTTAAAAAGGGTTAAGATCGAGATTGATCCTGGCCGGAGGGGTATCAAGTAGTTCGATACCAACTAGGTCCCTGCCAATGCATGCATGATAAAGAATACGTGAAATTGAGTAGGAATTCGTCTTATTGATCCCTCTTTTCCATTACATGAATACACCGACTATAAATCTACTAAGACACTAGATTACATGAAGGTTTCGATTGAAAATATTGATCATGGTAGCGATAAGGAGATTTTCGTCGATAAGTGGGATCATGGTGGAGATAAATCTGTGTCTGTCGAAAAGTAGAGTGTAGGGTTTCTTTTTCCTTCCTTTTTCGATCAATAAGTTGTTATATATATAGGTCCTGTTTGCTTGCCGTGCACTCCTACAATCTCGGACTAGGGTTTGGCCGCTTGCAGGATCCTTTTTTTAGGAAATAAAATCGGAGCTTTAATGCGCTGAATTCAGTCTTTCCTTCCTAGGAGGAGTCAATCATTTACCTTCCTAGTAGGATTCCTACTGTAATGTCCTGCTTAAATTGGGACTCTCTGGCGGGAAGGAGTGTACCTCCTTTGTACGGTGACGTTTTACTGGCTATTTGTGGAGTTTTTAGTTCTTGGTGTTTAGGATCCTGCTTCCTGGTGCTCTTCTGCTCTAGCGGGCTGCCTACATCTAGTAAGCATCCTACTGATGGCAGTAGGGGGATATCTAGCCAGCTTTGTAGTAAGGTGATCAGTAGAACTCCGTGTCGGGGTGCTGCAGGGTCCGTAGGAAGCTGTATCGGGGTGTAGCGGGGTCCATAGGAAGCCCGGTTATAGCCGGGTTTGATCTCGCTGTGAGTTCTAGTGAGTATTTTTGGTTCTCGGCCTCTTTGTTGAGCTAAGATGCTTGGCGGGGTGGACCCCACTGAAGGAGGTATGTGTTGGGATTAACCGGGGTCCACTCTGTCGTGGTATCCGGGTTGGGTACTGTTATAGCCTTCTGATGTCGAGGTGGAAAATTCTTCTTTGGTCCTCCGCCAATTTTGGCGGTTAACAGAAGGTTTGTACCAGCTTGAGCTGAATCTATCTAACCCTATGAAGGCTGGAGCTGAATCAAGTGGTGCTAAGGTTTACATTTCAGAATTTCCTGTTTTGAGTTGCAATAAGAAACAGATAATTGATGAGATGTCTCCCTGTACAAAGTTCTCATCTCATGTGTTAAACCTTCTCCTTGTGTTAATAGTGTTGCTATGAAAAATGTACACAAATTTGCTGATGTTAATAATATGAGTATTGCGTTATGGCACTCTAAACTTGGACATCCATGTAATCAAGTGTTGAAGCAAGTCCTTCAACAGATGAACATATCATGTAAAAATATGTCTTTTGAATGGTGTGACTCTTGTAGAATTGGGAAAATGCATCAACTCCCTTTCCAAATTAAGATTGTCCATTAAGTCTAAATCTCCATTAGCTCTTGTATACTCAGATATTTGGGGTCCTTCTCCTGTCATATCCACTAGTGGTCATAGGTATTATATCTCCTTTGTTGATGATTATACTAGGTATACTTGGTTGTATCCTATTGTCCTAAAACCTGATGCTTTGCCCATCTTTTTAAGCTTCAAAAGGCAAGCTGAGTTGCAGTTTAATGCAAAGATTAAGGTCTTGCAAACTGACATGGAATGGAATATCAGTCTTTCTCTTCCACTCTCAAGCAATTTGGTATCATTCAACGGTTTTCTTGTGCCTATACTCACCAGCAAAACCGTGTGCCTGAGAGGAAACACGGGCATATCGTTGAAACTGGTCTAACTCTTTTGGCACATGCCAAACTTCCTCTCAAATTTTGGACGGATGCCTTTACATCTGCCGTCATGCTTATTAACAATCTTCCCTCTGCTGTGCTGAATAGAAAGTCTCCATTTGAGATGTTGTTTAAGAGAAAACCCACTTATTCTTTCTTTAAAACCTTTGGTTGTGCATGTTTTCCCTATCTCAGACCTTACTCCAAACACAAATTCGATTTTAACTCAACCAAGTGTGTCTTTATCGGTTTCAGCAGTCAACACAAAGGTTACAAGTGTCTGAATTCCAATGGGAAGGTTTACATTTCTCGAAATGTATTGTTTAATGAACTTGAATTCCCTTACTTGCAGCTGTTTTCAGTGACAAATTCTGATGGCAATGTATCTAGTCTTATTCCTTCAAGACCTATTGCTCCAGTTTGTGTATCTTCAGCTCCAATATCCTCTTCTCACTCGATGGTAACAAGGTCTCAAACTGGTTCCTTGAAACCAAAGGTATATTCTGCTTTGTGTGAATCTCCTTGCAATCTACTTACTGCTGAGCCTACAAATGCAAAGGCTGCTCTGGCTGCTCTAGCTGATCCTAAATGGAAATTGGCTGTGGTTGAGGAATACAATGCTTTGATGAGAAATGACACTTGGTCATTAGTCCCTCCTGCAGATGGCATGAACATTGTTGGGCATAAATGGGTTTTCAGGACAAAGTTTAGGCCAAATGGGTCTATTTTAAAGCATAAAGCCAGGTTAGTGGCGAAAGGTTTTCATCAAACTCCGGGGATGGATTTCACAGACACCTTTAGTCCGGTCAAAAAGCCATCAACCATTCGAGTCATATTCACCTTGGCAGTCAGTTTTGGTTGGCCAATCCAACAAGTTGATGTCAACAACGCGTTCCTTAATGGTGACTTACAAGAAGTTGTTTATATGGAGCAGCCAACTGGATTCATCGATGGCAGCAAACCTCATCATGTGTGTCACCTTCGTAAGGCACTATATGGGCTCAAACAAGCACCACGTGCGTGGTTTCACAAGCTTAAGGGGGCTCTCCTTGCGTGGGGTTTTCAATCTTTAGCTTCAGATGTTTCCTTATTCATGATCAGGTTCTGATGTTGTGTTTTTACTTATATATGTTGATGATATTCTTATCACAGGAAGCAACAAGTTTTATATCAAGGAAACAATTTCAGCCTTGAATGCCAAGTTTGCACTTAAAGATTTGGGAGGGTCAATTATTTTTTGGGCTTCGAAGCTTACCGAGATACCTCTGGGATGTATCTTACACAGACTAAGTACATTCATAATCTTCTCTCCGGAACTTCTCTACTGAATTGCAAACCAAGTTCCACACCTCTTTGCTCAAGTGTGAAACTTTCTCTCAAATCAGGTGCTCCCTTTAAAGATCCAACATTGTATAGAAGCATAGTAGGTGCCTTGCAATATGTCACATACACTAGACCAGATATCTCATATGCTGTGAATAAGTTGAGTCAATTCCTTGTAGCACCAACAGACCAGCACTGGCAAGCCTGCAAAAAAGTCCTTAGATACTCAAAGGCACCTCTACCTATGGCTTGCATTTTCAACCAGCTACTGAATTGTTTGTTAAAGCATTTACAGATGCTGATTAGGCATCTTGTGTTGATGATAGACGCTCCACAAGTGGCTGCTGCATCTACCTTGGCTCCAATCTCATCACTTGGTTTTCTAGAAAACAGAAGGTGGTTGCAAAGAGTAGTGCAGAGGCAGAGTATAGAGCCCTTTCTCAGGCTGCAACTGAGGTCTTGTGGCTGCGGTCTCTTTTTACTGAAATGGGATATCCAATTGTTGGTGTTCGCACGATTTGGTGTGATAACACAAGTGCAGCTTCCCTTGCTCAGCATCCTATATTCCACTATCGAACAAAGCATGTGGAGATTGACATTCACTTTGTTAGGGAAAAAATTGCTTCTGGATTGTTATCTGTCCAATTTATTCCCTCTCATCTTCAAAAAGCTGATATTCTCACCAAAGCCCTTCATTTTTTCTCAATTTGTGTTTCTTCGTGACAAACTGAGCCTCTGTGTTCCACCCCAACTCAGCTTGCAGGGGGCTGTGAAGAATATGACTTTAGCAGCAGCTGTTACAAGAGTTGAAAACTCTAATTGTGACAGCAGAAGCAACTCAAATGATAAGTCTACACAAGACTGTGATCCAAGTGATCAGCCAATACAGATGCTGTGCAAGAGGAAATTAGATCAACCTCACTTCCGCTCAAATCAGACCATTCATCTGAAACCAGCAAGGCAGAAATCAACGGTTCAAGGTCACTTGGTATTTAACTGTATTTGGGCGCCAAAATCAAGTTTGTAACAAACTAATTGATGACTTGGCAAAATGATTGGTTGCCCTTAATTATAGGATTCTGGTAGAAGCTCAAAACTGTGTATATATACTCTGTCTTTGTCACACGAAAAGAGTGCAAGAAATCAATCAGAAAAGTTTTCTCTCTTGAGTACATTTTCTCAGGAAAGTTTTGTGAGGTTCTTTGAAGTATTTTCACAAACACTTTGTAATACACTTTCATCTTCTTGATTTTTCTTATCTTAACATGTCTCTTAAGAAAAACTTTTAAAAAAATCAAGATAAAAAAGGAAAAATGTAATCCCTAAAATTATTATTATCAGCAAATATTGTTTTTGTCCCAAAACACCCGCTTAACAAAAAATTAAGTTTCAACCTTAGGGTCGTTTGTTTTTTTCACTTAAAACTTAATGGGTCTGAATCATGATTATTAAGTTGTTTTGTTTGTTTTTTTAAGTGGTCAAACAACTTTAAAATACTAAAAAAAAAAAAAACAACAACTTAAAATAAAAAGTAAAAAATCCTGACTTTTCACTTAATTGCAAATCACTGAATTGCATTAAATGCAATCCAAAATCTTTTCTTCTGATACTATCCTCCATATATAACATATTTTCAATTTCATCATAATTATATATGGTATAGAAATCTTTATTTTAATATATACCTTATTTTAAATAGTTTTAGAAATAAAAAAGAACCATAACCACTTCTCATATTGGTGTTTAATATCAATACTTTATTATAATATTAGGATCTTGTATTTATATATATATATATATATATAGTGTTTTGTGTGAGTTTTCGTGCTGCATCTTTTATTTTTTTGAAAGAAAAAAAAAACTCTTCCTTTTCTTGGTAAAAATGAAGTTTGTTTGTGATGGAAGAGGAAGATCATGATCATATGCGTTCATATATAATTATTATTTTTGGATTTTTTTTATTCCATATTATATGTATAATTGTTTAACATGGGTATATATGTAAAATTACTTATTTTCAGACAATTTGACTTTTAAAAAATAAACGTGTTGACAATACATTCAGATGTGAGGGAAAAACAAACAAACATTTCATTCAAGTTCAGATTTCAATTCATATTCAGTCTTCAGACAAAAAAACAAACGACCCCTTAGTGTTCCTTTTAGGAGCCAAAAAGCTTGTTTCTAAAAAATGTATACATGACGTGAGTTGTATGTCTTAAAAAACTCTCAAATAAGACACGCAACAGGTAAGCCGTAAATAATCATTTTTTAGGGCGTTCCTCAAATAAGCGTCGTCTTTGAAAAATTATGCATCACTATTACGACTTGCATTGAACGCAAGTCGTAAATAATAACATTTACAACGTGCCATTTATGTGTTCCGTAAATGACCCATTCTGTTACAGTGAACATTTAATTGTTCCTATAATTTAACCCAAAAACACTAAATTAAGAATAACCTTTGATCAATTAAAAGTCAGGATCGAAATAAAAAAAATGCTACTTTATATGTACAATGCTCTAACAACTTCAGCATATCTGCCTATACCTAATTGGGAAGAATTCAAAATAACAAAAATAATTAATTAATTAATAATGTTAAAATAATGGAAAATTTAATATATAAAAAGTATGAGAAAGTTCAGAGGATTCCCCTAAAGGCCTAAACCACAAATATCTCTTGAAATGTTGAGTTTTTTTTTTTCCTTTATTGCTGAAGAAGCTTTAATACAGAGAGAACTACAAGTTATATTGTTACTTGTTAGAGAGAAATATTTGAAGTACGATTTGTTGGAGAAGAAATAGAAGAAAATTTGTAGAGAGACGAAGTTTTTTTTTACGAAGTTTTTTTTTTTTTGAACATGTTTTTTTTTTTGTTTTAAAGTGTTACACTATTATATAAATTTGGAGTTTTTTGGGAAAGGAAGGACTTGAACCCGTAACTTTGTGGTGCATGTGTGAGTAGTTTACCTCAAAAAAAAAAAAATAAATAAATAAATAATATCAAAATTCATTGAAATCATTCACTTTATATATGTTAAAACTAGGGATCCAATAAGGAAGAGAGGAAATGGGTCTAAATAACACCTTTTCAACCTTGAAAAGTGAAATTATCACCATTTTAATAACTTATGTTTTATTAGCACCAAAATAGGTGGTGAGCGCAAAATGCCCTCACTTATTCTTTTACTTTTCATTTTTATTTTTCTCTATTTTTTTTTCTCTCATTCTTCCTCTCCTTTCACAATTCACATAAACTCTTCTCTCTGATTTTTTTTTTTTTTTTTTTTTGTTTTAATTCGTTCTCACTGAATGATTTCTAAAGATAACTAAGCCATATTTTTTCAAAATGAAGTCCACCTAGGTTAGATCCATTGCTCGCACTTTGTTTTTTCCTTTGTATTTTTTTCTCGTAAATCGAGACTTATTTTGCAAATTTTGAGACTTATTGGGAAAAATTCGAGACTTATCAGGACAAATTCAAGACTTACTGAGGAAAATTCGAGTCTTATTGGAAAAAATTCGAGACTTATTGGTCAAATTCAAGATTTATTATGGACAAATTTGAGACTTATGGGGTATTTTTGCAAATTCGAGACTTACTGGGGGCAAAATAAGATTTTTATTTTTATTTTTTTCTGGTATTCTTCTTCATCGTGATGGAGGTCTATTTGACCACCATTAATGGTGAATGTGACGAGCCAACAACGGCGCTAGTTGACTCTGGCGATAGTTGGATCTGGAAGATCGGACGACACCGAGTTCATTGGCGCCATTGGTTTCGTCGGATTCATGATGGATCATCACATGGGTTTGGCTTCATTTCTCTCTCCACACAACTCGAAACTGAAAACGGACACTTCGGTTACAACGAATAGCACCCGACAAACGTTTTTCAGGTGGTTTTATCGGTCAACTCACCGGTCAGCGGTGAGTTGATGGAGCTTTGAGCTCCATCAATGGAGATTTTTGAAAAGGAAAAAAAAAAAAAAAAAAAGGTGAAAAGGACTGGTAAGAGAAAAGGATAGCATAGTGGGGTATTTTTGTCCAAATTCCATCTTGGGTGCTATTTAAACTAGAGTTATTAAAGTGGTGCTAATTGCACAAATCACTCCCCAAAAAGTGCTATATAATTTTTCATCCCGAGGGGGAGAACCACTTATAAATAAATATATATATATATATATAATTTTTCTTCTATCAGTTCGACCTAATATAAAATACATCAATTCTTTGAATGTGGGCCATTAGATTCAATTGCTTTGACCCAATATGTATGCACCTGTCAATGCTTATCCATAATCTATGGGCCACATTCAAGTAACTGATATATTTTATATCATGACGAACTGACAGAAGAAAGACTATAATATATATATATTATATTGGTTCTCTCATAAGGGATCTCTTATTTTAATTTCGGTAAGAACTTTAAAATATATAATTATTTTCTCCTCAGTGCGCACAGGTTCAAGGCCTTATTGATTTTCTTAATTGCAAACCGAACACGGACCCAGACCGGCCGGATTCAATTGATGTGAACATGCAATTTCGGGTTGGTTTCCATGTTAATATGTCCACCCCTAGCTGTGTATGGGAAATACACAGAAAACAAGTTTGTGTCCTCTGTGTGATACAAACACACATACTAGAAAATACTATGAAGAAACACGAGCAGAGGCAGTGTAGACAATTATTCTAAATTCTGTCTCTCTTTTGCTATTAGAAAGGTGTGAGTTCTTGCGTTGATATTTGAGGGGACTTTTCTATTTTGTGATCGTCCTTCTTCGACCTCCAGTAAGAGAACTCAAAATTCTGATTTCATATTTGGATTTCCCGATGAACGGTATTAATCTGAAAAACATTTTGATTTATTTATCGAGTAACTTAAGGTAGTTCTTTTATATATATATATATACACACTAAGAAAAGACTTTATTCAATATATAACCTGTTAATGAAAGTAATGAAATTCAAGATGAGTCATGTTCTCATTCTCTAATTAATGAGATTTATGTTCTCAACATAATCAAACTAATGTGGATACATTTACACATATAATTGTCAAATTCAGTATGGGATATTTTAGATTGACAAGAGACTTTTTCATATATATATATATATATATATATAGTTTTTCTCTCCTCATGACGAACTAATTTTATTTATATTAGTTTCACAACTATCAACCATTGGATTCACATACTTCAACTTAGTCAAAGTCTTCTTAAACTTAATCAATGACTCATAAGTATCGTCCTAATTTTAAAAGTTCAATTCGGTCCTGATGAGAGAAAAACTATATATATATATATATAGTTTTTCTCTCTTCATGACGAACTAATTTTATTTATATTAGTTTCACAACTATCAACCATTGGATTCACATAATTCAGCTTAGTCAAAGTCTTCTTAAACTTAATCAATGACTCACAAGTATCATCTTAATTTTAAAGTTCAGTTTGGTCCTGATGAGAGAAAAACCTAATATATATATATATATATATACAGATTTTCTATTATCAGTTCGTTCCAACAATAAATATATCATGACGAAGAATATGGACCACTAGATATACATACTTTGACTCAAAGTGTATGCATTTGTCAAAACTTCTCCATAATCTGTAGTTCACATTCTTCGTCCTGATATATTTATCGTCAAGACGAACTAACAATAGAAAGACTATATTTATATATATATATATATAGTGGTTCTAGTAAAGACGTCCTTAAATTATAAATTAAGGACGTCAAATCACAGCCACACATTCATATTGGAAGTGGGTATTTGTTAATGTGTGCTTGTGGGGCTGTGGGTCCAATGTGAATGTATAGCCGTGGTTGGACGTCATGAAATTATAAAGTCATGATGTCCTGACAAGAGAACCACCGTGTGTATATATATATATATATCATAGATTTAATTTTACGAAAGAATTAGAACCTAGCAATGAGATTTGTTATTGGGTAAAGGTTGATCTCGTTAGGTAACATTATTGGCATGTTCCCCAAAATCCAAAAATTCAAAAATCTCCATCCCCATTTCCTTCAAAAAAATCACCCTTGAATGGAGAAATGGGGAGATGTGGATGAATTTCATCTCCAAATTGAAATGGGGATCACCATTTTCTTCAAAATCTTTTTTTTAATAATTAGTATTTTCCCGATTTATCCTATTTCCATGCTTTCTCGATTTAAACCCTAATTATAAAAAAGTTGTATTAACTTGGATTTCATTTGATTTTTTTTTTTTTCTTCATGGTATTAGTTATGGTATTTTTTTTAAAGTATAGTGTTAACATGTGCCCTTATTAACAACTATAAATATACTATAAAAGGAAAATATTTATTGCATTTATTGTCTAATCAATACAATAAATGTATTTTTATAATAAATGTTTTCCTTTTATAGTATTTTTGAAATTGTTAATATGTGTCCTTAATCTGAATTTTTATAGGGCACAAGTTAACAGTGCACTTTTTTAATATGTAATTTTTAGTTAAACATGATCAAACGAAGAAATGAGATAATCGAGTAAAAAAATCAGATTGGAAAAACAGAGATAATAAGGGAAACTGAGAAATGGGGGAAGGGGATACCTCCCCCAAGGCCTAAGCTCCCCATATCCCCATTTTCTCCCATTGTTTGATAAAAATGTTAGTTCTCACAATCATCACTTTAATAAGCACAAAAAATAATTAAGTGCCACATGTCAAGTGAATATTGGTGGCTTAAAAACGGGTCCCGTATCTTGTGAGAAGATACAAAACGGGTTTTGAGGGGGTTTAGGAATCGCGTGAAGCGAAAGTAAACAAAAACATTTAAAGTTGACAGTAGAAAGGATGCTCGCAATCTCAACCCATCCACCGAGCCCAACCCCAACCCAAACCCACATTGTCTCACCGATGCGCGCCTCTCTCTCTCTTCTCCGTTCCCTCTCTTTCTCTCTCCACCGCCACCTCCTCCCTCACTCTATCCCCACCGCCAAGCCCCACCGCTTCTCGTCATTCTCAATCGCTTGCTACTCCTCATCTTCTCACAGTACTTTCGTCGAACACTCGGCGAGCAGAGATAATTCTTCCGAGGAAGAGAGATGGGAGTACTTTAACAGCAGCGAAAAAGCCTCCGGCGGAAGCGAAGGTGGGTCTTTGAGTTTCGACGTGGGGGCGGCGGGTAGCGAAATGAGGCACCTGGGTGCGCCGTCGTTGGAGGTGAAGGAGCTGGAGGAGCTGCCAGAGGAGTGGAGGAGGTCGAAGCTGGCGTGGCTCTGTAAAGAATTGCCTGTGCATAAAGCGGGCACGCTTGTCAGGATTTTGAATGCGCAGAGGAAGTGGTTGAGGCAGGAGGACGCCACTTATGTAGCTGTGCATTGTATGCGGATTCGCGAAAATGAGGCCGGTTTCAGGGTATATTTTCTTGATTACTGATTATATCCTTGTTAAGACTTTTTGTAGTTAGATGTTTTTTGATTGCTCTAATGGGTATTTGGATTTTATATTGTTGAATTCTGTGGAATTTTCGGGTGATCAGGTCGATGTTTGCATGCTATGGCGTTTTTGATTTTTGGAGGTGGTAAGTTTCATGTTTGTTCTCATGGTTGGTACTACAAGTGAAGAAAGATGACCTCTTTTTAAAATAAAATAAAATAAAAATTGGTAGCAATGAGTTTTCAATTTGTTTTATGTTCGAATGGCTGTGAGGAAAATGGTTGCTATTTGTGAATTCAAGTTTCTGTTGTTGATAATGTGTGATCTTGTATGGCTTGCTAAGTTGGATGACAAGCTTTTTAATCAGGTTAGATTTTTGCATGATTGTGCTTGAGTATATTTACGTAGGCTTACATGCTTTTATCTGGGTATAAAACTGAAAAGGCGATTTGGATTGTCAATGTTGGAAGTAATTTTTGGATGGCGGTTGATATGCACAGGATAAATCGCAGGGGCACAAGAATTTTATGCCCAAAATATCAAGTCATATCCATGCTTTGTTTTGTGCCAGTTCACCATCTGATTTATGTCTATGCAAGGAATTTTTATTTTTCAGTTTCTGTTTGCTCATTTGTTTTACTTTTACGCATGAAGTCTGTTTTTGTTATATGACTGCATATCGTGTTTTTGCCACCATAAGCTTGAGTGTTATTAAAAATCGTTTGTTACATGTTTCAGGTGTACAAATGGATGATGCAACAACATTGGTATCGATTTGATTTTGCTCTCGCTACCAAGCTGGCAGACTTCATGGGTAAGGAGCGAAAGTTTGCAAAATGTCGAGAGATATTTGATGACATTATTAATCAGGGACGTGTGCCTAGTGAGTCTACATTTCACATCTTGATCGTTGCATATCTTAGTGCACCAGTTCAAGGTTGCTTGGACGAAGCGTGTGGCATTTATAATCGTATGATTCAACTGGGAGGTTACCAGCCCCGTCTCAATTTGCACAATTCTCTCTTCAGAATTCTCATAAGCAAAACCGGAGGCTCGTCAAAACATTACCTTAAACAAGCTGAGTTTATTTTTCACAATTTGGTGACATCTGGACTTGAGGTACAAAAGGATATTTATGCTGGTCTCATCTGGTTACATAGCTATCAAGACACTGTAGATATAGAAAGGATAATGTCACTGAGAGAAGAAATGCGACAAGCGGGAATCGAGGAGGGCAAAGAAATACTTTTGTCTGTCTTGAGAGTTTGCTCAAAGGAAGGAGATGTGGAGGAAGCAGAAAGAATATGGCTCAAACTACTTGATTCTGATGGTGGCATCCCCACTCAAGCTTTTGTTTATAAAATGGAAGCCTATGCCAAGAATGGGGAATTTACGAAATCCTTGGATATATTCAGGGAGATGCAGAAGCTTTTTGGTTCTGCCACAGTTCCAGCATATCACAAAATCATAGAGGTGTTATGTAAAGCTGAGAATATGGAACTCGCAGAATCCGTTCTGGATGAGTTTGTAGAGACTGGAATGAAGCCACTTATGCCTTCTTACATTGATCTAACAAATAGCTACCTCAATTTGGGCATGCATGATAGATTGCATTTAGTCTTCTCAGAGTGCCTCGAGAGATGTCGACCCAACCGTACTATTTACAATATATACTTGGAGTCTTTGATGAAAGCTGGTAATCTTGAAAAAGCTGAGGAGGTTTTTAATCAAATGCATAATGATGAGACGATTGGTGTTAACACTAGATCATGCAACATCATTTTGAGTGGTTACCTTTCTTCTGGGCAGTTTGTGAAGGCAGAAAAGATATATGATCTGATGTGCCGGAAGAAATATGATATCGAACCCCCGTTGATGGAAAAACTTGACTACGTCTTGAGCTTGACCAGGAAACAGGTTAAGAAGCCTGTAAGCCTGAAGTTAAGCAAAGAGCAAAGAGAGAATTTAGTGGGTTTGCTGTTAGGCGGTTTGTGTATTGAATCAGATGAGGACAGGAAGAATCACATGCTCAGGTTCGAGTTCATTGAGAATTCTGTCATGCATTCTGTTTTGCGGAAACATTTATACGACCAGTACCACGAGTGGTTACACCCTTCTAGCAAGCTGAGCGACGATGGGGATAATATACCATACAGGTATTCTACCATCTCGCATTCTTATTTTGGTTTTTACGCAGATCAGTTTTGGCCAAGAGGACAACCTATGATTCCCAAGTTAATCCATCGCTGGCTGTCACCGTGTGCATTGGCATACTGGTTTATGTACGGAGGCCACAGAACATCATCAGGGGATATTATATTAAAGCTAAAAGGAAACCTCGAGGGAGTCGAGAAAGTTGTCAAGACATTGAAAGCAAAATCTCTCGATTGCAGGGTGAAGAAGAAAGGGAGAGTGTTTTGGATAGGTTTTTTCGGAAGCAATTCGACTTGGTTCTGGAAACTGATAGAACCCTACGTTTTGAATGACATAAAAGAAGAGTTTCTGAAAGAAGACGGTGAGGCATCCGTTGACAGAACAGAAGAAACCCGAAACATCAGCTTTGATAGTGGGTCTGATTCTGATGTAAATGCTTCTGATTACAGTGATGATGGTAGCAATGTGTAGTGCTTGTGGGAAGTATGATTTTTCACTTCCATCCATGAAAGCTAACTCATCCTGGGCAATCTCTGAGAGTTGTACATATGAAACTGGATGCTGAGTTAACTTATTATCAAATTAAACTAGTCAATGAAGAGTTTCCATAGTTATGACTTATGATTATAATAGATAAATGGAGTTATTGTAAATTTGTTCCCAAAATCCTTGAGTTTGCCTAAAATTGAAAACAAATGTCTTCAATATGTCCTATTCTCATAGAAATTCAAAATTAAGGAGTACTAGTTTTTCAAAATGGATTAAATAATTATTATAAATTTTGGAGCTGACCGAGAAAACATGACTCGTACCATAATTTTATTTGTAAAAATAAAAAAATAATAAAAAGGTATTAAATTAGAAATGAAATTTTTACCAAGTACAATGTCATAAAACTAATTACTAGTATTTTGACTAAAATAAATTATAATTTAAAAATATTTTATGTCACTTGTTAAGATGTTATAAGTACGGTTCAAAATGTAACTTCCATTCTGACCGACTCGGTAGGTAATTGCTATCGGGGAGAAATGTCCCAAAGCTTTACTATTTAATGTAACTAATTATTATTTATTTATTTAATTTTTTCTTAAACCTCCATGTAAAAGTAATTAAAAGTGACAGATTTTAAGAAATGAAGACAGTGCCACACCGTTTGCTTGAAAGGTCAGTTACCAGTTACAAACTTACAACTGGTGGTTTTACTGATTTTTATCAAATCCTTAAAATACCCTTCACACGATTTTTGTGAATCCCAAATCCAATTTCCATAACCAACCAAAAACTTGTGCGCCAACCACTGAACCACACACCGTTTTCTTTCTCTCATTTCTCTGTTGCCCGGGAAAAATATATATATATATATATATATTGAAAACATCGAAACCTGCGAATGGTGTCGGACTCGGACCTCGTGACCCGACTTCGCCAAATCCTCCGGAGCTCCGACCTCGACACTGCTACCGCTGCCACCGTACGCAGGCAACTCGAGCAAGAGTTCGAGGTCGACTTATCGGAACGCAAGGCCTTTGTTACGGACCAAATCGACATTTTCATCCAAACCTTTAACAAAGACCTAGAACTTGAACGTCACAATCAAAACGCTGCCGTTCAAGGAGATGATGAAGAAGAAGAAGGGAGTGATACTGAAAAAGCAGAGTAAAGTTTTTTGCTTTGTTTTCTTTATTTTAGATTGTGCTTATATTTCTTAAAATTTATTTTCTTCATGCATTTTTTTGAGTGAAAAAGATAGTGAACTGGAATTGGTTTCGTTGTCGAAAAGAAGTAAAGTTGAGAGCTTTTTAGTTGCTATTTTGGTTGATTATAGTTGTGGACTTTGGGTTGTTTGATTTTTAGTTTTTCTTTTCTGTTTTTGAGTGGTTGATTGAGAACTTTATTGCAAGGTCAAAAATTTGGTGTAAGAATTTTATGCATGATTGAATGAGTAATTGAGTAGTGTTTTGGGCCATTTTTTGCTGCAATGTTATGTTAAAATTCTTGATTCCAAGGATTGTATCAACTCTTGGACTCTGTGTGTGTTCTATGACTGGTAGATAGGGAAGCTACTTAATTAATTGATAAGGGATGGATTTAGATTCATGGAAAACAATACTAGAAAATTTAACGATCTACTTGAAAATTTGTAAAAATGACAACGCAAGTGACAGAAACAGACTTAAATAGTTAAATTTGTAGGATTTTTACAATTAGAGTCTGGCCCTTGATTGCCAAAGATAGTATAACTAAAAGGCAAAGCTAGAACCTGCAAAATCTTCTCTCCATGACTGCATTGTATTTTGGTCTTCATTCGATTTTCTGATGCAAGCCATGCTGTATGCTTCGGCTAGTACCATGGTGAGAATATTATCTATGCAAGGAATTGCCATGTATCGCTTTAAACTTTATAAGCTTTAAAATTATTAAATAAATAAATTGGAGAAGTATGGCAGATGGTTCCCATTGAGTACAAATTTCCATATATTTCTTTCTTTTAGTTTTCAGTTGGTTTGGAGGTTATGATTATTGGTGTTTTTGTCCTTTCCATGGTTTTTTGGGTTGTGACGTATTTATGTACAAGGGAATACAGTAATACAATCACTGCACGTTTTCATAGATTTTAGGGTTTGGGAGCATTTATTTTCATTGATATATATTGATATTACCTTTTTCTTTGGATTCCTAGAACATTGATACTGATATTACTAAATATGGTTGTTTTCAACTATTAGGTCAAAGACTGTGGATAAAGAAGTTAAGAAGAGAAGGGGTGGCTTTAACAAGTTATGTAGCCTTTCTCCAGAACTTCAAACACTATGTGGAGTGCCTAAATTGGCTAGAACTGAGGTAAATCTACGTTATGTACTTAAGATCAAGATAATTTCTTCCTAGTAAATTTCTCACTTCATGCTGATTAGGATTGAAAAATTGAAATGACTGTTTAACTTCTGTTTTCCCTTTACTATGATTCCAGGTTGTGAAGAAAATTTGGGCATATATTCGAGAAAATAGTTTGCAGAATCCAAAGAATAAACGAAAAATCATATGTGATGAATCATTGCGAGCCCTTTTCCGTGTAAACTCCATCGACATGTTTAAAATGAATAAAGCCCTGACCAAGCATATTTGGCCGTTGAGTGCAGAAGATGGTACTTTCATATGATCTAATCTATTTGTTCCAGCATTTGGATTATTGTGTTTACAATTATTCTGCAATTTCAACATCAAATCCCACGACACAAACTGGATTTCATATTGAACTTCTGCCTAATTTCACTTACGGTATACTATAGTGTGCTCAATTATTTACCTTTAGAGGTGAAATTTTAAAGTTGCATAGTTTAGTTATTTGGTTGGAATATTAATGCAAAAGTATTGATGAAAATCAGAAATTGTAAAGCAGAAGATAGAAGGTGAAGATAGTCATGACTCTGTGTCCGGAGATGCCAATAAACCAGAGGAAGAAGGAGAAGAAGAAGAAGGAGAAGAGGAAGAAGAAGAAAAGAAGGAAGAAGAAGAAGAAGAAGAAGAAGAAGAGGAGGAGGAGGAGGAGGAGGAGGAAGAAGAAGAAGAAGAAGAAGAAGAAGAAGAAGAGGAAAAGAATAACAAGCAAGGAAGCAAGCAAAAAAGGTCAACTCTTCTTGCTTTTTCTAATCTTGTGTTGTGTTAATTTCTTTTCATTTCTTCCTCTTTTTTCTTACCCTTGAATAATTCTTTTTCTCAAAAAACAAAAATTTATTGAAGTACATGCAGAAGTTTTTAGTGGTATTAGCATATATTATGCATTTTGAATTTCGCAATTTAAGATCACTCTTATTCTCAGTTAAGCAATTGCGTTGTTACATACTTACATTTGATAGATGCAGATAACCCACATAGTTGTCCCTCATTGATGATGTAGTTTTTAAACTGTATTCAAATAAGATTTTCTAAACTATTGATCTCTACTCTTACTGACAGTTTATGCACTGGATTTGGGAAGTGCTTAAGAAATTGAGAATAACTACTTCCTGTGGTTAGTTGGCTTTGCATATTGCAGAGAACCTTCAATCCAATGAAGTTCTCAAAGGGATTCTGTGAAACACATTACTAAGTTCATAATTTTGAATTCTACGTAATTGATTAACCTTATATATATATATATATATGAGATCTAGGAATACTGTGCTATGTTGGCCTAGGAATCTAATATATATACAAGTAGGCGTCTGTTGTCTGATGTTACTCCAATCCATGACCTCTGGGTGTTGATGTTTCTAAATTGAACTATTCTATCTTGTCGACTAGATCAACTATGGTGGATAAAGATGTCAAGAAAAAAGGAGGCGGCTTTACCAAATTGTGCAGTCTTTCTCCACAACTTCAAACATTAGTTGGGGTGTCTGAATTGGCCAGAACACAGGTAAGTTGATTGACTTTCAGAAAATACCTCTCCAGTTTTTATTGGCTTATATTGTTGATGGTGAATTCTTTCTCTCTCTTTGAATTTCTAATCTCTGTCGCTGTTTTGGTGGTAGGTTGTCAAGAAACTTTGGATCTATATTCGGGAGAACAATTTGCAAGATCCAAAGAATAAGCGAAATATAATATGTGATGAATCCTTACATGCTCTCTTTCGTGTCAATTCTATCAACATGTTTAAAATGAATAAAGCCCTGTCAAGACATATATGGCCGCTAGATGAGGAAGACGGTAAATTCTTTAATCAAGCTTCTTATTTTTTCCCTGTGTTTCAAAGTTTGTGAGCATTGTACTAGATATCCGGTACCCTTTTTTTTTTGTCCGGAAATCTTGTCTCCATTCTGGGTTTGGTATGAAGAGAGGGTATCTGTCCTTTGGAAACATGCTCAATGGATGTTGGTCTTGCTGTGACCTTGTGCTTCTTATGTATATATTAGTTTGAGAAATTTGGCACTTCATATTAGAGTGTCGTAAGAATGGAACAGTCCTTTTGCAGAACCTGTAATGAAGATATTGATTCTGGTGACAGTGATGTTTCTCAGGACCCACTTTTAATAAAAGTACGGAAAAGGACAAACAGATTAACTGATTGAACTTGAGTATCCAGTGCTATTGAAGAAAGGATCCCTTGTATTTGCATTATTGGTTGAAAAAAAATTTAATACAGACAAATAGTCCTGTAAGCAAAAATCAACACTAATTAATAGGATTGGGGTAAAAAAAGAAAAAGAAACACTTCAAAGTATTTGCATATAAATCATATAACTAGAGGTTGTCTTAAAGAAATAATTTGATCCTCTACTAGGCCTGACATTTTGAAAGATGTTATGAATAGGATTGGGGTAAACAAAGAAAAAGGAACACATGAAAGTATTTGCATATAAATCATAGGCCTGACATTTTGAAAGATCTTCTGAGTTTTGAATGTACACAGTGTTATTTAGCATTTTGAAGGATTGTTTGAGTTCTGACACTGTGACTGTAGTTTTATTCAACCAAACGATATTTATTTTTTTTCATGCTGCTGCCTCGGCAGCATATTTCATGAACCTTGTTTTTGGCACCACCTGAACGAAAACCAAGGTAGTTAGGTTATAAGCATTGCATGTACTTCCAGTAAACTATGAAATTTCTTCATACCAAAATGTCTATAGGGTATATGCTGGCAAGAAAATCCTATGCCTGTACCCAGGTCCCTGGCTCTGTCTAGTCTAGCTTGAGTACCACGTCTTGTAGTATGTGTATGAATGGATAAGTGCTAGTTTTTCCCTTTGTTTTTTTAATATCAAATGGTTCAGTGGGAAAGATAAACAATTTGATAGAAACATCTAGCCAAAGGGTGTTGCAATATTTTGAATTATGCTGTCTTAAACTTACTATTTAAGTCTTTCCTCTATTTAGTGTTTCAAGATATCTGTTGATATCATGAATAAATTATTTAATTCCTAATTTTTCAGTTCCAGCCAAACCTAAGCCAAGGGAAAAGCGGTGCAAGCAGGTGGGAGAAGGTGAGATTGGTTCCTTGAAGCCTACCGGCTATCAACTTGCTGGGTCAATTATTTTGTGTCTACACCACATCCTTGCACACATTTGGTACTAAAACAACTTACCCGCTTAGGAAAATAAGGATAAAGTAGGGTGCTTTTGCACTGATGGTTTTATAACATGGAAAATATTCTTTACTGTTCAGGTGCTGATGAGCCAAATCAGAAAGAAAAACGGCAGAAGAAGGGAAGTTCTGGTTTTCTTACCCCTCTTCCACTATCAGATGCTCTAGTGGAATTTTTAGGTACTGGTGAAAATGCATTGTCCAGAGCTGCTGTTGTCAAGAGAATGTGGGAGTACATAAAACAGAATGATCTGCAAGTATGTCTTTCATGTTCCTGGTTAACTATTGCTGTGATAATAGTAGCGCCTGTTATTGATAGCGTTTCATGATTGGGTTAAATAAAAATTCCATGCATGTGTCAATTTGGTTGATGAGCTAAACCAGCAAATGAACTAGCCTTCCTTTGTTTTGTCTTGTGAACAGCTTGTTTACATCCCTTGTATCTTCCTTTTTTTTTTGAATCAAGTTATTCTTTTCTTTTTCTGATCTTTCAATATCGATTGTTTATTTCGCTATCATAAGCTCATGGACCAGCCTACTTAGTTGCTTGCCTGATATGATAGGCCTACAAAAGGATAGACTTGGTACTGGTGAATGGTTTGGCATAGTAATAGACTAGGCTGGTGAATGGTTTGGCATAGTAACAGTGACAAGTTAGAATAGTAAACAGGCTCAATTGAATTCATAAGCAATTTCAAGTTTGGCCAAATCCAAATTGTTTAGCTCAGATCAAGTGCAAGGCAACTGCTGAGTTTGACCTTAGCTCAGCAAGCAAATTTGATGCTGCAAATTACTTGGCATATTTACCTTAAAACTGAATAAGAAGAACTTATTTTGCTTCTGCTTATCATGACACTGTTCCATCAAATATGTCCAACTTATAGTTTCAAGGCGTCTTTTGCGATAGACTATGTTTTGTATATGTTCAGTTCTTTTTTTTCCTTCCACTTTCAGTTCAACTTGATAAATATGCCCAATGCAAGTTTGTGATACAGTTGCTTTTTTAACACGTTCATCTTTATGTGTCTTCATTTTCTTCTAATCAGTCAATGCTTGTTGATCATCTTTTTTAGTTTCTTGTCGATTGCTTACTTGGACCATCATCTTATTTGATATTTTCTGCTTGTTTCTGAAGGATCCATCTGATAGGAGGGTAATTTTATGTGACGATAAGCTAAAAGAACTGTTTGAGGTCGACTCCTTCCGAGGCTTCTCAGTCACAAAGCTTCTAACCGCTCATTTCATCAAGATGTAAGTTGTTGATATGTATATACTGTTAGCCCAGTAGAAGTGGGCAATTTTGCTTGACTTAGTAGTCTGGTAGCTTTTCTGTTTCTAAATGTCAAAACTAATGAAACAAATCCCTCCAAGTAATCTTTTTTCTCAACCTTCTCTATACATGATCTATATTTGATCATAAAGTGGAAACATAATAAGTGGCCATATGGAAAGCAAATGTAGTACCACTATGTTGTCTTGGTGGAGTAAAGGTCGATAAAGGTTTCATACCATGTTGGATTCTCTGCAACAAAAGTAGTTTATATGACATATATGACATACTTCGTGCAATCCAAGTGGTGGGCTTTAAAACATTTGTGATAACTTAGGATAACTCACCACATCAATGTGGTCTGACTATTTTCTTTTCAGGTTGATTGTGCTTTCATGTGTGTGTGAATAAGCTTTGCGCAAATGCGCAATACATGCGACATTGAATCAGGTTTTTGATTTTTGTTATTGATTTAGATTTTGAACTATTTCCAGTGTCTTGACTCTTGAGGAGAAAGCATATGCATACACATATAGGAGAGAGAGAGATGGTGGTGGGTATTGTTGTTTGATTTGGCTTTTGTTATCATATAATGGATGGTCTGAATAAAGAGTGGACCATCACTATACACCATTCATAGTCCTGCATCAAATCTTCACCAACTCATCATCTTTGCTCAAACTCACATACTAGGGAAAAAAAAACATCAAGAAAGGGAAATGAATGGCATGAAAAATGTGAATGATGATGAGATGAGAGAACATTACATTTGTGGTGGTAGAAATGTGAAAGTGAAAGAGAGGCTATTATGAGTGGAGGAGAGGACAGTAGTGAAAGCTACTTTTTTGTTTTGGTTTTTTTTGGGATTTTTGCCACAAACAAAGAGAGAAAAATTAAAAGGTGGGTGGAAAAAAAAAAATCTAAAAAGTCCGAAAATTCAATTTAAAGAAAAATAAGGTGTGAATGTGATTGTGATTTGAGATGTGGAAAATGTCAAAAAAGAGGGAATCTTTTTGCGAGTGGGTCCTATCCACATCCCTCACAAATTCCAAATTGTTAAAAAAAATCACCGCCGTTGTTATGCGGCGAGCCCGAGCCGATTCCTCTCCACCACCGCTTCACGCTCTTGCCCCTAGTTTGTTTTCCACGCGATCCATCTAGCTTTTTCTATACTGTTTGTTACTCTACCGTACTTTTTTAACTTCTATATCTAGTTAATATTAAAAATCTCCGCTCACCTTTGAACTATTATTGGATGTATAGTTACAAATGTTTTTATTTTAGAAACCTCCCCTCTGAACTAACACCATTAGCATTCTGTTTGTGTTGATTGAGTTTGACTATTAAAAAATCTAAATTGTCCCTACTTATGCTTCAATTATATGAATTGATCATTATACTCATACTTTTACTAAATATATTAATAAAATGATATAAAATATGAGAATGTTAATTTGCAAATGAGAAGTTATTTTATGAACAATTTTATCTCTAAAAATAACAAAATTACAAATGAACCAAAAGTATTAAAAATAAGTATTTGCTTGGATTTATAAAAAAGAAAAATAAATACATAAATAAATACATATTCTGGTTTATTTTTAATGTTTTAAATTCATTTGTAATTTTGTTATTTTGTGATTTTTAGGGATAAAATTATCCACAAAATAACTTCTCCTTTACAAGTTAACATTTTCGTTTTATGTATCATTTTATTAATTTTTATTTGGTAAACGTATAAGGGTATAATGGTCAATTCATACAATTGAAGTTTAAATATAGACATTTTAGACTTTTTAACTGTCAAACTTAGTCAATACAAACGAAATGCTAACGGTGTTAGTCTATAGGGGAGGTTTCTAAAATAAAAGTATTTGTAACTATACATCTAATAATAGTTGAAATGTGAGGGGGTTTTTTTTAATATTAATCCATATATACAAAGATGCACTCTCCTACTGTTAATGCGTTAATTGCACAAATATCTTCTTAATTCCGTTGACCATGTTCACTAATTGAGAATCTAACACTGGAAAGGAAAGTACTAAATTGCCCTTGCTCTTTTTTATAAACTAAAAGGAATTAAAAAATAAATATTTTAAAAAATTCAACCGGAGGTTGATCTATCTGTCGCGATAGGAGATCACGGGTTATCTCTTCCCTTCAAAAGTGATTCGTCTATATCTTCTAGTTCATGGGGGAGATGAGATCCATCCTCCATAAATTGGAGGGGACGCTCCACCAACGGTAGAGTGACTCCATTGCCGGTTGAGTTGCTTTTTTGTTTATTTTTTTTTTTTTTCAATTTTTAATTTTTTAAACTCTTGGCTTAGTTTTTTAGTTTTTATTTTATTAGTTTTGTAGTTTTAAACTCTAGTTTTTTTTTTTTTTTTTTTTTTTAATGAAATTATTTGGTGCAGTTTCTTATGGTTTTAATTATTTGTTTGTTTGTGTCAAAAGATATTTTTACTTAACTTTAGTGTTAATCAAATCGTTAGTCAATGAATTTCAGGAGCTGTTTATGCAATTAAAGACGATTAACTTTTTTTTTTTTCTTTTTTTCTTTTTTTGAAATAATTAACTTTAGTGTTAGTTAAACCATTTGTCAATGAATTGGATGTTTGTTCAATCAATGCATTAATTGAACATATAGGACAATTAGAGGTGGGAGTTTTTAGAATGCATCAAATTTGGCACAAAATGTTGTGTACTACAATGTAAAATTCTATTTGATATGCTATTTTTTATTTTTTTTAATTATTTAAAATTATAAAAATCAACAAATACAACCAATGCATTCAATATTTTGTTAAAATTGTTTCAATCTCAATTTTTCCCTATCAAATTTGTTAAATTTTTATTATTTAAAATTAAAAAGTCAACAAATACGGCTGCATTTTATTGCTGTGCATAGTGTATAACATATGTCAAATTTGGCACAGCCTTTAGTATTGCATTGGAGCATGCTTTTTTTACTTTGTATTAAATTATAGCATTAGTACAATGATTTAATATTGCATTGAAGATGCTCTAATGTAGGGCAACTCCCATGTCATATAGGACAACTTTTTTTTTTTCTTTTCTTTTTTTCTATCATTCTATCTATCAACCTATTTAGACCGGGTGGTTTTTTGAAGCTATTGTCATTGGTATGATTCGAGCCATTTACTTAAGAGTCATTTGTTCAAATTTTAAGCCCGTTCATCTACCAATTGAATTACGCTCCTGAGGGTCACTCGTACAATTTAACAATAATATTACTTCTTTTTTTCAATTTAGTTATAGTCTCTATATCTTATAGTGGTAATTTATTTGACATCACTAATTAGATAATATAAATAATGTAATACATAACTTGACTATGTCAAGTCAATATTACTGTGTGAACTGAAATAAACAATTTGAAATATATATATATATATTTGTATTAAATAATGTAGAATCGAATCTAATTCAATCCATCCAATTTCAATTCTTGAACATCGGATGCCGATCATGTTATTTAGCACATGTTCTTTTCACATTTTAAAAACAAAATAACAAGTGGACGTTTGTCCTTATAGTAATCCATTCAAAAACTATTACAATAATATTGAATTTGTCCATGAAAAATCTTCATTCCAATTCATGAATTAATATGTGTGTATTAATTATAATTCAAGAAATGCTAACTTTGCACATTCCTTGACTCGGTCGTGTGCATCTCTCCTTATTTCACGTTAGTGATAGGGTTTCAAATATCATCATATATGATTACAATTACACGTGATGAGTTTTTTTTATCTTTAATTATAAGAGTAGATTTTTGGACTGTATATATAATGTTTGATCTATATGGATCTGTTTGTTCAGTCTCGTATTAAAAATAAAAAAATAATAATAACTTTACTACCAAATCAAAACCACCCTAACAAAAATATTGTATTACACATTTGTGAGGAAAATAGTTCTTTCTGTTTTGGATGTATTATTATTTAAATAATTGTAACTAAACCATTGGTTATTATATCACTTCATTAAGTCATTATCTCTATAAGCAAAATTGCCAAATAAGCTATACATCACATCATTCTAGATTATTATTTTTGGATTTATATATAGTATCTCTTCAATCTAAAATATTGGATTCATAAATTACATACCACTGCCACAGTGCCACGTCCCATGCTTATCTTTAAACAATAATGCTACGCATCCCATCTAAAATCTCATCTAAAATCCCTCATTTTTCATCCCACTACATGTGGCATGTGAGGTGTTAAATGGTGAGTGGATACATAGGGTAGGTGAGATAAATCATCATTAATGTGTATCCACTCACAATTTGACACCTCACATGCCACATGTAGTGGAATGTGTAGTGGAATGAAAAATGTGAGATTTTATATGGGATGTTTAGCATTATTGATCTTTAAATCACCTGTTTTGTATTATATGTCTAGCTAGGCTCCTCACACATCCCATTTTTAGCTCAATTGATGCATCTCGATCCCTTTATTCACATTAATGATGGGTTTAAATCCCATTTATGTATTTACCGAAATGTGTAGGGAGGGTTTTTTTTTTTTTTTTTTTTCCGGTATTGTGTGAGTAGATATCTAGATATCTAAATATCTAATAGTTATTGGAGTAGATAGATATCTTTCAATTGTGACAGTAGATATCTGAAGTCTGGACAAGCATGTGGTATCATTCATTTCATGCTTATCTTTGAATCACTTTTTTTTTTTTTTTGTACCATATATTTGTAGGCTCCTCTCTCCGAAAGTGTTAAAATTGAAAGGGTAAGATGTGAAAAAAGAAGTTGTGAAAAAAAAAATGATGATGTTAGGAGGAGAGACGAGGCAAGTGGAATGCATGGTGAGGACCAATCTAAGCACTAACAAGTAACAATAATGTCACTCAACAACTCCATCCTCTCTTCAAAAATCAAAATAGAGTAGTAGATAGTAGATAGTAGAGTAGTAGACAAAGACAACCCAAAACCCTAAATGACAAAACACAGCCTCATTTCTCTCACTCACAATCACAATCACACAAAATAAAAAAATAAAAAAATAAAAAAATAAAAAATAAAAAATAAACTCATGTAAAATTTTGAAAAACTTATTGCATTATTTAAAAAAGATTCCACATCCCCTAGTTTGACAAAATCAAAAAAGAAAAGAAAAATTAATTAATGGGACAAAAGATACCCTCAAGACAAGGGGTCACATTAATGCCATGGAACATGAACTTGTCATCACGTGAAAGATGCTCTTTTTTTAAAAAAAAAAAAAAAATTAATAATAATTAACAACATTGAAGTGATAAAGATAGATAAGAAAGAAAAAAAAAATGAAAAATGAAATGAAAATGTCTTGTTTAAAAAGCACTTAAATATATAATAAGGTATCTCGATGAAATGTTGCTGTTTTGGATTCAATTTTGTAGTTGGTTTGTACCTTTCTTGAAAGTGAGATGTGGGGACTGCCTCATTCACTGAATCTTGTGGAAATTTGAAGCAGACTATCTATAAAAAAGAAAAAAAAAAAAAAAAAAAAAAAAAACTTTTGTGTTTTCTTTTATGAGTGGTGGGTGTGGATGGTGGCACTATTTGCTCAACATTTTGTGTGGTTGTGTAAAGATATGTGCAGTATCTCATCAACATCAACATGAACATATATGAACATGAAAATGAAAATAAAAATGTGTCTTATTATTAGTTGTGGTGTGCATCAAATAGTTGTACATGATGTATATATATGCTCAGATAGATTCTCTTCGAGAGGTTATCGATCGTCCTTTGAATTATCGATGTATGAAATAAAAGGTTTAATGTTCATTGATTATCTTATGGTCACCTTTATTTCAAAACTTCATGTTTAAGATCGAAGTGTGTTTAAAATGAGAGAAATCTAAAGGTAGGTGACATGTCCCACTACGAAACTATGTAAGCATCTTGATCCAACACTCTACGGGACAGCTAATTAATTAGTAAACGTGATGAGAAATTTCATGTCTTGTGTAGGAAAATTGAAACAATTACTAGATTGTTGCATGCCTATTGCCATTTATAGAACCACACACTATATATTATAACACATAATGTTTTGGGAAAAGAAATGATTGAGCTTTTACCATAATACCATGGCATGCAACCCTCTACTCATCAATTCAAGTCTATAGCTATTCTTTACGTTATTGGCTAGGTCACCATCTTTAATAGAAAACATTATACACCACTCCATTATTATAGAAATCAAAAGTCACTATTAATTAACTATATGTCACAAAAATCTAAGAAAATTGACTTTGTTTGAAAATATCATTGGACCACGTTAAGAGATCATAAATGAGATGAGTTGTGTTTAGGGATGGCCAATGGGGAAATGGGGATGGATATAGGTCCCCCCATCCCCATCCCCAATTTCCAAACCCTCCCCCATCCCCCCCCATTTCCCCATTTGGGGAAAATGGGGATGGGGTAGATTTGGGGGGAGGTCTCCCCACCCCCATCCCCATTTCCCCGTTTTCCCCATTTTTCCCCGTTTTTCCCCGATTCCCCATTTCCCCCGGATCCCTCATTTCCCCATTCCCCCATTCCCCCATTTTGCCTATATAAGTTAGGTTTTAAGTTATAAATATGTATTTATAGTTAGTAAAATAGAAATAATAAAAATAATAAAAATATAAAAATAACTATATATTAATATATTATATTATATTATATTATATTATATATTTGGGGGAAATGGGGAAATGGGGATGGGGGAAGCTTCCCCCATCCCCATCCCCATTTACATAACTTTTTGGGGAAAATGGGGAAATGGGGATGGGGGGACCCTTCCCCATCCCCATCCCCATTTCAATTTGGGGATAAAATTCATCCCCATCCCCCCCCCATTTCCCCATTTTTCCCCAAAAAAAAATCCCCAAATGGGGATGGGGGAGCGGGGATTTGGGGCCCCGGGGGAAAATGGCCATCCCTAGTTGTGTTATATATGTTTGAAGAGAAACGTTAGAATCACTCTCTCAACTCATTATCTATTTATAATGTGACATGTAGACAACATTTATTTCTCTACAACAAATTTGTAGCCGTTATAAATTATTTGCCCTTTTCTATTTATTAACAAATCAAACAAATCTAATAAATCACTAACTTCCTAAATTACCCTTTATTTATTTACCAAATTGCTATCTAATACCAAATTATTTATTTATTTTTACAAAAAGATATATATATATAATAATAATAATAATAACAAAGGTAGTGTCTTTTAAAGTAAATAACTAAGGCATTTATTTCTTCATCTACATAGTGATGTAAGGAAAAAAAAAATTCAATATAGAAATTTAATACAACACAATAAAATTATTTAATAAAAAAATATTTAAAAAAATTACATGTAACAATTGATGAGAGTTGGAGTGAAATTCAGAAAACAAAAAAAAAAATTCAATGGTTGGGAACAGTAGAAAAAAAAAAGTTGTAAAGTTGGACAGAACTGCTATTTTAAGAAAAAAAAAATTGATACAATATTAAATACAAATTTAGGAAGTTGATTGTTGTTTTGATTTGAAAATAAATAAAAAAACCAGGTAATTTATAATGATTTCAAATTTGATGTAAAGAAATAAATATTGTCCACATGTCATATTATAAGAGAGAGTGGATTGAGAGAATGATTCTATCACTCCTCATGTTTGAATGAATCGTTGAACCTAATATAAAATAGGTTCAAGTTAAAAATAGGTTCAAGTTAATGGAATTTCTATGTGTAAAGTCTAGAAATGGTCATCAAAGTATAAAAACCATGGGTATAAATTTTGAATTGAATTTCATCACACATCATATTTCATTAATTATTAAACCGTCTTTAATAGTATTAATTGGTAAGTTAAAGTTTACAAAACTTACAAAAACAAAATAATCTTTAGCATTCAAACTTCACCCGTTAACACGTAAACGATTACTCTTTAATTAACACGTAAACGATTACTCGTTACAATATGAATAATAAGGAAATCGTATCTAGAACACAAAATTTATTTAAAGTAGAGAATTTTCCTCTCTCTCTCTCTCTATATATATTCTTTGAGTAAAGGAAAAAAAGTTAAAAACAAAATAATCTTTAGCATTCAAACTTCACCTTTTAATTTAATTAACACGTAAACGATCACTCGTTACAATATTAATAATAAGAAACTCGAATCTAGATCACAAAATTTATTCTCTGAGTAGAGAATTTTCATACATGTCCATAGATATGTTGTCTTTAAAAGATATATATAAATAAAGAGTGAATTGTTTTTTTTTGTGTATAGATAAGTTGGATCCAGACTTATGGATTGAAAAAGATACCATGTCTTGGATTCCTGAGGGAGAATCCTTCCAACAATGAGAATATAATTAATATGCTTTACTTTGGGCATCTATCAACCTATATCCATCAAATTCAACTTTTTTTTTCTTAAGAAAAAATAAAAGTTAAAAAATTTGGTTGGCTTTCCATCTCTCTTTCTCTCACGATATTCAATAATCTGTCTGGCCAATGCAAAGAGTAAATTCCACACTTTCCCTTTTGTTTTTGTTTTTTTTTTTTTTCTTTTCTTGAATTGACCAAACTGTTTCTTTTCTCTCTCAATTG
This sequence comes from Acer campestre, assembly GCA_954870605.1. Classification (NCBI taxonomy): domain Eukaryota; kingdom Viridiplantae; phylum Streptophyta; class Magnoliopsida; order Sapindales; family Sapindaceae; genus Acer; species Acer campestre. The sequence continues at coordinate 34,718,012 of OX940802.1, read as the reverse complement.
ATGATGATGATGATGATGATGATGATCTGTCTTCAATCCCATGCTATCATTACTTTGATTAGAAGAAGAAAGGTTTGATTAAGAGAATCTTATTCCCTCTTTTGACTCTTTTTTGTTAGGGGAGGAATATTTTTATATTATCCTCTTTTAATTAAACTCTACAAATCAAATCAGGAAAGCCATTCAATAGTTTGGGTCATCTATTAAAATGCATGCCCTTCAATTTCTATTATTATTATTATTATTTAAGTGATTTAATATATATATATAAAAGTTTTTGTTTGATGAGAAAAGAGGGTGGTATCTTCCAATCAAAATTGGTAGTTTGAAATTTGAAGAGAGGAAATGAAATGACTCCACCAACATTTTTACATCAATTTGTGAAAAGACACCATTCTCATCCTTTGACTGTTTAGGTGGGTTTAGTTTCTCAACTTTATAATCAAGTATCTAAATCTATAATTTTATTTTTAAATATATACATATATATTATTTGAAATAAATGGAGGTAGGGTTTGGTTATATTGCTGATAATAGTTACTGAACAGTTATGGGAAAGAGAGTTGGTTTATTTTTATTTTTATTTTTAAATCTTTAATTTTTATACATCTTTTGGTTGAAATATAAAAACCGAAGTAACATTGATGCTAACAGCAACTTAATCAAACCCATGGAGGTATCTCAATTTGTATATCTCGATGACTTTTTTTCTTTTTTTTTTAAAGACGTATACGTTACCAACCTACATGTAAAGGAGTTGAAAAAACAGTCGAATGATGTCTGACTAACACATCAATTCATGATTTACTTACAATTCAGATATCATATCATTTAAACATGCTTTTGAACAAATAATTTGGACAAACTCTTAATTTTTATTATATAAAAAAAAAATTCATATAACTTTTTTTGAAAAAACGACAACAATATATGATTAAAATTCTATTAAGATTGACCGAGAAAAGGGAAGATATGCCTTTATAAATAAAACAAAAATCAACCTCTTCACCACCATGAAAAAATGATAGACATTTTACATTTATATCCCACTTGACATATCATTGGTTGAGATGAATGTCGGATAGTGGGACACACATATGCCATGTCTAGCATTACTCATTCCATTAATATGACCGTAAAAAAAAGGGTTGCGATCCGTAGGGGCATTATGGTAATTTGCTAAAATATATATATATATATAGAAGAAAAAAAGATTCTTGGCTTACGCTGTAATGACAAAACAAAGAGAGATGCGATGCGGGAAATTGGGTGGATCCAATCCTTGCTAATGGCAGGTTTCAGACAGAATAATTATTCTATTTTTAATAAATAAATAAATAAAATGTTTTTTTATAAAAATAATAAAACAAAATTGGATGGAGAAGGTTGCAGATTCTTTCAATTCCTTATATTCCTGTCGCAGAGAAATTGGAATCTAATGGCTGTAAAAGTTGTCCCTTTTTTTAAGTAGACCCCTTAAAACAAAAAACAAATAATGATCTTTTATTTTTTATATATATATATATAATTAAAAAAAATAAAATAAAAAAAGCATCTTCCTCTATTTTTATTTTTAATTTAATTGATTTTTGTTAAGAAAAAGAAAAATTTACAGAAAAAGTTAAGGTTGTTGTGAAAAATCAAAAATGTGAGGCAAATATCTAGAGATGGGTCCCAGAGATTCCCTTATCTCTAAGTTTACCGTTTGTTTTTGTTTTAGAGAGTGAGAGGTGAGTCCACACTCCACACGCTTTTCAGGTGGGTGTTTCTCACTCTCCAATCACACTCTTTTTACTCCTGTCTTTTTCTTCCATCTTCTTGCCCTCTCTACATCTCTACACATCACACACGTCTTGTTTGATTTCTTCAATGCCCCTCAATTCTCAAGTTTTTATTCTTTGTATTCAATCTGGTAATGGGTTTGTCGGAATTTGACGAGAGCTACGACTATAAGCACGATTCAAAGTACTACAGCTCACACTATTTGGGAGGAAGTTACTCACACTATTTTAATGAACAAATGTGAAATTTAACAGTTGAACCTCTATCAACGAGGTGAATCATTTTTTTGCTAAGAATGAATGTGTTATTATTAGGTTATAGTGTTTTAGAAAGAAAAATAATTATATTTATATATATATATATAATTTTTCTATTGTGTTCGTCCTGAAATAAAATATATCAATATGAAAAATGTGGACCTATATTTACATATTTTGACTCAAAATGTATGCATTTATCAAAACTTCTCCATAATATGTGGTCCACATTCTTCATCTTGATATAAAAACTATATATATATTAAGATATGAGAAAATATAATAGAGATAAGGAGAAAAAGAAATTGTACCCATGCACTTGTATTTAGGATACTTCCAAGCCCGTCCAATTTGACTCATTACAATAAAGTCTTTGTTTAATTTCAAATTAAAACTTTTTTTTTTTTCTTTTTTTTTTTTTTTTTAAATTTTGAATCTCAAATGGGTTTTGAATTTCTCTTGATTTTTGAAAATAACAAAAATACGAGTACAATTTTATTTTTAATCTTGAAAACTCTACTATGTTCCTTTTGAGATTTGTTGTTTTATGTGAGAAAGAGACAAGACAAATTTCATTCATCAAATTAAACATCTCAATCGTTAAGATTCTTGGTGTATTGATACATTTCATCAAAGTAATTTGATCGGTTGAAATTCTCTATATTGAAATTAAGCCCTCGGGCGTAGCTTAACTAGTAGATAGATGAGTTTGAAGCTTACACAAATGATTTCCAATACCAATGGTAAAAATCTTCAAAAAAAAAAATAATAAATAAAAAAAAATAATAATAAATAAAAAAAAAAACTCTCTACAAGTATACTATTTTATAGAACTTTTTAGTTATACAAAATGAAAATTTATACACAATTGCTATACATAATCTATATAGTTATAGCATTGAGCTTCCAATTTTAACTCATTAATAAATGACAATCAAGATTCAAGACATAAGCATATTTAAAGGATATTGAAGTTTGTTTATTTATTTATTTGTATTATCATATGTGAATAGGAAATATTTTGGACCGACATCAACATGGGTCTACGGTCATCATAATAATTTAAAAACTATATATTTTATATTTTCTAAAACATTTTTAGTGTACAATATATAGGTTTTAGTTGTGTTACATAGAAAATTACTAAAAATAATTATATTTTATTAAATCTAACAAAAGTCAAATAATAGTCAACCAAAGATTTGAGAATTTTTATGATTTTTCAAATCAAAGGACTTTGTTTAGCATTTCAGCAAAAGTCCGAGTTCTATTTGCAATTCTACATTTTTTTTTAAAAATTATGTTGAAACTTTTCTTTCACTTTTGGAAACCCTAGATAGCTTCTATTATTATATTTCTATGCAAGAAAGAAACCCTAAAAGTTGATAGGTGGCGTGTGGTGGTGGTGTGGACGGTTGAGCAAAAAGAAGGCCGTAAATTAGGGTTTCGGAATCCAAATAAATAAATAAAAAAAGAAGACCCAATTTTCTAATCCACCCATTTTAACCCACCACAAGGTCAGCAAATGGTGATTCCCTTTGAAATTTGAGAATACACCATTTTCAAGAACAAAGAAAGAAGAATCTCACACACAATCTTATTCAATGAAGAAAAATATATATAGAATTGAAAAGCACAGGTGTTGGAATCTGAATGGGTAACAGACCATCCTTAACATTCCATCTTGGTGGCCTGATTGCTTCCATAAAAACCAAAATGAAATGATTCTTGACCAAGATCATAAAGCCAAAAGTGGGGATTTATTTATTTATTTATTCAAATGGTTTAATTTATATATTCAAATGGTTTAATTTTTCTCATTTGACTACAATGTTAACTTTGTCATTAAATATTATCTTCTTGCTTGGGGATAAAGTCTAATTGACCTATTCTACATATTTTTACAAGATACATTGTTATCTTGGTATGAAAAATGGAGCCTTCTGAATAACGTCAAATGAGTATCCCGTAAATGGCGTTCATTCATTCTTACAGATTATATTGGGGAAATGATTCGGTACTCAGTGAATATGTTCAACCTATTTATATTATATCACGTAACATACATCATTTTAGTGATTAGTTAGTCATAATGTTTGAGGTATATGCTCAACTCACTTATATCGTGGCACGTGACATGCATTTCTCATGTTATTGGTTAGTCATGTCATAGATATGATTAAATTGGATATAAACATTTATATTCTCATAGAGGTCATATTAAATTAAAAAAAAAAAAGTTAACTTTGTTAATAAATAAAATAAAATAAAATAAAAACCTAAGTTTATTCTTTCAAAATAGTGATGGACAATTATCTTATATTAAACAATATTATCTGTTACTCAAGGCATGCATGAACAACTCATATAAGCAAAGTACAAAAAAAGGTGATAATATAAAATGTTTGTATAGTTACAAGAGTGAAAAATAGTTATTGGATTCCAATTTAATGGTCCACAAACATCAAAGTTTTGATGAAGAATAAAAACTAATAAAAAAAAAAAAATCATTTTCATAATTATCCATAAACAATACAATATTTGTATTGTAGTTAAACCCAAGTGCAAAATAGTTAATTTAATTTAATTTATTTTTTGTAAAAATGAACCATAAATACAACCATTTGAATGTGATTTAATAATTTAGCTAGGATATAAATACCATATTATTAATGGGTAGTTTTGTGGGATCCTTGCTTGAGATCCAATGATCGATTGTTCGGTACAGTAACTGTAAAGATCATGTATTCGCCCTGTAACAAAATATGCGTATCCAGTCAGACAATGTCTCAATTTCAAATCGCGAATCACATGGGTAAGATATTTTTCTCTTTTACTTTTCATTTTATTTCAGAAAATGATTTGACATGATCATGTCTTGTAATTTAAAGAAAAGCCAAGGGCGTTCTTGTCATTTAAAGAAAAGCAAGGGCATACTTGTCATTTAATAGAAAATAAAAATAACTTTTGAAATTTCACCACATACTTTTTCCAATGCTTGGTAGTTGGTACCAATAGGTCCTCCTCGACCTCGAGAATCTTATGAAGCAAAAATTATATATTTAAAAAAAGATTGAAATCATCTATAAAAAAAATATTATCCCAATTTATATCTAACCAACTAAATTTGATCATATCAACCACTATTATTTACATTTAATTTTTATTTTTTTTAAAATATGTACACATAGTTCAATTTAATTGGTTATATACAAATTGAGATACCGTTTTTTGACAATTTTTTACGGATGATTTGAATAAAAAAATATATATATATCTAAAAATAAAATAAAAACTTTAAAAACAATTTTGATATTTAAAAAGGAAGCAAGAGTCTTTATAAACAAAGCTTGTATTGTACTCCGTGTACGATTCATTATAAAGATTCCAATTTCCAACTCATTTAACTCGCTATCCTGTCCGAGTTCAAGACTGAGTTCACACATTTACTCAATTTTATTAAAAATTATTAAATATTGAAATCACTTTTTTTTAATTTTTTTTTTATATATAAATAATTTTAGTTTGAAAACCTTTATTTGCTAGGATCAATACTAATTTGTCACAAGTTTAAGCTATTAGCAAATTGTATAATATGAACAATAATATTGTAGCAAATTAATCCCATATAATTAATAATTATCTCATTTTTTTTATTTTATGAATTTTTAATTAATTTTTTAAATAGTAAATTTTTAACTAAATTAATGGATGTTATTTACAATATACGTAGATAAAATATTAATGCAAAAATTATTATTCAAATATATAAGCTTCATTTTTGATATTTGATAATTGAGATTTGAGACCAACCTTTTATATATAGAAGTTTTTGACTAAATTAATGGGTGTTATTTACAATATACTTGGATAAAATATATACAATTCTATCTAATTTGTTTATTTTTAAAATGAACTAAATTAGAGGTGTGTGACATATCAGGTTTATTAGATTTGGTATAATTCGATGATCCAATATATACTTTATATCCGATCTTATTTGATCCAATGAATCAATTTTGAATATATAAAAGTTAAAATATTCCTAAGAATAACAAATCAATAATCAATTTTGAATTTTTCAAAATTTAGGATTCAATCATGTACTCAAATAAATCATGTACTTTTTTTTTTTTTTTTGAAAATATCTATTAATTCGGGATCAGGTATTTTTTTTGAAAATTGTCATTGGTAAGATTCGAGCCGCTGACCTAGGAGTCATTTGTCCAAATATTAAACTCGTTCATCTGCTGGTTGAGCTACGACCCTATTGGCCATTTTATCATGTACTTAAATGATATATATTTACATTTTCCAATTAAAAATAAAAATGGTTGAGTGAGTCAAAAACGAGTCGACTCGGAGAGAGAGAGCGAGTAATAAGATCAAAAACGCGACGACCCGAAAGTGACTTTTATTTTAATTTTACAAAAGAGAGAGAGAGAAGCACAAAGCAGAATCTTCGCGTTCCATTTTTTCTTCCTTTTTCTTTTCTCTCTCAGTCCTCTCATTGAAACCACTTTTTTTTTTTTTCTTCTCTCAAAATCGAGACTCGTTCTTCTCTCTCTCTCTCTCTCTCTCTCTCTCTCTAACTTCACAATATATCTATATATACATTTAGATCTCAACATTTCTTTTTCTCTCATATTCCACCGACGTCTGTCTCTGTTTTTTTAAATTTATTATGTTATTTTATAATCTGAAGAGAAAATAAACGAAAAGAAAAGGTTAGGTTTTTGATAGGAGGTCAATCGAAAGAAGAAGAAGAAATGGGTTCTGTTCCACCAGAACTGAGCTTGGATTTTAGACCAGCAACAGCGACACGAACAACAAAGACTTGTGCTTTTGTACCAAAAACGATTAGTGATTTTTTGAGGGAGGTTTCGATGATCGATGATGTGTCTGAGAAGGTGTCGAAGCTTGATGGGTTTGTCAAGGGTTTGGAAGATGAGATGAGGAAGATCGATGCCTTTAAACGCGAGCTTCCTCTTTGCATGTTCCTCTTGAATGACGGTTCGTTTTTTTATTCATTGATTTTAAATCGTTTACAGGGTTGTTTAAAAAAAATTCAATTTTTGATGTGGGTTTTTGGTTTTAATTGGTTTGATTAATTATATGGTATGAAGAATTCATTTTTGGAGCTGGTTTTTTTTTTTTTTTTTTTTTTTTTTTTTTTTGTTGTTGTTAATTTTTGTTGTTGTGGTGGTGCTGGTGGTGGTTGTTTTTGCAGCAATTGGAGCTTTGAAAGAGGAGTCAATGCAATGTACAACATCTAAAAATGTGCAACAACAACAGCCAATTTTAGAGGAATTCATGCCATTGAAGAAGACCAACAAATGTGATGATGAGAATCATGAAGATGATATTGCAACCATCAAAAAAGAAAAAGAGTCTAGTAAAGATAACAAGAAAAACTGGATGAGCTCTGTTCAGCTCTGGAATACTGATGATCATCATCAACATCACACTACTACTGCTACTGATCCCATCTTGGATTCCAAACAAAATCCCAACATTAAAATTAAGGTACACACACAACTTTCAAAAAAAAAAAAAAAATCATCTTGATTTTGGATAATTTAGACAATCTGGTTTTGAGGATTAAAGGGGTTGATTTTGATTTTGATTTTGATTTTGTGGCAGAGAAATGAAGAAGTGAATCCATTCCAGGCTTGTAAAAGCAGGGCAGGAGCAAGGGCATTTATGCCTTTTAAGACCTATCACCACAACACTGGTTTTGCCAAAAAGGAGGACAAAGAGGAATTGTTGCCGGTTCATGGCCTGTCTCTTGTTACTCCTGGAACCAAGAATCCCAGGGAGGATACAAATTCCAGTGGTTCAAGAACCAGTTGTAGCAAATCGGTTTCCTCTTCTGCTCCTAATATACAGTCAAGTATAAGGACAGGGCCGCAGCCACCGCAGCAGCCCACTTCTAGGAAGCAGAGGAGGTGTTGGTCCCCAGAGTTGCATCGCCGGTTTGTCAATGCCTTGCAGCAACTTGGTGGCTCTCAAGGTGATTTAATGAATCCGAATTGCTAGTTTAGAATTACGATCTGAATTTGGTATATGATACTGTTTTTTTTTTTGTTTAGTGGTTGAGAAATTCAGATGTTGTTTAGACTGTAATTGAATTGGATTCAACTAGTTTTGTCTTTTCATGGTTGGACTAAATTATATTGTTTTGAATCTTGATGTAGTTTCTTTTTCATAGAAATTGTTGAACATTAGTTTGGATAATTAGGTGGAAGTTCATTGTTCTCTTGATTATTTTCCTCTTTGCCGTAATTAGTTGGGATGAATTTTAACTTTCAAGTGTCTAATTCTGAACTTTATGGATCATTTCCAGTTGCTACTCCGAAGCAGATCAGAGAACATATGCAAGTTGATGGCTTGACCAATGATGAAGTGAAGAGTCATTTGCAGGTTAGATCTTAATTTCCCGTTTGGTTGATTTTTCGGTAGAATTGAGTTAATGGAAGTATATTTGTTAGACGCTTAAGAACAGAATTCATTTCAATGTGGTTTCTGTTCCTTTTTGCCGTGTTCTTACAAGAAGTAAACAACAGCATCTTATTATTTTTGTTGTCTATGAAATCTGAATTTTGATTATGATGACTGATTAAAGAATTTTCCTTGTCATTGTAGAAATACCGACTTCATACACGTAGATTACCGCCCACTAATGCAGCCGCTCCTGCAAACCAATCAGTAGTTGTTTTGGGGAGTTTGTGGATGTCCCAAGATCAGTATGGTGGTGACTCCTCAAAGGCAAGCAGTTCTCAATCTGGTTCTCCACAAGGTCCTCTCCAGTTAACCGGGAATACTGGAGGGACCTCTACTACAGGAGGCGATAGCATGGAAGATGACGAAGATGCAAAATCCGAAGGCTATAGCTGGAAAAGTCATATGCACAAACCCGGAAAAGATGATGTATAGAGTTTATCCACCATGAATTTTGATAAAAGTATACATGGGAAGGACTATATAACAATAATTATATAAAATATAAAGGACAGATCTTGAGAGAGAGAGAGAGAGAGAGAGAGAGAGAGAGGCTGTGAAATTTTGCAGGATTAGCTTTCCTTCTGTATTGAATCTGAGTTTTGTTTTTCTCTCGGAAGTGCGCGCTATAAGGATTCTAAGAAACTAAACCATCTCTACTTTTATGTCATAAAACTTCCAGTTTCACATTTATTTCTCTATTGTGAAAACTTCCATTGTTTTTTTTTTTTTTTTTCCCATTGAATTTTTGAAGTTGAAGTTGTTTCCATTTTGTAGGTGTTAGTGTTTAGGTAGTAGAATTAGAGCTTCTCAAGCTCTCCTTTCTCTGAACTGAATCTGGTTGAAAAAAATTCACGTCTCCTTTGCTCTCTTAATAGTTTTAATATTCTCTCATAAAGAAAATCATAATAAATGCGACATGTTAGTTGCCAAACAGAGCAGGGAAAGTACACAGGGACTACAGGAGTTTGATTTATATTTTTCCACCAAAAATTGATTGCTAGACTTGAACTCCTCTCTGATTATTCTCTTGCCTTTTCTTCTGGGGCAAATAAACAGGAGTAGGAATACTTCATTTTCAATGTTAGCAGTCTTTTTGGTTCACAAATAGGTCCCTGACACAGAATTCACAAAGTTCTAACAATCACTCTATTTCTCCTTCAGGAAAAAATGTTGCAGATATCAGGAGTTTTTCAGATGAATCAGAATCATGAATGATCCTTTGAGACTATTTAAAAAAAAATAAAAAAATAAAAACCCTTCACACCCCACAAAAGAAAAAGAAAACAAAACCAAGGATCAGCTTTTTCACAGTTGAAAATGGAGACAAACTTTTTTTTCCCATTATTTATAGGATCAAGAAAGTTTGTGTGATATGTTAAAAGGGAATCATTTTGTACTGTTATTCTACTGTTGTATTTACCCACCAGGATGGAAGGAAAAAAAAAAAAAAAAAAACGTCTTGTAGAAATTATTGTGTCAATGTTCAAACGGGTGGGTGTTTACTGTTTTGGTTGTCCAGATAAGATGACAGGATATCTGTCTCGACTGGTCGATGATCCTTTTAGTGAGAAACTGAGAGAATATATATATTTAAATTATAGGGTTCTTATTCCTTTTAATTTGTCATGATTATATTCACTCTCAAGTCTCAATCATTCTGTATTAGATTCTTCATTTTGTTTATCTTTCTTTTTCTATTTTTGCATGATGGAGTAGAGAGCAAGTAGTTGACATTATTCTTCCAAACTTATCACAAGAAACTTTTATTTATTTATTTATTGAGTTATTACAATTATTTCCGGTTTATAAGGAAGTGGATACGACTCGAACTCATAAGTGTGTGAGGTATACTACTAGATTAGACTAACCTCAACTTGTCGCATAAAAAACTACTCGGGGACAAGGAATTTGCACCAAAATCAGATCACGACTTGAGGCCTAATTGCTGCTGCAAAGATTGCTGGTGTATGCAGATATAACAAAAATTGGAAGCTATTAATCTGACAATATCTGGAAATCATTAATCTGGGATAATATCTATTAATCTGAAACCAGGTATTTTTTTTAAAAGCTTCGCTATTGGGGTAGGATTTTAACAGCTGATCTGGGAGTCATTTATCCAAGCCTCAAGCTTATCTATCTACCGGTTGAATTACACCCCTGTTGGCTTGAAGTGTGATATAGTTAGTGTTAATTTGAAGTTAGTTTTTAATCAAAATCTAGATTTAGTTCTAAACAGGGTTCCCGCATATAAGATTATTTCCGAACCATATTTGTAGCGATACGGAGGTAATAGTTCTGTAACGTTGGTAAAATCCTCCTGCAGTATCAAGGAAGGGTCTTAATTGGTATACAAATATATGGTTGTAATAGTTTGATAAAGCCAGCAAGATCTTATAATATGATTGTGAAGCAGCTGACCTAATAATTTGGTCTACAAACAACAACAGGTAATTGAATATATGATTATTAGTCAAGCAAATTGAAAATCCCCAGAAAGAAAAAAAAAATAAAAAAATTGATCATTTCACCTAACCCAGTCATATCCCACTAAGAAAACACAATCAGTTGTTGTGATGTTTATCTGGGGGGGTTTCTATGACAAAAACCAGTCACTCTCACAAAGCAAAATAATAGAGAGAATCTTGAAGACAAGATATGATGAACAAGACAAGACAGCCTACCAAGCCCCACATTTCCATATTATGGTATAAAATGTGTTTGGTGAATTGAGAGATGTGAGTGAAAATGATGGAACCTATTTTAATATTTAAATTCTTTTTTTTTTTTTTTTCTTTTCCAAATTTGGGTTGATTTTTTAAACTAATCAAGATTCTGATTTTCAATTAGTAGTCAGTCCATTTCTTTAATCAGAGGATAAAGATTAGAATATTTTCAGCAGCAGCTAAGCACATTTGTTATTCACATGGCTAATGCTTAAGATCAATATTATATATATTTAGTAGTCGGACCCATAAATGGTAAAATCTTCGATACACTAGGTGTATTGCTGAATGGTGTACTTAACCATTAAAGATATGATATAAATCATAAAAAAAAAAAAGTAAATATGTATCGTTTACATATCACATCTTCGGTAGCCGGGTGGACCCAGTGAGTTGAAGATTTCTCCTAACAAACAAGAATCATTCAAATCAAAGTTCCTTGAAACACCAGCCATGGATCATGGATGGTGGATGATTGATGATATCCAATTTAATGGTATGATTATGAGATTTTAAAAAATTGGGGAAGCCTGTCAAAATGTGGGTATGTTGTAAAGTGTATTATTCAAGGGGAAGGGGAAGGGAAAGATATTCTAGTTTAATTAGAGGATAATTAATCATGTAAACCAGATGATAAGGGTTAGTGAATGATTTTAAATAAATAGATTGTTTATATATAAAAAATTATTTTATTTAGAATGTTAGGTTGGTACTTGGTCATCAAATCCAACCCTATATCTGTATTTTTTTTTTCTTCAAATTTTAAATAATTTATCTTATTATATGTTGTGATATATATAATTTACAACAAAAAAGGGGAGGGTATCATTAGCATGTGTGGGGCTTAACCTGCATATAGTTTATGATCTCGGTAAGTCATGATAGATCGATTTTAATTTTGATTGATGTAAGAATTATGAAAAAAAAAAAACATATAAAACTGTTTCACTTTAAAAAGAGAGTATTCTTGGCTCAAACAGTAAAACCCAACTGGGATTGCCAAATTGTGGGCCCAAACCTGCAATATGTACATCCGGTAAATATTCTATATACCACCATCCAATGTGATATGATAAGAAATTACGTTTATGATAATGTTTTAGTTTGAGTTGCCGCACTGCAAGTGGTAGATTAAAAAATATATATATATGTAGATGACCTCAAAATTTATATAATTCCAAGAAAAAATACATATACATACACATGCATAACAATTGCAGGGGAAAAAATGTAAAGAAAAGAAAAGATAAGAAGAGGAGACTGTTAAATTATCTCGTTCAGTGAAGTTCAAGTCTAATACAATGGTCTAATTAGGGTCTTTTAGGATCTAACAAGATTAACCACTACAAACATAGCTCGAAAAGCAACTCTCCCTAAAAGGGACGGATCTCCTAACACTTTATGATTTTATAAATAAAAGATCAAAAATGTGAATGGAAAATGCACAACCACTCAAGTAGAAGAAGAAAACATAATGAGAGTTCGAGTTCTCTCATTGTTAAAGAATATTAAATTGGAATGGCAAAAGCAAAATTGTGTTGCCTTATCATGGAAGACCAAGAGTGAAATTCCAGTCTCCGCCATGAACACTATATGAAAAATACATCTTGACTTATTAACAAAGTTTTGGCAAGGACACTACAAAAAATTTATAAAAAAAAATTGTAAAGCAGTCTACAATATTTATTTCCCTACTTATAAAAAATCTCAACTCAACCACCCATTTTCCTGCTTTCAGGAAAATGCAAATTTTGGTAACACCACTAGTACATTGAAAAATTAAGCAAAAAAATAAATATAGAGAGCACCACCATTGAAATTGATTCACTTTCTGCAAAAAAATTAAGGTGAATTGCCCAGAGCTGGAGAATTCAATGGCTTGCCTCTCCCCATGGTGAAACCCCGGGTTCCATCCGGCATTCTCGGACCCTTAAAAGTTTGTTTGGCACCAGATGATGCTGATTCACTCTGTGTTGCTGCATTGCTTGATTGTGGAGATGGAGCAAGCAACAGCCCTCTGCTGCTGTGGCTTTGGGCGGCGCGTCCACCACGCCCCTTTCCTCTCCCTCTACCAGCCCATCCTTTCTTTGATCCCATTGAATTTTCTTCACCCTACCACAACATATATGTCACATTGAATTTTTTCATTTTTCTTGTTCTGATTACATGCTTGTGTCACAAGAAACAGTTCCAGGAATCAGAAATCACTTACAGTATTCTCACCAACCAATTCCGGGTGGCTGTTTGGATGAGAGGAATCTTCACCAGATTCAGCATCATCATCATCCAAAATTCCATCAAATTCTGACTTTCTATTCTTCAGAATAGATTTTGGCTGCAGAATTTTCAAAAATTTCGAAACAATTTAACGTCTTTATCGACCATATTATATATATAAGAACAAAGTAGTATCAGTATGTGATTACATTTAGACATACCGAGCATCTAAGCAGCAACCGTACTCGAAGCCCTTTCCTCCAGTTCCTTTCATCATTTAACTTCTCAACCTGGTGAATATGATTTTGGAAACTATCAGCAACTATCGCACAAACCTTAAACCAACTCCAAAGCAAATAAAATTCAAGATTCCTGTGTTTAACATACCGCTCTCTCAGCTGTCTCAGTATTCTCATACTCCACGAGTGCATGTAACTTGAAAAATAAAACAATAACAAGTACAATCATCAAAATCTTTTTGAGTTGATGATATCTATATACTTGAAACGAAAAAAAAATGATGAACAAGTTGAATCCATTATTTTTTTACCTTGTTACACACAAATAAATCGCCTTTGGGACGAGAAGAATTGGATTCTTGAGGATGGCAAATCCTGAACGATTTCACTCTGTCGAAAATAGAAACTGTAAATATATTTATAGTCTTCCATGTATGGAAAATCTGTAACTATGAAGAAAGTTATGTATCCAACCTTCCAACCACATTGAAAATTTTCTCCAAGTTTTGATGAGAATGATCATCAGGCAAATTCTCTGCTACAACAGTACGAGACTACAAAAACAAGAGAAGAAAAAATTCAAACAGAAACATTTTTATAGGATAATTGAAAGGTTAATTCACAGAATATTTTACCTGCAAATCCTCTCTATCTTTCTCTGTAAAAGGGTGCTTACGTCTAACCTTCTTGCCGTCATTGCTTACAACCTTTCAAGGCACCATTGCTGTTATTATAAGCAATGAATTGTGTAATATAATTTAACCGAAAAAAAAAAAAGACTTACAAGCTTTGAAGATGACCGGAGCGCTTGAGCAAGCAAATGGTTGTTACTAACAAGAGATTTGATTTTCTTTGTGGATGCAATAACAGAAATTGGCACTGGTGCAGAGCCAACAAGAATTAATGAATATATAAAATTATTGGAAGTACGTACAAGAAGAAAATGTCAGGAAAAAATTGCTGCAAATTAAATTGCTATTCTTACCAAAACCTTCAATGTCTTTGTTCACATGTTTTGACAAACTTTCATTTGCAAGAAGACCAATGTCACTGAACTGGTATTCAACCTGTTTTTGGCCACAATTAACATCCATCACAAACCCCATATCAGATTCGTAAAATGCAACTTCGAGACACGAAAAACAAATTATTATAGATGTTGAAGATGATGATGATGATCAGGAAGAGATCAATAGCAAGCAAGACCAATGATACCCCTTTAAGAGTTTCAGGAACATTAAAAAAAAAATGGAGACGCACTAAAAAAAAAAAAAAAAAAACAGAGTTCCTCTGAAATGTTTTTGGAAAAATGTTCCTTGGTAGTACAAAAGTGAATTTTCCATGAAAGCAAAAATCTAGTTTTTGAAAGCTAGATAAAGATTGATTCAAATCATAGGAAATTGTTGCAATTCCCTCTTCTGATGTAATTTTTTTTTTTTTTTGGTGTAATTTTGTCTATATATCCAAAATTTTCAAGGTGAGGAAACAACTGAAATTGGATCTGGATCCATAAAATCCCTCTAAGAATCTCATATGATTATATTGGAAATGGGAAATCAGAAATCAAGAATTTCCCAGATCATAAAATCACATCAAACACAAGGAATCGAAAAAAAAAAAAAATGAAAATCTGATAAACAAAAATCATGCATGTAACCTGTTTGACGATTTTTATTCTGAGATCATCGGTGAGGAGATTCTTGGAGGAGTTGGGCATGGCAACATTAGGATTAGAGATGACATACAGAGGCTGTTCCGCCTGGTCTCCAACAAAGAACCAATCCGTCGAGCCACCACCAGTAGTGGCGGCGCCACCCAGATAATGAAAACAAGGATAGTAATACCCGGAAATCGGCACCTGGGCCGGCGCCGGCAGAGTACTATATGATCTGGGCACGAACTCAGGTGCCTGAACATTGAATCTGAACGGCACACTTGCGCTACCGCTACCGTTATCGTGAGCAGTGTTTTTCATGTTCATGGTTTCTTTTTGTTGAATCATCATCTTCTCTTGATCTTCTTCAATCCTCCCAGGTTGTGCTTGTGCCATGATTATTATTAATTTATATATTTTTTTTCTGGGTCCTGTTTAGATTGTTCAATGTGTATCGTTATCTCTCCTGAAGATTAGTAACTGTATAGTTGATATTGAATCCACTTTTGGCGCCCAAATATGGGCAACATGAGGAGAGAGAGAGAGAGAGCTGTGTTGTGTTTTGTGTGTTTTTTCCTTTTACGTACACTTGCCCGTTGCTTGTGGCTTTGACCGTTTTTATTTATTTATTTTTTATGGTTTAGATTTTGTCAAACAAAAGGGTACCTTTTGACTTCTCTCTCCTCTGATCTCTCCCTCTCCCTCTCTCTACTCATATCCTTCCAATTTTGGTGAGGGTAATTTCGTCATTTACTTGCTTATGAAAGGTGTAATCACACACTCGAGTAATTTTAAGCCAAAACATAATAATACTAATAATATATTTTTTTTATTAAAAAAGTGTGAAAATAATTATGTGGATTTAAAAATGACATGTTAAAAATATTGTCAAAAGGCTTACAAAGTCAATTCTAGTATTTTTTTTTTTGAAAGGAAATATATAATTTTTTAAAAATACAAAAAAAGAATAGATTTTTATTTTTTATTTTTCATTTTTCTGGTGTGAAAAAAATAAACATGGGTTTAAAATATTTTTGGCATGCTAAAAATATTGTCAAATATACTTATATTCATACGGTTCGGCTTACCAAAAACTATCACATTACTCTGGTTACATTGTATTTAAAATCACAAGATTGAAGTATATTTGTCTCGTGTTTGATCTTGCCAATAGTGTTTGATCTTACCATGTCTAATTAAGGATGACCATTTTTCCCTAGGGCCCCAAATTCCTGCTCTCCCATCCCTATTTGGGGAAAAAAAAAATAGGGAAATTGGGGGGTTTTACTTAAATATGGGAAATGTGGAAACGGGAAAAACGAGGAAAATGGGGGAAAATGGGAGAAAATGGGGAAATGGGGATGGGGATGGGGATGGGAATGGGGGGGACCTATATTTATCCCCATTTCCTCATTGGCCATCCCTATGTCTGACAAATCCTTAATCCAACTGGTATCCTATTTTATAATATATATATATATAAAGGGCAGGATCCATGGCCTCATTTTTTTACACAATTTTTAACATAACTTCTTAGCCATTGGATCTTATTTCTTTTAATGCATAGAATTTATTCTCTTTTTCTTTTCTTATTTTTTCTTTTCTTATTTGTTACAGACATTGTCTCTCACATGATTAATTCTTTATCTCTCCAGAATATTATTATTTTATTAAATTCTCTCACCTTAATTAATTTTATGTCTTTAATTTATTTTTCTTTTATTTACTTTTTTTCCTTTACACGTTTTTTTTTTCTTTTTTAACTTAACATAAAACCAAAACATATCACTCTTACTTTTCAGTCTTTAAAATCCCTTTATTTATTTATTTTTTCTTTCTATTTTTTTTTTTACTATTCTTATTTCTCAATTTAATTCATTTAAAATCAAAAAATTTATACATGTAATCATTTTCCTCTTTTATTTTTCTTTTGAATTTTTTGAACTATTGAACATGTTTTATTTTACAAATTTTAGTAATGAATAACTTTATAGATTTTATTGATTTGAGATGGGCAAATCATAGGACAACAGAGCTGGGTAAAGTACATCCAGCATGCCAAACATGTTTTAATGATTTTATAGATCAAGTTATATATTCATTTGTAGTTTTTCATTAATTTACTTATTGCACATAGATTTTATTTTACAAATCTTTGTATAAATGAAGTCATGTATGATATTTATGTTCAACTTTGCAAATATATTAACAAGACCAATAAAATTGTACAACTTTGTAAAAGTACAGCTCATAAACTAATGATATAAGAAATGATTAAAGAGGAAAAGAGAAAAAAAAAAAGGAAGAAAATAAAAGAGGAGAGTGATTACATGTATAAATTTTTTGATTTTAGATGAAGTAAACTGAGAAATAAGAATAGTAAAGAGAGAGAGAGAGAGAGAGAGAGAGAGAGAGAGAATGAAACAAAATAAAAGGATTTTAAAGACTGAAAAGTGAGAGTGATATATTCTAATTTTAGGTTAAGTAAAAAAAGAAAAAGAAAAAGAAAAAGAAAACGTGTAAAGGAAAAAAGAAAAGAAAAGAAAAATAAATTAAAGACATAAAATTAATTAAGGTGAGAGAATTTAATAAAATAATAATATTATGGAGAGATAAAAAATTAATTAGGTGAGAGATAATGTCTGTAATAAATAAGGAAAGAAAAATAGAATAAATCATATCCATTAAAAGAAGCAAGATCCAATGGCTAAGAAGTTGTGTCAAAAATTGTGTAAAAAAATGGGACCATGGATCCTGCCCCCAATAATTAATAATTAATTAATGGGGCAGGATCCATAGCCCCATTTTTTTACACAATTTTTGACACAATTTCTTAACCATAGGATCTTGCTTCTTTTAATGGATAGGATTTATTCTCTTTTTCTTTCCTTATTTATTACAGGCATTGTCTCTCTCCTAATTAATACTTTATCTCTCCAACATATTATTATTTTATTAAATTCTCTCACCTTAATTAATTTTATGTCTTTAATTTATTTTTCTTTTCTTTTTTCCTTTACAAGTTTTCTTTTTCTTTTACTTTTTCTTTTACTTTTTTTTTTTTCTTTTTACTTCTGAAACTAGAACATATCACTCTCACTTTTAAGTCTTTAAAATCAATTTATTTATTTTTTAATTTTTTTCTTTTACTATTCTTATTTCTCAATTTACTTCATCTAAAATCAAAAATTTTATACATGTAATCACTCTCCTCTCAGAACAGTCTTATATAAACAATTCTAAAAGAACCAAAATATTTTTCTTTTTAATTTTAGATTGTTAATAAGATTGTAACATGTAGACTGTTACAATCTTATTAAAATTTTCGTTGTAAGATTGTAACATGTTAGATTTCTTTTTAATTTTTGCTTTGGAAAAAAATTGATTTTGTTTATTTTGTCTTCTTTTCAAATAGATATGATGATATCTACTTTTATAAACATATTTTATGATTGAGAAATAAATAAATAACTAAATAAAGGGATTTTAAAAACTTAAAAGTGAGAGTGATATGTTCTAGTTTCAGAAGTAATAAAAAATAAAAAAAATAAAAAAAATAAAAAAAAACTTGTAAAGGAAAAAAGAAAAGAAAAGAAAAAATAAATTAAAGACATAAAATTAATTAAGGTGAGAGAATTTAATAAAATAATAATATGTTGGAGAGATAAATTATTAATTAGGAGAGAGACAATGTTTGTAATAAATAAGGAAAGAAAAAGGGAATAAATCGTATCCATTAAAAGAAGCAAGATCCTATGGCCAAGAAATTGTGTCAAAATTTGTGTAAAAAAATGGGGTCATGGATCCTGCCCCTTAATTAATTACATATAATTATATGTTACTCTTTTTTCAATAAAATCACCTCTACAAGCTTTATTATTATTTATTTTTTTACAAAGACATAAATAAAAATTATATGTAAACACCCCTTTCATTCTAATAATTTAAATTATATTTATTTACTAATTAATTTAATTAGTTTAACTATTAATTATAAGAAAATGTGTTTGTTAAAAAAATTAAAAGAAAATATCGACCGTTAACACAAGGATTTGCTATCATCAAAAAAAACCCACAATCATTGTTCATATATAATATTAGAGCTAATAATTTCAAACCGGCCTATTAGCTCAGTTGGTTAGAGCGTCGTGCTAATAACGCGAAGGTCGCAGGTTCGAAACCTGCATGGGCCATTCTTATTTTTTTTTTTCAACTTTTTTGGAGTTGCAGTGGAAGAGAGAAGAGACACTATAGAGTACAACAGAGAGAGAGGTTTTCTTTTCTCGTCTCATAAAAATACTTTTTTGTGTTGTTTAATCTCAACATCTTATCATTGCAATTTTGTTTTGTTTTTTGTTTTCATATTTGGATTCGTCAACATTGTTTTCTTCATTTGAGAGACTTGGTTGGTTGCACATGTATTGCTTGATAGAATACCTGAAAGAGGGTGCTCATATCATTAGACCGACTTGTAACTAATAGACCCTTTTAATGATTTTTCATGCAAATTGATTGAGTTTTTTCTGTGTTTGTTATTTGATGACTACTACATAAAACCCCATAGATCATGCATATTAAAGCATTTGTATATGTGTCTGTTCACTTGTGCATATCTGTTTTGATGGGCAAAAAAAAAAACATGATTTTGCTTTTGTTTAACATATGATAATCCCATTTTAGATTTCAATGAATCATCTCATTTCATGGGAATTTTGTCTGAGATCTTTAAATTGTAGACATATACATATGCTTTCCCCATTCACAAGTGGGTTCAACATCTAATGATGTAATGTGCCAGGTTTTCTGTATTGCTACTAATCTTAGTTTTAAGGAACTTCATCAATCTTTTGTTACATTCTTCCCTTGTTTGATTCTTGATTGCTTTACAAATTCCAATGGTTCGAAGTATACTAGTTTGATGGTTAGAGGAGCTAAATTGAAGGAAGAATGGGAGATGTCAACACCATTACTACTGATGCGATATTGCAATTTTGCAATATATATGGGAAGGAGAAAGTGAGGTATGTTCTGAAACTTTTTTGCTGTATTGACAAAAATTGCTTGATGGATGAATTGTAAACAGTATTTTGGTGATAATAGACATATATGTGGAGGAAGGGATATAGTTGCAACTTTTGTCTTAATATTAACCAATTAGAAGCAAGCATATATAGGTGATTCTCTAGTTAGATCGGTCCTGAAATTGTTTTTTAGGATCGTAGCTATGTAACGTTATATAGTCACTTATAGTCACTTTCACTTGAAATTGAATGGTAATAGATATCATGAGGAATTCTTCTTTACCTTTGTTATAAATTACTAAAAACTGATCAAGATAAGGATTAATGCTCTATATATAATTCTTACATAATGGAAATTAACTTGACAAATCTTAATTTAATCCACAATTCAGAAAGTGCTTCATACTCTACCATCAAATTATAAATAATATATCCATTCACCATAGGCTGGATTCTTACTTGGTCAGATAAAAAAGAATTCAGACTCTACTATATTTTATATTTCCATCTCTTACCAGAAAAGCTTTTCCATCAAACCATTGCAAAGATAAAAGCCAAATTGAAGTAGTCTACCATTCTCCATTAATTATTATCTTGAATGCACTTGTATTGAGACTGCTATCTTATTGCATTATGCAAAGTGCTTGTGGAAGTAATCTTTTAATAGCCAGCCTCAAAATGACACTTGTATATCCACTGATGAAATTGTTTAAGTATCTGTGTGTGTGTGTGTGCGCATGTGCATGTGTATATATATGTATATTGATGCCTTATCTTTTTGAATTCAGTTGACTTGCTTACAACATGCCAGTTTTATATGAGATCCTAGTCATGGTTTAGGTTTTCTAATCACATGTTACTTACATGAATATTCTTGGAATACTATAATTCATGTGTTTCTAAATTTTTTGAAATAAAGAATTTAAGTGCATTATGATGCATGTAGCTTATACATCAGTGGTGATAGTTTTTTGGATTTTCCACTGTACTGGTTGAGTATATGAAATGAAAAAGAATTTACAAATCACATGTTATTCATTATCTTAACTATTATTATAAATCCTCTTTAGATAGCCATCTCTGCTGTCACACTCCACTGTGGATTGTAGTGGGGATGAGGAAAGAAGATTGAATCTTGAGTTAGATACAGAGGTTTCTTTCTAGTTTAGTTTAATTTGGATGTTATGAGTTGACATCACCAAACATCAAATTTAATTCAGAATTTCCATGTAGAATGCAAATTTATAGTAATGCAAGAGAGTTAGAGTTTCATTAGTTGGAGAAAAATCATGACATTAGGAAAAATGAAAATGTGTTGCTAGCTTAATGTTTTGAATCCTCTGTTTTAAAAGATCTTCAAGAGGACCATACACTAGTTCATGAACTATAGATCTTTTCATAGAATCATAGCTAGTGCCATTATTAAAAAATTATTTTTAAAGTTTTTAGATCTTTTAGTTATGGATGTGTATCAGAGTGTTTAAGTACTTTTATTGTTGGGTCCTTTCCTAACAACTTAAAATTTTAGATCTGATTGTTACTAACATAGTTTTAGAGTCTAGTTATACCATGGAGTCCTTTGGTCAAATCCCCCCACGTGATTATATTTGAATTTGTTGTGTGTTTGTGTTTGGGCTCGAGCCATGTCTGTTGATCTTGCACGTCGGGGGGAAGGGGGGTGTGTGTGTGTTCAAGTGCTTAAATTAATACTATTGTTGAGTCATTTCCTATCAACTTTTAGGTCAATGGTTACAAACAATGAAATCCTTTGTTATGTCAAACCAATTTTGATAGTTTAAGGTATATAAATGATGCTTTAAAGTGCTTATAATCTCTAGATGGCTGCAAAACAATACAATTGTTTTTTTCCCGGGAGTGGCCATTGGGTTGTGTTCACCATAGTGGCGTGGTCACTTTCCAAGCTAAAACCAATGAAAATGTTTCAGCCTTCCACAGTTTTTGCTTATAAATGAACCACCAGGCCTGTCCATCACAGACCGTCCAAATTAGTTGTGAATTAACTTCAATTCCTATTGATCATCACTTTGCAAGAAGAAGCTATGGGTCACAACAAGCTCCTCTTCTCATACTCCTCCACTATTTCCTTCCTTTTAATCCTGTCTTTGTTTGATCCCGTTGTTTCTCTTTTCCCTTATTATGGCGGAGGCGGTGGCGGTGGCGGTGGCAGAGGCCAGTTTGATAACAACTTTTATGATAGATCATGCCCCTACTTGCAAGTCATTGTTAGAAATGGTGTTCGTGCTGCTGTTAAAAATGACAACAGGATAGCTGCATCCCTTCTTCGGCTCCACTTTCATGATTGTTTCGTGAATGTAAATATATCCTTAAATCTATTCTTTCTCGATTTTTCAATGCCCCTTAAATAATTAACTTATATCACATTCTGTGCTAAAATTAAGTCAAACTAATAGTATATATGGGTCCTTCTATGGTCAGAATGGTCATGAATTTTAATTTTTTTTGTTTAGCTTTGTAACGTTACAGTGTCTCTGCTCTGTAACGTTACAAAAGGAAGATCAACTTAAAACTTTGTTTGATTGTAGGAAGACATGAGACATTATAGAATATAATGTTTATCATACATTTCACTTCAAATCTCTTTTTTTTTTTTTTCCAAGTTGCATGCATGGCCTTTCAAAGTGTTTACTGTGTAGTAGTTTTTGACTGATATGCCCTTATGTAGTTATGAATATATATCAGAAGTCTGTTAAGCACATCATTCTAGTTTCTCTCCTAAGCATTTTGTATGTTTTGCTTCTCCATTTGATTACATTTCATCTTCAAACGTAAGTGTGTAAACTATCAGGCATGGACAGCTATGTTTTTGTGTAGTCTTGCAACCAGGATAATTGGTAACGTTACTTAAATTTCTGGTTATGTGACTTGGACTAATTTGAAGAGTAACATTAAGTAATTTTTTTAGATGTAAGAAAATAGAGAATCAAAAGACTATATGGTTAACTACACTGTAAATGATCACTTGCTTGTGATAACACAAGAATTTCAATCTCCCTCTGTCTGTTTGTAGTAAATTATATATGATCTCAATAGATGTTTAAGTGAGAGGCTGAAAAATTATAGAAATTTTTTGCTTTGAATATATTCTTCCAAACACTTTCTCTGATGTTACACCATGCAGGGTTGTGATGCCTCGATTCTTCTCGATGACACGGACGTTTTCAAGAGTGAGAAAAACGCTTTGCCAAACCGCAATTCAGTCCGAGGATACGAAGTCATTGACAGCATAAAAGCAGATGTTGAAAGAGCTTGTCCATGGACTGTTTCATGTGCTGATATCTTGACTCTTGCAGCTAGAGAGGCTGTTCTCCTGGTAACAACAAATAACATATCATTTTGTGTGTCTTTCAATTGATTACTTGTTCTATTCTTCATTATTTTCTTGCATGTCATGTGTTTTTTAGTCAGGAGGGACCTTCTGGCCAGTTCAACTAGGCCGGCGAGATGGACTGACTGCTGCAAGTGAGGATTCAGTCATTGCACAATTGCCATCACCTATTGAGCCTCTTGAAAACATCACTGCCAAGTTCACAGCTAAAGTTCTTGACATAAAGGATGTTGTAGTCCTCTCAGGTTATTGTTCTTCACTTCGTTTTTTCGGTTTTTAGTATCCATTGATATACATACCCTTCTCTTACTTTATTTTTTATTTTTTGTTGTTGATGTTTTCAATGTGAGATTCATTTTCATCTCTAACACATTACGTTACGGAAAAAAAACTCATGTTTCAGGAGCACACACGATAGGATTTGCTCAATGCTTCCTCTTCAAGCATAGACTCTTCAACTTCCAGGGCTCCGGCCAGCCTGATCCTACACTGGATGCTTCTACCCTCATAGACTTGCAAAAAACCTGTCCCAACGAAGCTACATCAAACAACAAACTTACTCCTCTTGACTCTCCAAGTGTATACAGATTCGATAATTCATATTATACGAACCTCATGAAGAACACGGGGCTCCTAGATTCCGATCAAGCATTAATGGGGGATCCAACCACTGCTGCATATGTTAAGTCCTATAGCATGTACCCCTATCTTTTCTCTAATGATTTTGCTGCATCAATGGCAAAGATGGGCAATATCGGAATACTAACAGGGACCGATGGGCAGATTAGGAAAGTATGTGGTTCTGTTAATTAATTAATAAGTTTAGGTGTAATCAAATATTAATAGTACTTCAAACTCACCAGTTGTGTTTCTAATGCATGTATGATGAACACCTTATGGTTATGAGAAAGTTTATAAAAATTATATATTTTGATAGAGCTTTTGTCTAGAAACCAATCATGGTGGTTTCCCACTACATATATATGAGAAAACTTTGTACTCCGACTAGTCCAGCATATACAGAAAATATGCATTAATTTATCAAAATTTTCTGGTTTTCCCACTATCATTTTGGATCAAGAAAAGTGCTTTTTGAGAGAGAAAATGCACATAGATCTAAAAAAGAAGCCGACAAGGAATGCATGGATTCAAAAATATAAAAGAAAAGCTGGTAAAGATGCCTGAACAGACCAACTTCTTTGTTTTTATTTTATTTTTCAAACTCCATTAATGAGATACTGCCATTGTCTTCTGGAAAGCACTTTTATCCTTCTCGATCTTTAAAAAAATAATGTGTCCATTCTTGTATTTTTTATATAATTGGATCTGCCAAAACTATTGCATTATCATCATTATCTTCTCTTCTTGATGGTCAGAGACATATTCCCTGATTTCAGATTAGATTCTCTCTGTGTGTTTCCAATATATTGCTAGTTCTTGGCTTCTGTGGTGTGTAGTTTATGACCTGTGAGCTGTGACTTCAAACCTGTCCTGTTTTTCCTGGTTTGGGTTTTTTGGAGTCAATAACAAGGCAACAATGTTCAGCCCAGGGGTCCTCTACATTTTGTCGTGCGAGAAGAATTACACTATGCCTATTTTATAAGTATGTGTAAAGGGTTTTTTATCTCTTCGATAATGTGGGAGTAGATAGCTTCGTTATGAAAGTATATATTTGAACCGTGTATATATATATATATATTTGATTTTTGCGATCTCAATGAACCACTCACCCACTAGATGTAAAAAATTATTGTAATGCTTCAAAAATTAATAAATTATTTGTCCAAAATACTTGCATACAAGAGAATGAAGAAATAGAATTTTTTTTTTTTTTTTTTTTTGAAATTTGATACTTAACAATCAAGGTTATGTCAATACTTGTTGAAATCAAACTTCATGTGCAACCCGAATATCTACTCGGTTACTCCTACAGTTGGAATATATATATATACTCCTATATTTAGAAGATATCTAATCCCAAGACTTGTTAAGGCCAAACAGTACATACACTAATGCACAATCTAAAAATTTACTTGATATCAGAAAATTACTCATCAGATATATTTGTAAAATATGTATAGTGTTATTCACACCGTCCACCATTAACGTGGGAGATGCACGCCACTTAGTAGATGGGATGTGCAAGGCATGGATCAATTGGCTGAATATTTGAAAATAATTTCCAACTTTTGCTACCAGAAAGATAAAACTTGTTGACCTTTAATAAAAAGAAGAAAAAGAAAAAAAAGAAAAAAAAAAAAAAAAAGAAAGAAGAAGAAGCTAACTTATCTTACACGGTTACACACTTACACCTAAGAAAAACAATTTTAAAAATGAAAGATAATTAGCACATTAAGCTTCATTCGGTGCAAAAAAAGATCATTTTGTCAGTAGTTGAAAAATGAGGCGGTAGAGAAGATGACCATTAATGGAATACCTTATTCTATGGTTTCTTTTTAAATTTAATAATATAGCACTGCACAATCACATTCCACTTTCATCTTGTTGAAAGAAATTATTAAAACTTCTTTTTTCAATCTTGTATGAAAAAATAATACAAGTGTAGTTTCTATATATATCTACATCCACGGCCAGAAGAAATCAACTGTCACAGAATCACGTAGAGAGAAAGTGCATGCCACTTGATATAGAAGGAGACATCCAATAATCATGATTTATTGAAAACACAATTTACAAGTTCTATCCACACACACCAGATAAAATGAAAAAGGGAAACAATGAATTCAATAAGTTTTTTTTAAAAAAAAAAAATAAAAATGGAAATATTGTTTTCATCAAATCTCCATGTAAATGTTCATGTTCATGTTACTCAAAGGGAGAGAGCTTAATAATGTGATTATGTAGTATTCGATCATGTTATCTTCATTGCCTACTTTTTATTTTATTTCCAATAAGATGGAAATGAACTTCAAATGTATAAAATTATAAATTTTTAGATACAATATTGATACTTTCTTAGTTTTTGAATATTAACTTATTATGTTAAATTCCTATAAAAACAAAAAATAATTTCCATTGAATTTTGTCATTCGAATACAAACACTATATATGATTTGTATATATGTTTTTTTTTTTTGAAGTATTACATTATTATATAAATTCGGATTTTTTGGGGAGATGGATGATTCGAACCTGCAATCCCGTAGTACAGGCCGGTATAAGAGGTTTACCACCGGACCAATCTCATATCGTCATATACATTTGCATATATATATATATATATTTTTTTAAGTATTATATAAATTCGGGTTTTTTTTTTAATAGGATGAGGACTTGAATCGATCCACAATCTTGTGATATAGGTAAGAGGGGTATACTACCAAACGTCCAAACCAACCTTATCTTGTCTATATTTACATTTAATTAAGAAATCAATTTAATAATTTTATATATTTATTTTTATTTTGATAATATCTATTAATTCGGAACCAAGTATTTTTTATTAAAAGTTTTAGCCATTGATATTTATTTTTATTTTAACAATATCTATTAACATGTCAATTTATTAGTTGAGCTACGATGTTAAAAGTAACACTTTATATTTTTATACTTTATTTATTTATTATTTTAATCAATGACCCAATGTACGGATTGCCTTCCAAAAGGTGGCAAAAGCAACCATGAATCTTTTCACATCAATTCCTCCTTCCTTTGGCTTTACTACGAGGGAAAATTGTACAAATTTACCCTAACGTTTCCTATTATAATATAATATTCAACAAATGCATTTAATTGCACAAACAACCCCTTATATTAGTCAAATATGGTTAAAAATAACCATTGACCATTTTTTTTAAAGCCCCAAATTGCCCCTGCACTTTATTACAAAAAAATCTTAATTGTCTTTTATTTAAAACATTATCTACTTTAAATTATTAGAATATAAAAAATAAATACTAAACATAATCATTTTTAAATCAAAAAAATTCAAAAGTAATATATTAAAAACAAACAATTTAGGAAAACTTTATTTTGAGAAAATAAAATTTAATAATATTTTAAAAACAAAACAAAAAAAAATGTTATTTTGAGAAAATATAATTTAAAATTATGCAAGTCCAATATGAATAGTGGTAATATGCTATAAATTTTTGAATTTTTTTTTGTTTTTATTATATTATTTTTGAATTTTTTTTATTTAAAAAGGATTATGTTTAGTATTCTAAACACAAATGTAAATCAAATCATCAAAAATTTGAAATAAAAATATAATAATTTGTAATAATAAAATATAGTAGCACCGAAAATTTATTCAATGTTCATTTCTATAAGACAAAATAATTTGACTCAATATAAATTAGGCATTATATTCTGATTCAAAAATAAAAAAATAAATACTAAATATAATCCTTTTTAAATAAAAAAAATGTTTTAAATTTTAAAAATATATAGCACATTACCACTATTCATATTGGACTTGCATAATTTTAAATTATATTTTCTCAAAATAACATTTTTTTTTTTTGTTTTTAAAATATTATTAAATTGTATTTTCTCAAAATAAAGTTTTCCTAAATTGTTTTATTTTTAATATATTATTTTTGAATTTTTTTTGATTTAAAAAGGATTATGTTTAGTATTTATTTTTTATATTCTAGTAATTTAAAGTAGATAATGTTTTAAATAAAGGGCAATTAAAATTTTTTTGTAATAAAGTGCAGGGGCAATTTGGGGCTTTAAAAAAAATAATGGTCAATAGTTATTTTTAACCTTATTTGACTAACAGGAGGGGTTGTTTGTGCAATTAAATGCATTAGTTGAATATTATGCCATAATGGGAAACGTTATGGTAAGTTTGTGCAATTTTCCATTACTACAATTGCACAAATTATTATTTTTTCATAATTTCTTCCGATAATTTCAAAAAACAAAACAAAATCAAATTTTACTAAAGGAGAAAGAGCTTTCATGCAGTGTATTCGCCATTAACTATGATCTTACCGTAACACCAAATTCGTTTCGTAATAAGATTGCAACTGACTATATATATATATATATATAAATATATATTCGGTGCATTTTTTTTTTTTATATATAGAAACTAGAAAGATATGGGTAGTGCTAATGGCCTCGGGACAAAATAATAAAAAACATAAAAGTTTCCACTCCATTTATGAAATAAGACAATAAATAGAGTGATTTCTAGATGATTAATCGGTCAACGATTTAGGTAGTAAAAACCTACTAATATAAAATGCAATAAAGAACGTAACGAAAGTAAATAATAACGAGGACAAGACATATGGTAAAACTTAGGTGATCGGAGAAACATATACGGGTTGTTGCCTTAGCAACTGAGCAAAATCCACTATTTCGAAAGTAATACACACTCTGGTCTCTCTTTCTCACTAAGGTTTCACACCTTTACTGTGGCTTTTAGGACTCTTTTCCTATTTGATATTATCACGTGTTTAATGCTATTGATTCCAAGTCTGCTTTGGACTCTGATAGCCTGATATATTGGAGAGAAAATCTATTTGTTTCTTTGTTGAAATCCTGGCGGATTGTGATAGCTGTATACCTTATATACGGTGGAGAAACCCTTAATATGTGATTTTTCCTATCTATATATGCCGAGTAGAGCCAAATATACATGGTCTTCTACTCGGCTTACTCGGCATTGCTAGCCTTGTTTGTTTCTTTATTAATGTTGTGCTGGTATGAGATGGCTTATCCACATGGGACGCTTGCGTGTCCTTCAATTGATATTTTGACTCTTTACTTACATGACAAGATCGGTCCGTGCTATTTGGTAACATGTCTTCTTAGCGAATATTATGTACAATAGTAAGTTTTATGTTTTTATCCTGTGCCTTTAAAGCACATGTTAACATTACTCATACTATATATACAACTCAAAAAACTAACATGAAATTCAATCCAAATGAATTGATTTTTAAATTAATTTTTGTTGGGTTCTCTTGCACCAGTTATATATATATATACACACTAAAGTATTAAGCAATCTCCTTCACAAAACCATTTGAAAAGTTTATGCTTTCATTTGATTTTCATTTTTATAAAAGTACTTTTGTCACCACCATATCACAACTCCTTTCCTTCCAAAAGGAGCTCTACATAAAAAAATAAAAATAAAAAGCAAACAAAAAGAAATCATCAATTCCTTCCATTCCTAAATCTCATCACCACCTTTCAAAAAAAGAAAAAGAAAAAGGAAGTCTCTTATTATTATTTTATTTGTTTAGTTTTTCTTTTTGGTTTCTCCTCCAATGAACTCTAATTAAAAACATTTTTAATCTCACAAACCAGGAAAAAAAAAAAAAAAAAAAACTTCAAACACAAATCTTATAAACCACAAAACTCTCTAAAACCTCTCAAAAACCCTAAAAACACTTTGCAGGTGACTGACTGACTTATAATTTATAATTTATATTTACAAGAACTCACTCACATGTCTACACCAGTACTAGAGCAGCAACCACCGCCAGTGGAGGTGACCCAGCAAGCCTACACGTCCCATTCGGGTTACGGGTCTGTCGGGCCAGTGATTGCAGTGCTTGCGGTGATCACCCTGCTAGGAGTCATAGCGGCGATGATTGGGAGGCTGTGTTCGGGTCGTCCGATATTGGGTCATGGTGGGCAGTACGATTTGGAAGGCTGGGTTGAGAGGAAATGCTCTTCTTGTATCGACGGTGGGGTCGGTCCACCTCCAATCCGACCCAGTATCCCTGTTGCTGAACCGGTTCTAGAAGAGGCTCCTCAGGAAATAAAACAACAACATGAAGCAGCTCAACAGAAATCTCATGGAAAACAACAAGCAAGTAGTAGTGAATCATAGATTTTTCATGGTAGGTTTTATATATATATATATATATAATTTCTTAATATCATTATTGAGATGCAACATCATAGATTCATAGGATGTAATTTTTTATATATTAATATATAAATGTTAGATTTTTCATGGAAGAAAACGTGCATATAATAAAATTTTTATTTTTATTTTCCTTTTAGATTTATTGTGAGAGAATTTTAATTTGTTAAATAATTTGGTAATAAATCCCTCAAAATTTAGTTTAATTATAGATGAATTCAAATGGTTTTGTTTTTTATTTTTATTTTCTTTCTTTTTGTATATATTGAGTTTCTATATAATTTATCAAAGGTCATCAATAAAAATAAATAAATAAACCAATTTACATCCTTCTGAGTTCTGAATCAAATCATTCATTGGAATATGTTAATGAATATAAATAGTCATACACTTGGGCCTCTTGCCAATGTGGTCGGACTCTCCCCTGGGAGCCTCCACCACCACGGTTCAACGTCCAATGTGTGCGTGTATATATTTAATTATTTGTCCCCCTTGGCCTTTACTCCCAAGGGTGGTTTGGTGTCCCACCAATTGTGGGTGCTCTCTCCCCGCTTGTGGGAGCTGTAATCCAGGCTGCACTAGTAGTGTCCAATCTCGCAAGGTCCCAGACTCCCAGCAGTTGTTGTATATTCAAAAAAAAAATATATATATATATATATAAACAGTAATGTGTGAAATGCGATAGATTATAATCATTTTATGATCATCTTATTGTTGTTTTAGAGTTTATAATTATATACTATCCTTTAATGTTTCAGATATTTGTGTGTATATGTGACGGTTTAAGTCGTTAGTAGTTTAGATTATCGTTTAAGTTTGCATTATAACATTCCTTGTTAGGCATAGGAGACAATAAAGTTTCTCAGCTTCATTCATGCCATTGTGGGGTTTTGGTATTACAGTTCATGATCTATCGATATCAAACAATAAATATACGAACATGTATCTATTCTTACAAAAACTTGAGCTAGATATACCATCAACTAAACTCTTTTTACAACCGAACCAGATTGAGCGGTGGTAAACTTTTTAAATCTTAACGACATCAATTAGGTAGATGTTAGTATCGATATAAACTCTCTATCAACTTTCCAGTTTTGTAAACTTTTGATAAAGTATAACAAATCTCCACCGTTCACGCAGCACATATATATAGCCACTTTAAAGTTTAAATCAATCTGTTTAATAAAAACCCTTGTCTTTAAAACATTTTTTCTCAATAAAATGAAAGAAAATAGAACTTCATATTATATATGTCACATAAGGTGAGTTCTCATATGCAAACATAGTAAGTAAGATTATGTTTATCATGCTTGTAATGTTACGATTTTTTTTTATATTTTTTTTAAGAAAAATTGTTTAAACTTTATAACATTACTGATTTACAAGAAGACTAAAGAGAGAATCACTATAATATAACCAGCTACAAATCGGAAGCTATAGGTAGCATGAGAAAGAATACATACAGTTGGAGGCGGCCCGTAGTGGAAAAAAGAAATAAAATATGTGAGCCCCATGTATTTATTACGAGAATCCCATATGTTTTATCATTTTTTTTCCACTACGAGACTCTGACGGTACGTAGCAATGCTTTAGGTAGCATCAGAGCCGGCCCTGAAGGGGTGCACCGAGTGCAACCGCCCTGGGCCCCAAAATATTTTCATTAAAGTCCATGCAGTATGTGAAATGATATGGGCCCAATTCATTTTAAAAAAAAATTATAGATATATAAAAAATTAAAAAACTATGACTCTATGATATTAAAAATTGAAAAGTAGCATGCAGTCTATGAATTGTGGGCCCAATTCATTAAATTCTATGAGCTTACTAGACTTTTAAAAAGTAGAAAACAAATTATTTTATTAATTCTGCCGACAAGTTTAGCGCCGGCACCACTCCACAAGTACAACAAGACACCACTCTATCTATTTTTCCTTAACTGCTAAAAAAAATCATTTTTTAATATACAATTTATTAGAAAAAAATCAGAAAAAGATTTTCTATTTCTCCCGTTATTAGTCTGACACTCAGAATATCAAAGATATATTGTTTCACAAAATTTTTTTTTACTCACTTCTCTCATTCTTTCATTTTTCGAAGCTCTCTCTAGCTCTATTAGTTTCTTGTTCTTCACTTCTTCTGAGTTCTGAGTAGAAACTCTACTCATCTCTTAGTCATTGAATTACTTGTCTTTGGAGATCGTTGACTTTGCCAAATCATTCACAAGGTAATAATTTTCCAACTCTTATTTTTTAATGTTGTATTTGATAACTATTATCTATTGATCTAACAATTGGAAGTATGTTTTAATCATGAATTTATTTTGCACTTTGCAGGAGAAGCAAATTGGATTTGGATTGCACTTTGAGTCTTTGACTCTTTAAGGACTTCGAATTTGCATTCTGCTTTTCTACATTCACCAGGTTCTATTGTTTCATTTTTTGTGTTTTAACAACTTTGTTTGTTTGTTAAGGTACTTTGGTTTTTAAGGTTTTATTCATTTTTGTTAAACATGTTTCCTAAAAAACATAAATCTGGTAGTGAAAAAAGGAAACAAAGACAGAGAATAGAAGAAATGGTTGAATCTCAAAAAGGAGCTTTAGATAAATTCTTTGTTAAAAATATAGGTTTAGGTTGTTCACAACAAACTGAACCAAGTCATGTAGAAGAATTAAACGAAGCTGAAATTGATGAAATTCAACCTGATGGAACAGAACAATCAACTCCTTTAGATATTTATGATCCAAAAAATTGGGATAACATTGATAACAAAACAAAGGATCTATTAGTGGAAAAAGGTCCTATAAGAGAAACAAATCTTGAATTTCCTTTGGATGATAACTCTAGACATTTTTCATATGCAAATTACACTCGGAAATTACCAAATGGAGAGACTCAAGATAGGAAATGGCTAGTATACTCAAAGGATGTGAACAAAGTATATTGTATCCAAAAATGCTTATTACAACTTGGTCTGTTTACTTGCTCTTTGTATCCAAAAAAAATATATATATATAAATAAAGGGGCCCTTTTCAGAATTTTCGCCCCGGGCCTCCAATACGTCAGGACCGGCCCTGGGTAGCATATCCCAAATTGTGTAGGGTCCCCATCCACTTTACAATATTTCATGATTTTCATCACATTTTCACATGGATCTGGCTTTGGGTACCCGATAAAAATAGAATAATTTTTTATCATTAAGAAATAGAAAAGGACTTGATTGATAATTGAAAAGACATGTGGAGTGAGCAGCTTTTGTCCGAGAAGCCACCCACTCTACATGAAAGAAGTATCAACTCAAAGCAAAAGGTGAGTGACCCTCACCAATTTAGTACTTTTTTTTAGTGTACAAAATGTGTACTGTGTTTTTTGGGACTTGCTCTTTGCAACTTCATGTCTTCATGGCATTGCTCTAATAAGATTCTGTTGCAGTCAATATCTTTGAGTGCCAACTTTGGATTAAGTGCAACCTACTTAATTGACTGACTAATTATAAATTATTAACCTTTCACTCCGAGCACTAATTGATTAATTAATTAATTACACACTGTTCATTTTTGGCTCTTGGGTCTAAACTCTGGCCCGTGTAGGTCACAAATAAAATATATAAAATTATAACCAGGAGTGATTGAATTGATAATTTTTTTTTTTAATTAATGTTTTTATTAAATAATCAAATATACACTAGTGGCATTTTGAACGTTTTAGATAATTACATGGCATATTGGTGAGTGGATTTGGAGTGGGCCCACTCCAATCCAATATAACAGCCCAGATTTGCTTGGTCTTGGGCCAATAACCATCAAGGCAATGATATAATGGGCCGTTTAAAAGCCCGGCCCAGTTATATTTTGATCCACCAATCATTTTAAAAGCCCATTATTGATGTGCCCAGACCAGCCCATTTGTGTAATTCCCCTACTTTGTCTTGGGCTGATAACCATCGAGTTGAGAAAAATATGGGCCCAATAAAAGCCCAGTCCAGTTCCATTTTGATCCACCAATCATTTTAAAAGCCCATCTTGTTAAGAAGTCAATATAAACATCCTTGATGTTAAGGGGAAAGTTCATTTCTAACCATTTGAAACATTGTATAAACGTTTATAACCTACTTTCAAATTTTAATTGTTTATAATCTAATTTTTATGCTATTACCATAATGCCCTATATAAAAGCAACCATTAAAAAAAAAAAAAAAAAAAAAAAAAAAAAAAAACCCTTTCCCTTTACTCTTCTTCTCTTCCACGACATCTCTTTTCCTCCTCTTTCCTTCTTTCTCTTCTTCTTCCATTTTCAACTTCAAAAATTCAGGGATCTTACCAAATACAACCCAAAATTTTGTAATAACACAAAACTCATGTAAAGGAAGTTTGTAATCTTAATAGAAATTTGTAATCTATGTTACAAAAACAATAGAACCTAGAAACATACTCAAAATGAAAAGGAAGTTACTTTTCCCATTAAAATGGAGAAATGATTTATAAGAGTATAAACAAAAAAAACAAGCAACGCAAATTCGCTTCTTTGATTTTTCTCTACAGAAACTTGAAGCCTTGAACGAAGACTTGGATAGATCTTGACATTTTTGACTTGCATTGAAAACAAGAATGTGCGTTTGAATAATGTTGTTAAAGAAAATGTCAAAAACTCCAACTAACATTATATAAATATTTTCCCCATAAAATAAAACACAAACACGAAGTGAGAGAGAATCATTTGAAAATAAATATTTTTACAACATAAATAAATAAAAGATTCCAATGTAAAACCAAATTCTAATTTATTTTTATTTTTTAAAAAAAAGTGGGTTTTTTTAGATGATTTTAAAGGGATTTTCTCAGAAAAAAAAGGGTGAATGTAATTTCGTGGGAAGAAGGAAAGCTCATGAATCCATCAAAGACGGTTGTTTTGTGTTCTGGTCTTGGTCTTCTCTTACAAAAAGTTTTGATACAACAAAAAGACAAATTTTCTGGGATTAGAATTTTAATATTAGAAAAAGAAATAAATTTTAAAAAATCTTTACAGATTCTTTAAAATTTTAATATTAGAAAATGAAATAAATAAAAAAATCTTTACGAATTCTTTAACATTGTAATAATGAAGATAAGAAGAGATGTGAGAAGAAGATTAAAGGGAAAACAATTAAAAAAATTAAAAAATTAATTGACTAGGGTAGTTTTGTAATTTTGGCTAGGGATCGAAAGAATTTATTACAAAATGGTTATAAACAATTAAAATATGAAACAAGGCTAAAAACAATAACAATTTTCCCATAATCTATTTGGCTACATTTGACAATTTTGTCTGATATTAATCCAAAGAAATGGTGAATTAAAAAAAAAAATGAATAAATAGTTATATAGAGTAATTATTAAGTGAACCTTACTTTAATTTTGGTAAGGACTTTGATGAAATCATATCGATTTTTATGAATTTTGATATGAATTTGTGTGTAGATGATAAATTCATCGAAATCTACATATTAATAAAATTTGAGAATTTTTCAAGTATTATAACTATTTTTTTGGATTTTCCTACATTTCTCTCCTTTTTTCGATGCCTTTATATTTAAAAAAATCAGGATAAATAGTTTTAGTGCTTGAGAAATTCTCAAATTTTATTTATAGGTAGATTTCATTAAACTTATCATCCACAAAAATATTCATACTAAAATTCATAAAAATCGATATGATTTTATCGAGATTCTTACCAAAATTAAAGTAAAGTACCTCACTTGATAAATATTATATATATATCATATCAAATTATTTTAGAAGACTTATTTTGTTACAATATATAAGCCAAAATTCTTCTCCTCCGCTTTTAGTGGGAGTTGTCGGATCATACTTGTAGTATTTGATCTCTTCTTATCTTGATAGGCTTCTGACCTGATTGATGTCAAACTTTCAAAAATGCTTTATGATGATGGCAAGAAAAAAAATTACAGAGTGAGTGGAAGTAGTGTCAAGAGTCAAGAGTAAGTGAGAGTGGGCCAGAGTTATGATGTAAAAATAGCTATTTAAGAGTCAGCTTAACGTGGGCTGGACTTTTGGACCCAAAATAGGTCTCTATAATTGGTCACAAGTTGCAACCTATAAACCCTAATAAATCCAAAAACAATGTTTGGATATTGTCAATGCTATTAAATTTAAATCGTACATTATCACTTATAAATTATAATATAAGACCCCACTTGAAAACAAAACAATGCTGTTTTTAGTGCCATTACATACATAATTAACAATGCCAATAATACACATAATTAACAATGCCAATAATACACACTACTATTAGTTGCTTGTGGGGTTGTCCATTTTCCTCCTTTTTTATTTTTTATTTTTTTTATTTAAATAAAATAACTCGTTTTCGTTATGACTTATGTGATCGTAATCGATGGAAATAATATACTAGTGACGACTTTTGCTTCAATTGGTTTGACGTTTGAGTGTTTATGTCTCGTGGGTGTGTGATGTAGTCTCATTTTTAATTGTATGTATGTAGGGGTGAAGCCAAGATTTTAGCTCTAGGGGCTAAGATAAAAACCAATATCGTAGGTCAGTAGGAATTATGTACAATAAAAAATATGAAATCTCACACCCAATACTTTTCAATAAAATGTGATACCTCATTTGGTATTAAAAGTAATGATACAAATAAATAAATAAAATAGACTTTAACTAATTAAAATGTAACATGTCTATTTTATATCTTGAAAATTATTTATGGCCAAATCAATATAATTTTCTTCTTAATTTCCATTTCAATTACATAATCAAAGAGAGTATGAAAAAACATATTTTATTTTGTTGTAAAATTTATGTCTATTCTTAATGGTAGGCATAACTAAAAAAAATATTTTAATAGTTCTCAGCTTATAAAATATAAATTTCAATAGCTTAATTAAAATATGATTATACCATTGATATATTTAAGTCACAATTATTTACATACTTGTAACTTAATTTTATAATATTCATGTCAAACCAAATTAACTTATAATAATTTTGAAGAAAATTTAAATAATAAACAAATAAAGTAAATTTATCATAATCAGATTAATATTTAACCTAACAAAATAAATAATAAAGGTAATCGCTATAAGAGTTCAATATTTACTTAGTTGTTTTAGTAAAATCTAATATATATATATATATATATTATATAATGAGTAATGCTAGGTTTCCCAATATTTTTTTTCCAAATTCTTTCCCAAATGTTTGTAGAACGTGAGGTGTTAACATCACATAATTTACCACATAATCTCATGATTTACAAGATGTTGACACCTCACATGCTACAAACATTTAAGAAATAATTTTAGAAAAATTTGTAAAGCCAAATATTACTCATGTATAGTAGACACTAGATTAGGTAACAATGTATGAAATAATATGAAATTAAAATATTAAAATAAATTGATTTTTTCATGGTCATCAGAACTATAAAAACAAAAATTATAAGTTAATTTATATTATTAAAATAATAAAAGGACAAGAGAATATTATCACCTACTATATATATATATATCATATTTTATGTATAATAGTTTCTTCTTTTTGTTTGATTTCAAGCTCCCTAAAGGTTTGATTAAGGAGATTCAGAGGTTATGCGCCCATTTTTGATGGGGTGACACTTCAGACAAACGTAAGACCCACTGGTGCTCGTGGAACAGACTTTGCTCTAAAAAAGAAAAATGCAGTCTTGGCTTTAGAAATCTTGAAACCTTCAACAGAGCCCTCTTGACTAAGCAAGGGTGGAGGATACTAAAACAGCCAGAATCTCTTGCGGCAAGAACTTTAAAGGGCTACTATTTTTAAAACTATTCTTTCATGAATGCCCCATATAATAACTCAGGCTCTTTTGTTTGGCACAACCTGTTTTGGGGAAGACATATTATTAGTGTTGGCTCAAGATGGAGGATTGAGAATGGTTCCACAGTTGCTATCTACAAAGACAGTTGGATCCCAAGGCCTCCTCATTTTAAGATTTTGTCTCAGCCTACTTTAGATTTGGAGGCCACAGCGACAACCTCCTTTCTAGCTTGGTGGGGTGGGGTGGGGTGGGGTGGGATAGTGCTCGCATAAAGCATCATTTCTCTAAGGTTGATGCAACTGATATTCTGAGTATTCCGCTGGGGGCGATTAGTTACAATGATACATTAATTTGGCACTATGAGGAGTTTGGCAACTACTCTGTAAGTAGTCACTACAATCAGAATCTTGAGAACTCGATAAGAGCTCCTATCTCTAGTTTCAGCACTTCAACTAGTTGGTGGAGGTCCTTTTGGAAAGTGCCTATCCCCCTAGAAATTAAGATATTCATTTGGAAAGCTTGGCATAATTGGATACCAACTAGAGTTAATATGGCCAAAAGAGGTATCCAATTGGATGAGAAGTGTCCAAGGTGCAATTCCGATATTGAGACAACTCTGCATGCTCTTTGGAATTATAGGAAGCTGTGCCATGTTCGTAGAGATTAGGAGGAACATCATCCTGTTATTTCAGGTTTTTACATTACCTTTCAGGATTTTATTTTTAATTTTTTCAGGATGTTAAGTTCAGATGAGTTTGGGCTA
This sequence comes from Acer campestre, assembly GCA_954870605.1. NCBI lineage: Eukaryota > Viridiplantae > Streptophyta > Magnoliopsida > Sapindales > Sapindaceae > Acer > Acer campestre. The sequence continues at coordinate 34,678,813 of OX940802.1, read as the reverse complement.
CTCTGTGTCTTTTTACGGAGGATTTGGTATACTAGGAACTCCTTACTCTTTAACTCTTCCTCTAGGGTGGATCTCAAATTTACTGTTGATTTGTGTAGTAATTCTTGAACAACTTTTCTAGGAGTAATGCCAAGAATCCTACATCTTCTACCGTTGGTTCCCCTGCTAGGCTGGCCTCCCCTTGGTCAAGATTAATTGTATGACTCTCCCTGATCTGAAAAATGGGAAAACGGGTTTCGGTATTGCGATCAGGAACCATACAGGCCTCTCAATTCTCTCTTGCAGCCTGTTCCTTAATTCGGGTTTGGAGTTCTTATCGACTAATTCGGTTGCTATCCTCAAAGGGTTATTGCTGGGTAAATCACTTGGCCTTCTTCCTTGCTGTGTTGAATCAGATGTTTGCAAAGTTGTGAATATGATCAATAACAGATCTCATTCTAACTTTAGTGGTGGTAATGTTATTTGCGATGTTGTCAACCTTTTGGAGCATTTTGGCATTCACTTGGTTTCTCTTGGCAAGAAAAGGTCTAATAAGGAGGCAGCGAAGTTGGCAAGGCAGACACTTCTCAATGGTTTTGATCAAGCCTGGAAAGAGGGGCTTCCTTGCAGGATCCCCAGTATTCTTTCTTTTTGTAGACAGGGTTGGTTATGTCTCTCTGTTTTTCAGGTTGTTTTCCTGGTTTGTGTTTTTCTTCCCAGCTGTGTCTGGGTCTTTTGGTTCTTCTTTCTGCTCAGGTGAGGTATCAAAAAAAGAAAAGAAAAAAAGATTGGTTCATATTTTAATTTGATGTATAATAGAATTCACCCATCGCCTTGTTAATGTATGTATTTATTGGCAAAATATTGTGTAGGTTTGGAATTTCATATAATATTCTTATTTTTATTGTAATTGATAATTAAGAGAAACAAATCAAAGATCAAGTAAAAATTCTATACATCTTATCGAAAATGAGATGGGAAGAGAGATTTTGTTTACCGTTTTATACTTACAATATGTATTTTAATCAATTTTTTATAAAATTATAATAGAATTGAGAAATTATTCTCTTACACTATGTTTGGTTTGATGGAAATGAAAGGAAATGATAGTGAGGAAAGGAAAGGAAAGGAGGGGATAGTGGTTTTAATGATTGTTGTTTGGATGGTTTTGGGTGGAAAGAAAAGGAAATTAAAGGATAGGATAAGATAATGGTTTTATTTTATTTACGAAAATACCCTTCTTTTAACAATATGAATACAGACAATATATAGGGTTAGTTTTGGGATTTTGAAAAAATTATTAATGGTGGATTCCTTTCCTTTCATTTCCTTTCCTTTCCTTTCCTCCCAAATTTGGATGGAAACCAAAGTGTTTAAAATATAAAGAAATTATTCCACTCATTTCCTTTAATTTCCCTCCATTTTCTTTCCTTTCCCTCTCATTTAACCATCAAAACAAGAAATAAGAAATCGTGGAAATGGTGGGAAATGTCACTTTTTTCAGCTGATTTGGTGGAAAAGTGAGTGCTTTAATAACTTAAGTTTAAAAGGCACTAAAGTAAGTGATTTCCAAAAATGCCCTTACTTTACACACATTCTCTGACTTTGATTTTTTTTTTTTATTCTTTCATCTTCTTCATAGAGGTCTGTTTAACAGACCTCCAATGGAGGTTGAACATCAATACATCTTTATTGAATAATTAATTTAGTGGCTACGCAGAAGCATTCGGGGGTCGAGCTCCCCGTTGAGCTCGCGGTGGTCGAGCTGCCCGGTCAGCTCGCGGGGGGGCAGGGGGCAGCGCCCCCAGAGCTTTTTTTTTTCTTTCTTTTCAATTTAGTTTGATTTGTTGAGCAGAAGCATTGGTTGTGGGTATGGTTATAGTTTTAATTTATGAAAATTTATGTAGAAGACGATGAAGATCTGGGTTTCCGAGTCTTTTAACGCCTTTCCCGAGCCTTTTCATGCCTTTCCCGAGCCTTTTGAAGTCTTTCCCGAGCCTTTTCACCCAATGTCTTTCCCGAGCCTTTTGAAGCCTTACCCGAGCCTTTTGATGCCTTTCCCGAGCCTTTTGATGCCTTTCCCGAGCCTTTTCACCAAATGTCTTCCCCGAGCCTTTTCATGCCTTTTCCGAGCCTTTTGAAGTCTTCCCCGAGCCTTTTCATGCCTTTTCCGAGCCTTTTGAAGTCTTCCCCGAGCCTTTTCATGCCTTTCCCGAGCCTTTTGAAGTCTTTCCCGAGCTTTTTCACCCAATGTCTTTCCCGAGCCTTTTGAAGCCTTACCCGAGCCTTTTGAAGCCTTCCCCGAGCCTTTTGAAGCCTTCCCCGAGCCTTTTGATGCCTTCCCCGAGCCTTTTGAAGCCTTCCCCGAGCCTTTTAAAGCCTTACCCGAGCCTTTTGATGCCTTCCCCGAGCCTTTTGAAGCCTTCCCCGAGCCTTTTGATGCCTTCCCCGAGCCTTTTGAAGCCTTCCCCGAGCCTTTTGAAGCCTTCCCCGAGCCTTTTGAAGCCTTCCCCGAGCATTTTCATGCCTTTTCCGAGCCTTTTCATTTGTTCTCCGAGCCTTTTCATTTGTTCTCCGAGCCTTTTCAACAATGATTTTTTTTGTTAATTTTGAACCTCCGAGCCTTTTCATATGTTCTCCGAGACTTTTCATGTGTTCTCCGAGCCTTTTCAACAATCATTTTTTTTTTTCACACAGCAGTTTAAGGTTTACAAAAGAGGGTTTTAAATTGAAAAAAAAAAAAAAACACTAACAAGAGGGTTTGTATCTCAGATGCAACTAACAAAGGCTCGGACATAAAAAAGGTCGCTATTGTGTTTGGTCGTGGTCATCGACAGTGACATACGCGTGCTCATGGTTCACCGTCATCCATTGATGGAGGATTTTGAAAGAAAAGAAAAGAAAAGAAAAGAAAAGAAAAGAAAAGAAAAAAACCAAAATGGTGAAGAAGGTTACTGTGGGGGGCATTTTTGTCCGTTCACCATAATAGGTGCCTTTTAAACTTAAGTTATTAAAGTGGTAACTTTCTTACAAAGCCCAGTCCAAATAGTGACAAAAAATTTTTGGACCCATAAGAAATCCCCCCAAATCCTTTTCTTTCCTTTATCTCCAATTCCTTCAAACCAAACATAGTGTTAGGGATTTTCAAATTTTGTCTTGTTTATTTTAGAATGAGATGTAGTTGATAGTCAAGAAGAAAATGGAAAAAGGAATTTCACTAGTTCATTAGCTTGTCCTTCATTTTTCTTAACATTTCTATTAAAATTGTGCACTAAAAAAAATATGTTTTAAAACAATAGAATATAAAATAAACTTATGTGTTCTCATGAATAATAAGTCTATCTTAAGAAGCTCTTTTCTCACTAATAATATTTTCAACAAAGGACTTAAAAAAAATAAAAAAAAATAAAAAAAAATCAACAAGGACCAAAAAAAAAAAAGGGGATGATGGGATTAGAATCTGCACTTAGCATAAATGTATCACACGATCGCGATGAAGAATTAAATGCGTGTCCCCAAATATTTATGTGCACACCATTTATGGGAAGAGGAGATTTGCACATAAATTAGTTAAAAAGCTACTTAATCATAAATGGCTTTCCTTTCTTTCTTTATTACACGAAACGTTCTGGATAACAACATTTTCAATTATGGGGCCCTTCTAACTCAAAGATTGTCCTAGAACCGTAGTCCATAGATGACAATGAAATAAACCTTAAAAACAATGACCGAAAATACAGGAATACACAGAGAAATCTAAGAAAACCGAACACAATTTCAAACTTTTGATTATGTTTTGAAACAACTTTCTAGTTTAGAATTCAAAGGAAGACACGTATAATAAACCAAACACAACATGTAGTTTCGATGATTAAGTAGAACAGTAATGTTACACATCTCATTTATAATCTCATCATTCTCATCCCAATAAACGTTACTTGATGATTGGATAAACATTAATTAGTGAGTGAATATATGGGTAAGAGAGATAAGTATCAATTAATGTGTGTCTACTTACCTAGTGACACCTCAACTATCACGTGTATTGGGATGTAAATGGTGGGATGGTAAGTGGGATTGTTAAGTAGAAATACCACTTAACTATGTACCAAAGACACATCTACAATAGATTGAGTTCTCATGTGTTATATGGGAGATGCAATTCAAATCTTTGATACGTTACTTAAAGATGAAACCTAGGGGATTTATGCGATTCTTCGAAAAATTAAACTACAAGATAGATAAAAAAAAAAAAAAAACAGTAAAAAATAATTAGAAAGCCAAGAGTTTAAAAATAAATCAAGGGTTTTCATAAATAAAAGAGGGAGAGAGGGTGAGAAACTGAGAGAAGACAAAAAGAGAAAGAGCACTGAGCACCAAAAACAAACCAAACTCCAAAGACACTCTTTTGCTTCAAAACTATAAATAAATAACGGGACTAGGGTTTCATTGAAGTTTTTAACTTTTTATTGAAAACCCTGTTGAGAGAAAGAGAGAGAAAGAAAAGAGAGTCTTTTTACAGATATAGAGAGAGAGAGAGAGACCCAGAAAAGAAAACAACAACAAGAAGAAGATGGAGAGGCCAAGGTGTTTCTTTGACATAAGCATAGGAGGAGAGCTGGAGGGTAGAGTTGTTATAGAGCTCTTCAACGACGTCGTTCCCAGGACTGCTGAGAACTTCAGGGCTCTTTGTACTGGTGAGAAGGGCATTGGACCAATCTCTGGTGTTCCTCTCCATTACAAGGTTTGGTCTTTCATTCTTTTTTTACTTGTTTCTATGTTTTTTATTTTGTAAATGTGTCTTCTTTTTGTGTTTTAAGTTGTGTTGTTGGGTTCTTGATTGTTCTACACATGCATTGGAAATCTGAGTTGTCTTATGGAAATGATGGTTGTTTGACTCTTTTTTTTTTTAGGTCTGTTTCCATGATTTTTGGGTAATATTTAGATTATTGATTGTTTGGTTTGTCAATGATATATGTTCATGCCAACTTTGATTAGAATGGTCTTTTTATTGAAAGATATGTTTTTGTTTTGGAGAAGACCCTGCTATACTAAATTATTGAATGAAATGTTGTTTTTTTTTCTTTGTTTTGTTCAGCTGTTCAAGTCATGTGTAAACCAAGAATATGAGTATTTGGAAATTTATGTCGTATTGTAATGGTTGATCTATGTTATGGAATTGTGGAATTGCAAAGACATTTGTAATCATCATCTTTATTATTATTATTATTATTGGCTCATTAGGATTAAATTTTACGAAAGAATTGATTTTCCCTTTTGTGGCCATTTTCTATCTAGAAAGCATATAGTTTCCAACTTTTGTGTTAGTTTTTGTGCAGTTTCATTGTTGATAGTTTAGGATTTGTTTTGACTCATTTTAAATTAGTGGATTACCGGATGTTCCCCTGCATATGTTTTGTCTGATATGTATGTGTGGTAGTAGCTTCAAAATGAGATGACAGAAGTCAGATTTTGGTTTTGTTTTGGTGTGTATAAATCATAAATCTAACACACCATGTTGTGTTTTCTTAGTCCGCCCTGAAAATCTTTCATTTATCCTCAGGCCGTCAGGCGATTGTGTAACATCTTGCGTCCAATGTTGTTTAGAGGCTAGTGAAATCTTCTCTTTGACTTTTTGCTAATGATATTTATGTTTTTGTTTCAGGGAAACCGTTTTCATCGTGTCATTAAAGGCTTTATGATACAAGGAGGGGATTTTACTGCTGGAGATGGCACTGGTGGAGAATCGATCTATGGATCGAAATTTGAAGATGAGAATTTTGAATTGAAACATGAGCGGAAGGGAATGTTATCTATGGCTAATGCTGGCCCTGACACAAATGCGTCTCAGTTCTTCATCACAACAACACGTACTTCTCACTTAGATGGGAAGCATGTTGTTTTTGGGAAGGTAGTTAAAGGAATGGGAGTTATTCGTTCAGTCGAGCATGTCACAATAGTTGAAAATGATCACCCAACCGTTGATATTGTAATCACGGATTGTGGAGAAATTCCTCAAGGGGCTGATGATGGGACATCCAATTTTTTCAATGACGGAGATATTTATCCTGATTGGCCAACTGATCTTGACAAGAGTCCTGAAGAGCTATCTTGGTGGATGGAGGTTGTTGATTCTATTAAGGCTTTTGGGAATGAACATTACAAGGTAATGGGTGTTCCTTATGGTTCTATCTTGCACTAATGCACTCTTATGGTGTTTCAGATCGTACTTTGGCTAAAATTTGAGTAATACGAGTGGGAAGCAAATCTAGCAATTTCATCCTTTTGGGACTGTTATTTACTCCTTCATGCTTCTGTTTATTCTTTCTTACGATTTCAGATTTCTTTTATATGGAACTATTATTAATGCAACATTTATGGTAATCATTATGCGCAGAAACAAGACTATAAGATGGCTCTTAGAAAGTACCGGAAGGGCTTACGTTATCTGGACATCTGTTGGGAGAAAGATGGGATCGATGAAGGTTGTTTATCCCTTTATTGCATTGTATTAATATCCTATGTTGCTAATTTCGCCGAGTCTCAACTACATCTGATTGTACCTTGATTTTACGATTCTGTGGTTCTGCAGGGAGGAGTTCAAGTTTAAGAAAGACAAAGTCCCAGATATTCACTAACAGCGCTGTAAGTGCTTGTTTACTGTTTTGATGGATTGAGTTTGATCATTGAGCTCTTTTGATGTAAACAAGTTATATATAGCTCCTTGAGTGAAATTAGCAACTTAAGCTTTCACACTCAACAGTAACATAGATATTAAATAAAGTTTGAACAGGAATGTCAGATATGTGACATTGTAAATGCTATGCTAATCATACCCGGTAACTAATATTATAACGTTCATTGTTACTTTCATCTTTCTAGGATCGGTTTTTCACTTTTTGGTCAAAAATGTCATATATATGACATGGTAAATAGGTATGCTAATTTAATCAATTGTTTATATCATATTATAGGCTTGTAAATTGAAATTGGGGGATCTGAAAGGAGCATTATTGGACACAGATTTTGCACTGCGTGATGGAGATAACAATGTGAAAGCCTTGTTTCGCCAAGGTCAGGTTAGTATCGTTTGTTGGTAGTGATTTCAATAATTCAGAGTTTTGAATCTTGTGCATATGGTTTTTATGAGGTAGTGTCAGGGAATCTGTTCTTGGGAAGACTGAGGGTCAGGTGTATATTGGAGGCACTCGTCTTTATGAATCGTTTAGCTTTTGGCTTTTTACTTCGCGATGGAATCTTTTTTCATTTGCAGAATATTTTTTATATCGAAGAGAATCAATGTTCTTATTTGTGCTTATTATTGTTTTGCTTGTTCCGTCCACAGTTTTTTCTTACTTCTCCTTCACTTTTGTGTACAATGAAGTAGTTTCCATTTGTAATGTTTGTGGTTCTTATTAATCAGGCATACATGGCCCTTAATGATATTGACGCTGCTGTTGAAAGCTTCGACAAGGCAGTAAAATTGGAGCCAAATGATGGTAAGTAGCAACAGTTTTAGAAGTTTTGGCCATTAATGGAATACTTGGAAGACGGGTGAATGATATTCTTGTGCATATGAATACAATTTTCTATAAAAATAATGATAATAAAATTTATATTCACATGCCTAAGATGCAAAGATGGCCTTGCAATGTATATAATAATAGTATATGAGTTTGACAATTCACGTGCTCATCTCGATAAACTTGTAATATTCACATTGACACTTGCCCTGGTAGTGTCTGTGTGTGTATTCTCATGGATAGAGGTTGAACTTTATATCTGTGCTTTTCAGGTGGGATTAAAAAGGAACTTGCCGCTGCCAAGAAGAAGGTTGGTAGATTTAAACCAGGTTTTTACATTTTGTGGCTATAAAACAGTTGTGAATTTGATTAACTGGGTTTTCAAATAATTGAACACGTTACAGGTCAATGATAGACGTGAGCTGGAAAAAAAACAATATCGCAAGATGTTTCAGTAGCACTTGTGTAGTTATAAAAGGTATGTTGAGTACCTTCGGAGAATTGTTGTCCTTGCTTGCTCAATGTCTTGAAAGATTATCTGATGACTAATGTGTTTTGGAATGCAGGCTTGCTGACATTTTTGAATGATCAAAATCTTCTTATTGTTGGACAAGGGTCAATATGGTTCAGGCTTTTTTTTTTGTCACAAGCTCTATAATCTGGTGGAGATATAGTAGGTATTAACATACACCCTCTGTTTTCTTAACATATATTATGTGATAAACATTCGAGGTACATAATTATGGTGAATTATGATTGTGGAGATTTCTTCTATTAGATGATTCGAACATGGGCGGTCCTCTCCTTGTTTATATTTTTACGTAATTCATGAATCATTCTTGAAGTATATGATGAGGTTTCTGATATGTTCACTTTTATTTTCCAGGTTTGTTCGGTAGAAGAGGCACACCGTTACAGCAAAATTTTAACTGTACAAATGTGAGGCTTGAACCAATTCTTAAATAGAATTTTGATACAAGTTTATTTAGGACTTTGCACAGAACTTGCAGAAACTTATGAATTCCTGGTTGTTTATTTGATGACATTTTAATCTGATCTTTTCTCGTTCCATTTGAAACCGGGTATGGGTATAAAATTTATAATTTTGTTTTGAACTAATTTTTTTGATACCATATAATCTAGTAAACTATTGGATTTATGATCTGCATGGGAGAAAATGCTTGGACGTATATATGTTTGGAATCCGATAATTTCATATCATGTGTCGTACTATTTTCATATTTTCATATTATATGATATGATTTAAGGTGATGGATAAATACCTCTTAAGCCTAGAAGGGAGCCTAGTAGACCTGGCCCATTCTAAATTTTTTTTTTGGGCCCAAACTAAGCCTAGTGTTTTACATCTTTTTCATCAGCAAGTTTTCTTATATGGACTTTGGGTCGAATTGGATTGTACAGAAACGGATGTGTAAAGGATTGGATCCTTCCGACCCTTTTGAGACACCTCTAGGTTTAAAATGATAATCATCTTTATTTGACACCCAATATATATGGTTTTGTATCTACTACCAAGAGTTTTGCTACATTCTACTAGCTCTTTGTGTAGTAAATTTAATTAAAGATATATGTTAAAAATATTTATTTTAGAAAACTTTATATTTTTTTCCTTTCCTAATGTAATTTATTAAACTAGGATTATATTTTAAACAAAATAGTCTTTAATGGAACCAACAAATCATATTGTATGCAAATGGTATACTTTTTCAAGTCAACATAGGTTAGATAGTACTAATAGGGGCGTAGTTCAGTCTATAGATGGACGAATTTAGGGTTTGGGTAAATGATTCTCAGATCAACCGTTCGAATCTTATCAATGATGAAAACTTTCAAAAAAAATACCTGGTCCCGATATTACAATATATTAATCGATTTATAAAAAGATATGAAGTATAAATTCAACCTTATCAAAATTTTCTTGTACTTTTTTTTTCAAAAAATTAATATTATTTTTATTTTTAAAAAAATTGGTGTGACTGAGGACGACTCAACGGTCCAAATGTCCAATAGTCCACAGTCCACAGTTTGCATCAAAAAGGCAACTTTTTATTTTCTATAAGTAGTTTCAGTCAAGCATTGAAAGAACACACTATCTGTAAAAGTTTCTGTCTAAGCTAAAACTGGAAGAAATGGTTTTTGGCGGGAGAGTAGTAATAGAATACACAAATACCCATTTGTTTTTTTCTTCAATCTTGAGACCCCCATCCGAATTCTTTCATGTTTTTCTCAAAAGGGTTTTGATTGTAATGTCTAAAACTCAACCTCACACTCTATCCAAATCCAATTTCAAGTCCATATCAGTACGGGCATTTGTGTAAGAGACTGCACCTCTCAAAAATGGACACACAAGCTCTTCAATTCAACAAAACAGAATCAAACCAAAACTACCCAAAATTGTCAAGACAGAAATTTACAAGTACAAAAGCAACTAGCATCTTTTCCATGTAAGTAAACATTTCCAATCCTTTATTTAACACACCAAAACCTGGGCAGAGAAAGTGTTTTCACTTTAAAACTCCTCAAAGAATTAGAAGCAGAACATTTCTTTGGTGTTAGAATTGCAGCTGCAAGTCCATGGCCATGGAGGAGACACCCCAACGTTTTTTCAAGGTTATTCTTGCTTCAACCCTTGAAGAAAAGAAACTGGTACATCCCAAAACTACTTTTTTTTCCCCTTAATTTGTAGAGATTATTGTTGAAAAAATTAGAAAAGTATAGTTTTGTTTTTTATACATGAATCAGTTTATTTGAGATTAGGCAGTATGCTGGTTAAGTTTGGTTGATGTTCATTTACTACTTTCTGGTTTTTTTTGAAACCAGATCAATGTCCTTATTTTTGATTACTTTGCAGAGATTATTTGATGAAAAAATTAGAAAAGTTTTCAAGAGTTGTTTATCGATTTCCAAATTCAAAAATAATACAAAACTCGTTCGGCTTGAGAACAATTTTCCAACTTTAATGAAGAAAAAGAAGAAAACACGAAGAACAACAACAGTATATGTCTAACTCATTTAAAATAACTCTGTATTTTTCTCCTAAAAAATTCAATCTGTATTTCAATGGTCAGATCTGCACTTCTTCATAAAAAGGCAAACTTGTGGAAAGAAAAATCAATCACTATCTCTTTCTCCATAAGACTCATAATCTCCAGTCGAGAGAAAACGAAATTGTGATGGAAACTGTCAACACATATCCATTTATTTATTGATTTTTTATTTTTTATTTTATAAACTTACTATGATGTTTGGATTCTGTTTAGTATAGTACTATAATTGTTATAAGTGAACTAGTATGAGCTAGTGAGGTTTCTTTGATTGATTTTCAATTCTTTTGTTAAGTAGATTGGCTAACATCATTTGTATAATTGTAGAGGATTCCAGGGAAGTTTGTGAGGAAATTCAGGGATGAACTTTCAGCTTTTGCTACGATCACTACTCCTGACGGTCGAGTTTGGCAAGTGGGATTGTCGAAAGATGGGGGAAAGATTTGGTTTCATCACGGTTTACAGGATATCATAGAATATTATTCGATTTGTGTAGGATACTTCTTGGTTTTCGAGTATGAAAAAAGGTCAAAATTTCATGTTATTATCTTAGATACGAGTACTTTCGAGATTAGATATCCATATAACTTTGAAGAGCTTAAAAAGGGGGAGAATTTGATTCACCATGATGAAATTGAGAAAGACAAAGATTATAGGAATCAAAAAGGTTCTGCTAATCTTGACAGTTCAAGACCTAGACATGAACGTGAAATGCCGAGCAGGAATTGTAAAATGAAAGAGCTTGACAACTGTGAAGACGAACACCCAACTCAAATCTCAGGTAAAGAGTGTTAGCTTCTAAAATCAGTGCATAAGGATCTTTGCTCATAAATTTTTTTGTGTGTGTATGATGGCTGAAAATTAATCATTTTCTAATCTAATTCCACAATTTGCAGATTTACATAAGTTGAAGGCTTTATTTGAAGATAAGAGAATCTTTATTAGCAGAAATTATAAATTTTCATCGTCAAAAGAAAGAGATAGACTTTTTACTCTTGCCAGATCATTGAAGCCTATAAATCCGTCATTCATGATTGTGTTGTGTCGAAGTCATATAAAAAGCAATACCGTGGTAAGCCTTTTAAATAAATGATGTGACCAATAGATTTTTCATATCAGCCTTTGAAATGAGATTTGTTGTAATTGTTGTTGCTTATGCAGTATTTGCCAGCCAAATTTACAAACAAATATTTGACTCGAGATGCAAAACGTATCAAAGTTCGAGCTTCCAATGGAAGAGAGTGGCTAGTGCGAATCAGTTGGAAGAATAATGGGTGTAATGCACTAAGGGGATGGACTAAATTTGTGAATGACATGAAGTTAAAGGTGGGAGACATATGTGTGTTCGAGCTAATCCGAAGGGAGGACTTACTGCTGGAAGTTTCAGTGTTTAAGAAGTCCAGAAAAGTAATACAATAGATTAGGATGTTCATTAGTCACTTATCTTTGACAACGTGAGTTGTGAATCTTTTATCTTCTATCGGTTTCATCTTGAATTTTTATTTACTAAATATGATCTGGTTGAATGGATACTTTGTTATATGTGGATTGGTTTAACATATGCCTTGATTTACTTGCTGTTTGTTGCTGGAGAATGTGACTTGAAATTTTCTCTGTTAGTTCTTAGTTGTTGTTCCAGAAGAGCAAGAACGACCCCAACCCCGCATCATGCTCATTATGTTATAAGAAGGAATGTTTTCATTTACTTTTCATAATAATTTTTCACAAATGATTATAATATTTCTGAAGTGATATTGTAGCTTTAGATTTTGAATTAGAGGAACAGCTTTTCCATTCCTAAGCCATGGATATTAGAGTGCATCCAATTGCATGAACACAATCTAATAGTTATCACCTATATTAATTATATTTTTCTGTATCGTATATGATAACTGGACACAGTTGGGGACTTGGGGTTGTGTAAATATGCGTTCGATAGAGCCAAGGGTGGAGCCGGAAGACTGTGAGATGTAGGGGCGGAACCAGAAGGCTACGGGACATAGTAAACTAACAATGGTTACTTGTTTATAATGACAATGCAAACAAGTGATCGAACAAATTAACTTGCATCATACAGCTAATGCTGTAATAAATACCTATGATCAAAAGCTTCACAGAACTTTTTATGCAATGCTGTATAAGAATGAAATATGTGTATATTTTTCAAATTAGATTGTTGGTTGCTTGTAATTTTGACAAATTTGAATAAGAAGTGAGTGAAAATAGAAAATTAAAATGAGATTATTAGAATGTATTTTATTTCGTGAACACAATCGAATAGTTAGTGGTTATCTAAGTTATATTACAGTTATACTATATAATGGGCTGAGTTCACGTTTCTGGTTTGTTGCTATTGGGCTCCAAAAAGGCCCAACATTACATTACACAGCCCAAGATCCATCAAGGTCTGAAATCACTGTGTAAAGTACTTTGGGCCGAGAGTTCCCATTTGGCCGAGTCAAGATTACGATAAATCGAACGTTTGTCCGACTGAAGAAAACCTATCGGATAAATTGAACCTATCCCCATTAGGTAAAATCAATCCCTTTTAGGCTAAAAATAACCCTCTCGGATTAGGTAAACCCTTCGAGCTATGATTAGGCGAGTCATATTCATCAAAAATGTACGAATTCAAATTTGATATTTCATCTCTATAGACTTTATCTTTCTAAATTTGATACCTTCTAGTCTCACTTTTTCTTGAGAGGATCAACACGATCCGAATGGTCCAACAATCACATATATTATAGCAGTGTTGTTGTAATAATACCCATGCAATGCTGTATAGTTTTTAAATTAGATTGTTGGGGTAGAATTTTACAAAAGCAATTACAATTATGGATAATTATGATTATAGATTCAAATTCAAAACTAGAGCAGAAAATGTTTTACAAAAGCAAAGAGCCTGACAGTAATTGACTTACTAATGTGTTTAGAAATGAGTGGCAATATCAAAAATTGTATGTGCACTCTAAATTAATATATTTTTTTTAAAAAGAAAGCTTCTCTTTATAACCCACAAATTATCTATTTACACTCTAATTTAATTTTTTTTTTTATTTATGACAATTTTAACCTGAACTAAAATTACTAATCAAGACAGACAAATTTTAAAGACACTCAAAACTAATTAAATTATTAAAAAAAGAAATTCTCTCTCTTAAATCATTAGATTAAATATTACATATGAAACTCTCTCTTCTAAATCTATTATTATCATATTAAACACTCTCTCTCCTAATTACTCTCTCCATTTTTTTTAAAAAAAAATCTTATCTCCATACTTTCTTGATTAATAGTTAAAGAAAAAAAAACTTATGAATATTTTTGGTTTTATACTAACGGTAATATTATATATATACATATTAAGAAGTCAAACTTTTTTTTAAAAAAAAAAAAAAAAAAAATAGATATATAAAAACTTGCTTTGTTACAACTAGATTTGATTAAACTCATAATTTTTTAGACTAATGAAAGAATTAAAAACAAGGTACTTATGTATATATATATACGGTTCCTAAAATCAATCTTATTCGTAAGTTTTTTTATTTTTATTATTTATTTATTTATTTATTTTTTTTAGTCTTGTTTGAGAATGAATGGAGATAGAAAATTAGAGATATGTATTGCAGGAGAAAAAGTTTAATATGGTAATTAAAAATTTAGGAGAGAGTGGTATAAAATTAGAGATATGACATTTTAATCCGGTTTTTTCTTGTTCCATTTGAAACTGAGTATAGGTATAAAATGTATAATTTTGTTTTGAACTAATTTTTATGATACCATATAATCTAGTAAACTGTTGGATTTATGATCTGCATGTAAGAAAATGCTTGGACGTATCCGATAATTTCATGTCATGTGGTATAGATATTCAGTATCATATTATTTTCATATTATATGATACGATTTAAGGAGACCGATAAATACCTCTTAAGACATTGAAGACGAAAGCCCAGAAGGGAGCCCTATAGGCCTGGCCCATTCTAAATTTTGTTTTTTTCGGCCCAAATTGAACCTAGTGTTTTATATCTTTTTCATCAGCAAATTTTCCTATATGGACTTTGGGCCGAATTGGATTGTACAGGAAACGGATGTGTATAAGATTGGATCCTTCGACCATTTTGACACCTCTAGGTTTAAAATAATAAATCAACTTTATTTGACACCCAATATATATGGTTTTGTACCAACTACCAAGAGTTTTGCAACATTCTACTAGCTCTTTGTATAGTAAATTTAATTAAAGATATATGTTTAAAATATTTATTTTAGAAAAACTTAAATTTTTTCCTTTCCTAATGTAATTTATTAAACAAGGATTATATTTTAAACAAAATGGTCTTTAATGGAACCAACCAATCATATTGCATGTAAATGGTATACTTTTTCAATTCAACATAGGTTAGATAGTGCCAATAGGGACCGATAGATGGACGAATTTGAGGCTTCGGTAAATGGCTCTAGAATTAACAGCTCGAATCCCTTTCAAACAAAAATATCTAGTCCCAATATTACAATATATTAATCGATTTATAAAAAGATATGAAGTATAAATTCAACCTTATCAAAAATTTCTTGTACTTTTTTTTTTATTTTAAAAAAATTGGTGTGAGGACGACTCAACGGTCCAAATGTCCAATATAGTTCACAGTCCACATAACAACAGAGCAGGACTACATAGCTTGCATCAAAAAGGCAACTTTTTATTTTCTATAAATAGTTTTAGTCAAGCATTGGAAGAATACACTCTCTGTAAAAGTTTCTGTCTAAGCTAAAACTAGAAGAAATGGTTTTTGGCGGGAGACAAATACCCATTTGTTTTTTTCTTCAATCTTGAGACCCCAATCCGAATTCTTTCAAGTTTTTCTCAAAAGGGTTTTGATTTTAATGTCTAAAACTCAACCTCACACTCTATCCAAATCCAATTTCAAGTCCATATCAGTACGGGCATTTGTGTAAGAGACTGCACCTCTCAAAAATGGACACACAAGCTCTTCAATTCAACAAAACAGAGTCAAACCAAAACTACCCAAAATTATCAAGACAGAAATTTACAAGTACAAAAGCAAATAGCACCTTTGTCATGTAAGTAAACATTTTTTTGTAAGAGCTATCAAGTTTATTAAAGAAACAGAGAAGAGAGAAGAGAGAAGAGAGAAGAGAGAAGAGGAAACACAAATACAACCCACAGCAACAAAACGCCCCTAAGACAACAACACACCCTTGATCTGAAGACCACCTTCACTTTATCCAGATACTTCAAAGCTGCAAGTTCATGGCCAAGGAGGAGACACCCCAACATTTTTTCAAGGTTATTCTTGCTTCAACCCTCGAAGAAAAGAAACTGGTACATCCCAAAACTTCTTTTTTAATTTTCTTACTTCACAGAGATTATTGTTGAAAAAATTAGAAAAGTAAAGTTTTGTTTTTTATACATGAATCAGTTTCTTTGACATTAGGCTGGTTAAGTTTGGTTGATGTTCATTCACTACTTTCTGGTCTTTTGAAACCAGATCAATGTCCTTATTTTTGATTACTTTGCAGAGATTATTTGATGAAAAAAATTAGAAAAGTTTTCAAGAGCTGTTTTTCGGGAAGAGCAGGAACAACCCAGCATCATGGCGTAGATTGTTGGTTGCTTGTAATTGTGACAAATTTTATAAGAAATGAGTGAAACTAATTCAGTTTTGAAAATTCTATATACTCAATTTCAAGATTAGAGCAGAAAATGTTTTTACAAAAGGAAAGATCCCGCTAGTTATTGACTTGCAAATGTGTTTAGAAATAAGTTAAAAATAGTAATTAAGAATATTAAATATTATGCAAGACTGCATTAGTTAGGCCAAGCATGTTTAAAACTTGGTTTTGATGTATTTAGATTTTCTTTTAGCTCAATTGGTGAGTACATTTCATCCCACGCTTGTGATGGGAGTTCTAATATCACTGTTTAGCATGCACAATATCTCCTGGTGTTTGTAGAGTTAATCTCCTGTTTATGAAAGTTAATATATATTAACTCAGGTATTGTCTTATTCCTTGTGTTTGTGAGAGTGTATATGTCATGTTTGTACTGTCTTCCCCCATGGGTTTGAGGGAGTAGATTTCTCTCGTTTTCGAGAGGACATATTCTAGGAATGGCAAAAATCCTCAATCCACCCTAAAATGGTGGGGATCCGATTCATCTAGGATGGATTTAGAGTAGTTAAAACAGGATTTGGCTCGGGTCAAACGTTGTTGACTCGGTTTGTAAACCAGGTCGGATATGAGTCAAACCAATGTGCACATATCCAAGCCAATATTTACCGACCACTTGTGTATTGCTTAATTTCAGCATATCAGGACATAAGTAAGATTTTATTTAAAAAATCATTAATTATTAAAATAGTTCAATAACAAAAAAAACTACATATATATATTTTGATATAAAAACTGCATAATTAAATATAATGCAAGATTGCAGTAGGCAAAGCCATGTATAATGTTAAAACTCGGATTTAATTTATTTATGAAAATGTAAAAAAATTTAAAATTGATCATGTTAATTATTCTCATGATTCATGTAAAAAGATTTTCGATATTACTCTTTTATGATCAATGGGTTGCAAAAATATGTGTGATTAAAGTTGTAAAACAGTTTGTTTGATGAAAACACTAAAGTGTTTGATGAAATACTGAGAGAAAATTTCAGAGTAAAATCAACTCCATTAATGGAGATTTTCTTAGCCTCTTATTCTGAATAATACAGTCTAGGATACAAGTGACTATTAGTCTAACTAATCTTAACAACATTTAACTGACTATTTGTCTGGCTGATGGAGAGCCTGATTGCTAGCTCTACTGTGACGCATGTTGCTCTTGTATCTTCTTGGGCTGGGATCAACATCAGAGGTCCATGGCAACTTCTCTATATAAGCACGCAGAGTAGTAACACCCAACAACTTGCTTACCAAGTTACTATGCAATTCTGGTGTACTCTGATGATCAGACCTGGTCGTCATAGTAATACTCTTCACAGCAAAGGTTCTCTATTTGAAAAGTTGAACAAGTTTTTGTCACTAAGAATATTTTTCGATTCCTTTGTAACACTGAGAAGTGATTATTTTTGTGCTAAAATTTTGATTACACAACTGCTTGATTGTAGTTTTTTTTACTTTTGAAATCATTTTTCCTGAACCATTTAGCAGAATATTTTACCTTTGGACTCAATTTATCATATGCATAAGTTCAATTCTATATGGATCTGTGTTACAAGGGAATCACTTCAATGTGCTTTTTCGTATAGATATTTAGCTATGATGAGTTACATAAGCTAGTGAAGAGTTTTTTGATAAAATGTACAGATGGTTTTTCATGTCTTTGCTTCACAAACAACCCCTTTTAATTGCAGCAATTTTCATGAGTTCCATTTCATTATTGAAAGCATTGTTTTGTTTCCTTTGTTTTTAGAGCTTAATAACTGTATTGTCCTCGATCTGCTATCAAATAAAAATGCTACATGTTAGGGTTGTTCTTGTTTATCAAGAAATTACATGGAAATCATATTTTTTTTATAGGTACAAGCATGTCACTTCTTGCTTCTGTAATATTGATATAAACCGACTAAGTTTTCATATCATCAAGCCTTTGCTTTTATCCGATTTCACTTGTTTTCTAATAATTGTCTAACTTTATTTGCATACTACAGATGTTTTCAGAAAAGTTTGTAAGGATATTTGGGAATGAACTCTCCACTGTAACACTCACAGTTCCAAACGGTCGAGTTTGGAAAGTGGGGTTGATAAGAGATGGGAGAACGATTTGGTTTCGCGATGGTTGGCATGACTTTGTACAATATAATTCAATCAGCGCTGGATACTTCTTGCTTTTCAAATATGGAGGGAATTCAAATTTTAATGTTCTCATCTTTGATCGGACTGCTTGTGAGATAGAATACCCCTATTATGGTAAAGAACCAGAAAATGACAGGCATAACTTATCACGCCAAGATGAGAGTGAGAATGAAGATTCTATCAAGATAATAGATGTCACAACTCCAAATCCAACTTTTGAATCCCCAAAGAACAAAGCTTTTGATAAATGTCCGAGGTCATCTAGCGTAATGCCATCACAGCTGAATCGGGCTAAGCCTTCATTTGTTCCTGCTTTGGGAGTTGATAAGAACCAGGAGCGTGGCTATGAGTTGCAAAACAAGAGAAGAAAAAAGGAAGAACTAGTGGGATCAAATCAATCGAATGCTGTAGGTAGTGACATAAACCTTAAGAAAATGGCATATGAAGTTGGGACACATTCTTCAGATGATGCTGCCAAATTTGGTAAGCTCTCTTTATATTTACATGTCTGTTCTGTGGCTTGGTCTTGACTAAAATTTATGTTTTTCAAGTCTAATTCCCTTAATTGCAGATGGAGATGGGCTTGTGGATTTACTTGACAATATGGGAATATGTGTTACTAGGGGATTTGGAAATATTGCATTCGAAGTAAGAGAGAGAGCAATTGCTGCTGCCAGATTGTTCAAGCCCAAAAATCCTTCATTCTTGGTTATCTGGCGGTCAACTGAAAACCATCGTCTGGTAAGTTTGTTTAATGTGACCTTGAAGTTTGTCACATCAGCTTTACACCTACAGTAGGCTTAGTTTGTGGTCATTTTTGCAAGTGCAGTACATGCCTGTCAAATTTGCTCGCAAGTATTTTAGTACAAGTACCAAGAGTATCAAAGTACTGGATTCTGATGGAAGGAAGTGGTCCGCCCAACTCACTTTGGTGCCAAAGTGTTTTATGACGAAATTGGGTGGATTCGGAAAGAATTTGGATGATGGAGATATATGTGTCTTTGAGCTTATTAGTCGGAAGATACTGAAAGTTGCAGTGTTAAAGATAAGGGATGTGGTTAAGGAAGGAGGCTCTAAACAAACTTCTAATGTCAAGGTTGAAGAAGTAGCTGCTAATAACAGAAAGAGCAAAGACCAGAAAAAGAGCAGTGAAAACGAAGGTAAACATTGCAATTCTTGTCTCGTAATTAACATGTTCCACTTTATGTGCATGTGTGAATGTTTAGCCGATGTCTGCTTGGATTTCTAAAATTATTATAAAATGTCTTTTAATTTTGATTCAGGAGGATCTAAGAAAAGGGTTGTTGTTAAGGAAGGAGTCTCTAAAGACACTCGCAATGTCATGGCTGAAGAAGCAGCAGCAATTAACGAAGGTAAACATTGCAATTCTTGTCTCTTAATTAACAGATGTTCACTTCTTTTGGCATCCTTGAATGCCATGCAGCTATGTGCTTGAATTTGTCTGAGATAATGATAACCTGCCGATTAATTTTGATTTAGGAGGATCTAAGAAAATGTCTACTGCTAAGAGTGGAGGTTTTGAACGTACTACAGTCCAACCGGAAAGAGTTGGTGTGTCAAAATTAGTTCAACCTCGCAATCCCTTCTTTATTGTAAGATTGAGAACGAAGGCCAAGAAGCACCTTTTAGTAAGTGATCTTACCTCTTCTGTAAACTGCTGCTACGGTTATAATTCTACATGTCAACCTCTGTTTGCACTTAACGACTTAAAAAATCTGGACTACTCAAAAACTTGATCCGGCCTAGTGGTCAACAAGAGCAGTAATTCTTGTCTCTAGTCATTACTCGCATTTTCTACTTGGTTTAATTATGAAACTAAAATGTGAAATCCATGCAAATTCTTTTTGGTTTGCTTAGGCCAGTTGATATTGTCACAAATCACAATATGTGTCTGTGCATATCGAACTTATTTGGTTTGAATTTTATTTGGGCCATGTTGTTTCTAATGTTAAAACTATTTTCATCACTGCAGCTTGTACCAACAAAATTTTTGAAAGACCACATGCTTGATTTATCAGGGCTGGTGTTCTTTCGAAATGAGCAAGGGAAGAAATCACCTGGAAATGCTTTCATTTGGAATGATGGTCGAACCTGGATTAGCGGGTGGAAAGATTTTTGCACACAGAACAGCTTGGGCCTGGATGACCATTGTATTTGTGAATTTCTACCGGATCGTAATGGCCAAATGGGAGACACCATACAGGTTCACATAATCCGCAATGCCGGTTCTGGGAGCTAAACCAAAAGCAACAGGGAATTGATACTATAGCTCTCAATGTTGCCACTTTTTTTTTTTTTTTTTTCCTCATGTAGTTGCTGATGAAATTACTGTTGCCACTTGAATGTTATAATTATGTTTAAGCTGTACACTGAAGGGATTAGCATTCTCCTCAAAGCTTCAATATTTTATGCTTCTTTAGAGTAAATTAATTGTAGGATTAGCATTCTTCATTGCTGTTTTAGAAGTGTAGGAACATGAACAACCTTACTGAGTTACTGTGTAGTCATTTTTTAGGTGACATTGTTGCAATGTTGCTCTATAGTTTGAATCAAAAGGATGGCCTAATCTGAAACCTTTTGGGCTGATTATGGTTTGAATCGACCGGATTATGGCCCGAATCCCGTTCCTTGAAAAGCTTGAAATCAGATTTTAATAATGTTTGAATTGGATTAAATGGATTTGGGGTCGGGTTAGATTCGGATTATACGGAATCATATATGATCAAATTAAAACGATAAATCGTCTTGTTTTGACACCCACTATATATGTTTTGTTTTGTAACATGAGAATTTTGCTACATCCTACTAGCTCTTTGTGTAATAAATTAAATTAAAGATAAAATGTTTAAAATATTTATTTTAGAAAACTTTAATTTTTTTTTCCTTTTCAAATGTAATTTATTAAACAAGGATTATATTTTAAACAAAATAGTCTTTAATGGAACCAACCAATCATATTGTATGCAAAAACAGGTTAAATAGCCATATATTAATCGATTTATAAAAATTATCAAGTATAAATTCAACGTTATCAAACTTTCTTGTACTTTATTTATTTATTTTTTTTAAAATTAATATTATTTTTATTTAGTGAAAAAAATTGGTGTGTGGAGGAGGACTCAACGGTCCAATAGTCCAATATAACAACAGAACAAAACAAGACGTGTGGATCATATCAAAAAGGCAACTTTATAGTTTCTATAAATAGTTTGAGTCAAGCATTGGAAGAACACACATATCTGTAAAAGTTTTTGTCTAAGCCAAAACTGGAAACTTGTCAACAACACAAGAACATGCATTTATTTATTTTCTTCGATCTTGATACTCCAATCCAAATTCTTTCAAGTTTTTCTCAAAACACAACCTCACACTCTATCCAAATTATCCAAATCCAATTTCAAGTCCATATCAGTACGGGCATTTGTGTAAGAGACCGCACCTCTCAAAAATGGACACACAAGCTCTTCAATTCAACAAAACAGAGTCAAACCAAAACTATCACCAAAATTATCAAGACAGAAATTTACTAGTACTAAAGCATCTTTTCCATGTAAGTAAACTTTTTTTTTTTGTTGAAGAGCTATCAACTTTGTTAAAGAACAGATAACAGAGAACAGAGAAGAGAAAACAAAAATACAGCCCACAGCAACAAAACGCCCCTAAGACAACAACACACCCTTGATCTGAAGACCACCTCCATTTTATCCAGATACTTCAAAGCTGCAAGTCCATGGCCATGGAGGAGACACCCCAACATTTTTTCAAGGTTATTCTTGCTTCTTCCCTTCAAGACAAGAAACTGGTAAATCTCAAAACTTCTTCGTTTTTTCCTTACTTAGCAGAGAATATTGTTGAAAAAAATTAGAAAAGTAAAGTTTTGTTTTTTTATAAATGAATCAGTTTTCATTTTTTCAAATCATTCTTTGTTTATGTAGTCTCTCTCTCTCTCTCTCTCTCTCTCTCTCTCTCTCTCTCTCTCTCTCTGTGTCTGAATTCTTGATCTTCTTCTGGTGAGTCTGACTCGAGAGAAGGAAAATTTGTAATCTTGATTTCGGTTCTCTTTGATCTCTCTTCATATTCATTTAGATATGTGCTTTGTGTTGGATCTGTTTCATGCTATGTTTTTACTCTGTTTTGAATAAATTTTTCTTTTTACAATATATGTGAAAGGATCATCAGTGAACAAGGTAACATGACAGCAAAACAATTTTCTCTTTTTCTATGTTTAGATTAAGTAAGAAAATAAATTCGAAGAACTCGTATGTTTGGAACTAAAAAAAAAGATAAAAAAAAAAAAAATAGAGTTATCAGTGATTTAATACCATTTTTATTTTAAAATAAATTTATCCCATTACACATAACACGTGGCACAATTTAACTGGGTCCGTCTCATCCATGGAAGATTTTCTCCTATTGTCCAACTTTGGCACACAGACTACTTGTCGTTTATTGAAACATCTCTGCGTTTTAATGGCTTCTCTTTGACTTTTTGATTATTATTATAGTTGGTGATGAACTGATGATAATGAAGAGGAATATATATTGATTGACTTTATAGTTTGTACATGCTAGTTAGGACCCTCGCCTGTAGTGTTGTATGTAGATCTATCCAGATAAAACATTACAAATTTGTCATCTGATTTGGTAAAAGTAGGATTCAAATCCCTTACCGAGATAGATAAAATATTACAAACATATCATCCGATCTTGGTAATGGAAAGGACTCAACCCCCTATTATCAATTTGTTGTTCTATTAGTTAACGGTTTTCAGATAATATGCCCAACAAAATCCATTGTTTCTATATATTGCTTGAAAGAATTTAGCTACAATATAAAATCTGTAAAATTAATTACTATTATTACTTTCAAAAATTACTTTCTGGTCTTTTATTCTTTGAAGATGTTATTGGTTAAAAAAAGAGAAAAATATAATTTGGGGTCTGTGGTTTCTTAGCAAACAAACTGAAAAATCAGTCATTTGATTTTGGTTTAATTTTGTATGCATAGAAGATAAAAAAGTTTTTGTTTTTTCTAGAATTTGGTTTAACTGTTGTAGCAAAAGCTTTCTTTGATATGTTAAACCGGTTTCTGTCACTAAGAATGTTTTTCGATTCCTTTAAAACACTAAGAATTGATTATTTTGTGCTCAACTTTTTTAATTGCACGCCTGCTTGATTATGGTTTCTTGACTCTTGAAATCATTTTACCTTAACTTTGAAGCAGAAAAATTTACCTTTGAACTCAATTTATCATATGCAGAAGTTCAGTTCTATATGAATTTGTGTTAGAAGGGAATCACTTCAATCTGTTTTTTCGTGTAAATATTGTGTTGTGATGAGTTACATAAGCTAGTGAAGAGTTTTTGATAAAATGTGTGGATGGTTTTGCATGTCTTTGCTTCACAAACAACCCCTTTTAATTGCAGCAATTTTCATGAGTTTCATTTCATTATTGAAAGGCATTGTTTTGTTTCCTTTGTTTGTATAGCTTAATAACACGTATTGTCCATGATCTGCTTTCTGCTATGAAAATGCTACATGTTAGTGTTGTTCTTGTTTATCAAGAAATTACAAGGAAACCATATTTTTTTTGTTACTTTGTAGAGAATATGTGTGAAACAAAAGTAACTTTGATGATATGTTAGAGGTGATATTTGATAGTGTACTGTGATGTTTGGATTCTTTTTTAGTATAATTGTTATAAGTGAAATAGCATCAGCTACTAGCTATTTTGATGAAACCTTTCTTTGTTGATTTTAACTTTTTTTTATTTTTTTTTTATTTTTAAGTAGATTGTCTAACATCATTTGTATAACTGCAGAAGATTCCGGAGAAGTTTGTGATGGAATTTGGGGATGAACTTTCAGCTTTTGCTACAATCACCGTTCCTGACAGTCGAGTTTGGCGAGTGGGGTTGTCAAAAGATGGTGAAAAAGTTTGGTTTCATCTTGGTTGGCAGAATTTCATAGAATATTATTCGATTGGTGTAGGATACTTCTTGGTCTTTAAGTATGAGAAATTGTCAAAATTTCACGTTATTATCTTTAATACGAGTAATTTCGAGATGAGTTATCCTGATAACTTTGACGAGCCTAAAAAGGAGGTGATTCATCATGGTCAAATTGAGAAGGAATGTGAGATGCCAAGAAATAAGCGTAAAATGGAAAAGCAGGTGGAGGTGAATACAAACACCGCTCACAATGGTGAAGATGAACATCAAACTCGAATCAAAGATAATGAGAGTGAGCTTAAAATACTTTGTGCATTAGGATTTTTTTTCTAATAAGTCCTTTTTGTGTGTGTATGGTGGCTGAAAATTAATCTTTTTCTAATTCAATTCCATAATTTGCAGATTTACGTAAGTTGAAGGCTTTACTTGAAGATAAGAGAATCTTTCTTAGTAGAAATTATAAATTTTCATCTGCGAAAGAAAGAGAGAGACTTTTTACTCTTGCCGGATCATTGAAGCCTAGAAATCCTTCATTCATTATCATGTTGCGGCCCAGTCATCTATATAGTCGTGTGGTGGTAAGCTTTTTAAATAAATGATGTGACCAACAAATTTTTCATATAGCCTTTGAAATATGATTGTTGCAATTTTTGTTGCTTATGTAGTATTTGCCGGCCAAATTTACCAACCAGTACTTGACTCGAGATATAGAACTTATCAAATTACGAGCATCCAAGGGAAGAGAGTGGCCGGTGCAAATCGGTTGGATGTACGGTGGGTGTAATACCATGCAAGGATGGACTGAATTTTTGAATGGTACAAAGTTAAAGGCGGGAGACATCTGTGTATTTGAACTAATCCGAATAGAGGACTTGCTGCTTGAAGTTTCGGTGTTTAAGGAGTCTTGAAAGTAATGTAATAGATTAGGATGTTCTTTAGTCGCTTATCTTCAACAAACGTGACTTGCGAATCTTTTAACCTTGTATGAGTTTCATCTTGAATTTTTCTTGATACTTTGATGCATGTGGATTGGTTTAGTACATATGCCTTGATGTACTTTCTATTTGTTGCTAGAGAATGTGACTTGAAATCTTTTATGTTAGTTTTTAGTTGTTGTTCGAGAAGAGCAAGAACAACCCAGCATCATGGTCATTATGCTATCAAAGTTCATTTACTTTTCACAATAATTTTTCACAAATGATGATAGTATTCCGATATTGAAGCTTGGGATTTTGAATCAGAAGAGCAGCATTCCATTTCCTACCCATGGATATTAGAATGCAGCATTGTGTATAGCTTTTTGATTTGGTTTTAATTTTGTATGCATAGAAGATAAACAAGTTTATGTTATTTGTTGTAGCAAAGGCTGTAAAACAGAGTGAAACAGACAAATAGTTGTATGAAATCACTAAAGTGTTTGATGAAATACTGAGAAAATTTCAGAGTAAAATCAACTCCATCAATGGAGATTTTCTTAGCTACTTATTCTGAGAGCCTGATTGATTGCCAGCTCTACTGTGAAGTGTGAAGCATGTTGCTCTTGTATCTTCACTTGATGTGTGATCAATGTCAGAGGTCCATGGCAACTTCTCTGTATAAGCACACAGAGTAGTAACACCCAACAACTTGCTTACCAAGTTACTATGCAATTCTGGTCTACTCTGATGATCAGACTTGGTCTTCATAGTAATACTGTGACATGTTGAACAGGTTTCTGTCACTGAGAATGTTTTTCAATTCCTTTGTAACAGTGAGAAGTGATCATTTTGCGCTAAACTTTTGATTACACGCCTGCTTGATTGTAGTTTTTTGACTCTTGAAATCATTTTACTTAAACCGTTAAGCAGAACATTTTACCTTTGAATTCAATTTATCATACGCAGAAGTTCACTTCTATATTACTTCGGTTGTTATTTTGACATTACTCATTACTCATTACAAAGGGTTGCTTTACACTTTAGATTGTGGTGGTCAAATAATGGTTTGCTCTAATTTGACCATAGCACATCAAGTGGCGCTAATAAATTGTCTGAGATCAAGCATCTGGGAATGGAGCACGCACTGTTTTTAACTTTTTGGGATATGATTGTTTGTTATCTATTGATGCATCCGATGTTTCTTACATATATTTCACTGATGATTGTATAGATTGTTACTGGACAATGCGCTGAAGAAAGAATGTGGGGATATATAACTTAGAAGATCAAAGTGTCGTCCCGTTTTTTAGAGACTATTTAGTATTAGTTTTTATATTTTTTGTTTCTTACTTCTTAGATTCAATTATTTTTGTGTTAATTCTTGTTCGACAACTAGAAATTCGTTTGTTTTCAACAAATATATTGTAGATGCCGAAGTTGCTTTTAGATCATTTTTGAATTTGTTGTTTGATTTTTTGATTGTAAAGAGTGTAATAACTAATAATACTAGAGATATCTTATCAAATAAATAAAAAAAGATGGATAATTGGGAGAAATTCTAATTTTCTTTTTGTATCTACAACAATAGATTCATCTTAACAGAACTCCACCAATCAAAAAGATTATATGAGCATCTGTTTTACACTCTATGAATCAAGAGTTCAAGATATACTACAACATGGTAGTCTGATCTCAAAAAAAACCATAACCTCACTCTAGAGCTCTCACTGGAATTTTAGTGTAATTAAAGACAAGTATTGAATATTATGCATTTTTGACAAAAGTGGTGGTCAGTTTTGCAATTTACCCTTATTGATTTCATACATACATTTTAGGGATAAATACATTGATTTCTCTTAACCTTTGGCATAAATGCAACTAGTAGAAAATAATTATGTATATATCTCCTCAATCCTCATACCTTCCTTTCTTTAAAATTGAACTAATAAAAAGACCAAATTTACTGATTCAAAAAAATAAAAATAAATAAAATGCCCATATTTATTAAAATTTAAAAATAATGATAATATTAAAAAATAGTAAAAGCTAGTACAAATAATTAATAATTTCTTTTAAAAAAATTAAAATTTAGAAAAAAAAAAGTTATTAAAAAAACAGTAAAAATTTGTAATTTAAAAATAAAGATAATTTTAAAAAATTAAAAAACATTTTTATTTACTTCAAAAATAGTAAAAAAAAAAAAAAAGTTAATTTAAAAATGATGATAATTTAAATTGTAAAAATAGTTGTTTATATTTCCATTTTTTAAAATTTATATTCCATTGAAATGATTATCTTTAAATAATTTAATTTGATAGTTTTTATATAAAAAAATTATCTTCATGTTTAAATTCTAATACCTAATAGCAATTTGGTCTTCTTATTAGTTCAATTTTAATAGTAAGAGAGATCTCAGTAGATAAATGTACTATACTTGCTCTAGCTGTATTTATTCTAAGGAATTTGGATCTTGTATTGATCTGATTTTTTTCCGGACCTCATATAATGAGGTATTATTAAGAGGAAATTGCATGAAATGACCAAAAAATTTATGGATTTATTGTTTTTAGCCACAAGTTTATTTTTGATTATATTTGTCACTTTTTGCCTTGAACTGACAAGTATACCCTTGTTTTTGTCTTTTCTTCACCCAAAATTTCCCCCCAAAACTTCCCTCTCTTATATCTGAAACCCCATCAGCTTTTTTTTTTTTTTTTTCATTTAAGATACTCTCTCTCTCTCTCTTCTCTCTCTCTCTCTCTCTCTCACACACACACAACCAAACGGATTCCGACTTGAACCCGGCGACGGCGACGGCGACGGCAGCACCGACGGACTCCGACCTCCATTTCGTGACCTCCATTTCGTGGTCTTTTCTCTCTCTTGAAGTAGATTTCGTGACCTAGAATGTATGTATCCCCTTCCCAGTTATTTTTTTTACAATTATATGGTGTTTGATATGAAGATTAAGAGAGTGGATTCGATTTTTAGTGAAATCCCGATTTTTTTTATTTTCTGGTACGAACTTACATGCCCGTTTATTTTAATATTACATGCCCGTTGTTTTTATTTTACATGCCCGTTTGTTTTAATTTTACATGTGATTTGGTAATTTTGTTTTATAACGAAATCAATCTCCTGTTGTTTTTTTACAATTATAGCTTGTTGATATGAAGATTAAGATAGTGGATTCGATTTTTAGTGAAACCCCGATTTTTTTATTTTCTGTTACGAAATTAGATGCCCGTTTGTTTGAATTTTACATGTGATTTGACAATTTTGTTTTATAGTGAAATCAATCTCCTGTTGTTTTTTTTACAATTATATGTTGTTTGATATGAAGATTAAGAGAGTGGATATGATTTTTAGTGAAACCCAAATTTTTTTTATTTTCTGTTACGAACTTACATGCCCGTTTGTTTTTATTTTACATGTGATTTGGTAATTTTGTTTTATAGTGAAATCAATCTCCTGTTGTTTTTTTACAATTATAGCTTGTTGATATGAAAATTAAGAAAGTGGATTCGATTTTTAGTGAAACCCAGAATTTTTTATTTTCTGTTACGAACTTACATGCCAGTTTGTTTCAATTTTACATGCCATTTTGTTTTAATTTTACTTGTGATTTGGTAATTTTGTTTTATAGTGAAATCAATCTCCTGTTGTTTTTTTTTTTATAATTATATGTTGTTTGATATGAAAATTAAGAGAGTGGATTCTATTTTTAGTGAAACCCAGATTTTTTTAGTTTGTGTTAAATTTATATGCCAGTTTGTTTTAAATTAACATGCCAGTTAGTTTTAAAGTTACATGCCAGTTTGTTTTAAAGTTACATGCCAGTTTATTTCTAACTTACATGTGATTTGGTAATTATGATTTATAGTGAAATACTTGACATGCAGGAATATGGATACAAAGAGATTGGTCATCTATCACGGTGGAAGTTGGGTGGGCAATTGTTACGAGGGTGGTTTGACAAAGTTGGTCCATGTTCCTAGAGGTTTGACTTATGATGCCTTGGTTAAGTTGGTACAAGATGTTGCAAAAGTTGATGCTACTAGGTACACCATAGAATTATGATCATTGGTCTCTACGAATATTGGTGTTGCTCGACCGATAATTGAGAATGACAATGAGGTGTCATGTATAATGGATGTTTTAATTCTTAAATGTATTAGTGAAACACTATATTTCGTTATGTAGCTTTTCTAAAGTTACATAACAATATTGAATTAATGTATTTTTTATTTATCAAATTCCAGTAATTTTACATGCTAGGACCTTAAAAACTTACATGCCAGTGTATCTTGAAGTCACATTCCAGTGTATTTTTAATGATTTATCTATTTGAATAACTGAGTTGAAAACTAAACATTCCAGTATTGTTACATGCCAGGACCTTCACAAGTTACATGCCAGTGTATTTCTATGTTACATGCCAGTCTATTTTGAAGTTACATGCCATGATATTCTTGTTTCCCCACTTGAAATACACCCGCTTAAATGATCAAATTCGAATATTGTTACATGGCAGCACCTGTTAACAAGTTTTTAATGATGTATCTATTTGAATGACTAAGTTGAAAACTAAATATTCTAGTATTGTTACATGCCAGGACCTTCACAAGTTATATGCCAGTGTATTTCGATGTTACATGCCAGTCTATTTTGAAGTTACATGCCCTGATATTCTTGTTTCCCCACTTGAAAGACACTCGCTTAAATGATCAAATTCCAGTATTGTACGAGCAACTCAAATTAAGAAGGAAGGAGAAAAAGATAATGGGGTTAATTAGGATTTTTTTTTTTAATTGAATAAATTAAACTAAATACAAAGTTACAATGAAAATAAGTCCACCCATATTGAAATTATAGGATTTCTTAACAGCTATAGGTGTGGGACAAAAGCACATTGGTGGAATAAAATTAAGAGGTCTTTAATAATTTAAGCAAATGGGGTTAAATATGATTCCATAACAGCACCGGACCTATATTGAAATTATAAGTCCACCCATAAGCAGTCAGTAACGAAAGCTAATATCGTATATCAACTTCACATACTTCAAATTCCCCACACCATAAATAGTGTAAATACTAAAAATTATCAATTATGTAATCTTGCAAATGCAAGAAGTTCTGGACACTCACAAGCCATCAGTAGATAATCCAAGTTTATTATAACTCTTTTGAGTTTTTATTTTGTTTAAGGTACAGATAAACAAGAACAATGCCTGCAAAAGTACAAATATTATTTGATTAACACTTGTAGTCTCCACAATTACACTGTAGTCAAGCCAACCACGCCTGCAAACAAATGATCCCAATGTGAAAGTATAAGTTGAAAAATCACAAAGGAAAGCCAAACAGCAAACAAGGAGAAAGTTCTATTCAAATAAGGATAAATAAATCTTAAGTGAGAAATTTCTATTCAATTCATTTTTCTTCATGACTACTTGTTATCCCAACTAACATACTTATATACAGAGGATCATCAAAAGCAACATTATGCCCTCTCACCGTAAATCAATTAATTCATCTCAACTATAAAGATTTTTGTCTTTTAATGTGAGCAAGCTAAATCCTAATCATAATAAAGCAATATAATCTCTAAAAGCACAACTAATTGCTGTCAAGTTAGTTTCTTATATTTATTTTATGAAACAGAGGTTCTCTGTTCTCAAGCAAAAAATGCATTTGAACTTGGATCATAAAGAAAATCATAAAGAAAAACATAAAGATTTCTCTCCTAGTGGTAGCATGCAGCTGTTCCCAGCAGAACACATTGGTTTTGAACCTGTGACTTAAGTGTGGACCTCAATTATCTCTAAACACTTACTAAGGATTTCATCTAGTGTATATGCTTATTGTAGATCCATCAATGTTGAATTTGTATACATGTGCAAACAGTTTTTAATTTTTATGTGGAGCTGTATATCCATCACATGTCTGACACGTAACTCATGCATGAGAAGAAGTTTCTACATTTTATAACCCATAAATGGACATATTATGTGATCTAGCACTACACCCACTGCCTTTAAGCATCCATGTTTTTCCTCCCTTTCCTCTTTCCTAAGTTAACAGGATAGCACAAAACTGGTGGTTAAATGCTTCTGATTTTGGGTTGAGTGATTACTGATATGTTATTAGAGCATATCAAACAGAAAAATAATAGTTAGCAATAGCAATATAATCTACCATAATTTACTTGGCAAGATTTTAACCTAAGACCCAACCATATTCCATCCTCACCATATCTGAGCTCTCTAGGCCAATTACAATGATGAAACTGGTCGAGACTTGAGAGGAAAATTTTCATACCTGAGATCACAGGTGCAACTTATGATACATCTAGGTGCTCAATCAGTTTCCTACAATCAATTAGAGCAATTCTCTACCCAACTAAAAAAAAAAAACAATCTAAACAGCATCCATCATACACTAGAGAGATGGGTGTGGCCTGGATATTGATTTATATAAGAGTAAACTTTTATGTGTAAATAATTAAGACTCGAATCCATTCCATCATAAATGAGAGGAATGTAGACAGCTGATTGTACCAAAGATCAATGTGAATGTGTTTCAAAGATAGCATCTTATTTAATTTTATTTTATTTTTAAGTTAAATATTTAGATATGTAGTACAGTGGTCATAAAAAATATTTTTCAAAAACCAAAACATTTAGAACAGACAAATGACAGGAGAAGATATACAGAGTGAGTAGTTAATCAAACATCATGAAACCATTTATGGAAATGGACCCCAAATTACATCATCAACATCGATCATGTGGCTTTGATTGATACTTTCATGAATTAAATAATTTTATTAAAAAATAAAAATAATAATAAAGATGAGAAAGCAACAGGCACATGAAGATACTGCAAGTGCCAAGTAGGACCAATGATACATAGCAAATGCAGACAAGGCATAAACAGGGCATGTCTTCTCCCATTCCCCCACATGCCTCACTCTCAGACGCCATATCTCAGTATTCTTGACATGCTTTATTTCATATGTACAGTAACTTTCGATTTTTCAAAAACATTGCAAAAGCATTGCCTATGGTTTCATTCTATGTTTGTGTTGTTATTTTCTGCTTGAAATGAATCAATATCCCTTAAGAAATCTAAATGCAGGTACTGGTAAGTCTACAAAAACATGACTATGAAACATCACAGGTAAAGACTGAATATCAGTTTCACTCTCACATTATTTTCTCGGCATCTGGAACAAAGCATTTTGATAGAATTTAACAAAAACAGTCAACATTATGGTGAGTAGACACTGAGGCATGACATAGCCCCAAAAATTTCCAAACTCAACTTCAAGCTTTCATTTCTCAATAATTATAATCTGTAACCTAATTAGGTCCTATTAATGTCATTTTTTAAGATTTTTTTTTTTTTGAACAGCGATATTTCATTAATAGAAAGCCAACAAAGGGCAAAAGGGTCAGCCACCAAAGCCAACAAAAGACCCCCAAAACAGAACAAACAGACCCACCAAACAGCAAACACTGTACAAAGACTCAACTGAGCTTAACAGGAGAAAAGATATACAAAACAGCAAAACAACCAGCTGAACCTCCACAACCTGACCCCCTGCAACAGACAACACAGGACACCCAACAGCAAAATAGAGCAAGACACCCAAATCACAGTTGAATTTAAGATTTTATTCAATGAAAAAAAAAAACACACACACACATATACAGTTGAATTTCAACAAATCAACAAGAACAATCATACCTGTACAGTGCTCGACCACAAGGGCTGCGAAAGTAGCGGCGATGGCAGCCTTCAGCGGTGGATTCAGCGGATTCGAGGACAAGGGCAGAGATAGTAGCGGCGACGGCACTCTACAGCGGCGGATTCGATGACCTAGACCGGCGGTTTCAGCGCGAGGTCCGGCGAGGCTGAGAAGTGCGCGAGGTCAGGTGCGGCGGCGACGACAGGTGCAGCGACGGCAACAGGTGCGACGAGGGCAGGTTCGACGACTTCCACGATAGCTGCTTCCAGGAGGTCCAGCTTTTCTTTCTCTCTTTCACGATAGGCTTCTCATTCTCTCTTCCTTTCTCTCTCTTTCGTTCTCTCTCTTTTTTTCTTTTGCCTGATTTCATTTAACCTGCCAAAACAACTCAACTTTTGATTTTTTTTTTTTTTTTTTGAATTTCGAATTTAGGGGTATTGTTGTCCAAAAGTGGTCAAAAATGACAAAAACAATAAAAAAATAAACTTGTGGCTAAAAACAATAAACCAATAAATTTTTTGGCTCTTTATGAATTCACCCCTATTATTAATTGTATTGTATTAACTCACTTACTCTCTCTTTTTACACGTTGATAAAGTTGGTATCATAAATCAAGAAATTGCAGCGCGGGTTTGATTCATTTGTTTAGTTCATTCCATCAAATCATCTGCATCTTCCTTTCACGTTGATAAAATTTTTTTGTTCACCGATGGGATTTTGTCCATTAGGGTTCTCGTTTTCCGGCGAATCAACAGTCTCATGAATAGTTACAACATGGTTGCTATCATCACCATCTAAAACAGGTTCAACACTTAGAGCTGTATGAAGCAAATTGTGGGGTTGATTCAACTCAGGCGAGTCCCTCGTCGTTTCCTTTATCTTGTTGGACTGTGCTAGGTTGGACAATTCATGCACAGCTTCAGAGATTTTTTCAACGCAACTAACAACTTCAATCAGTATTGAAGCAACTATAGCAGATGACATGATTGCTTGCATGTCTACGTTGTTTAATGAGGCAGATTCAAGTACAATTTTTAGGTCATTGGCAGCGTTCTTGGAGCCCTCCACGTAAGCATTGGCTGTTGAAAACGTCGAATCCGACATGGTTTTGATGGCCGATGCCAATGCTTTCAGTGCCTTGCCTGATTCTGAACTCATTTTCATGCATTCATCTTGGATCGTGCCATTGAATTCTGGTGATACCTGAAACACCAATAAAAATAAAAATTAATAGGTTGGATTGTGAAAGCACTTACTTTAATTGAAAATTTTCAATTTTGA
This sequence comes from Acer campestre, assembly GCA_954870605.1. NCBI lineage: Eukaryota > Viridiplantae > Streptophyta > Magnoliopsida > Sapindales > Sapindaceae > Acer > Acer campestre. The sequence continues at coordinate 34,644,492 of OX940802.1, read as the reverse complement.
GAACTTAATATATATTTTCAAATAAAACAACTCAAAAGGGTCAAAACGCGTTTTTTTATAAAAAACTAAAAACGCATATATATATTTTTAAACTAAAAACGCGTTTTAACAAAATGTAATAACTTGTGAGATGCTGACCCAATGCTTACATAGATAATGATATATCTCAAAAGAATTTAGATCATCTACCGATCTGGTCTTTTTCCTGACTTTATCTAATCTCATGACACATAAGCATTGCAATGAATGTATAATTTAGATGTGATAGGTTTCCACAACAACTTTAACAACAACCAATCACACGCTTTAAAAAGGTAAAAAAAAAATCAGTATAGGATCCAAATCCGATAAGGATTCAACTACATTTGACTTCTCTTTTAATTCCTGCGTTTTTTTTTAGAATATTATTATTATAATTATTAAAAAAGAAATTAGTATCTTTCAAAAAAAAAAATAAAAAAAATAGTATTATTAAAGTGTAGACATGAAGAAGACAGTCGTGTAGTACGTACTCGGATGTCTGGACCGAGGTAGGCATTTAGAGATTCAATTTTGTAAGCACATTCTCGAGCAAGATCTCCAATCTTCAAGCATTGTTTCCATGGATGCCGAAGCCGGAAACGGCCATGTGGGGGTTCCAATCTTGCAAAATTTGCCTGCAAAAATAAGATAATAACATAATCACAATTCACATATATATTTTATATTTACGATCAAGTGGAATGGTTTATACCACCGTCCAATATGGTTCATTGGTAATAACTTAGAAAAAAAAAGTTAATGAAAAGAGAAGCTATACTATACTCACCAAAGATTCCTCTGTGTTCTTTGAGTTGAGAACAATTTTGTACCCTTGAAGAAATGGCTTGTCCTTCTTAGAGACACCACCACCACCACCACCATCACCACCACTCTCTTCACTCTCAAAGCATCTTTGAAAATATTCACCTCCAAATTCTGTTATCAAGTCCTTCATTAATTAGTTAAAGAAGACTAGAAAATAATGAAGAAATTAGGCAAATTCAATTAAAAAAAAAACATATACCTTCAAGGTAGTCAGCCAACTTTTCGATATTGGAGGCAACCAACTGATGAAGATCTTGACCAGCCCAAACCGGGCAGACAATAATGGATAAAATTACACAGATTGCTACTCCTATTAAGATTGTTGATAGTCTTTTATAGGACATTTCTAATAGGTCTTCCTTTCGAGAACCCGAAACCGATATCATGTTGAACGTCAGTATGAATATCAAGATCCCATACTCGAATCTGGCCTTGATCTTGGGGAAGAACCGTGTGAATGTAGATGCTGCAGCTGCATATATACACACACATATGTATATATGTATGAAGTATGATCAATTTGTTTGTTGATTTTTCTTATTTAACAAAACTAATAAGTGATTAATTATTAATTGGTACAGAAATATGATGGCTCTAAGCTTATATTATTATTTATAAAATATACCTAGTAGGAAGACAAGGATTCCAAGAATAATTGGCTCTCCTTTCTCTCCAGAGAGGCTTGCCAAGTGATTTGCTCCAATCCCAAGAGCACAAGCTGAGAGTGTGGCAAAGCTTCTATTGAGACCTCTGCTCACGGTTTGACCTGAGTATAAATATATACATAGAAAAATGAAAACAAAAGTAATAAATTTTAAGATTATATAATATATATGCATGCATTTTGAATTGTAAGAAGCAGATAACAATCAAAAGGAGGTCCTACGATCAAATTTACGTACCGACGGTGAACTCAAAGACTACCACCACAGTTATGAGAGCCCACATGCCTGAAAACCCAAAACCATCAAAGAGGGGCCTAACATAGTACAACATGGACACCAGTGTGATAGCAAGTCCCACTTTCAGGGAGTGGATGATTCTTCTTGGGTCATCTTGTGCAAGTTTTTTTATGCTCTTCGCGACCAAGATTACTCCCGCCTTGAATCTACTAGGCAAGGCCTTAAGCCAGCCCAGTGAAGAGGGAAAAGGGCTTGCTGCCTTGTGTCGAGTTGCTGATTCAATCTCCATCAACAAAGCTAGCTTGGTCATAAATTTTGCAAGAAAAAAATATAGAGGGATTTAAAAAGGTATAGACAGGGGCCTAAGCTTGAAGTTTTTGAAGGTGGGTATAAATCGGAAAAACAAGTGAAAGGAAAAGAAAGGTTGGCAAGGTAAAACAAGTTGAAGGAGAGTGTACTCACTAGCTACACGTATTTAAACAAGTTAGAGGAGAATTAAGCAAGGGGAATAGGGGCACCACCCCCTCCCCCCAGCCAATGAAAGTTTGAGAAAAAATATTTTATACATGTAATTGCAATCTATTCCCCCATTTTATTGATAATATAAATTTATTCCCCCTACACAGCCAATGAAAGTTTGAGAAAAAAAAAATATAGACGTAATTGCAGCCTAATCCCCCATTTTATTAGAGGGAGAAAGTGGAAGTACAATAGTGGCATGCTTTGTGGTTTATTAGAGGACAATTATCACAAGATATGTAGTAGTAGATTTGCTTTGTGTTGTGGAGGGAATGTCAAAATAAGAAGGAGAAAGTCAAATCATTTGTGGACATGTTTTGTGGTTTAGTAGATGACAAATTAATTAAATAAAAGTATTATTTTTATCGATTTGTGTTGTGAAGGGACGGAAAAGAATTTTGGTAAGGGAAAATTTGAGTACTTTGTATTTTATTAGAGGACACAATTTAAATAATGTTTGTTGGTGTTGTGAAGGGAAGAAGTGTTGGAATTATTGAAGACCTCAAGTCAATTGAGTTTTGTGAAGATGAAATAAAAGCAAGTTAGGTTGCTTTTGTCCTTTTGTGCAATACATTAAAAAAGCGAAGTAGATTTATTAAGCTCGGTGAAGTCTGCAGATGAAAGTCAACAAAGAAGCAAGTTTTAAATTTGAGTGCCTCACGCTGTGTCTTTCACAGCAATGAGAGAGCGGTCCAAGTTTTTTTTTTTTTTTTTTTTTTTTTTTTTGTGAGCGTTGCGCATTACGCTGTGTATTTCGAGAGTTGTTGGACAGTGATCAGACATTAGAGCTTCAAGCTGTATGTTGCGCTGTGAATTTCAGCAGCGGCTTTGAGAGCGGTGTTGTCACAGGGGTACATGCTGTGAAGAGCGCTGTGACACCTACAGCGGTCAAGTACAAATCCGTGTGAAATAAGATTTTACACAGTAAAAAAGAGGAAAAAGGAAATAGATTCCAATTAGGAAATAGTGTGCATGCTTTGTGGTTATTAGAGGACAGTTAACACAAGATATGTAGTAGTAGATTTGCTTTGTGTTGTGGAGGGTATGGGAAAATAAGGAGGAGAAAGTCAAATCATTTTTGGACATGTTTTGTGGTTTAGTAGATGAAAAATTAATAAAATATAAGTATTATTTTTTATCGATTTGTGTTGTGAAGGGAAGGGAAAGAATTTTGGTAAGGGAAAATGAATGCAGCTGGGTACTTTGTGGTTTATTAGAGGACAATTAACATAAGGTAAGTAGTAGTAAATTTGCTTTATGTTGTGAAGGGTAAGGGAGAATAAGAAGGAAAAGTCAAATCATTTGTTGTTTTTTTTTGAACGGCATTCTTTATTAAATAAGCTGGTCAACAACCCAGACAACACAAAACAACAAAGCAACGCCTACACAACCGGGGAGTAGAAAGAACAAGCAACAAGCCAAAAACCAAGCACAAACAATGTTCAAAGTCAAATCATTTGTGGTCATGCTTTTGTGGTTTATTAGATGACATATTAATAAAATATAAGTATTATTTTTATCGAATTGTGTTGTGAAGGGAAGGGATCCACTACTACAAAAATATTCAAAGGCATCGGTTATTTTCCATGCTTGACATCGGTTTTTCTCAATTTCATAACCGTTGTCGATTTGAATGCTTACTAATAAGATAGTCAACAGAGATGCCTTTGTTGAAGTTTTGAGGAAAATATGGCGTGTACATGGGGGAGTGGAGATTGAATGCGTCGATACTAACATTTTCACGTTCAAGTTTAAGAGTGTAGAGGACCGACTCCAAATTTTGGCCGGAGGACCATGGACTTTTGATGGCGCCTTGATTGTACTGGAGGAGCCGCAGGGTAAAGGGGATATTGATGCAATGAAGTTCAACTGTTCTGAGTTCTGGGTGCATATCCATCGGGTGCCTTTAATTTGCATGACAAGGAGATAGGACAATTTTTGGGGAGTATGGTGGGCATAGTCAAAGAGGTGGACGTTGGCTACTCAGGAAATTTCTCAGGGGAATTTCTGAGGGTCAAAATCGATGTTGATATCACAAAGTCTCTCAGGCGGTGTTTGGGTGTTGATACTAAAAAAAAAAATAAATGGTATTTTCTGATGGCTAAATGCTGTCGGAAAAGACCATTTCCCATCGGAAATACGCTTTTCTGACCAGAAAAAGCCATCGGAGGCCGTCACAAATACGTTTGTCTAAAATAACCATTCATTGATGAGCCGTGACAGTAAGGGGTTATCCTTACCATTTTACTATAACTTTATATCTGATATGTTTGGCATACTATTTATATATAAGTTATTGATATGTTTGTATAATATCTAATTAAATATATATATTTTTATACTATTTAAATATAACTATTGAGATATTGTTTTTAAAAATAATATTTTATTAAAATTATTAGAGTATGTTTAAAAAAATCTGATATAGTAGTGTCACTAAATATAATTAAAAATAACTAAATGTTCTTGTGATTACTAATAATTTTGCTATATTTTATATTTAGTTAATTTAGTAAGATAAGTCCATAAAGTAATTCGAATTAAATTTTAGCATTTACGATGACACTTTTTATGTTGTTAGAAAAGTGGGTAATATTGGCGGCTTATTTGATTATTTTCGGACGGCCCAAAAACCATCGGAAATGCGGTACTGTTTTTATTTTTTTATTTTTTTTTATTTCCGATAGCTCAAAAAGTCCCACAAGTCATCAACATAACTCGGCAACTTGACACAACCCGATCAATCTTGCAAATGTCATGTACAAGGGCGTCGTAATGTTCCTTGACATCCCTAAGTGACTTTCCCGGCAGTTGACTGGCGATATTTTGCCATCAGACAATTTCTTAAGATAAAAATGTTTATAATAAGAGAGAGTTCCTAAAGAATGACGTCAATATCTCACAAATCCCTTCATCATAATCCTGATAAATGTTTTATGTATTTCTATTGCATCAAAGTGTTCACTCCTGATTTTTGCACATATATGTCATTGTTCGGATATCAATTTAGGGAAAATCGGATGTATTAAATGCTTACTACGAAATAAAGTTTATATAATTATTTTATCTAACTTTTTATTTTTCAAGAAATTTTTATTTATACAAATTATTTGAAGAAACTTTATATAAAAATACGTTTTTGACACTACAATAAAATATTAGTCTTTTCCAACGGCTAAATGCCGTTGGACTAGACTATTTACCGTCGGAAATGTGGACTATTTCCGACGGCAATTAGGCCGTCGGAAATGTTGGATTACTTTTTCCTTATTTCCAACTGAACAAAGACTATTGGCCGTCGGAAATGAGTATAAATGTAATACCACATTTTCAACGGTACTTTTTGTGCCGTCGGAAATGGGAACAACATTGACGGCACAAAGACTGTTTCCGACGGTCATTTGGCAAATGATTATAATATTTATGAAGTGATATTGTAGCTTTAGATTTTGAATTAGAGGAGCAGCTTTCCATTTCTAAGCCATGGATATTAGAATGCATCCAATTGCATGGACACGATCTAATAGTTATCGGCTATATCAATTATATTGGTCTGTATCGAATAAGGTAACTAGACACGTACAATTGGGGTTGTGTAAATATGCGTTTGATAGAGCCAAGGGTGGAGCCGGAAGATTGTAAGATGTAGGGGCGGAACCAGAAGGCTACGGGACATATAGTAAACTAACAATGGTTACTTGTTTATAATGACAAAGTAAGCAAGTGATTGAACAAATTAACTTGCATCATACAACTAATGTTATAATAAATACCTATGATCAAAAGCTTCACAGAACTTTTTATGCAATGCTGTATAAGAATGAAATATTTGTATAATTTTCAAATTAGATTGTCGGTTGCTTGTAATTGTGACAAATTTTAATAAGAAGTGAGTGAAAATAGAAAATTAAAATGAGATTATTAGAATGTATTCTATTTTGTGAACACAATGGAATAGTTAGCTATTATTTCAGTTATATTACAGTTATACACTTATACTATATAATGGGCTGAGTTCACCTTTCTGGTTTGTTGCTATTGGGCTCCAAAAAGGCCCAACATTACATTACACAGCTCAAGATCCATAAATGTTTGAAATCACTGTGTAAAGTACTTTGGGCCGAGAGTTCCCATTTGGTCGAGTTAAGATTACAATAAATCGAATGCCAGTCTGACTGAAGAAAACATATCGGATAAATCGAACCTATCCCCATTAGGTAAAATCAATCCCTTTTAGGCTAAAAATAACCCTCTCGGATTAGGTAAAGCCTTCGAGCTATGATTAGGCGAGTCATATTCATCAAAAATGTACGAATTCAAATTTGATATTTCATCTCTATAGACTTTATCTTTCTATATAGACTTTATCTTTCTAAATTTGATACCTACTAGTCTTACCTGATGTTTCTCATCTTTATTAATATTCACTTTATGAATTTATTATTCAATTAATTTACAATATAATTTTGTTTTGAACTAATTTTTATTATACCATATAATCTAGTAAACTGTTGGATTTATGATCTGCATGGGAGAAAATGCTTAGAACCCAATAATTTCATGCCGTGTGGAGTGTGGTATGGATATTCAGTATCATATTATTTTCTTATTATATGATATGATTTAAGGAGACAGATAAATACCTCGATGAAAGCCCAAAAGGGAGCACTGTATGCCTGGCCCATTCTAAATTTTGATTTTTCCGGCCCAAACTGAACACAGTGTTTTGACACCTCTAGGCTAATGCCACAAAACTAGGTTTAAAATGATAATCATCTTTATTTGACACCCAATATATATGGTTTTGTACCAATTACAAAGAGTTTTGTTAGTAAATTTAATTAAAGATATATGTTAAAAATATTTATTTTAGAAAACTTTAAATTTTTTCCTTTCCTAATGTAATTTATTTAACAAGGATTATATTTTAAACAAAATAGTCTTTAATGGAACCAACCAATCATATTGTATGCAAATGGTATACCTTTTCAATTCAACATAGGTTAGATAGTGCCAATATGGACGTAATTCAACCGATAGATGGATGAGTTTGAGGTTTGGATAAATGACTCTCAGTTCAACAGCTCAGATCTTACCAATAGCGAAAGCTTTTAAAAAAAATACCTTGTCCCGATATTATAATATATTAATTGATTTATAAAAAGATATGAAGCATAAATTCAACCTTATCAAAATTTTCTTGTACTTTTTTTTATTCAAAAAATTAATATTATTTTTATTTTTAAAAAATAGGTGTGAGACTAAAAACGCGTTTAAACAAAATGTAATAACTTGTGAGATGCTGACCCATATGCTTACATAGATAATGATATATCTCAAAAGGATCCAACTAAATTTGACTTATCTTTTAATTCCTGCTTTTTTTTTAGAATATTATTATTATAATTATTAAAAAAGAAATTAGTATTATTAAAGTGTAGACATGAAGAGGAGAGTCGTGTAGTACTCGGATGCCTGGACCGATGTAGGCATTTAGAGATTCAATTTTGTAAGCACATTCTCGAGCAAGATCTCCAATCTTCAAGCATTGTTTCCATGGATGCTGAAGCCAGAAACGGCCATGTGGTGGTTCCAATCTTGCAAAATTTGCCTGCAAAAATAAGATAATAACATAATCACAATTCACATTATATTTTATATTTACGATCGAGTGGAATGGTTATACCACCGTCCAATATGGCTCATTGGTAATAACTTAGAACAAAAAAAAAAAGTTAATGAAAAGAGAAGCTATACTATACTCACAAAAGATTCCTCTGCTCTTTGAGTGGAGAACAATTTTGTTCCCTTGAAGAAATGGCTTGTCCTTCTTAGAGACACCACCACTCTCAAAGCATCTTTGAAAATATTCACCTCCAAATTTTTTTATCAAGTCCTTCATTAATTAGTTAAAGAAGACTAGAAAATAATGAAGAAATTAGGCAAATTCAATTAAAAAAAAACACATACCTTCAAGGTATCCATCCAACTTTTCGATATTGGAGGCAACCAACTGATGAAGATCTTGACCAGCCCAAATTGGGCAGACAAAAAGGGATAAAATTACATAGATTGCTACGCCGATTTAGATTGTTGATAGTCTTTTATAGGACATTTCTAATAGGTCTTCCTTTCGAGAACCCGAAACTGATACCATGTTGAACGTCAGTATGAATATCAAGATCCCATACTCGAATCTGGCCTTGATCTTGGGGAAGAACTGTGTGAATGTAGATGCTGCAGCTGCATATATATACATGTTACGATTGGTAAATCTTATCATTGTGATAAGTTTTATCTTTATGATAAGGATGAGTCTTTGTGATATAGTTGTATTTATCTTTATAGGACGTAATTATCTTAACTACAAATTGTCAATATACTGTGTACAATGTACATCTATTTAATAAAGGTTTTCTGTTTTGGTCTTTGCTCATCTGAGAAGCAAGACACTCAAATATTCTCTACATTAATTTTATCATGGTATCAGAGCTTTGAAACTCTGTATTTCATTTATTTTTTTATTTTTTTATCATGGTTGATGATAACAAATCCAAGGATCCTTCTGATTCCAAGGCAGGTATGCTCTCTTCAGGTACCTCACAACTTAGTGCTCAATTGGCAGGTATTGCTCTCACTGTTCCGTCCAATTCCATTTGGATAATTGATACAGGTGCTACCAACCATATGTGTCATTCTCTATCATTATTTTCTTCTTATAAACCTTTTTCCACACCATGTTATGTTCAATTACCTGATGGCACCAGTGTTGCAGTAACTCATATTGGTACCATTATTCTCACACCTACAATGAAACTTGAAAATGTATTTTATATTCCATCATTCAAGTTTAATCTTTTGTCAGTTAGTCGAGTCTCAAAATCTTTAAATTGTTCATTAACTTGTTTGAGTGACGAGTGTATTTTTCAGGACCTGTCATCGAAGAAGACGATTGGACAGGGTAGTCTTCATGAGGGGCTATATTATTTTCAAACTTCATCAGCTTTGGCAGTCATCAAACCTCCGAGTATTGATCTCTGGCATTGGCGTTTGGGACATTTGTCTCATCATTCTTTACAAAAATTAAGTTCTGCAATTTCTTTTATTACTTGTTCTAATAATAAAACTTGTGAGATTTGTCCACAAGCTAAGCAATGTCGTTTGCCATTTTCTTCCAGTAGCATTACTACTGATAAACCATTTCAATTAATTCACTGTGACATTTGGGGTTCTTTTTCTCAATCTTCTTTAAATGGCTCTTGTTATTTTTTGACTATTGTTGATGACTTTAGTCGTTGTACATGGATATATTTGATGCATGTCAAATCTGAATCTAAAAGAATTTTACAATCTTTCTTTGCCTTGATTAAAACTCAATTTAAAACCCAAATCCAGAAACTTACTTCTGGAAATGGTGCTCAAATGTTTTCTCAAATTCAGCAAATTCGTACCGACAATGGCACTGAGTTTCTATCTATTGAAATGCAACAATTTTTTTCTGAACATGGTGTTTTTCATCAAAGAAGTTGTGTTTCCACACCTCAACAAAATGGGGTGGTTGAGCGCAAGCACCGTCATCTTCTTGAGGTGGCTCGCGCTCTCCGTTTTCAGGCGCAATTGCCATTGTCATTTTGGGGTGAATGTGTCCTTACGGCTGCTTATTTAATCAATAAAATGCCATCTTCAGTATTATCTGGTAACAAAACTCCTCATGAAATTTTGTTTGGCACCACACCAAATTATTCTCATTTACGGGTTTTTGGTAGTCTTTGTTTTGCTAAAAATCATAACACGAAACATAAATTTGACCAAAGAGCAAAACCCGGTATCTTTGTTGGCTATCCATATGGTCAAAAAGGATATCGTATTTTCGACATAGCTAATAAAAATATATATGTTTCACGAGATGTTATTTTTCATGAAGGTATGTTCCCATACCAGGATCTCTCTCACTCAAAATCTTTCCCATCATGTGTTATTCCTCTTCCTTTAGATGATGATCCTATTCTTGATTATTCATCTAATTCTCATACTCATGAGGTAATTGCCATTGACATATCCACAATCACTCCTAATACAGAAGATGGTCATCACAATACTTCTGATCCGTCAAGTATGGAGTCTCGGCGTCCGACTCGTAATCGTCGACCACCTTCACATCTTGCAGATTATTATTGTCAAATAGCCACTCATGATGGATCACCCTCTTCATCGAATTCTACATTGACAGGTAACCCTTATTCTATCCATAAGTTTCTCTCTTACTCCAATTTTTCTGCTGCACATAGAGCTTTTGTTTCCAGTATTTGTTCTACAGATGAACCTACATCTTTCACACAAGCTGTCAAATTACCTGAATGGAGAGAAGCAATGCAAAAAGAAATTGCCGCTCTTGAGCAAAATAATACTTGGAGTCTTGAATCTCTTCCACCAGAAAAGAACCCGATTGGATGTAAATGGGTCTACAGGATTAAATATCGATCTGATGGTACAATCGAACGATATAAAGCTCGCCTAGTTGCTAGAGGCTTACTCAAGTTGAAGGCTTGGATTATCATGATACGTTTGCACCTGTCGCCAAACTAGTGACTGTTCGAACATTACTTTCCATTGCTTCCATCAAACATTGGCCATTACATCAACTGGATGTTAATAACGCTTTTTTACAAGGCGATCTTGATGAGGAAATATACATGCAGTTACCACCAGGTTTTACGAAACAGGGGGAGGGTAAAGTATGTCGGCTGCACAAATCTTTGTATGGCTTAAAGCAAGCCTCAAGACAGTGGTTTTCCAAGTTTTCTTCTGCTCTTATTGAAGCTGGGTTTTCTCAATCCAGGTCAGACTACTCTTTGTTTACTAATGTCAACGGTGATTCTTCAACTTTTGTATTGGTTTATGTCGATGACATTGTCATAACAGGAAATGATGATTTAGCAATCAAACATATCAAGCAATTCCTTGATGCGAAATTTTTTATCAAGGATCTTGGACGTCTAAAATACTTTCTTGGTATCGAAGTAGCCCGTTCTCAACAAGGTATATTTTTGTCACAACGAAAATATATTTTGGATATCTTGAAAGATACAGGTCTTTATGGTGGTCAAATTTCTGATTTTCCTATGGAACAAAATCTGCGGTTATCTCCCGATGATGGCACATTATTACCGGATCCTACATGTTATCGTCGTCTTGTTGGTAGACTTATATATCTAACTGTTACACGCCCGGACATTACTTATTCTGTCAATGTTTTAAGTCAATTTATGCAAGCACCTCGTAGTAGTCACCTTGAAGCCGCTTATCGTATTCTTCGTTATCTAAAAGGATCCGCTGTGAAGGGGATTTTATTATCATCATCCAGCTCACTCCATCTGAATGGTTTTTGTGACTCGGATTGGGCAGGTTGTCCCACCTCTCGTCGGTCCACCACAGGATATTGTGTTCTTCTTGGTTCTAGCCCGATATCTTGGAAGACAAAGAAACAGCCAACCGTCTCTCGTTCATCAGCTGAAGCAGAATATCGTGCTATGGCGACTTTAACTTGTGAACTTCAATGGTTACACTATTTACTTAAAGATCTTGGAGTTTCTCATTCATCTCCAATCACTGTACATTGTGACAATCAAGCAGCTTTGCATATTGCTGAAAATCCGGTACTTCATGAACGTACCAAACACATCGAAATTGATTGCCATTTCGTTCGTGAGAAGATTCAATGTGAACTTATTTCTCCACGCTACATCCCATCTACAGACAATATTGCTGATATTTTTACAAAGCCACTCGGCAAGCAACCATTTCATCATCTAATTGGCAAGCTGGGCGTTACTCATGTACACGCTCCACCTTGAGGGGGAGTGTTACGATTGGTAAATCTTATCATTGTGATAAGTTTTATCTTTATGATAAGGATGAGTCTTTGTGATATAGTTGTATTTATCTTTATAGGACGTAATTATCTTAACTACAAATTGTCAATATACTGTGTACAATGTACATCTATTTAATAAAGGTTTTCTGTTTTGGTCTTTGCTCATCTGAGAAGCAAGACACTCAAATATTCTCTACATTAATTTTATCACACACACATATATGTATATGTATGAAGTATGATCAATTTGTATGTTGATTTTTCTTATTTAACAAAACTAATAAGTGATTAATTATTAATTGGTACAGAAATATGATGGCTCTAAGCTTATATTATTATTTATAAAATATACCTAGTAGGAAGACAAAGATTTCAAGAATAATTGGCTCTCCTTTCTCTCCAGAGAGGCTTGCCAAGTGATTTGCTCCAATCCCAAGAGCACAAGCTGAGAGTGTGGCAAAGCTTTTATTGAGAACCCTGCTCACGGTTTTACCCGGGTATAAATACATACATAAAAAAATGAAAACAAAAGTAATAAATTTTAAGATTATTATAAAATATATGCATTGTTACCGTTTACAGCTGGAGCATTTTGAACTCATGCAGGCCTAACATGCCTGAAACCCCAAAACCATCAAAGAGGGGCCTAACATAGTACAACATGGACACCAGTGTGATAGCAAGTCCCACTTTCAGGGAGTGGATGATTCTTCTTGGGTCATCTTGTGCAAGTTTTTTTATGCCCTTCGCGACCAAGATTACTCTCGCCTTGAATCTACTAGGCAAGGCCTCAAGCCAGCACAGTGAAGAGGGAAAAGGCCCTGCTACCTTGTGTTGAGTTGCTGATTCAATCTCCATCAACAAAGCTTGGTCGTAAATTTTACAAGAAAAAAATATAGAGGGATTTAACAAGGTATAGAAAATTTACGACCAACCTTTGTTGATGGAGATTGAATCAGCAACTCGACATAAGGCATATATATTGTAATAATCTTAAAATTTATTACTTTTGTTTTCATTTTTTTTTTTTTTTTTTTTATGTATATATTTATACCCGGGAAAAACCGTAAGCAGATTCTCAATAAAAGCTTTGCCACACTCTCAGCTTGTGCTCTTGGGATTGGAGCAAATCACTTGGCAAGCCTCTCTAGAGAGAAAGGAGAGCCAATTATTCTTGGAATCTTTGTCTTCCTACTAGGTATATTTTATAAATAATAATATAAGCTTAGAGCCATCATATGTCTGTACCAATTAATAATTAATCACTTATTAGTTTTGTTAAATAAGAAAAATCAACAAACAAATTGATCATACTACATACATATACATATATGTGTGTGTAATATATATGCATCTACATTCATACTGACGTTCAACATGGTATCGGTTTTGGGTTCTCGAGAGGAAGACCTATTAGAAATGTCCTATAAAAGACTATCAACAATCTTAATCGGAGTAGCAATATGTGTAATTTTATCCATTTTGACTTCCTGGTTTGGGCTGCACTACAACATAAAGGGTCTTTCACAACATTCATTGCATGTTCTAAAAACTCTCAACAACATACATGTGCAAATTGTCTATTAAGGAGTTGTTAAAAGTATTAGATGCTTCTACAACTTAGAGTGCATGTTGTTAAAAACATGAAGTTCTACAACTTATAGTGCATATTGTTAAAAACATGAAATTCTACGACTAAGAGTGCTTTCTGTTAAAAAACCTTAAAGTTTTAGAACTAAGAATGCTTGTTGTTAAAAGTTTATAAGCAACAACTTGCAATAAAGTTGAACAAGACTAGACATTCGTAAATTCATAATATTTCATTATATATCATCAAAAGATTATAAATAAATAAATAAATAAAAAAAAAAAATAAAATAAAATCCTAAAATCAATGTTTTCTAAAATAACCAACGCAAAACAACATTTTCAAATTAAGATAAAGTCACAAGTAAACCAAACTTTTGAATTTACAATTTTATAAATAATTCTAATATTCCAACTCCATTTCTATATCATAACCAAACTTATGCTAACTACAATAACCTAATGCAACTTTTAGGCCATGCAATTGTACTTCCTACAACTCCAACAAGTGTGCGAGCTTCATCGGTTGGTCGAACTAATATGACTTCCGAATTAAACACCAAATCCACCCACACTCTCCAGAAATCTTGCCCAAGTGGTATATGATGCACTTTGGTGTTGGTATCCATCGAACTAAAATAATATAACAGTTAACCTATAACTCAAACAAATCTTAACCGGAATGTTTTTAGAAAGGATCGGACTACTTACTTTAAATTCTAAAGACAGCCAGTTTTTGATGAAGGATTCCCATTTTTTATCCGAGGTAATATTCTTAGGTCAGATAGAAGACAATGCCAATCGTCTATCTGTTTTTCTATTAGCTTTTATGATCTGCTTTGTTATCAATGACTTGAATTTTCTCCACATTTTGCCCATCATTCTAATACTGATTTCCTTGTAGCATTCTGCTATTTCAAATCTTTGCTGTACCATTACATAAAAAAATATATCAAAAGGGAATAATAAACCACTAAAATAATATGTGAACACATCAATAACAATGATATATAAAACATACCAATATTCGAGTCCAAAGTTCATCTTTTCGTTCCTTCCTTGCTCTTTTGTCAGCCTGTTTGGAGGACTTCACAATATAAAAGAAATAAAGTAAAAAAAAAAAAAAAAAAATACTTTATAATTATCATCAATGTCATGATTAAAGTAATAATAAGCTAAATCAAAGTAAATGTCCAACTTTAGACTTACTTCTGCACTGCTCATCTTGTACAAAACTTCTTGTTATATATCTCAATTTCATCAAGACTTCACACCTATAAACCAATAAAAAATTAACTTGGGTGTTAGAAATACCAAATTAACTAAGAAGAATTCAAATATATAAGACTGTTGTTGTAAAAGCACTTTACAAGTCACACAAACAACCAAGAAGAGAGAACAGATCCTTACTATACAGAGCATCAAAGTGTTACAAGCACACTTTACCAGCAATATCGATCATCAGCTGATCATGCCCTGATAGTTGATGATGACTAATGTTAGTTAAGTAGAGTTAATTGTTGATAATAGGAATTAGTTAAAATAACTGATGTGGCATATCCTAGTCAGCTTCAGTGAGTTAGAGTTAGTTAGAGGAATTCATGATTTCCAGAAAATACATTTAGTGTGTGTTAGAAGCAGATTGTTATCAGATATTGTAAAGACTCTCTATTGAAGAAATAACAAACTCTCTCCTCTCTTGAATCTCCATTAATGGAGCTCACTCTTGTTTTTTTCATTTACAGAGTTAAATCTTCTCTGTGAACTTTTGTCAAACACCTTAGAGTGTTATATTCGAAGATTTGCCAAAACAAACCTTTAAACACAAAACAAGAAAAACAAAAGTGAACATAAATGAAACAACACAAACAACAATCGGTATTCAAATTACAGAAAATGAAATAAAATTTAGCATTAGATTTGAAATGAATATGAAAGACAATCATAGACTAAACTAGAACGATAATATAATCTCACATAACGAATAGAATAAAAACAACAAAGATGAAGAAATTACTGTAAACATAAAAACCAAAGAAAAGAAAAGAGAGACCTTGAAGAAGATAGAGAAAACCACAACGAACGGAGTCACAGTGGTCCAGAGTTTGAACGCTGACGCTGGATCTTCTAAGCTTTGGAAGACGCCGATGAAGAAATGCGAGCTTCCATTGAGAAACAAAATCTGAGATAGAGAGTGAGAGGAATTTTAAAACAAAATTAAATATTAGAGAAACAAAATCAGAGTCATAGTGTGTACCAGAATCACGACGAGGTTGTTCGAGAACGACTGGGCTGCGACAGCTGTGACTGATTCATTAGGCAGCAATGGCACTAATGCAAATAGCTGAGATGATCTACCACTACGGGAATAGAGTAACGACTTTACAAAATTTGAAGAATTAGGGCCCGTCTTGTAACGTTTTTCAAAGGCTGTTTTTGTTTTTGTTTTTGTTTTTCGAAAATAAAAATGAAAATGAAAATGAAAATGAAAATAGTGTTTTTGGTTTCGGTTTCGGTTTCAGTTTCAGTTTCAGTTTCGAAATCCAAATATGCGTCTGGTAGCATATCCTGAAAGCTGAATTCCGAATATGAAAACGTAAAAAACGCGTCTGGTATCATTTTCCAGGCCAAAATTAATGAGTTGAATTTTATTATTATTATTATTATTATTTTGATAGAGAATTTTATTATTTGACTCAAGAAGAAGAAGAAGAAGATCTGACGGACGGCGACGGACGGCGTCGGTTTGACGACGGGAAGAAGAAGCTGGACGGTGTCGGTTTGACTGACGGACGGGAAGAAGAAGAAGGAGAAGAAGAAGAAGGAGAAGAAGAAGAAGAAGAAGGAAGAAGAAGAAGAAGGAGAAGAAGAAGGAAGAAGAAGAAGGAGAAGAAGAAGAAGATCTGACGGACGGGAAGAAGATCAGGACGGCGTCGGTCTGACTGACGGACGGGAAGAAGAAGAAGAAGGAAGAAGAAGAAGAAGAAGGAGAAGAAGGAAGAAGGAAGAAGAAGAAGGAGAAGAAGAAGAAGATCTGACGGACGGGAAGAAGATCAGGACGACGTCGATCTGACTGACTGACTGACGGACGGGAAGAAGAAGAAGGAAGAAGAAGAAGAAGAAGGAGAATAAGGAAGAAGAAGAAGAAGAAGAAGAGAGAAGGAGAGGAAGGAGATGAACATCAGTGAAAGGAAGAAAAAAAGAAAAAAAAAATTGAGTTTTTTATTTTAAGTGAAACAAAATGAAAAACAAAATGGAAAACATCAAAAAGTTGTTTTGGAAAATTTTCACTTTTAACACTGTTGGTGTTTTTGTTTTGGAAAATAAAATGGAAAATGAAATGAAAAACGGTAACGAACGCGTATTCGAAATCGGATTTAGAAAACAAAAACGAAAAGGAAAACGAAAACGGGACTGTAAAACGATACATGACAGGCTAGAGACCTAAGAAATCATAGATCGAGAGAAATTAGAGAGAGAACCACCTCAAGTGATATTGAAAAATCAACGATTGGGAGAAATTTTTGGTGATGTGAAGAGAAACGAATAGGGTATAATTGGGGGAAAAGTTGTAAAATTACGTGGAAATAAAAGGAAATAGCTCATAACATCACTTTATACTAATAACCCATTGGGAAAAAAATTGCATATATAACCTCTTTGCCAACCCCATTTACAACATTGTCCTTCAAGACCCATCACCTGAAATTTCCCTAAATACCCTTGTTAAATATTTTATTCAATAAAACTTATACATGTTACTAAACTACCCTCCTCAATCTAATTTCCCACAAAACTCATAGTTACAACACGATTCAAAATCAGATTAAGAAAAGGAGGAGTTGTTCTTGCTCTACTCTGTGTGCAAATCGCAAACCCAAACCCAAACCCAAAAATAGAGAGAGGGAGTCGTTGTTGTTCACGATACAAAATTAGATTAAAAAAAGAAAGTCAGTCGTTGTTGCTCTGCTCTGTGTGCAAATCACAAACCCATAAATACAGTGAAGTAGAGAGAAGAAGGAGAAACAAGGTCGTCGTCGTCACCGTCGCCGTCGCCATTGTCATTGAATGAAGCACCCAAACCCTAGACGAAACACAAAGAGAGTGAGACAATTTCAAGGTACTAATTTGTTCAAACTACTTTATTTTTTTCAAATTTGTGTTTTTTATTGGAGTTTGTTCTTGTTTGTGTTTTGGGATGGTAGATTGTTCTTGTGTTTGTGTTTTTGACGTGTTTGTATGTGTATTTGGAGGGTGTGTGTTTTGTTTGAAGGGCAAGCCTTTATTGATTGATTGCTGTGAACTACATTGGAAATCAATGTTTTTTATGGGAGGGAAGGAAACGTTTGCAGACTAAAGGATGACTTATTTTGCATGTAGAGCCTATGTACATGTTGAGCCTAGGAATGATTGTCATAAGCCTAGAGCCGATGGATGGATGATGCATGTATTATTTTGAGCCTAACATGGGAATTTGAATGTGTATTTTTAGCCTATAAGGCTATGAATGATTTCCATAAGCATATTACTGATTTTGAGCCTGGGATTGATGATACATGCATAATTTTGATCCTTGTTTTCATAAGCCTGGCACTACGTATGACTTATTTTGCATGTAGATCCTAGGTTTAATGGTGAATGTATATGTTGAGCCTATGAATGATTTTCATAAGCCTAGTACTGATGTTGAGTCTGGGACTGATGATGGTGGGGATAATTCCTGAACCGATGAACGCGAAAATGTCGTGCTTAATATTCGTCCATAACTCATAGCAATTAATAACGTCAATAAGCAGAAAAATAGATGAGAGAGAATAAATAATCACAACACAAGATATATGTGGAAAACCCAAAACGGGTAAAAAAACCACGGGCCGTCAGGACGATAAAGAAAGTTTCACTATGTGATAAATTGTTACTACCATATACTCTAGGATTAACTCTCTCACCTCAACCTCAAACCCCACTCACAAGATCCTTACAAAGTACCCCCACAATATCCCCTAGGTCTCCCCTGAATATCACCCATGGATCTCTAACTTGATCCACTGATATTCCCTTGGATCCCTCCCCGGATATTCTTTTGGGTCTCCTCCAGATCTCACCACACTCTCTCTAATGTTACATGGTGTTCTTTTTGCTCCACAACCTTAACTCTAATAACATAGATATTAGATCTATTTATACTAGTTACATGAAGTTTAAGATAAAAGGAAATCATACTCCTAAACGTACAAGACTTGTTTCACATAAATATTATTTCCTTTTATGACAAGTCTTCTTGTAAAGAGTATTCTTTTTTCCTTTAAGCTCAAGAACTTCCTAAAAGAACACTTTCCTTTTCTATTGAAGATTTCCCATTCCACGCATGCTTATGATTGACTATGATTCGGGTCACGGTTGTGCACCCGCTTCCTAAACCATTACAAGTCACCTTAAATTACATCGCTCAGAATACCGCAATCCATACAATGCAACGAACCACTTCTTCAGTTCTTCATGGTCTTTAAACTCTCTCAAACAACACCATTCCATCTTCCAAACGTATCCCACGTCTCTAGGAAGCACTACATCAGTTGAGTCTTGTTTGGTTCACATTTGGTTCGCTTAGGAATACAAGTCAAAGCCTAACAGATGATACATGCCTAATTTGGAGCGTAAGACTTATTTTCATAAGCCTAGGACTGAAAAATGACTTATTTTGCATGTAGATCCTAGGTTTAATGGTGAATGTATATGTTGAGCCTATGATTGATTGTCATAAGCCTAGGGCCAATGGATGAATGATGTGTGTATTATTTTGAGCCTAAGACTAGAGACAGCAAAAATCCCCGACCTGCCCCAAACCCGCGGGGCCCCGGTCCGTTTGGGTCGGGTTTGGGGCAATAAAAACGGGTAACAGGGCAGGTTTGGGGCACATTTCTTGACCCGGCCGGGTTACCGGGTTGGGTATGGGGCGGTCCCTTTTGACTCGACCAGCCCCGCCCCGCCCCGCCCCGTTTGACCCGGAATATATATATATATATATATTTAAAAATATATATATATATTAAATATAAAAGGAAAAGAAAGAAGGAAACCCTATGTTAGCCGAAAAGAAAATAATTTGAAAGAAATAAAGTGATATATATATATATTTCGAGTTTAAACCCAAGAAGACAATTTATATATATTTAGATATAAACTCGAGATATATATATATATATATATATTAAATATATGCTTGTTTTCAAGAAGACAAAGTGATGGTGAAGATATTGGATGGATTTTGTTATTGAAATTTTTTAAGTTTAAACTATTTTGGTGAAGATGTTGAATGGATTTTACTAATACCGAAAATGTTGTATATATTTTGTATTTTTGTTCAAGTGATTTTGGGATTTGTATTTTGTACTTTACAGATGAATTTAATATTCATTAAACTTAGTTATCGTGTTATATTAAATTTAAATTTACGTAAATGAATTGGGTCATTCGGGTCGGGTTTGGGGCACCCTTGACCCAAACGGATCGGGTTTGGGGCGGAAATTGAAAACCCGTTCGGGTCACGGGTCGGGTTTGGGGCAACAGTTGAAAACCGGGTTTCCCGCCCCATTGCCATCCCTACCTAAGACTAATGTTGAATGTGTATTTTTAGCCTATGTGACTATGAATGAATTTCATAAGCCTAGTACTGATGTTGAGCCTGGGACTGATGAGACATGCATAATTTTGAGCATAGGACTTATTTTCATAAGCCTGGGACTGATGCTTTCCTTTTTGTTTTCATTGTTTAGATACCGAAAAATTCAAATGAATACTTGTGGCGGTTCCCAGACCACGAGAATTGGATTCCCGTAAGAGTAAACAGTGGAAGTCAAAAGTTTATTGAAAATATATATTAATGAGTCCTAATATAATCTGGGGGGGGGGGGGGGGGGAGGATGAATAGATTTTAATCCCTTTTTACCAATTTTCGAGATTAATCAAGATTAGAAAACCAACCCCAACTAGTCAACAACTAAAATTAAAGAATGTGGAAAGTAAATAACACGAGATTTTTACGTGGAAACCCATACGGGGAAAAAACCACGAGCTATTTTGTGCGCCACACTAGAACCTTAATCCACTAATTGCAAATATGATCACAATCAAGGTTGACTGCATCACACCTACGATTATTAATTCGTCTTTGCTACTCGCGAGCCTTCAAAAGTGAATCTAGTCCATTGCTTGCAAACTACCAAAAGGCAATTACAGGACTTGACTCTAAATGAAGAGATAAAACAACCTAGTGTGAATATTAACAATATTCAAGATGCTCAAAATGCAAGGTTATACATTTAAGCATATCTAGGCATGGATGAACATGTTAGACATTCCTAGATATCATTTTGCAAGATGACATGCATATGACATAGCTAAAAAGACAAACAAAGTCCTATATGCAATATCTACCACAATACAACTCACAAAACATAATAAACACAACCTTGAAACTGAGTCAAGTCATAAAGAAGCAATCTTGAAACTAGTCAAGTAATTAAAAAATATCTTGTAAAGAAAGAACATGTGAAGTGATGCAAGTGATGTTCTAACTACAAGTTATGTGAGCAAATATGAAATCCCTCTGAGAATCAAGCTAGAACATGCTAGATGATAAATGAAACATACAAGTATGATGGGTTTTTGTGTTTTGAGTAATAAAGATGAAGTCTTGATACCTTATTTTGGAAGAAACTCAAAAGCTTTCAAAAGATGTAATTTTTGCTCTCTAAAAACGACCAAAGGCTATCAAGACATATATATATATATATATATATGAGATCCAAGTGAAGTGACGTTGTTTTGAAAAGTTTGCTTGAAAGCGCACGATCGGCAGTTTTAATCGGCGGTCAGACCACCGATCACAAACCGTCGAATACGAAACGTCACCACTGGAATGGATCGCGGTTTAGTATGAGTCACTGATGCAAACCGCCGAATTGGGATAGAGTACCCATGTTTCAAACGGCGGTTAATTCGGCGGTCAGGCCGCCGATTTCTAACCTATTTAAAATTCAATCAGGTCAAAACGGCGGTTTCGAACGGCGGTCTGGCCGTCGATCGTAACCGTAGAACAAGTCCAGAACTCTCTGGAATCAAACGGCGGTTTCCATTCGGCGGTCAAGGCCGCCGATCAAACCGCCGTTTCGTCAAAAATGGTGAAGCTAAGAGCATTCTTCGAGGGCGATCTTCGCGCAACATCATGCACACCAACGTGCACGCGCGGAAGTTTTTGAATAATTTTGCAAACGAATTACATCACACTTAAGACAAACATACATGAAGTGCAAGTGTGGGAAGTGACATTTGAAAGCACCATAATGCCTAATATGTCATGTCATATATCAACCAATGATGCAATCAATTAACCATGTAAGCACACAAATATTTACACACTACAACAAGTAACAACAATATGCATGAGTTGTGAGTGTGTACAACTACATCTCTTCAATTAAGAGTCAAGATCAAGTAAGCTACCTTCCTTGAAGCTCTTGAGATCCACAATGAGGTTCTTAAGCATTTGAGTAGAATTTCTTCAATTCTAAACTACCCTTACAAGATTAAACCTTATTGTGATTTTGTCAACGAAATTAGCCAATTAAAAGTGAGGCACTTACATTTATGATTACGGACTTGAAGTTCGTCTTACATAAATTTCGGTTGGAGGAAAAATTCAAACAGGGCCCTTTCGGCAAATATTTGGATTTGAAAGAGCGGTTGACACTTTACGGGTAGCTTATTCATAATATTTTGAAAAGAGAGATCATTCACCCCAAAAGACAAAGAGAAAATGAGATGTGGTTTGGGTTGGGGAAGTCGAAAGTCCGTTTCGGCCAAGAAGAATTTTGTGTATGCAGCGGGTTGAATATAGGACAGCTACTCAATGGTTTTGCTAACAACAATGAAGTACGAGAAGATTCAATGGTTAGAAGAATTTTCAAAAGAAAAAGGCCTACTGTAGATGTATTGTATGCCATTTTGAGGAAAATGTCATCTGAACAGAGTGAAGATGCGTATAAGATGTTGAATATATATATGGTCAACCAATTCTTTGGCACTGATAACGGACGGACGACAGCCATTTCAGGGTGGCTTTTTTCATTAGTTGAAAAGGAAGAAGAATTCAAAAAATTTCCATGGGGTTCTTACATCTTCAATTTTACACTATATTTTCTGAAGGATGTACTTACCAGACGCCTTCCCAAACTGAGGGGTGAAGCAGAGAAAGAAGATAAGAAGGGGAAGCTGAAGAAGAATAAGAATACAGTAGAAGAAGAAGAAGAAGAAGATAAGAAGAAAAAGAACAAGAAGAGGAAGAAGAAGTTAGTAGAAGAAGAATAAGTGAAAGGGAAAGGGAAAGGGAAAGGAAAGGTGAAGGGTGAGGAAGAGAAGAAGAAAAAGAAATCAAAGTATTATACCTACAACTTGTCCAGGTTCCCTCTAGCACTTCAAGTAAGTTTTAAAAAAATTCAGCCATTTTATGATATGCAGTTTTTCTATAGCTGTTCTAGTTTTTCTATATTAGTTTTTCTGATATGCAGTTTTTCTCTGTACCTGCTCCAGGTTCCCTCTAGAACATTGATTGATATTAGTTAGTTTAAATTGTATATGGGCCATGGAAATGATAATTCATTTTAAAAATAATGTCGGAAACAGACTTGGTATGGGGTATCCACAGTTCACTAGATGAGAATTTAGTGCAAAGATTACAAATATTGAATCAAGATTCAATTCATCGGTGTGTACTTAATGACCTTTTCCTTTTAGTTAATTATTTGTAGAAATTCGCTAACAGTTGTTTGTTCCCGACATGCAGATGACTTTATTTCCCTGGGAAGTTGAAACTTTTGAAAATGGTACAGATTACTTCAAGTCATTGAACCTAAAATACGTGTGTAAGCCACCGATTGAAAAGAAGAGGGATAAGTTGGCTCTGGCTCTACATCCAAGTTAAGAGGAAGAAGATGTTGGTTATGACGATGAAGGTGATCATTATCAGATAGGCAATGATAGTGATGGGTTTGACGCTTCAGTTCAGAAGGAGATAGGAGGTTCTTTGGGGAGAAATAGAAGCACATTTTCGAGCGAATATTCCCCCCTTCTAAGAAGCGTCTATTCTCTAATGGAAATTCTAAGGTATGATTGCATCTACACTATTTGGTTTTACACTTTTAGTATGCTATTCTTGTATGCATTATATTAATTATTGTAAAATTCAGGTGCCTTCCACAATCCCAGAACTATATGCTGCTATGCTTGTGAAATTCCCTTTAAAGCAATAGTATTTTATACCTAGGAGGAGGGGGGGGGGGGGGGGGGGGGGGGTGAATAGGTATAGTCCCAAATTCTTCCAATCTTCAAAAATTGCAGAATATAAGAATGAAATGAATACTTGAAATGATATAACAATTGTATGATATGAATCAATTCATGTAAGCATCAACATACAAAAGAATCAATACAAGTGAACATATGGAAGATAAAGAAATATAAAGTGAAAATGAGACACAAGTTGTTTTAACGTGGTAAAACCTCAAAGAGGAAACATCCACGGGTTGAATCCACAACCACCGGCAAAGCAAATCCACTATACGAAAAGGATTTACACACTCAAAGCTATCAACACTATGATATCCACTCCAAGCTATCAAGACCTAATCAACCCTCGGGCTAGTGATTCACAAAGCCTACTCTCTATCCAAGATGTGTCCTACACCTCTAGAGAGCAACTTCCTATCCAAGGCTCTCAAGCCTCTAGGAAGATTTCCTTACTTAGCAATCTAGATCACTAGGATCCTAGTTAAGCTATCCAAGCTCAACCATCCGGAGTACGCAACTCCTTGCTAAGACTTTTGCTTAGTTATCCGAATCCCCTTGATCCTAACTAAGGCTTCTTGCTTGGCTATATGGAAACCTTTCCTAGCCAAGTCTTCTTGCTCAAGTCAAAGGCTTCACTCACCTTGACAAGAGACTTCAACCTAATACAAGGCAATGATCTAAGTGATGCAAATGATGCAAACACACACAAATAGAGTAAGTAGATCAAACACACTCTATAAACATGCTTAATGATAATCTAGAATATACTATCAACACACAATCACAAATCTATCTAGAAATCAAAGCATGCCAAAACAATAAGAACAAGAATAGAATATTCAATATATGTCACAAAAACCTTAGTTCTTATATCAAGAAATTGAATCTAGAAGGTAACATGAAGCACATCATACAATCAATTTCTAGAAGCAATTTCAAGCAAAATCAAGTCTAGCAAAAATATGTTTAAGAGAGATCACAAAGCTAAACTCAATTAACTAATCAATCATACAACCCTAGCATATGATCTAACATACTTCTCAACATATTTCAACAATCAATTAGAAAGAATCATAGATATGATCAAGTGAAATTGAAAGAGAAGAAGTTTTACATACAACCAAAGAACCTCGGACTGAAATCAGTGTGCTGAGAAAAATGATGAAGTCAAATAGCTCTAAAAATGCTTGGGGTTTGTAGCTCTTGTCGAGACCAACAATTTTGGCTTTTGAATCACTCAATTTCGAGTTCGTATGAAGAAGTTATGATCAAAGTAAGTAAACAAAAATCATGAACAATTCTGCAGAAATTTCCAATTTGATGTTGTTCAAGTTGTTAGAAATGGAGGGAAGGAAAAGTATTTAAAGGAAGGAGAAGGAGGGCAATTTTGATCAATCAAAAGAAGCCATATCAGCCCAATCCCCGTGTGGGGCGCATGTGCCACACGGGACCAGAGGGCTAGTTGGGCCGTGTGGCACACGGCCTCCACACGTGGTGGCCATGGTGCTTCTCCAGCGCACCTCTCACGTTCTTCAGCCGTATTCAGGCATCCGAACTCCGATTTTGAATCCATTTTCGGATTACGAAGCGTGACTCCCTCATGCACAACGATGACTATGAAACTTTGACAAATGGTTGAGAATTCATCTCAGAAAATGACGACGAACACAACTCAACGAATGAGAACAAAAAGTAGCGTAACTACATCGTTTGGACTTGAAACTAAACGAATGAGCAATCGAAATGACCGGAACTCAATAAAGAATCAAATAAGATCATGTTCAAGTCCAAAACACAAGAAACACAAACAAACAAATACTATGCAACACAAGCATGCCATATCTAAGCGATAGTGAGAAAACATGCAATTCTATAAGATTGTCAACAATGAGATAAATGCATGTGCATACTAAATGTGTGTGAAAGTGTTATACCAAATGTTTGAACAATGATGCAGGGACACACATGTATGAATTGTGTGTGTGTGCCTAACGCCTTGCAAGAGGAAGAAGAATCTTGATACCTTAGTATCCAAGTAAGCGATGTTCCCCTTGAAGACGACATTTGCACAAGATGTTGCTTCTTCACCTTTGAGGCTCCTTTCTTCCAAGAAATACTTAAGCAAATACTAATATAAATATAGAGAGTTTTGCAATGGAATCAAGCCAATACAAATAAAGGATCTTACAGCTTGATAGCGAGAAACGTATCATTGCCTTATGTAGAAATGAATTTGCAAATATTAGAAAGGAGATGAAGGTTAGATATAAAGTTGTTGAAAATTATATTATTATTTATGTATAATAGTTTAGTCCATAATAATTTCCACTAATTTGTTGATGTTGATGTTTAGAAGGTTGCTGAGTAAGATGATGAGGCCGTTGGTGACAAGGCTGCTGTTGAGGAGGATGTTGGTCATAAGGCTTGTAAGTGCCTCACTTTTTGGTTGGCTTATT
Source organism: Acer campestre (assembly GCA_954870605.1). Lineage (NCBI taxonomy): Eukaryota > Viridiplantae > Streptophyta > Magnoliopsida > Sapindales > Sapindaceae > Acer > Acer campestre. The sequence continues at coordinate 34,617,961 of OX940802.1, read as the reverse complement.
TCGTTGACAAAATCACAATGAGGTTCAAACTTGTAAGGGTAGCTTAGGATTGAAGAAACTCTCATCAAATGCTAAAGGACCTCATTGTGGACATCAAGAGCTTCAAGGAAGGTAGTCTACTTGTCTTGACTCTTATTTGAAGAGATTTAGTTGCACACACAGACTACTCAAGCTTGGTTGTGTGATCTTTGCATTTTGAGTGTATGCATCTCACATTTCACACTTACACAATTTTTATGTTTAATTTGAGTAAGTGTGCAGTGCGTTGGTCCACTTACCCACGCACAACCAGCGTATTGCGCTAGTCCACCAGCGCCAGACCAGTGCAAACTTGGTAGAGGATTGCCGCTGGTCATGCACTGGACGACATGCACTCACCAACGCAACTTCCACAAGCATTGTGCGCTAGTTGTGCGCTACTTGACCAGCGCATACACTAGCGCAATAGGCGAGAATCTGAAGCGTTTTTTTCCAAAACGATCTCACTTTGCTTGGATCTTATATATATACCTTGATAGCCTTTTGGTCGTTTTAGTGACCAAAAATTACACTTTTTGAAAGCAAAAGAAGTGACTTCAAAGCAAAGATATCAAGACTTGATTTTTATTACACAAAACACAAACACCCATCATACTTTCATGTTTCATACATCATCTAGCATGTTCTAGTTTGATTTTCTATAGGGTTTTCATTATTGCTCACATGACTTGTAGCTAGAACATCATCTACATCATTTCACATGTTTTTGATTTACAAGATAACATCTTTATGACTTGACTAGTTTCAAGATAGTTATTTTATTTTATTTTATTTTATTTTATTTTATTTTTACTATGTTTTGTGAGTTGTTTATGATAGCTATTGTATGTAGGGTTTGATTTGCACATATAGCTTGGTTTTATGCATGTCATATAGCTACATGATATCTAGGAATGTCTTTAACGTGTTCATCCATTCCTAGATAAGCTTAAATGTTTAACATTGCACTTATGCTCCTTGAATATTGTATATATTCACTTTAGGTTGCTTATCTCTTCTCTTGAGAGTTAAGACTTGTGCCTATCGAGTGTATGGCTCATGCACCTTAGGACTAGGTTCACTTGTAATGGCATGTGGTTAGTAGTGGTGGGTTAGTGACCATTGGGTTTAACGTGGTCAACTTAGGTTGTAAACACCATTGCAATTAGTGGATTCGAGGTCTGTGTGTGACGCACATATTAGCCCGTGGTTTTTCCTTGTTGAAGGTTTCCACGTAAACATCAAGTGTAATTTATTTTCCGCATTTTACATTTGATTGTTGTTTTGACTAGATAAGGGTTGTTTATTAAATATTGACTAATCAAGAAAATTGGTAATTAACTTGATTAAAATCTATCCTCCCCTCTTCTTAGATTATTTAAGACACGTTTTATATATTTTCAATTTGTGTCAGAGCAGGTTCCTTAACATAATTAGGAGATCCCTTGCTCTTGATAGTGTCTCTTGCATTTGTTTGCATTTTTGTGTGTCTTATGAGTTTAGCACATTTGTTTGTATTTTTTTTTTTGTTTCTTGTGTGTTAAACTTGTTTGTTTGCATACATATCATTCTCACCCAAACACAATGAGTGGAAATGGAATTGAAGGAGAGGGTGTTGCTAGCACAAGACCTCCCTTGCTCACTAGGGTCAATTATGCATCATGGAAGGGCAAAATGGAAGCATATGTGTGCCAAATTCATGATCGTGCGTGGATGGCGGTTGAAGATGGGTACACGCCTCCTATGATGACTCCTACGAGAGGTTGAGAGGAAGTCCCTAAGCCGAATGCACAATGGATCCCCCAAGAGTGCCATGGATGATAACCGGTACAAATTGATTCAAACTACCAGGATAGCAAAGGAAGCTTGGGACATATTGGAGACGGTTCATGAAGGAACCGAGGTGGTCAAGGATTCTAAGCTTCAAGTTCTTCAAACACAATTTGAGACCATTAGGATGAAAGATGATGAATGAGGATGAATGCTTCAATGACTTCCAAGTGAAGCTTATAGATATAGTGAATCAAAGTCACCAACTTGGTGACCCTTACTCACATAGAAGGATCAAACAAAAGATCATGAGGTCGCTTCCCGAGATATTTGAATCTAAAGTGACGGAATTGGAGGAAAATAGTGACTACACAAAGATGAAGCCAAGTGAAGTGATCGGAAGACTCTTGGCCTATGAATCTAGGAAAGCTCCCACAACTAAATCTCCAAAGAAGTAAAAGAGTCTTGCCTTGAAGAGAATCAAGGTAGAGAAGGATAAAAAAGACTCGGATGAAGAAATTACGTTGATAGCTAAGAAGTTCAAGCAATTTATGAGATTCGAGAAAAAATGATTTGGCTCCAAGGGAAAGTTTATGAAGAAGAAGGCTCATTTCAAGAAAGTAGAGCAAACTCAAGAGAAGGACCACAAGAAGGGTGTCCAATGCTATGAATGTAGTGGCTTTGGACATATTGCTCCCGAATGTGCAAACTTGAAGAAAAAGAGGGGAAAAGCCATGACGGTTACTTGGAGTGATAGTGATGACATAGAAGAGGAAGATAAGTCTTCAGATGATGATGAATACCAAGTGGCCAACTTCATTGTCTTCTCATCCTCTCACAATAGAAATGAGGTTATGAGTGAAAGAGAAGAGGAAGAGGATAGCAAGAAGAAGTAGATGAGAATGACTCAAATGGTGGGAGCCACTCATCAATGTCCAATTTTGAGTTTGATGAAGAGATGGACTATGATGACTTCATGAGATTCTTTGAGAACTTAAGATTGAAGAAGAAAAAAGAGATACAAAAGTTGAAAGGGGAGAAGCTTGAATTGACTTCCAAAGTGACTCATTTGAGTAAGGAAACGAGTAAAGCAAAAGAGATGGAAGAAGAATTGAAGATGAAGTTAGTCTTAGCCAAGAAGAATGAAGAAAGCTTGAAGAAAGAGCTCATGGAAGCAAGAGGGTTGATTGCTAAGATGGCTTTCTGAACCGAGAAGCTTGACAAGATGATATCTCGTGGGAAGAGTCCTAGTGACAAAAGGAGGTTAGGATATGTGGAAGAAATGGAAACCACATCCTTAAAGAAGACAACATTTGTCAAGAGCAAAGAGGTTAAAAATACTTAAACCCCTCAACAATCAACCAAGTGGGTTGAAGTTGGTGAATCATCAAAGCAAGCACAAGCAAGGATTCCAACAAGAGCTCCACCACCATAAGCTAGAGCTCCACAACCAAGACCTCCACAACCAAGACCCCCACAACTAAGGATCTTACAAGCTCAACATGTGGTCTTTCATGCTCAACCAAAAAGACAAGCCAACTTGGCTCAACCACAAAGGAGAGAGTTGCCTCAACATCTAAGAGCTACTCAAAATAGAAGGAGACCACAAATGCTTGCACAAGGCTATGGTATGAACTCCTATTTTACTCCTACTTGCCATTTTTGTGGAATTTAAGACCATATTAGGTCAAATTGCTTTAAGTATATTAAATTGTGTAGAAGAGAATGCATGATTGAGAAAAATATGCTTAGAAGAGCCACAATGCATGCACCTAGGAAACTTAGAGCTAATGGACCAATGGCTCATAGGAATGACTATGTTTAACTTAGAATAAATAGAAACGATGAATATTATTGCTATGTGGCCTAAGTTGCCTTGAAAGTCAATGCCTCCAACACTTGGTACCTTGATAGTGGGTGTTTTAGGCACATGATCGTAAACAAGAGTTTCTTTAAAACTCTTGTGATGGAGGATGGTGGATTCGTCACCTTTGGTGATGGTTCAAAGAAAAAAGTCACAAGGAAAAGTAATATGTCTATTCCCGGTTTACCCTCCTTGCCCGATGCTCTTTATGTAGATGGCTTGCAAGCCAATCTCATTAGCATATCACACTTGAATGATGAAGGGCTTTCAGATATGTTTGGAAAAGTTGAGTGCTCTATTCTTAAGGAAAATGGGCAAGTTTTGTTGAAAGGCAAGAGATCAAGTGACAATTGTTATTGTCTTGAGTATAATTTTATCTCTTGTAACTTGTCTACTAGTGAGCAAGTTGAAGTGTGGCACCAAAGATTTAGCCACATGAACTATAAGGACTTGAAAGCCCTTGATATGTTGAATGTTGTTAGAGGCCTTCCCAAGTTTGAGAAAAAGGTTGAGGGAGTTTGTGGACCTTGCCAACAAGGGAAGCAAACCAAGAGGGTTCACAAGAAAGGTAAATACCTTTCTACCAAAGAGCCATTGGAGCTTCTCCATATGGACCTTGTGGGTCCCATCCAAACCGAAAGCTTAAGTGGTAGAAGATACATTATTGTGGTAGTTGATGACTTTTCTAGGTTCACATGAACTTACTTCCTTAGAAAAAAGTTCGAAGCCCTTGAGAAATTCAAAATGCTTTGTGTCAAAATTCAACATGAGAAAACTTCTCACATTAAAAGCATTAAGAAAATTAGAAGTGAGAAGTGATCATGGTAAATAGTTTGAAAATACTAGCTTTGAATTTTTTTGCAATAACTTAGACATTTCCAATGAATTTTTGGCCCTAGGGTTCCTCAACAAAATAGTGTTGTTGAGAGGAAAAATAGAGTCCTTCAAGAGATGGCTAGAGTCATGTTGCTTAGTAACAAAGTCCCTAGAAACCTTTGGGCCGAAGCCATCAATACGGCCTGTTACATAGGGAATATAATATTTATTAGGCCCGGGACTAAACAAGCATCCTATGAGTTATAGAAAGGTAGAAAACCCAATGTGAGCTACTTCCACATCTTTGGAAGCAAGTGCTATATTATAAATGACCGAGATCAAATTGGTAAGTTTGATGCCAAGAGTGATGAGGGTATTTTCATTGGGTATGCACTTAATAGCAAGACATATAAAGTTTTTAATCTAAAGACTCGAAGTGTTATGGAATCATCAAATGTTGTCTTTAATGATTGTAGGCCCAAACATGATGACTATGAGGAGGATGTTAGTGAGATTTATGACCTTCCTTTGAAGGAGTGTGGTGAGATTTCAAGTGTTATGAAGTCAAACCAAGATGAAGATGATGATTTACCTCTTAATGGAGTTCCTCTTTAAGACTCTAATAAACCCGCTCATTGGGTTTGGAAACTCCATGATAAAGATGATATCATTGGAGGTGTGAGAGAGGGTGTTAGGACTATGTGTCAAATAGCTAATCAAATTAGCTATACTTGTTATACCTCTCAAATAGAACCCAAGAATGTTGATGAAGCCTTGAAAGATGAGTTTTGGGTTCTTGCCATGCAAGAAGAGCTAAACAAATTTGAGAGAAATGAGGTTTGAACTTTTGTTCTTAGACTTAAAAACACCAATGTCATAGGCACTAACTGGGTGTTTAGGAACAAATTTGATGAGGATGACAATATTGTGCGAAATAAAGCTAGGCTTGTTGCACAAGGATACTCTCAAATTGAGGGGATTAAATTGCCTAGAAATGCTTTCATTCGGAATGATGGTCGAACCTTGATTAGCGGGTGGAAAGATTTCTACACACAGAACAGCTTGGTCTTGGATGACTATTGTATTTGTGAATTTCTACCAGATTGTAATGGCCAAATGGGAGACACCATGCAGGTTCGCATAATCCGCAATGCCGGTTTAGGGAGCTAAACCAAAAGCAACAGGGAATTGATACTATCGCTCTTAATGTTGCCACTGTTTTTTATTTTTATTTTTTTTTTATTTTTTTTTTTTATGAAGTTGCCGATGAAATTACTGTTGCCACTTGAATGTTATAATTATGTTTAAGTTGTACACTGAAGGGATTAGCATTCTTTTCAAAGCTTCAATATTTTATGCTTCTTTAGAGTAAATTAATTGTTGTGATTAACTTGTTATCATGTAAGTTCATTGCTGTTTTAGAAGTGTAGGAACATGTTGCAATGTTGCTCTATAGTTTGAATAAAAAGGATGGTCTAATCTAAAACTTTTTGGGCTGATTATGGTTCGAATTGACTGGATTATGGCCTGAATCCCGTTCTTTGAAACGCTTGAAATCAGATTTTGATAATGTTCGAATTGGATTAAATGGACTTGGGGTCAGGTCAGATTCGGATTATACGGAATCGGATAGGATCGGTTTAAAACAATAAATCATCTTGTTTTAACACCCACTATATACGTTCTGTTTTGTATCATGAGAATTTTGCAACATCCTACTAGCTCTGTGTAATAAATTAAATTAAAGATAAAATGTTTAAAATATTTATTTTAGAAAACTTTAAGTTTTTTTCCTTTCCAAATGTAATTTATTAAACAAGGATTATATTTTAAACAAAATAGTCTTTAATGTAACCAACCAATCATATTGTATGCAAAAACAGGTTAAATAGACATATATTAATCGATTTATAAAAATATATCAAGTATAAATTCAACGTTATCAAACTTTCTTGTACCTTTTAAAGAAACAGAGAACAGACAACAGGAACAAAAATACAATCCGCAGCAACAAAACGCCCCTAAGACAACAACACATCCTTGATCTGAAGACCACCTCCACTTTATCCAGATACTTCAAAGCTGCAAGTCCATGGCCATCGAGGAGATACCCCAACATTTTTTCAAGGTTATTCTTGCTTCTTCCCTTCAAGACAAGAAACTGGTACATCCTAAAACTTCCTTTTTTTTTTCATATTCATTTGGATATGTGCTTTGTGTTGTTTTCGGTAAAACTTTCAATCAAAGCTATGTTTTACCTTCAGATCTCAACTAACTGCTTCACCTTCATCTCATCTCTCCTCTTATCAGATTTCTTTATATATATTTTTGTTGCTTTGGATCTGTTTCATGCTATGTCACTTCTTTTCATTGGAAAATTGTTCTTGTAATGTTTTTACTCTGTTTTGAATAAAATTTTTCTCTTTAGACACATGGTCGCTTGCCATGGTGGTGGGCCTTCCCAAGGGAACTCACCACCACCAAGTTTCAAGACCTAGTGTATGTAAGATATATACAAAATTTCCCACCAATAGTGTGGGTGTTGTCCCACTATGTGTGGGTGCTGTCTCTCCTCTTATGGGAGTCGTAATCCGGGCTGTGCTTGTAAAGCCCAATCTCATCGGTCCCGGCAGTAGTTGTTGTAATAAAAAAAAAAAAAAAAAAAAAATTCTCTTTAGAATATGTGAAAGGATCATCAATGAACAAGGTAACATGACAGCAAAACAATCCGATAAAATTTTCTCTTTTTCTATGTTTAGATTAAGTAAGAATTTTTTTTTTGAAGAACTCATATATTTGGAACTAAAAAAAAAGATATATATATATAAAAGAAGAAGTTATCAGTGATTTAACACCATTTTTATTTTAAAATGCCACATGGCTGACTATTATTACTCAGGGGTGGGCATGAGTTGGTTTGGGTTGGGTTTGACAATATATACCCAATCCAAACCATTATTTAATCGGGTTATTTTTTTACAATATAAACCAAACCATTTACAATGTTAAACCAAACCAAACCAAACCAATAAAAATTGGTTTGGTTTGGTTTGGTAAAAATTGGTTTGGTTTGGTTTGGTTTGACGGTTTAAAAAAATAATATTTTTTTTTATTTGAACAAACATAATAATATCAATACAAGCAGTTAAATTAATTATCAATAAAATAAACAATAATACTAAATTTAACCAAAGTGCGTAATAATAATAGTTAAAAAAAAAAATCTTCAAGTATAGAACACGTAAAACTTATTAAAAAAAAAAAAAAACTAAACCGTATTGGTTAATGTGTTTTTGTACGAAACAATAAAAAATAGTTACTTATCCTCAATAAATTTATTTAGTGCCAACAACTTCGGATGAAATGAAATAACTTTAAAAATAAATAGAGACCGGTAACCTCGGAAATAAATATTATATAAAATTAGGTTAACTTTAATTTTTTTATATGATATATATATATATAAGTATATAATGGTTTGGGTTGGGTTATGTGGGTTGATAAAACACAACCCACAAACCAACCCAAACCAATCGGGTTACTAAAAAATAACTCAATCGGTTTTTTTCCTTTAACAAAACCAAACCAACCCGTTTAAATTGGTTTGGTTTGGACGAGTTGATCGGTTTGGCGGTTTGGTGCCCACCCCTAATTATTAGCATATAAATTGAAAATAAATTTATCACATTACACATAACACGTGGCACAATTTAACTGGGTCCATCTCATCCATGGAAGATTTTCTCCTAATGTCCAACTTTGGCACACACAGACCAGTTGTCATTTTTATTGAAACATCTCTGCGTTTTAATGGCTTCTGTTTGACTTTTTGATTATTATTATAGTTGGTGATGAACTGATGATAATGAAGAGGAATATATATTGATTGACTTTATAGTTTATACATGCTAGTTAGGACCCTCGCCTGTAGTGTTGTATGTAGACCTATCGAGATAAAACATTATATACGTGTCATCCGATTTGGTAAAAGTAGGATTCAAATCCCTTACCGAGATAGATAAAATATAACAAACACATCATCCGATCTTGGTAATGAAGGGGACTCAAACCCCTATTATCAATTTGTTGTTCTATTAGTTAACGGTTTTCAGATAATATGCCCAACAAAATCCATTGTTTCTATATATTGCTTGAAAGAATTTAGCTACAATCTAAAATATGTATAATTAATTACTATTATTACTTTCAAAAATTACTTTCTAGTCTTTTATTTCATTTCTTGCTTTGAAGATGTTATTGGTTAAAAAAAGAGACAAATATAATTTGGGGTCTGTGGTTTCTTAGCAAACAAACTGAAAAATCAGTCATTTGATTTTAGTTTAATTTTGTATGCATAGAAGATAAAAAAGTTTATGTTTTTCCAGAATTTGGTTTGGTTTAACCGTTGTAGCAAAAGCTTTCTTTGATATGTTAAACCGGTTTTTGTCACTAAGAATGTTTTTCGATTCCTTTAACACACTAAGAATTGATTATTTTGTGCTTAACTTTTTTGATTGCACACCTGCTTGATTAGGGTTTCTTGACTCTTGAAATCATTTTACCTAAACTTTGAAGCAGAAAAATTTACCTGTGAACTCAATTTATCATATGCAGAAGTTCAGTTCTATATGAATTTGTGTTATAAGGGAATCACTTCAATCCGTTTTTTCGTGTAAATATTGTGTTGTGATGAGTTACATACGCTAGTGAAGAGTTTTTGATAAAATGTATGGATGGTTTTGCATGTCTTTGCTTTACAAACAACCCCTTTTAATTGTAACAATTTTCATGAGTTTCATTTCATTATTGAAAGCATTGTTTTGTTTCCTTTGTTTGCATAGCTTAATAACACGTATTGTCCATGATCTGCTTTCTGCTATGAAAATGCTACATGTTAATGTTGTTCTTGTTTATCAAGAATTTACAAGGAAATCATATTTTTTTTGTTACTTTGTAGAGAACTTGTTAAACTTGGTTTAGTTTTTTTGATGTTCATTTACTTTCTGGTCTTTTGAAACCAGATTAATGCCCCCCCTTTTTTTGGTTCAATATGGGTATGAGATGGATTAGTATTTGTACATATGTTTACTTAACTGTAATCTTGTTAAGTCATTGTTGGGTGAATTTGTTATATGAATTAAATAGTTGATTTGGAGTTAAATTTTGTGGACTGGGTTGTGGTGTGGAGTTGATTGTTTGGAGGACCGTCACCGTGCCGGAAGTTGGTCTTGTTAACATTGTTTTTTATGGCCTTAGAGAGACCTAGTAGAAAGACAACATAGTACATAGGACTCTTGAATGTAATGTAGATGTATCAAAAGGCTCTCTTTGATCTATTGAACAGGTTTATGTTGCTTCACTACTTACAAGGTTTGTCGCATTGCCATTAAAACATTAAAATTTGATTACTCCGTAAAGATTCTCTTATTATAAGCTACATGCTTGATTGTAACCTAACACTTCAATTCTCAAAGAGTTGAAGTTCCGTGTCTGAGACTCTCAGCTCCTTGTCATGAATTTGTGTGAAACAAAAGTAACTTTGATGATATATTAGAGGTTATATTTGATAGCGTACTGTGATGTTTGGATTCTATTCCTAGATGCTTGATCTCAGACAATTTATTAGCGCCATTTGATGTGCTATGGTCAGATTATCACAAACCATTATTCGACTGCCACAATCTAAAGTGCAAAACAGCCCTTAGAAATGAGTAATGTCAAAATAACAACCGCAGTAATATAGAAGTAAACTTCTGCGTATGATAAATTGAATTCAAAGGTAAAATGTTCTGCTTAACGGTTTAAGTAAAATGATTTCAAGAGTCAAAAAACTACAATCAAGCAGGTGTGTAATCAAAAGTTTAGAGCAAAATAATCACTTATCAATGTTACAAAGGAATCGAAAAACATTCTTAGTGACATAAGTCTGTTCAACATGTCAAACATAGAGCCTTTGCTGTGAAGAGTATTACTATGAAGACCAAGTCTGATCATCAGAGTAGACCAGAATTGCATAGTAACTTGGTAAGCAAGTCGTTGTGTCACGACCCAAAGACCGGGTACGTGAATAAAAGTTAAAAGTCGAATCAATAGCAGGTAATAATAAATTTAATTTTTTTTTTTTTAAAAAAAAACATTTCATTTCTATTCATAAGTGAAGGCTCGTGAAAATAACGTACAATTGCCAAACATTCAACCTGCATACCGCTAGGTGTAAATGTTCACAACCGCCAAACATTAAGTCCCGGGGTGTAGCTGGAAAAAAATTTAGGGGTGAGCTAATATAATTTTTTTTTTTCTTATTTAAAAATCCTAAAATTTTGAACTAACTACTAAGAAAAATTTTTCTTTGTAATAATCAAATTAAAACTATACAAGAGAGAAAAAAAAAAATCAAGGATATACCTAATAAGAGATAGTGGTGTGGACTACTTGTGAACCACACAATAAAATTTTTCAGTGTATATTTTTCTTTTCAAATCCCTAAAAATAAAATAAATCTTGGCTTTCCTAAGATTTTTCTTCTCTTTTCTAACTTCGTTATCCCATAAGGAGATGCATTAAAAAAACAAAACCTAAATCTCAATAATAAAATACAAAACCTAAAATCAAATTCATTCTAAGTAAATAAATAAAAAAGATTAAAGTTGAGAGAATTTACTTTCAAATTGAGAGATTTTAGAGAAGAGAGAGGTTAGGGTTTGAGATTTGGGAAAGTGGAAAAGAAAGAAAAAGTGAGGGGTTTGGGAATATATCAAATGATGATCGATGAAATAAGAAAGGGGGTTTAGAGCATCACCAAAAGACTCTTGTATATACACTCTTCAAATGTTTATTTGCTTACCTATGTAACAATTTGATGAGTGAAAAAAGAAGAGCCTTTCCAAAAGACTTTTTAATTAGAAATAAGTTTATATTACTTTAATGAAAGCATTCAATTTTTCAAATGCAATAATTTCATACATGTAAAACTAGTATCCTTCCAAATTATTAATAATAATATTATTAAATATTCAATATTAGTCTCATTTTAAAGATCTAGATGAGATCTTTCTAATGATATAATTTTTATGATATTAAAATTTATAAATTAAAACTTATTATATATTAATTGAATTTAATTAAAAAGATAAAAATGATATAAATGTTAAATATTAATAATGATGTAATATAAAAAATAATACAATAATAATTGAAGAGGGAGAAATTGGTCTTCAATATTGAAGAGAGAGAAGCAAAATCTTATTTAAAAAATCTCATTGTAGAGTCTGTTGGAGCTAAATACGCTGATGTGACTCGTTTGACTTTAACAAATATCTTATATGAATAGTCTTTTGGAGATGTTCTTATTTATTTTTAATTTTAGCTGATCTATTTTAACAAAGTTTTGGACTAGTTTAGCTTATTGGGCTAGTTTAGCTTATTGGGCTTTAATGAATTTAGTTTTAAGTTGAAGATTAAAATATTATGGGCTGAGAAAAAATAGAATTTGGATTTAACTACATCTTTATATTAATTAACTCAAGAGCGGCGATATTTGTACCCCTCAAAATCTGTATGTACACCCCAAATCAACATATTTTTAAAATTCCAATATTACCCTTAAAATGATTAATATAAATATAACTTTCTCATCATATTAATAAAATATTTAATATTTAGAATATTTTAATAAATATTATAATTAGTTACACAAATAAAAAAAAAATTACCTTTTTTTTTACTATCTGTTTTTTTTTTATTAATTAAGATTTTAATAGTGATTATTTAAAACTATAAATATCAACTAACTGTTATAAAAAAAAAAAAAATTAAGATGAGAAAATAATTAAAGTTAATTAATAAACTAAACTAATATAAAAAAAAAATGACTAGAAATTTAAGCATACAAACAGATTCAATTAATGCTATTGATGGACTAATTCTCTTATATTAACTGAAATTGTATTGTTAGAATAAGAAAAAAAAAAATTGTAGAACAGAGCTTCTAAGGAGGAAATAAAAAAATATATAAGGAAAAATAAAAATAAAAAAGCTCCATCTCCAGGTTTTTGATTCTAGGAGGAGGCTTCAGGTGTGGCTCCTCGTATCTCCATACGAGTATTAAAAAAAAAAAAATTCAATTTTTATTTAACTATTTTATAACTCATTAATTTATAATATTTCTCAAAAATGAAGAAAAAGGGCATATATGGTAATATGTGGGGTGTGCTTACAAGTTAAAACATTTTAAAATTTTTAATGGGGTGTGTGTACAAAAAGGGGTGCACAAACAGTTTTTCAGGGGTGTAAAAATCGACACTCTTAACTCAAACTTAAAAAACAAAATTCAAAAAACTTGGGTGGGCTGCCCCTGAAGGGCTCCGCTCTTGATTAAGTCCGCAAACCGTCGGATGTAAATGTTCTCGAAAAACCACTAGGCACAAAGCCCACAATACCGCCAAGCACAAGGCCTGCGAAACCGTCAAGCCCACGACAATTCCATCAATCGCCAAACATTTAATCCATAAATCACCAGATGTAAATGTTTGTGAAAAACCACTAGGCAAAATGCCCACAATATCGCCAAGCACAAGGCCCGCGAAACCATCAAACTCATGACATTTCCATCCATTCCATACTTTTACAACTAGTCCTCACTTTGACTGAAATCATCGAGTATTGTACAAATATTCAACTCAAGGGGGACATGTTTTAAACGAAAGATAATTAAGTTCACATTCCTGAAAAATACGAGGAATTCGTGAAATACAGCCATGTGATGCGGATTATTAAAACATGGACAGCCCTATAAAATAGACGATGAAAATTCCAACATATTGTTGTGAATTTCGGAGATTCATTATAGATCACTCGTAAAACCATTCACGGTGAAATAAATTGGGAAAGAAAACTTAATGTCTCTAGATTATAATACAAAAACAGAATCTCCGAAATCAACTGCTAATTCGTTCAGGTATTGGAAAACGTCAGAGGCTGTCATTGATACAAAATAAATTCCAGCAGGTTTTGCCTAATTTCGAAAATTCATTAAAATTCGTACGTAACACCAATTGAAGTAAAACCAAATGGAGATGAAAGCTTAGATTACAATACAAAAAGAATAAATTCGAAATTTCCACCCAAACGATACAGTTTTTCAAAAATGTCCAAGGTTGTCACTACTACGATAAAAATTCCAGCAACTTTTGCTCAACTTCAAAAATTTGCCAAAAATAGAATATATAACCAATTTAGGTGAAACAAGTCATGCATGAAAGAAAGCTTTGTAAGTCTAGAATCCAACACAAAAAGAATCAATTCGAAATTCTTGCCCAAACAATACAGTTTTTCGAAAATACCATTTTATTCCCAAAGAATGGGCTACAAAATGGACCCATTATACATTACTCTCACAAACATTGTGTCTTAGGTCCAATATGAGTTACTTAGGGCTTAACAAGAAAATAATTGGTGTCAAATAATTCCTAAAGGCCCAACATACATCAACCACATAATTTTCACAAGCAAGGTAGGATCAAAATTAAATTGACATACTTATGAAAATGTACCTACTTATGCATCATGTATTTAATATCATAGTCAAGCATACTTAATTACATATATATATATATATTAAAAAAGCAATATATACATAAATAATTTAATTAAAAGTAGGACTCTACACGTTGGGTGTTACTACTCTGTGTGCTTATACGGAGAAGTTGTCATGGACCTCTGACTTTGATCACACATCAAGTGAAGATACGAGAGCAACATGCTTCACATTTCACATGTGACATTTTACATTGTGCCATGAGTGACCAAGCCTTCACATGTAAATTGTTACCAACAATTTAAATAAATGTAATAAATTATAAAATAATTAAAATACAAAAATAAATATAACATAAAAACATGCGAGGACCACCACTTTTTTTTTACAATTATTTTTATTTTTAATTTAACTTATTGTTAATTAAAATTAAATGATTTTCTATTTTTAAAAGCTATTTAAAATCATCTCTTTATTGTTTTCGTGATTGTAATTCCAAATGTGAAAAAAATGTAGATTCTTGAGTGTTTTAAAATTTGTTTCATCTCAAAATGATAAATACTCAATTTGTCAATTATATATATTAATATATAATATATATTGCCAACTCATAATTCCCACAACCCGAACTGTCACTATACATCCATGTATGACTAACTTATTATTAGCCCCACTGAATTTATTTAATTTTGTTATTCAATTTATTTGACCCCGATTAACCCGTTCAAAAGAGTTTGAGCAAATACCGTTTAATTAATCAAACACCAATCATATTTTCTAGGTGTGTTTTGTAGGTGTGGACCATAAGTGTTGAATCCATAAAGAAATATTTCTAGATTGTATTTTTGTAGAAAACAATCTAGAAAACCATCCAGCGGTTACGTGACGAAGAGTGAAGTACCTTTAAGTCTTAAAACTTTAAATCTTAATTAGATCACTTTAATTTAGGCTTAACCAAAGATAGCATAACACATTTATTATTTACATGTGTGGCCCCACATGTTAGAATTTTCCAACACACCATTGTTGATCAAGAATGAGATTTGATGAATAAATAAATAATAAATATGTGGTATGATAAATCCCTTTTAAGATAATTGTATAGTAAATGATAATTTAAAATATGTTTCAAAAGTTGAATTGTAAAACACAAAACATGCATATAATGCTATAAGATTTCAACTTCGAGTAGAAATGTAGAATTTGTACCACACTAAGTCATTGAATAGAAACTCAAGATTAATTAGTAGTTCTTAACAAAATATTTGTGTAAGGCTCCTTTTATATTTGTGACTAGAGTTTAAATTTCATATTTATTTAGTATATCGTATCATGTGTGGAGATTTCTATTATCTATTAATATTGTATCTCTCTAATAGTTAGGAATTGTATTTCGGCTAATCAGGTCTCAACAAAACTTGATCTAATGGAGTGTCATCTATAAAACTTTTATTCAATCTAGCAACTTCAATGATTCGTTAACCGATACGACTTTTACGCAATTTGAATGGAATCCGCAACTTGATGGTGCTACCAAATTTTGCACGAAAATAAAATAACTTATTTTCTAACTTATTTTCTAACTTATGCAATAATATTTTCTAAATAACTTATTATAATATGATTATAATATTTAAATAAGTATCTTAACTTGATTATAATGTTTACATGATTATAATATTTACATGATTATAATATTATTGCATAAGTTAAAAAATAACTATCTTAACTTGATTATAATATTTACATGGTGTAACAAAATTTGCTATGTGAGTATGATAACGGTGGAAATAATATAATAGATTTAGGAATGAATAATTTAGCGAAGAGTGAAGTACCATTTTCAACTTGGAAAACGACACCTTAACCTAACAAAACCTTTATTCATATATTGATCTTAGTTTGATTCAAAGGTGGCCGTATCGTGGGTCAATGATTCCGGTTTTGGAAGTCTTAAGCACATTAATTTTATTTACGATATTAGATCTCTCTTGGATGTTTTGGGCAGAACGGTTGTCATTTTCAATCCTAGGTCCACCAATTGCTTTGCTGATTCTTTGGCTAGGAAGGGGTCTTCTTCTGATGGGGATTGTTTGTTGTGGGAGGTTAGCTGATTTTGTTTGTGGCTTTGTGTTTGTTCTGTTTCTTGGCTGTTCTTTGGCGCTGCTGTTTGCCTTTGGTGCTTTGGGTTTGTGCCCCCGTTGGGGTCTGTTTTTCTCCCTGCTTCTTGGCGGGTTGGGTCTGTTTCTTTGCTGCCTTTGGCCTTAATAAAATTTCGTTGTTCAAAAAAAAATATATTGATCTTAGTTTTGCATGGTGTAATTAATTAAACGGTATTTGCTCAAACTCTTTTGAACGGGTTAATCGGGGTCAAATAAATTGAATAACAAAATTAAATAAATTCAGTGGGGCTAATAATAAGTTAGTCATACATGGATGTATAGTGACAGTTCGGGTTGTGGGAATTATTGAGTTGGCAATATATATTATATATTAATATATATAATTGACAAATTGAGTATTTATCATTTTGAGATGAAACAAATTTTAAAACACTCAAGAAGATCTACATTTTTTCACATTTGGAATTACAATCACGAAAACAATAAAGAGATGATTTTAAATAGCTTTTAAAAATAGAAAATCATTTAATTTTAATTAACAATAAGTTAAATTAAAAATAAAAATAATTGTAAAAAAAAGTGGTGGTCCTCGCATGTTTTTATGTTATATTTATTTTTGTATTTTAATTATTTTATAATTTATTACATTTATTTAATTGTTGGTAACAATTTACATGTGAAGGCTTGGTCACTCATGGCACAATGTAAAATGTCACATGTGAAATGTGAAGCATGTTGCTCTCGTATCTTCACTTGATGTGTGATCAAAGTCAGAGGTCCATGACAACTTCTCTGTATAAGCACACACCAATCTATGAAATTGAGAAAAGAATTTGAGAAATTTGAGAAAATTGTTTGAGAAAAGAATTATATGAAATTGATTAATTCACCCAATCTAAATTCTAATCCACCCAGTCTAAGTTCGACAACTTTATATATTATTGGAGAAAATTGGAGGCAACCAAATGACTCAAGCCAGCTGAGTCACCTGTTTGAAGGCCAGAGTTCAAAAAAGGTGGCAAATACCTCAACCGCTCCCCTCTGACCTCAAGTATAAATATACATCTATCTTCCCATCCCAAAAATTTATCATTCTCTCTCTCTCTCTCTCTCAACTTATCTTTCTAGAGCTCAAAAATTTGATATTGAATCAGCTTTGTTGATGGCGATTGAATCAGCAACTCGACACAAGGCAGCAGGGCCTTTTCCCTCTTCACTGGAATGGATTAAGGCCTTGCCTAGTCGATTCAAGGCGAGAGTAATCTTGGTCGCGAAGAGCATAAAAAAACTAGCACAAGATGACCCAAGAAGAATCATCCACTCCATAAAAGTGGGACTTGCTATCACACTGGTGTCCATGTTGTACTATGTTAGGCCCCTCTACGATGGTTTTGGGGTTTCAGGCATGTGGGCTGTCTTAACTGTGGTGGTAGTCTTTGAGTTCACCGTTGGTAAGTGAATTTGATCGTAGGACCTCCTTGCGATTGTTATCTGCATCTTACAATTCAAAATGCTCCAGTTGTAAATGGTAACAATGCATATATATTATATAATATTAAAATTTATTACTTTTGTTTTCATTTTTCTATGTATATATTTATATCTAGGTCAAACCGTGAGCAGAGGTCTCAATAAAAGCTTTGCCACACTCTCAGCTTGTGCTCTTGGGATTGGAGCAAATCACTTGGCAAGCCTCTCTGCAGAGAAAGGACAGCCAATTATTATTGGAATCCTTGTCTTCCTACTAGGTATATTTTATAAATAATAATATAAGCTTAGAGCCATCATATTTATGTACCAATTAATAATTAATCACTTATTAGTTTTGTTAAATAAGAAAAATCCACAAACAAATTGATCATACTTCATACATATACATATATATATATATAGATGTGTGTATATATATGCAGCTGCAGCATCTACATTCACAAGGTTCTTCCCCAAGATCAAGGCCAGATTCGACTATGGGATCTTGATATTCATACTGACGTTCAGCATGATATCGGTTTCGGATTCTCGAGAGAAAGACCTATTAGAAATGTCCTATAAAAGACTATCAACAATCTTAATTGGAGTAGCAATCTGTGTAATTTTATCCATTTTTGTCTGCCCGGTTTGGGCTGGTCAAGATCTTCTTCAGTTGGTTGCCTCCAATATCGAAAAGTTGGGTGACTACCTTGAAGGTATGTGTTTTTTTTTTTTATAATTGAATTTGCCTAATTTCTTCATTATTTTCTAGTCTTCTTTAACTAATTAATGAAGGACTTGATAACAGAATTTGGAGGTGAATATTTTCAAAGATGCTATGAGAGTGAAGAGAGTGGTGGTGGTGGTGGTGGTGGTGTCGTCTCTAAGAAGGACAAGCCATATCTTCAAGAGTACAAAATTGTTCTCAACGCAAAGAACACAGAGGAATCTTTGGTGAGTATAGTATAGCTTCTCTTTTCATTAACTTTTTTTTTTCTAAGTTATTATCAATGAACCATATTGGGCGGTGGTATAAACCATTCCACTTGATCGTAAATATAAAATATATTTGTGAATTGTGATTATGTTATTATCTTATTTTTGCAGGCAAATTTTGCAAGATTGGAAAGTCTATGTTATTATCTTAAATATAAGGTATGTGTTCCTCATGGCCGTTTCCGGCCATGGAAACAATGCTTGAAGATTGGAGATCTTGCTCGAGAATGTGCTTACAAAATTGAATCTCTAAATGCCTATATCGGTCCAGACATCCGAGTACTACACGACTCTCTTCTTCATGTCTACACTTTAATAAAAAATTAACTTCTTTTTTTTCCTTTTTTTTTTTTTTTTTTTGAAAGATACTAATTTCTTTTTTAATAATTATAATAATAATATTCTAAAAAAAAATGCAGGAATTAAAAGAGAAGTTAAATTTAGTTAGATCCTTATTGGATTTGGATCCTCTACTGATCTGATTTTTTTTTTTAACCTTTTGAAAGCATGTAATTGGTTCTTGTTAAAGTTGTTGCGGAAACTAATCACATTTAAACTATACAATCATTGCAATGCTTATGTGTCATGAGATTAGATAAGGTCAGGAAAAAGACCAGATCAGTGGATGATCTAAATTCTTTTGAGATATATCATTATCTATGTAAAGCATATGGGTCTAGCATCTCACAAGTTAGTTTAAACGCGTTTTTAGTTTTTTTTTTTTTTAAAAAGCGTTTTTAGTTTAAAAAAAAAAAAACGCGTTTTGATTGAAAAAATATATTAAGTTCTCAAAATTGAAAATTTTCAATTAAAGTAAGTGCTTTCACAATCCAACCTATTAATTTTTATTTTTATTGGTGTTTCAGGTATCACCAGAATTCAATGGCACGATCCAAGATGAATGCATGAAAATGAGTTCAGAATCAGGCAAGGCACTGAAAGCATTGGCATCGGCCATCAAAACCATGTCGGATTCGACGTTTTCATCAGCCAATGCTTACGTGGAGGGCTCCAGGAACGCTGCCAAGGACCTAAAAATTGCACTTGAATCTGCCTCATTAAACAACGTAGACATGCAAGCAATCGTGTCATCTGCTACAGTTGCTTCAATACTGATTGAAGTTGTTAGCTGCGTTGAAAAAATCTCTGAAGCTGTGCATGAATTGTCCAACCTAGCACAGTCCAACAAGATAAAGGAAGCGATAAGTGTCTCGCCTGAGTTGAATCAACCCCACAATTTGCTTCATACAGATCTAAGTGTTGAACCTGTTTTAGATGGTGATGATAGCAACCATGTTGTTACTATTCACGAGACTGCTGATTCGCCGGAAAACGAGAACCCTAATGGACAAAATCCCACCAGTGAACAACCTCTAGGGTAAATATTTGTTAACAACCGTCGGTGACAAGTGTAGTGTAAAGTGAGCTCTAATGTCTAGTATTATACTATTTCTGTCTAGTTTGTGTCTAGGAAGGTTTGGTCGTCCACAGTTTAGCTGAAATGGCTCTGTATTCCATTGAGGACTGTTATTTGCTCAAGTCTTGTTGTCTGAGGATGGTTGTGACAATATGGTAATTAAATAAATGAAAGGTCAGATCATGATTCTCAAGTCTTGTTCCATTGAGGATTGTTATTGGCTCAAGTCTTGTTGTCACGGCTGGTTGTCTGAGAATAGTGTGAAAATATGTGGTAATTAAATAAATGAAAAGTCATGTTTTCTTTTAATTTTTCTTTCTCACACCTTAACGACCATAAATGTTTCTTCGATCTCTAATCTTGCTGAATTTAGTCAACATAAATTTTGGAAAACTTGATTCCATATATACCAAAATGCTAAAGATCCAATTAATTCAATACTTTTGATGGGGATTGTTTGAAAACAGTTGGTAGATGCCTAGAATGTGAAAGGAAGCTGCAGATGATATGATGGAATGAACTAAACAAATTTTTTTTGAAAGGCAAGAGTTTATAAAAGAGGGCAAACACGGCCAAGGCACAAAGGCCACACCACACAACAAAGACCACAGCCAGCAAGGGAACACAAACACCCAACCAAAGCTAACGCCAAGACACCCCAAAGCACACAAAACAAAAACAAAAACCCCAACAAAGAGACCCCAAAAACAGCAAACAAGAGCAACAAACCAACAAAAGAACACGACCTAAAACAAACACAAAGCCAAATTACAATTACAACCAAGAAAAGCTACAAAACGAGCAAGAACTTCCTCTTCCCTTCTTGCAAAACCTTTAGCACCTCTTCAACCGCCATTGAAAATTTCTGCCTGAGAACCGAAAGAGCTACGTGCCATTAACCTCATTGAACCTAGCAACATCCTCTTCCTCTCTTCTTGCAATAACATCAGCCAATTCCTTCTCTTTTCCATTGAAATCGAAACCCAATAGAACACCAATCTCCATTGTTTTAGCTATTTCCTCTTCTGCATTGCCAAACTGCTTATGAGCCTTGACGCCACCACCCACAACACTAACATAGCCATTATCGTCTTCAAACAAATGATTTGGAACTTCATCTTCATTTTGAACTTCAATTCTAGTACTCAGAACCAACTCATCCTCTGTAGCCCTCTCCTCGTTATCGCTTGAATCACAGGCTTCAACAGACAGATCTGCCTCTTCAGATGAAGACATGCAAGACACCCCTTCCTCAAATATGGGCTTAAGAATCCTATGAGAATTGTTTTTAGAAGAACACTCTTCCACCAAGCCCAAATCCACACAAAACTCAACCTTGTCTGCCTTGTTATAGGACCCTGATGAACTATCAAAAGGTTTGATAAAAGAAACCCACTTGGGCTTGGGAGGCCCACCAGATAAAGAACTGTTCACTAAAGACATCGACTCAGCACCCTCACAAATATTCCCCTTCTTCGAACACTCCCCTCTCACCTTCGAAGAGTCCAAAAAATACCTATTCCTATCAATTTCCTCTGACGACGTGGAGCTTACTTCTGGCGAGAAAACATCTCTCCTGACAACTCCTTGGCTCTTATCTAAATTCAAATTGTTGTTTTGAAAAAAGACAGCCAATTGCTTTTTCTTAGGTATACCAACCCATTTCTTTTTCCCTTTATCTAATGCACCTTTAACCACTCGCAGCTTAGTAACCCTATCACCATAGCCTCTATTCAGCTTTCCAACAAATTGCTTCCTCTGTCCTATCTCGCCATTCTTCTCTTTCTTGGAAGACTTTCCAACCTGACATCTCTGTCCCAAGAAGTCCTTATCCTTGCCAGCTTGAGGATTTGTTGAAAAAACACACTCACCTACTTCCTTACAAGGAAAGACAACCCCTTCTACCGGTTCTAAAGTCTTCTTCAAACCCAGAAAGCTCTCCATCCACCTCCTGTCAACCGGATTAACATCCTCTTCTATATCCACATCATATGATTTAAGGCCAGCAATAACCTTAACTTTGTAAGAACAAGGCTTAGAATGAGGAACCAACACCAGAATCCGTCCCAAGTCTAGGCGAGTCCTATTCTCCACACCTTTATCCACCAAAAGGGGTTCACCAACCTGCCACCCCAGATTTTTGAAAAAATCTGGTGACCAACAAGATAATGGGACTCCCCGACAATTCATCCAGACTAATCTGGACTGAGGCAACACCGAATCCGACCACTTAACCATCGCAGAAAAACTGTCAGCCCATAAAAATCTATTGTAGATAAAGGCTTCCTTGTGAGAAATAGAATCCAAACACCAGAGAATACTCTTATCCCCAAGATACGCTGATGAGAACGTAAATCCAGCATCAATTAAGCGTTTGTTAACCCCGGATACCTCAGCAAAGTCTTTCAAAACTCCTACTGCACACCTGCTTAACCACTCATGCTCTTCCTGGCGAATATCCCATGTCATCTTCAAAAACTTAACATCTTCCTTCTCCTTTTCAGGAGACTTAGAACTCGAGACCTGGTTTCCTCTCACCACTTCCACAAAAGACCTGGTAACATCTTTCCTTTTGAACTCCCCATCACCTCTTCTGCCCTCTGCCGTTTCATCTCTAACGAAGGACCTCTGATTCGCCAAAGAAGATCGCCTATTGGACCATCCATAAGACGCCACTTTAGAAACGATTGGCCATCCATACACTAGCATTCCATTAGTAGTTTTGGCTACTTTGACAGCCTCCTCTAACGTCTCAAACCGCACAAAAGCAAACCTACTCCTCCTGGCTCTCTTCTCCATAGACAAGAAGACATCCCTAACCTTACCAAAAGGTTTGAATAAACCCCACAAACACTTCTGATCCACATTGGAATTCAGATTATCAACGAAAATGGAGAAAAGAGTGTCCCTAAAATCTTTCCTATTAACTTGACCAAAAGTAGCAGAGTTTCTCTCACAACAATTCTCTTTCATGACTCTCATTAGACCTCACATTATCAAAAACACAATTGTGAGTCTTAAAAGACAAAAATCACTTAAAAAACCCCAAAATCGAACACTGACCACAAAAATTCCCAAATCTATGCCCTAGATTGGGAAGAGAAGGATATGATGAAGATTAGGGAACATACTAACTAAAAACACGAGGAATAGAGTGGGGACTTACCCATATTCGAGCTTGAGAAGCTTGATAGAGATCATCGGAAGGGATTCGAGGATGGTTGTGTAGAGAGAAGTCAGCAAATCAATTCAGATGTTTGTCTATGCTTCAACTTGACTGGTCTGGCTATAAATGAACTAAACAAATGAATCAAACCCGCCCTGCAATTTCTTGATTTTATAATACCAACTTTATAAACTTGTAAAAAGAGAGAGTAAGTGACCTAATACAATACAATTAATAATACCACGTTATGTGAAGTCGAGAAAAAGATCAGATCAGTAGAGAATCCAATTCCTTAGAATAATTAAATACAGTTAGAGAGCAAGTATAGTACATTTATCTACTGAGATCTCCACTACTATTAAAATTGAACTAATAAGAAGACCAATTTTCCATTAGGTATTAGAATTTAAAAATGAAGAAAAATTTTAATATAAAAAGTATTAAATTAAATCATTTAAAGATAGTACTTTCAATGGAATATAAATTTTAAAAAATGGAAATATAAACAACTACTTTTACAATTTAAATTATCTTCATTTTTAAATTTAACTTTTTTTTTTATAACTATTTTTGAAGTAAATAAAAACGTTTTTTTAATTTTATAAAATTATCTTTATTTTTAAATTACAATTTTTAACTGTTTTTTAAATAACTTTTTTTTTTCTATATTTTAAATTTTTTTTAAAAGAAATTTTAAATTATTTGTACTAGCTTTTACTATTTTTTTTTTTTAATATTATCATTATTTTTAAATGTTAATAAATATGGGCAATTTGATCTTTTTACTTCTTTTATTTATTTATTTTAAAATAGCAATTTGGTCTTTTTATTAGTTTAATTTTAAAAGAAAGAAAGGTATGAGTAGATATATACATAATTATTTTCTATCTAGTTGCATTTGTGCCAAACTTTAAGAGATGAATGTATTTATCCCTAAAATGTATGTATAAAATCAATAACGGTAAATTGCAAAAACTTACCCCCACTTTTGTCAAAAATGCATAATATTCAATAAATGTCTTTAATTACACTAAAATCCTAGTGAGAGCTCTAGAGTGAGGTTATGGGATTTTTTTTTTTTTTTTTTTTTTGGAGATCAGACTTTTGAAAGGCAAATTTATTAAGAACCAAACAGCACAGGGGCTACAGAATAGCAACAAAAACAGAGGTCAAAACAGCCCAGCGAAACACCAGCACACCTACGACAGAGGACCAAACAAAGCAAACGAAGCCAAAAAGGAACAAAAACAGCAAACACAGCAAAACATGGCAACCAAAATAGGCGGAACATCAAACAACACTCCAGGACAGGACCTCCCCACCACCCTCAGAACCTTGTTTAGACAATATATATATCCACAAAGGAGTTTGAAGCTCTTGAGCAATACACAACACTAGCGTTACCAAGACTAATAAGATGATTACGAATATCATAGATAGTTTGAACATGATCTAAGCTCCCAATTCCTTGGCAGTTAACCCATGACACCACCACCTTAGAGTCACTCAAATATTTTTGCCAATTAAATCTGGATTCGTCGTGCAAAGGCTGCTAGCCCTTGCTAAGGCAAGGATTTCTACCGTGATTGCGTTATGGATTCCCATGTTGGCCGAAAATAAACAAACGACTCTTCCTTTGTGATCTCTTAAAACTCCACCAATTCTCGCTTGGCCAGGAGAACCTCTAGCCAATCCGTCCACATTAAACTTGTAGGAACCATTGGGAGGAGGAGCCCACACAGCCTTCTCTTTCTTGGACAGAGTGGGGTTATGTCTTGAACTCTTGATTCATAGAATGTGAAATAGATGCTCATATTATCTTTTTGATTGGTGGAGTTCTATTAAGATGAATCTATTGCTGCAGATACAAAAAGAAAATTTCTCCCAAGTATCCATCTCTTTTTATTTAATTGATAAGATATCTCTAGTATTATTAGTTATTACACTCTTTACAATCAAAAAATCAAAAAAATCAAAAAACAAATTCAGAAATGATCTAAAAGCAACTAATTCGGCATCTGCAATATATTTGTCGAAAACAAATGAATTTCTAGTTATCAAACAAGAAGTAACACTGAAATATTTGAATCTAAGAAGTAAGAAACAAAAAATATAAAAACTAATACTGAATAGTCTCTAAAAAACAGGACGACACTTTGATCTTCTAAGTTATATATCCCCATATTCTGTCTTTAGCGCATGCATTGTCCAGTAACTATCTATAGTTCTATACAATCATCAGTAAAATATATGTAAGAAACATCGGATGCATCATTAGAAAACAAAGAATCATATCCACTCTCAGTCTTTTTTTTTTTTTTGTTCTTTTCTATAAAAAAATTAAATGACTTGACTTTTCAAATTCCACTCTACAAAATATTATTTCCAAATTTTTTTATCATTTCTCTCATTTCATATGCATATTGCCTTTCTCTTTCCCACTCTCCACAAAATTTTATCTTCCATAAGCCATTTTCTTTTTCTCCCTTAAAATTAGGGATTTAATACCCAACTTTTATATTTTTTTAATTTGTAATATATACTATTTTATTGATTGCAGTATTTTTAGATAAAATAAAAAATTTTGAATTTAAAATTTTCAGATTATACATGTTGGTCTAGTTCCTTTTTTTTGGTAAAAAAAATACTCTTATATATATATATATATATATTAATTTCTGCCATTTAAATTACAATTTTAAATATGATTATTTTCACCACAGAAAGAGATTATCTTATAAATAAACTAGTTTTCCTTCCATATTATTGTTCTATGAAAAAAGCTAAAATTGTAATAAGAATATTTTTTGTTCAAAATTATATCAAAATAACAAGCTTGTGAAAAAAATTACAATATGGTCCATAAAAAAAAAAAAAAAACAATATGGACTATAAAATGCTAAATTGTATCATAGATATGGATGACCATTTTTCCCAAATTCCCGCTCCCCCATCCCCGTTTGGAGAAAATTTGTTTGGGAAAAATGGGGAAACTGGGGGGGGGGGGGGGGGGGGGGGGGGTGGGGGGATGGATGTTGGGGATGAAAATCATCCCCACAAATTCATGGAAATGGGGATGGGGATGGGGGTAGGTGCCCCCATCCCCATTTCCCCATTTCTCCCAAATATTATATATAATATATTAATACATTTTTATTTTTATTTTTTCAATATTTTTATTTTCTTACTGACTATATGTACATTTTTATTATGTAATTTTTATATTGGATGTTTTTTGTATTTGAATTTAATGGATTGTGCGTTTTTTAATTATGTAATTTTTACTGATATAGGGAAAATGGGGAATGGGGAAACTGGAAAAAATGGGGAAAATTAGGGAAATGGGGATAGGGATAGGGGGACCTCCCCTCAAAACTACCCCATCCCCATTTTCCCCAAATGGGGAAATGGGGGAGGGTTTGGCAAATGGGGATGGGGATGGGGGGACGTATATCCATCTCCATTTCCCCATTGGTCATCCCTAATCATAGATTATATAAAAGAAAACAATTTTTGTTTTTAGAAGTAAGAAAACAATTTCTTTACGAAACGGCAAAATTAAACAATTTCTCGTAGTGTCATTGTTGAAAATAAGAGAAATAAAAAGAAACTACTATTCTCCTCTTAAAATAATAATAATAATAATAATAATAAAAACCTTGAAATTGATTGCCTATAAACTCGTATCCTTGAAATCCTGCTTTATGCGAATGAGACTATAAAAAAATATATCAGAAAACATATATATTTATTAAAATCTCATAAGTAAAACAAAAAATAGTACCTGTTGTAACAATTCTACCATGCTTGTTTTGTTACTCACTCACTTTTTTTGAAGCTGCTATAATATTATTAATAGAGAGAAATAGCCAAAACAGGCATTACAAACAATCAAACCGATAGTCAATACAAAATAGGGGCAAACAATGAGCAACCAGAAACATGAAAGCAAAACTAAGTTTCCAAACAAAACTTGCCCACAACCAAAAAGAAGCCAACCACATACAATTCAAAACCAAACCTGATGCAAACGAAAAAGAATAGCCACAAAGCTAAAAAAGTCAATACTGATAAAGGGCCCAAATCAAAAAACAAAAAACAACTCATCAAACTAGAAGAGCAAAACCAGCGACCATTAACCAAAAATCTTGCAAGAGAGAAACTCAGAGGCCCCATTCTAACCTTTCATACTGAATACTTGACCCAACTCTAGCCAAGCTGTCCGCTAAAGAGTTAGAACATTTAGGAGTAAATTTGATAGAGACTGAATCCATAGACATCAGAAATTGCCTAATGTCGTACACCTGATTAACAATACTTAGGTGGCCAAAACCCTCCCCATTGATCCAGGAAACCACCGATTTAGAGTCACTCATAATTATAATGTTTCGATTTAGAAGCAGCATACTTGAAGATATCAAAGCGCAAGCTCTATGAATAGCTAAAACATTGGCCATATTTGAATCGGCAAAGCCAATAGGGGAAGAAAATAAGCATAAAATTTTACCACTCGCATCACGCAAAACACACCCAATACCAGCCAAACCTGGATTTCCCTTTGAAGATCCACCCACATTGAAAAGAAGATCATAATTAATAGGAGGGATCCAAGAGCAAGGTAACTTTACCTTTGGCTGTTGACTATCAATACATCTCCCTCCATTATCAAGAAGGAGAATTGTTAAGTCCTCATTGGAGCCTGCACCATAATATTTGAACCAACATGCCACTCTAAATTTAACAGAATCTAAGGCCAAAGACAAATTTGCATCCTTCCCTCCAAAGGCCACACCATTGCGAAACTCCCAAATGGACCAACATAAAGCACAAAACAATACATTTCATGCCCTGATCCTAGATTTAGAATTACACAAACCAGACCAGCCTGCCAACCACTCAGAGAAGACGCCATTCCTTCATGAACTAATCCCCCACCAACCCATAGCCATAGACCATAACTTCCAAGACCATAAGCAATGTAAAAACAAATGATTTATTGATTCTGACTCATTTCCACATAAAGGGCACGCAGTAGAAGTCAGATGAACCATACCAAACATACCCAGAACTTCTCTTACCAAAATTCTACCTTTGAGCAGCTGCCAAAGGAAAACCTCAACCTTTGGAGGAACAATGACACGCCAAAGGAAAGGACATATCTCATAACTAAGTACACCTCTCGAATCCTCCAAGCATCTTCTGAAAGATTTTACCGAAAAGCATCCATTTGAACAAAACGTCCAAGCCAAATCATCTAAGATACCCTTTCTAATAGAAAAGTTGTTTAAAGCAAGCATAAAATAATTCCACTGGTCTAATTCCCAGTCAAAAAGTTGTCTTCTCAACTTCACATCCCAATTCCAACAAGAACCGACCCATTTATTTCCCAAACTCCCCAACCATGCCTCCTTTATTTGTAGCCAATGCATGAATCCTTGGGAAAACACTCAACAGTGGAATGGAATCCCAACATAAATCCTTCCAGAATCTCACTCTTACACCCGAACCAACAACCATATGGAAACCTTTATTGATAACACTGGCAAAAGATTTCCCCACATAACAGAGCTTATTCACTGATTTAATAAAATGGGAACAAGACTTCAAATCATGGAAGTCCCATACTAAACCATTTTAACACAAACCATACTTTGCGCACAACACCTTTTTCCACAAAAAAGATTGTTCCTTCCCAAATCGCCACATCCATTTTGCCAATAAACTAACTCCTTTATCCTTGATCCTGCCAATACCCAAACCCCCACACCTCTTACTTTTACAGACCGATACCCAATCCACAGCGTGAACTTTTTTCTTCATAATACTGTTGTTCCAAAGGAGATATCTCTGAAGCTTTTCAATTCTCCTGACAACCCCCAACGGAACATCAAAAACCAACATAAAATATGTTGGAAGACTTGAAAGAAAAGCCTTAATGAGCACTAGCCTTCCCCCCTTGGACATAAAGCCTCTTTTCCAAGAAGCCAAACGATTTTCCACCTTTTTGATAACTGGATACCAAGTGACTTCCCTGTTAGAATTTGCACCCAACGGCAGGCCTAAATAAGAGATTGGCAGTTTCCATTCTTCATCTCCCGAACGATTCATACCAATTTTGACAAGACAAGACTTATGATAATTAACTTTAAGGCCAGACACTAGCTCAAAACATCTTAAAATCCGCTTGGCATTCAATAAATACTCCATACTTGGTTCAATAAAAAGCATCGTGTCATCTGCAAATTGCAGATGTGTTAAATGAACCACATCATTATCAAAACCAATACCTCTAACCAAGCCTTGTTCTCTAGCTTTCACAAACATATAGCTAAGAACTTCCACTACCAAATTAAACAAAAAAGGGGATAATGGGTCCCCTTGCCTAAGCCATCTCCCAATCGGAAACTCCTTCGTCGGACTACCATTAACCACAACTGACAACAAAGGAGAAGTGGCATATCCTTGCATCCAATCAATCCACTTAGAACCAAAACCCATCAAACTTATGACATCAAACAAAAATTCATGATTCACACTATCGTACGCTTTCTCGAAGTCTAACTTCACTAAAAGACCATCCTTATCCTTCTTTTTCCAAGAATGAATTACGTCTTCCACTATCACAAAGCTATCTACAATCTGTCTTCCTTTCACAAAAGCCATTTGGAAAGGACTAATAATCATATCCATCACCTGATTCAATCTATTAGCAAGCACTTTTGTCAAGATTTTATAAGCTGCCCCAACCAAACTAATAGGCCTATAATCTTTTAACGACAACAGATTCCGAACCTTTGGAACCAAAGCTAAAAAAGTTCTATTTAAATGTTTTACCACCAAACCATCTTTATAAAACTCCATGAAACCCAAAAAAATTGTCCTTTAATGAAATTCAAATTAAATCCGTCAGGACCAGGGGCTTTATTATCGTCGCATTCACTTAAAGCTTTCCAGATTTCATCTAGCAAAAATTCCACCTCCAAGGCCGAGCTCGCAATGACTGACAACTTATTTATTGGGAGACCGGAAATCTTTGGTCTACATTCAAACTTTTTCTGAAAATGATTATTAAAAATACCATAGACACCCTCCTTTACCCGATCTGGACCAACACATAATCTGTCATCAATATAAAGTTCCTTAATACAATTCCTTTTTTTCCTCATATTAGCCATTATGTGAAAATAAATCTTGTATTTCTATCACCTTCCTTTAACAATTTCACCCTTGAACTTTGCCTCCATTTTTGTTCTTCCCTACGGATGTTCACCCACATTTTTACCAAACAACTTTTTCGAGCCTACCTAAGCTCCTTGAACCAGCCAACAACCTCGGCCCTCTTCTCTATATTCCTGAGTTCATTGTCTAGAATTTTAGATTTATCCCCACCCACTTTTTTTCTCTAAACCAAGCCCTCATGAACTGTTTCACAACCTTAGATTTTCTCAATATATTAATACTATAGGAACCCCCACATTTGAAATTCTTCCAAGAATCCCGTACCCCTAACATCAAGCCTTTATTATCCAACCAATCATTTTGAAATTGAAAAGGTTTCGGTCCCTAATCTACACCCGACTCCCCTAACAATATCATATTATGATCCGATAATCCCCTATAAAGGCCTTTTTGAAAAATGGCAGGAAACCATGATAGAAACAAAGGAGAGCAAAGAAATCTATTAAGCCTTGCCCACGAACCAACTTCCCTATTATTTGTCCATGTAAAAGCCATACCTTGTAATGGCAAGTCAACAAACCCAGCCAAGTCAATAAACGACTTGAAATTTTGCATAGACCTTCTACTGCCTGATACCCCCCTTCTGTAGCACTGGTCCAACACTATGTTAAAATCACCACCAATTACCCACGTACCAGATAACAAAGATTGAGCATTGAGAATGAAATGCCATTGCTCCTTTCTGCCTGCTTCCAAGTTTGCACCATACACATTATAGAAGTTCACCTCCTTCCTCAGTTTAGTTAACATCCCAGACACAATGATACAATGATCATTAGTTATGCAAGTTGATACCATGAAAAACTCCTCATCCCATAAAGTCAATAATCCACCCGCAAAACCTACTGCATCTACCCCAATTCCTTTAGACAACAAGGAACCACCAATCGACTTAACCAATCTCGAATCAAAGTGATTCAATTTGGTTTCTTGAAGGAATAACAAAAAAGGCTTGTGACAACTAACTATAATTTTTACTGCTCTTCTCTTCTCTAATCTTCCCAAACCCCTAATATTACAAGAAAGAATTATCATAACAAATTGAAACCCAGCCAATACTGAAACTGTACAACACTATCATTGTTGACCTCTGAATCTCGCCTTATCCTCTTTCACCCTTCTCCTAATTTCTTCTGAAACAGAGTCCACATTGTCATTGAAATCAAAACCTAAAGTTAATCCCACCTCAATCACCTTGGCAACCCCTTCACTTAGACTGATTTTTGAGCCTTCTCACCATTAGACAAACCTTCAAAACATGATCATGTGCCTGTTCCATTAATGATACCAAGCTCAATCCCCTTTTCAATGACTTTTGCAACTTCCACCTCTAAATCCCATCTACCCTTTGCAGCTTCTTTCCTCATTCTAGAAAAAACCCGAGACTCCAGAAGACTGTGGCACCTTTGATCTATCTTTTCAAGTGACCATCCATGCCTCTTACAAGAGCTTAACCCCTTACCCCCTTTTTTAGAGAGTTTGCTGATCCTAATCACCGAATTTTCTTTTGAAGGAACCTTTTCACCTTGAAGGCTCAAATTCAAAGTATCTGACACATGAGACACAGAGTTCACAGAAAAACCATCATCCTGATCTAAAACATTGTTGGATTGGGTCTTGTTTAGAGTATTAGAATCCAGATCCATTGAGTTAGACATTACCACCAAATTTTAGGCCAAACTAGAGAGATGGTAGCCATCATAAGCCGGCCCACAACCCAAATCTATGATAAAATTCCCACCCACAATCTGGTCCATTCCCTCATTTACGAATTCACCCCTGACTTTATGGGAAATTAATTCCTCACTTGAAGCGTTACCTTTAGAGGAAGAATTCGAAGAATCTACTTTATCCACTACTAAATCCAATGTATCATCATTGACAACATTTACACCTTCACACTTATTCTTTAACTTTTCACCATAAAACTTTATTGCCTTACCAAAACCTAAAGTATTAGTTGCCTCCACACACCAATCAATAGCATGCAAACCATTATCATTAATCTTTGTCTTCTTTCCAGATGACTTTTGCGGCTCGCCTTGATTGGAGAGAGGTAAACCAAACACCTCTTCATCTTCTTGCACAGAGACAAATCCTCCACGCTGGCCATCTTTAACTGTACCAAAGCTAGTATCACTATCAAGATCATCCCAATCTAAGCCAAGTTAGTTCAAAATCGTTTTATACTTAATTGGATTAGGTTCCTCCCTCACATTGATCGAAAAAGATCTATTCTTTGAAACCACCTTAATTACATCATGGCACTTATGGTCATTTGGAATCAGCACCAAAACTCTACCATTTGCCAATGTACTTCTATCCAAAGTCACTTCTTCAATCAACAAAGTCTCTCCCACAGCCCAACCCAGTCTCTTGAAGAAATCCTCACACCAACAGTCCAAAGGAATAGCCCCAAACTCCACCCAAGCAAGCCTAACTTGAGAGGTGATGGCTAGCGACCAAACACGTACTAAAGAGAAGAAATTTGTTCACAAAACTCTGTTTCTCATAAAGAACTCTCTATCCTTTAATGGCTTGAATAACCATAAAACATTTGTGTCCCTTAAATAATAAAATATGAAGAATATTTGTCTATTCAGAAGACCTCGAATGACAGATGAAATGTCAATGAAAGATTTTAAAACACCCACCATGCTGAACTCCAACCAACTAGGATCACACTTATTGTCATCCCAATTCATAGTCTCTATCCTCTGATTATCCTTCTGATTCACTTTCATCTGTTACTCACTTACTTGCATCTCCAGTTTGAGCTTGATAATGAAGATACAGTAATATAGGATCATTCAATTAATGAAAAAAAAATAGATAAAACAATATTTATAAAAGAAAATATTATCATGAGACAATAATATACCTGATTGGGATATTGTTATGGGAAATGCAATAATGGATATGATGGATATATTAGTCTGAAGTTGGTTGTGTGAATGGAAAAGAATATGAGCACGGAATTGGTTGTATTGATGGAAAAGAAAATGAGTCTGGAGTTGTTGTGTTAATGGAAAAGACAATGATGCTTCATTAAATAGTTAAAGCTTTCACCATTGCTGCATCTTGATCCGTAAGGATTGTTTTTGGCTTTTTACCTGACATGGCAATGATGAACGTTTCAAACAACCACATGAATGTCTCAACAGTTTCATCATACAATAATACTGCTCCAAATACTGTTGTTTGTTTGTGATGGTTCACTCCGAGAAACATATCAAAAGGTCTACCTTCTTGATTTTTTTTTTTTTTTTTTTTTGTAAGTGGTGTTAAAGTAAACTACATCATCAAAATAAGAGTATGACATCATCATTTTTGCATCTGCCCAAAAAATATTAGTTACTAATTCATCTTCATCCACCTGTATAGCATAAAAAAAAATGATCATTCAATTGCATACGTTGAAGATATTCAAAAACACCACCAGTATCTCCCTGCCTCATTTGAGTTGTTCGTCTAGTTCTTAAATAGTTTCTACGATCCCGAGGAATGAATCCAAGATTTTCACGTCCTCCAACTCCTCTAGCTATCATATCATAACTTGCTTTCGGAGCAATTCCATAGCTATCAGCCAAATCTGTTTCAGCTGATTGAGTTAGAGTCAACTTCCTATGGGACCTATGTAAATGACTCTTATTAGGGCTTGATGTTACATGAGTGTGACACACAATAAACTCAACAACTTGATATTTACCAATTTGGCGACAATCAATTTTCATTTTTGCCAAACAACTGAATCTTGTCTTAGCATGATGAATATTCACATTAACATCCTTTTTACTTTTCTCACAATACCCTTCACAAGAACAACAAAAAATACTATTTATCATTGTCCCATCTTCACCTTTATATCCTTTACCTTTTCTAATGCTAAAACCAACCCTATATACATAAGCATTATAAAAATCATAAGCTTCATCTTCAGTTTGAAATTTCATACCCACCTTTGGTATCAATTTATCATCAATTTCACCATGAATAACTTCTATTTTTGTTTAATGTCTATGGTAGCTTCAGAATCTTTTACCTCATTTTCATCTATTGTATTTGATTCAGGAAATATATTGTTGTCTCTACCTTCAAACTCCAATCTTCGACGTGATTGAAATTCTCCATTCACAATATATAATCACAATTACTATCCATCATTTTCACTGCAAAAATAAATATGACATATAATATGAATAATTAAAAAATATCAACAACAAAATATCCCTAAATAAGTGAGAGAAAGAAAATGGCTTATGGAAGATAAAATTTTGTGGAGAGTGGGAAAGCGAAAGGCAATATGTGTATGAAATGAGAGAAATGAGGAAAAAATAATAAGAAATAATATTTTATAGAGTGGAATTTGAAAAGTCAAGTCATTTAATTTTTTTAGAAAAAAACAAAAAAAAATGACTGAGAAGTTAACTGAGAAGAAGTTGACGTTAGAAATATTAAATGCAAACTCTTTTTTAAGACAATAATTAAATGTTAATATAGTTATTGAGCTGTCCCAATTTGGTTGGTTAGACATAAATTGGGACATCAATATTTGACAAATGATTTGAAAAGGGAGTTGGGCCTACAGTAGAGGAAAATTCTAATGGGCTTCAGAAAGTTATTTGATCTAGAAGTCAATCCTTGGATGGCCCTCTAAAATATTACTTGGAAAATATAGAACAGGCCTTCATTAGGGCCAAATTCAGAAAAGGCTTTTATCCACAAGTGGTGCAAACTCAGTCTTTTCAGAACTCTTTTGTTCCAAATCAGTTCAGCCCAATCGAGGGATCCAGCCTAGACAAATCTGTTTCAATAGTCCATGAGACCAAATAAACAACCGATTCAGATCAATCAAAAGCAAAGAAAGACAAAGAGGGAAGCTGCTTCAAATCGATCTCGGCAACTAGGGAGGAAGACGAAGTGGAGAGTGAACCAATCAGGATGAAACGAAGGAAGAGCCAGAAATGCAGTGGCAGAACCTCTAAGTTGCATTGGAAAAAGACAAGAAATTCTGATATCAGAGGAGGTGAGTTAACTTGCAAGGGAATCTTGAATGTGGATGATGAAGTGAGAAAGGTAATGGAATTAGGAGCTCAACTGGGTATCAACTTCAATGGGAAAGAAAGGGAGATGGCAGACTTTATCAGAAGAAGAGAAAGAGAAGATGCTGACCGGTTTGGTCAGAATGGAGGACAGTGACATCTGTTCGTGTTGCTTGGCTGTGGGGTTGTTATCTCCTTAATGTTAGCTATCTCTTGGAATGTTAGGGGTTTGGGAAGAAAGGATAAAAGGAGGGTGGTGAGGAATTTCGTCAGGAATTCTAAATCTACAGTTCTTTTCCTTCAAGAAACCAAGTTGGGCATTTTTGACAGGAGTGTTGTGAGCTCTTTAGAAGGGGGGTGGCTTACAAGAGGCATGGGAATTGAGGCTCAAGGGTCAGCTGGAGGAGTGATTACCTAGTGGAATGAGGAGCTGTTTTCAGTAAAGGCCAGTATCAACAATCAAAGATGCATCATTATTGCAGGTGAGCTCTAAAAAATAAATTTTTTTTATGGTTTTTTGTAATGTGTATGCTGCCAACATTGAGAAGGACAGGAAAGAATTATGGGTAATCATTATTCAAGCTCAATCTTCGTTTCCATTTCCGTGGTGCATCAAAGGGGATTTCAATACGATGTTCAATCCCTCGGAAAAGAGAGGTCGTGTTTGCAATATGGGTTCTATTAGCAATTTCAATAATTTCATCCTGCAGGCTAGAGTTATTGATCTTCCTATTCGCGGCTCGAGCTTTACATGGTCAAATAATAGAGAGGAGGCTTCTTGGGCGCGCCTGGATAGATTTCTGTTATCTCCAGATATTTTTACCTGGTTCTCAAATTTGATTCAGATAGCTATTCCAAGAAGTGTGTCTGACCATAATGCGATTACTCTTGGGGAACCAAAGGATGACTGGGGTCTAAGCCCTTTTAGGTTCTATGCTGGTTGGAGGAAAATGATTTAATGAAGCATGCATTGGAGGGTTGGAAGGGATGCAAAGTGAAGGGATCCAACGGTTTAGTCTGTAGGTACCCAGGTTAACAGATTGCGCAGCGGAAGGGTTTTAAAAAAAAATTTTTTATGCAATCATAAACTAAACCTATTTGTACAGTAATAATCGAAAACGATAAAGAAGGGGAAACGATTTCATACCTACGTAGGAGGCTCCTTCACTTTAATTCGATCTGCTCCCAGATTTGAACCACAAGATCTTCCTCGCTATGACCCGGGATTGATAACAGCGTGTGGGCGCGTCACGGTACTCAGGAACAAGGAGGATGAAAAGACACACGAAAAGCAACACTTTGCTATGTGTATAGAATTATGCAGCCACCGAACTTCTAAAACAAAAAAATATATCTATATTTTAAGTTAGGCCGCACCTACTTCTGTTTTGTTTCATGCAACCCTTTGCCAAAAGACAAAACCTTTTCTTTTCACCTAAAAAAACAAAGACCTGATGCCTTTTCAATTTTAATCTCTTGTGTGTTAGTTTTTCCAATCTCATTCGGTTGTGCTTTTTTTAATTTAAAAAATATATATCTCATATATATTTGTTTAAAAAACCGAATCAATTTGAAAAAATCAAATATCTCCAATATCTCATATGGTTGTAAAAGATATTTAAACATTAATTTTTGAATTTAAACATTTTAAATTCAATTTCAAATATTTAATTTAATAAAATAAAATAATCATATTATCTTATTTTATTCAAAATCAAATATCAACTAACACCCTCCATTTAGTGATTAACAACATAATTGAATAATCTTATTATTTAATTTATTTAATCACCATTATTCATTAATTAAATAATCTCATTATTCAATTAATTCCCGAATAGATACGTGTCACTTTCGTAACACAATTAATTTGGACAATCCAATTAATTAACCGTGATCCTCGTTACCTAAATCGATCGGGCTAGCAAAGGGACCTAATGGACCCACAGTATTTTGAGCTCCAATAACCTTTAGAAATAATTAATTAAACTCTTTAATTAATATTTCATGATTATTAACTTCGGTGTTATTCCACTAAAAACCCGAAGTTGCACTCTCTCAACTGTAGACGTTTTTACACAAACCAATAACTCTTGGTGTCCATTGATATAGCTATTACATATGGTATGATCCTCCACAGGTAGTTCATAATTAGAGCTAGGTCATAATGTCCGTTATACCCCTCTAATTATATCTTTCCATTAAGTACCATTGATTCTCTAATGAACAATAAATCCTACATTCCTTACGGAATTAGGAGAGCGCTCATATTGTTCAAGCCCCGAGTCAACCCTTAAGGGAACTACTATCTACTTCTCACAAGAAGGAGTGGATTCCACTATTGTGTGCAGACCTTCCCAGCTACAAGCCAAACCATGATTCCAACATACTAAGTTATTGACCGGGAATGCAACTCCGATCTCACCCATGGTATATCAAAAACCACGATCTAACCTGAAGGAGTCGATAAGACACTCAGGATTAAGATCACCCATATATAGCCATCATTTGTTGATATATATGAATTTCATCTTTTAACGGATTTTGGTGAGAGATTCATATAGATTATGGCCCAGTCCTATATGATCAAATCATATAAGGTGCCTCCATTCTCATATCTCCATATGAATGATCTAGGATAAGATCACCGTACATTACGGAATGGACCGCAGCTGTAGATTGACCACAAATAAAGTACCCAGCTTTATTTGCTATCTACGGACTCTTTAGATCGCTCCTTTCAAACTGAATCCATCTATATATGACATTCATATACTCAGTTTGAAATTACATCCGGCAATCTTGGATGTTAAGTACACATGTTATTATAAATGTATGAGACAATTTGAATGAATAAACTACTTCTTTTATTTCTTGTTCAATTCACATTTACAAACTACAAGCTTTAGGGCAAAAACCCCAACAATCTCCCACTTGCACTAAAGCATGTGAGACATGTCTTGTAAACCTAGACTCTCTAGGTGACCCGTAAACACTTTAGCCGGTAAGGTCTTCGTAAATGGATCAGCATGATTATCCTGTGATGCTACCTTGGTCACGATCACATCTCCTCTCTGCACTATCTCTCTGATGAGATGATATTTCCTCTCTATATGCTTACCTCTCTTGTGGCTTCTTGGTTCTTTGGAATTAGCCACAGCACCACTATTATCACAATAAAGTGTGATGAGCTTATCCATATTCGGAACAACTTCCAGATCACTCAAGAACTTACGGAGCCAAACAGCTTCTTTAGCAGCTTCACAAGCGGCTACATATTCGGCTTCCATGGTGGAATCAGCAATACAAGATTGCTTAACACTCCTCCACACAATGGCTCCACCACCAAGGGTGAATACTGATCCAGACGTGGATTTCCTGGAATCCTTGTCTGTCTGAAAATCAGAATCTATATATCCTAACGGGATCAAATCCTGTCCAGAATACACTAGCATATAGTTTCTCGTTCTCCGAAGATACTTGAGAATAGTGTTGACAGCAACCCAATGATCTAATCCTGGGTTGGACTAGTATTTGCTGGCTACTCCCACTGCAAAGTAGATGTCCGGTCTCGTGCATAACATAGCATACATGAGACTACCTACTGCTGACGCATAGGGAACTCGTCTCATATCCTCAACTTCTTGAGGTGTCTTAGGACACTGTTCCTTAGACAAGCGAACTCCATGCCTAGAAGGTAAATTACCTTTCTTGGAGTTCTGCATCGAAAATCGCACAAGAATTTTGTCGATATACGATGCTTGAGACAGTGCTATAAATTTGTTCTTGCGATCCCTTATAAGTTGGATCCCTAGAACATAACTCGCCTCTCCCAAATCTTTCATTTGGAATTGGCTGGCCAGCCAGCCCTTTACATCAGACAATACTCCCACATCATTCCTAATGAGTAGGATGTCGTCTACGTATAGGACCAAGAAAACTACTTTCTTGTCAATGATGCGCTTGTAGACACAAGGCTCATCAACGTTTTGCTCAAACCCATAGGTTTTGATCACATCATCAAACCTTATGTTCCAAGATCTAGATGCTTGCTTAAGTCCATAAATGGATCTTTGCAACTTGCAAACTTTTTGCTCTTGATCTGGAGACACGAATCCCTCTAGTTGCATCATGTAGATGCTTTCATCAAGATTGCCATTCAAGAATGCAGTCTTGACGTCCATTTGCCAAATTTCGTAATCAAAATAGGCAGCAATGGATAAGAGAATCCGAATAGACTTAAACATAGCTACTGGCGAGAAGGTCTCCTCATAATCGACCCCCTCCTTTTGGGTATAACCCTTTGCCACTAGCCTTGCCTTGAAGGTCTCTACCTTCCCGTCTACTCCTCTCTTTCTCTTATAGATCCACTTACACCCTATGTGTTTCACCCCATCCGGTAAGTCTACAAGTTCCCAGACTGAGTTAGAGTACATGGACTCCATCTCGAGATTCATGGCTTTAAGCCATTCCTCTTTATCAGGATCTTCCATTGCATTCTTAAATGTCAATGGATCATCCACACTATCAGCAGAGACAACATCTTGTCCCTTACTTACACCCAAATAGCGTTCAGGCTGTCTCACAACCCTCTCACTACGTCTAAGTGGTAGTATATCCTGACTAGGAATCATCTGACTCTCAGATGTTAATGGATCAACAACTCTTGTTGACTGAGAACTGGTCTCACCAGGCTCCAACTCATTCAATACAATTTTAGAACGAGGCTTATGGTCACTAATATAGTTATCCTCAAGAAATGTTGCATTTGTCGATACAAACACTTTGTTATCTTCAGGACTATAAAAGTATCCGCCTCTGGTCTCCTTGGAGTATCCTACAAACAAGCAGACCACAGACTTGGGCTCTAGCTTTCCACTTCTGTTCTTCAGCACGTGTGCTGGACACCCTCATATGCGAAAATGTCGCAAACTAACTTTACGACCATTCCACAACTCTAGAGGAGTCTTAGGAACAGATTTGGATGGCACTACATTCAAAATGTATACCGCTGTTTGTAATGCATATCCCCAAAAGGAATTTGGTAACGATGAGAAACTAATCATAGATCTTACCATTTCCATTAGGGTTCTATTTCTCCTCTCCGCGACACCATTCTGCTGAGGTGTACCAGGAGCTGTGAGTTGGGACACTATCCCATACTCGACCATGAAGTCTTCAAACTCTTGGTCAAGATACTCACCTCCACGATCTGATCGTAGAGTCTTGATAGTCTTTCCTAACTGATTTTCAACTTCAGCTCGGAATTCTTTGAACTTTTCAAAAGTTTCTGACTTTCGTTGCATTAGGTAGACATATCCGTATCTTGAGTAGTCATCTATAAAGGTGACATAATACTCATAACCACCCCTTGCTTTAACATTCATCGGTCCACAGACGTCTGAATGTATAAGCTCTAATGGTTATTTAGCTCTCAGCCCTTTTCCAATAAAAGGTCTCTTGGTCATTTTACCTTCTAAACAGGATTCGCAGACAGGTAAGGTGCCAACCTTTAACTCACTTAAAGGTCCGCTTTTCACTAGTCTATCTATCCGGTCAAGGTTGATATGGCCAAGTCTTAGATGCCATAGATACGTTTCGTTTTCTGGAGAAATCTTTTGTCGTTTAGTTTTTGGTTTTTCAACCTTAAACATTTCGGTGTTGAGCAATGTTGTATGTATTAACGGTCTTAACACATATAAATTGTTTTCATTAATTCCTGAACAAATATTCAGACCATTCTTTGCAATAATAACTGATTTATTATCAAAAGAAACAGAATATAATTGTTCTAACAATTTAGAAACGGAAATTAAATTCCGTGTAAATCCAGGAATGAAAAATACATTGTTCAACAATATGAAATTATTATTACAAAAACGCAATCTAATTACGCCCACTGCTCGTGCCGACACGACATCCCCTGACCCCACACGCATAGAGAAGGCTCCCTCCTCAAGCTGTGTCCAAGAATCAGTCCACTGCAAAGAAGAACAAACATGGTTAGTGGCCCCTGAATCAACTATCCAAGGTGAAGAATCATCTTCCACTAAACACGACTCAAGAACAAGTAAATCATATTTACCTTTCGTTTTCTTCTTCTTGGCTACCTCCTCTAGATATTGAGGACAGTTCCTCTTCCAGTGCCCGAATTTGTCGCAATGGAAACATTTTCCCTTGCTCTTGTCGATGGAGGCGCCTTTCTTTTTGGTCTGGGCTTTTTTGGGTTTGGGCTTACCCTTCGCCTTCCCAGCAGACCTCTTCCTCTTTTTGTTGTTGGAGGAAGATGGTTCGGCAACATTTGCCGAACCGGTCCTGCCCTTGCTGTCCTTAGTCAAGGACTCAAAGGTAGTAAGCTCATTGAGCAACTGTGTGAGACTGAACCTAAGCTTGTTCATCCCATAGTTGCTCTTGAACTGATCGAAACTCTTCGGAAGAGTCGTCAGTATGATGCTCACCTGACTGGGTTCATCAATGGCCCCGCCATTGATTTCTGCCGTGTTGAAGTAGGACATCATGTTCAGGACATGTTCCCGAACTGATGCACCATCCTTCATACGAGCGAGCATAGCGGAACGAACAGCTTCGTGCCGCTTTTGCTCAGAGGGTTGCCCGAACATAGCCTGCAATGACTCCATTATTTCAAATGCAGTACCCATTGCTTCGTGCTTAGTGACAAGCACGTCTGTCATACTTGCTAACAGATATGTTCGGGCTTTCTCATCTGATGAGACCCATTTCTCATATGCCTCACGAACAGTTCGTGCGGCATTGGCAGTAGGCGTTGGAGGACATTCCACCGTAAGCACAAACTTAAGGTCCTTGGTGACCAAAATTGCATTGATATTGTGTTTCCATTTAGTGTAGTTATCACCAGTTAATTTGTCATTGGCTATGATTTGTAATAGTGCAGTTGACATGGCTGAAAAAACATAAATAAAGAATTCATTCATTCATACATTCAAAACATGTGCGAATGTTCGACATAAAATTAAACATGATGCATGAAAATGTTTAATGAACAAGAACAACCCTAAAAAGTGTTTCTATGCCACGACAATCCAACATACCACAAGCAAGTGCCGCCTTAGGGTCAGTCAAATTCTTGCATGTTGGATTGAGACATTCTCAATCAAATGTTATACCGAAATAACTCTTATTCCTCTAACATTCAACCATCGTATATTTCAGTCAGGTTTCTAATTAACCAATTTAATTAAAACCTTATGAGCGTAGCCCATCATTTCAGATCTCATGAGCTTAACTCGAGAATTGCCGCCTTAGGGTCGGTCAATCCCGAAATCCCCTCAGAAATCCTATCCGTTAGGAAGTCAACCTTGATATCGATTCTTATGGAAACCCTCCTTAGGGAGG
The DNA here is from genome assembly GCA_954870605.1 of Acer campestre. Lineage (NCBI taxonomy): Eukaryota > Viridiplantae > Streptophyta > Magnoliopsida > Sapindales > Sapindaceae > Acer > Acer campestre. The sequence continues at coordinate 34,575,131 of OX940802.1, read as the reverse complement.
ACGAAAACAATGTCGTCACGAGGCCCCACTCGAATCTTACGGTGTTGAACTAATGATGGAGACCGCGGGATATAATGTCATATATCCCTCTCCCACTCACTATTTTATAATTAGGGTTTTCTATTAATATTAATGCACCTAGATAAAACTAGATTAAACGGCTAATTTCAATCTAAGTGCCAAGTGCATTAATCACAATTTATTAGAATCCTATTCCAATAGCTAATAAACTAATTTGATTTTTAACTCTTAAAAATCTAGTTCATTAGTGATAATTCTAATCTATGTAAACTATTTACTAAGACTAGAATTATTAAAAATGTATTTACCAAGTTTTAACTATTAAAACTAAACACATTATTAGGTCCAATTATTATTAGGGGCTTAATCAAATTAATCCTAATATATATTAAAGGACCCTACTAATCTAAGTAATTAAACTCTTTAAAAAATAGATTAGTGATTAATGAGAATTACCAAGTTTTTACTCCTAAAAACTAATCCCATTAATTTATAGCCAATTATGTGAATTACCCATTTTAATCAAATTAAAAAAAAATAAACACATAATATAAATGGCTATAGTGCATGTATGACATATCAACATATATATGTGTAGGCACACCTAATCTAAATGATATGTATATGCATGGCAATGCTTTAATTATAACATAATAAAAGCATACATGAGTTGACCGAGTACAATGGGTTATCTAACTTAAAAAATTTCTAATTACAAAAAATTTAATCCAAGACATTCCTTGGTCTTCTTGTAATTCCAAAAATCTTCAAGTCCATTTGTAATTTCTTTTGCGTCTTTCGGGCCCAAAAATCAAGTCCAACTTGATTTATTTTATTGGATCCATCTCATGGATTAAATCCCTTAAAGCCCAAATGTTATTTTAACATTTTTCGGAGGCTCGGGATCTCCCAAAAATCTGCCCAAACGGTGCTTGACTGCTGCACTCCGTGTGCTTGCTACACACATGCACAACAATTGTGCATAGCTGTCGCATGATGCGTTGTGCACTTGTGCATCACACAACAATTGCATGTTACGCATGTGCATGGCAATTGAAGGTTTGTACACCTTTGCCTTTTGATAACTCTTATTTTTACACATTGTGTAACCCCTTACTTTTATCTTTTATGCTTGTTTCCCGGGTAAAACCGGGTATTTAACGGCTTAAATAAGTGTTTCAGGATTTCTTCCAGGTGAGGGGCGTTTTTGCAAAAATGTAGAAATTTTGGGGCAAAAGTGTAATTTTCAAAAGTATGATTATGCACCCTTGTTCTGCGTTTAGGGGCCACAGAAAAGGGCGCATTTTCTTGGCAGAGAATCACTTTTTGCAGTTCTGCGCCCTAGGGAGCAGAATAGGGCGCAGAATAGGGAGCATAATTCAATGTTTGGGTTTGGCGAAAGTTTCCTGCAGAAGGCTCAACTTGCGGGGCCAATATCTCTCTCCTCCGAACGAATTAGATGTCGTGCTATATATGGTTGGAAAGCTCCAGAAGTCTTCTTTCCAACGGTTCTTCAAGATCACAATTCCGATACTCGTGAAGAAAGTTATGCCCGTTTCCGTAACGGTGCGCGCTGCTGGAAACCCATCCGCGTGAGGCCCAATTTTCAGTTCCTTGGGCCCCCAAATTTCGGCAAACCAGGATCTTGTCTCTGACCATTGCCTTCATTGGGAGAGGGGAGGTAATGATGAGGAAACATTGGTGGGCCCTCTTCAATTATGAAGCATGATGGTGTTGGTTGTCATTGGGAGAAGGGAAAAAAGACTTTGGATACCCATTCTTCTTCTTTCCAGCAAGGAGGACGACCACACACAACCCTCTCTGCAAATCCGAACTTCTCCTCTCTCTCTCTTCTGCCCCAAACACATCTTCTTCCATCTTCTCCACCAAATAAGGAGAGATCCAAGCTCCCATGGAGGTTCTTCCTCCATGGGAGCTCACCATACACCTCCACCACCCTTTTTACACTACATCCACCCATCTAGGAGTAGATTACAAGAAGAATGGAGTGGTCTTTGGACCAAAAACGAGCTAGGAAATCAAGGAGAGCTTGGAGGAGTTGTCTTCAAGGGTTGTCTCCTTTACACTCATTTCTTTTTGTATTTCTTGTTTTCTTGGATGTAATCATCAATTTGGGAATTTTGTAAACCTACACTTATTGCAATATATGTATGATTGTTCTTAATTTTCTTTGAGTTTTGTTCTACTCTTTGCTTATTCATGATTAAATCTCTTGTTGTGATATTCATGTGTGTGATGGGTCTAAATTAATGTGTCCATGAATGGGATTAGGAGTAGTGTAATTTAATTTAGGAGTAGAGTAATTTAGCATCCCATAATTGTTGATTAATTGATGGATGATCCAAAATACCATGTTTAGAATTATTTGAGTGTTGAGTATTAGCTCTAAAGAGTGGGAGAAGTTTGATTGATGCATGTACTTGCTAAATTAGACTTTGGTTCAATATTCTTGTACTTAATGGGTCTTTGTTTTCAAAGGCACAATTGCTCACCCATGGTTTGGGTTGGGTGATGGATTGATTTAGGGATAATTCCCAAATCAAAAGAATGAACCCCTAGCTTAAATTGAATGGTCTTAATGAATAACAATCAACTTGTTGCATGTAGTTGTTTGGTAAGCTTGTTTCCATTTTTAGCCATCCTAGGGAGATTGATAAAACCGAATCCGTATCTAGAGTAAAGACAAATTGAATTCCTCTTATTGCTCGTGTAATTATAGGGGTATTTCATTGCTTAATGCTTTCACTCGGTTGGCCACCTTGTGGATGATATTTAGGCTGTGTGTTATATATTGCGTGGTTCACATTAACATGTCCATCGTGATATCCTCTACATTTGACCAGTAAGTTGAGAGATCACTAGGCTGGCGTGTAGAGCTCGTGTGTGTGTCCCACAGTCCTTAATGAATCCAAGCATTTATGCATGGATGTTATCTCTAAAACATCGAGAGAGATTAGAGATTAATTAAGGGGACACGAGCATATAACATACGTGTTGTATGGGTATCTCGTATTCTTAATGCTTTCACTTGGTTGCCATCCCGTATTTGGTTAGCCATTGTGAATGAATTATTGGCTGTAGTATGGCCCACGCGGTTGCGCATTACATGCCCAACGAAATAACCACTGTATATGACCAGACAGTTGAGAGATCACTAGGCTGGCATACAGAGCTTGTGTAGGTGTCCCAAATTGTGTGGATGCGATTTCTAAGACTCGAGAGAGATTAGAGATTAATTAAGGGGATATGAGCCTATGATATACTTGCACATTGAGGGACTAAGTGAGTCTAGAGCTTAATTAGGAGGATTGTCACGGTTGAGTCATTTCCTTAGTGTAACCACATTTCATGCCATCTCTCCATTCCATCCTATCCATGTATATATTATGGTAGTTTATTTATTTATTTATATTGTTACTTACTTTTCCGCACCCACAACACACGAGTTCTCTCGAAGTGTTGTAATAATAGCTAGAACCGGTGACGGTCGGCGAATCCCACCTCCCTGCGGAACGATACCCTCACTTGCCGCTGTGCTAGTCCCTGTGACTCGCGCGCTAGCGAGGTCGAACTTAAATGTTCATCTTTTGACCGACACCGCAACGACGTGTCGTCACCTTTTCACATCTGCATGTTGCAATAATATATATATATATATATTTATGCGTGCAACAATTGCACTATGCAACAATGCAATACTTGCACATAGCGACTTGTTGCGTGACACACTGAAACACGTTGCATGACTTTAGTGCATGATTTACAACAATTGAATCTGCACATTTTCGCACCAGATATGCATGGCTGCTGTGGTTCGTCTTCCGGATTGTCGATTTACATCAATAATATAAAATTACAGTAAATCAACGAAATAAAAAAAATTATACAATCCGGGATTAATATTACATGAAAAATATTACATTCAAAATCCAAAACCCTAAAACCCATGTACCATAAAAATTTACGATCAACCATGTTTAAATTAAACAATTTAATTTTAAACATTCATACAATCATAAAGACAGTGCCTACACATTCATACATGCAATCAGGAGCAATCGAATTCGATTATACTGTACAAAAATTGGCTCTGATACCAATTGTAGGTACCCAGGTTAACAGATTGCGCAGCGGAAGGGTTTTAAAAAAAAAAATTTTATGCAATCATAAACTAAACCTATTTGTACAGTAATAATCGAAAACGATAAAGAAGGGGAAACGATTTCATACCTACGTAGGAGGCTCCTTCACTTTAATTCGATCTGCTCCCAGATTTGAACCACAAGATCTTCCTCGCTATGACCCGGGATTGATAACAGCGTGTGGGCGCGTCACGGTACTCAGGAACAAGGAGGATGAAAAGACACACGAAAAGCAACACTTTGCTATGTGTATAGAATTATGCAGCCACCGAACTTCTAAAACAAAAAAATATATCTATATTTTAAGTTAGGCCGCACCTACTTCTGTTTTGTTTCATGCAACCCTTTGCCAAAAGACAAAACCTTTTCTTTTCACCTAAAAAAACAAAGACCTGATGCCTTTTCAATTTTAATCTCTTGTGTGTTAGTTTTTCCAATCTCATTCGGTTGTGCTTTTTTTAATTTAAAAAATATATATCTCATATATATTTGTTTAAAAAACCGAATCAATTTGAAAAAATCAAATATCTCCAATATCTCATATGGTTGTAAAAGATATTTAAACATTAATTTTTGAATTTAAACATTTTAAATTCAATTTCAAATATTTAATTTAATAAAATAAAATAATCATATTATCTTATTTTATTCAAAATCAAATATCAACTAACACCCTCCATTTAGTGATTAACAACATAATTGAATAATCTTATTATTTAATTTATTTAATCACCATTATTCATTAATTAAATAATCTCATTATTCAATTAATTCCCGAATAGATACGTGTCACTTTCGTAACACAATTAATTTGGACAATCCAATTAATTAACCGTGATCCTCGTTACCTAAATCGATCGGGCTAGCAAAGGGACCTAATGGACCCACAGTATTTTGAGCTCCAATAACCTTTAGAAATAATTAATTAAACTCTTTAATTAATATTTCATGATTATTAACTTCGGTGTTATTCCACTAAAAACCCGAAGTTGCACTCTCTCAACTGTAGACGTTTTTACACAAACCAATAACTCTTGGTGTCCATTGATATAGCTATTACATATGGTATGATCCTCCACAGGTAGTTCATAATTAGAGCTAGGTCATAATGTCCGTTATACCCCTCTAATTATATCTTTCCATTAAGTACCATTGATTCTCTAATGAACAATAAATCCTACATTCCTTACGGAATTAGGAGAGCGCTCATATTGTTCAAGCCCCGAGTCAACCCTTAAGGGAACTACTATCTACTTCTCACAAGAAGGAGTGGATTCCACTATTGTGTGCAGACCTTCCCAGCTACAAGCCAAACCATGATTCCAACATACTAAGTTATTGACCGGGAATGCAACTCCGATCTCACCCATGGTATATCAAAAACCACGATCTAACCTGAAGGAGTCGATAAGACACTCAGGATTAAGATCACCCATATATAGCCATCATTTGTTGATATATATGAATTTCATCTTTTAACGGATCTTGGTGAGAGATTCATATAGATCATGGCCCAGTCCTATATGATCAAATCATATAAGGTGCCTCCATTCTCATATCTCCATATGAATGATCTAGGATAAGATCACCGTACATTACGGAATGGACCGCAGCTGTAGATTGACCACAAATAAAGTACCCAGCTTTATTTGCTATCTACGGACTCTTTAGATCGCTCCTTTCAAACTGAATCCATCTATATATGACATTCATATACTCAGTTTGAAATTACATCCGGCAATCTTGGATGTTAAGTACACATGTTATTATAAATGTATGAGACAATTTGAATGAATAAACTACTTCTTTTATTTCTTGTTCAATTCACATTTACAAACTAAAAGCTTTAGGGCAAAAACCCCAACATAGTCTTGGTAGCAAAACTCAGTTCTTCAAAAGGCTCTATTAAGAGATTCTTACCAGTCAAGAATAGAGAGTCTTTTTCTTTGAAGGATTTTGAAGGATGGTTGCTTGAGGTGGATAGGAAAGCGGTTTTGGTTAGGTGGACTGACGGCTTGAGGTAGGAAAGATTGGCTATCATGGGAGAAATGTGGAAAGGTATTATGAAGGAGGAGCAAATGTGGTGTCAGAAATCCAGAATTAAGTGGCTAAATGAGGGGGACAAAAATACCAAGTATTTTCATAGTTTGGCCAATGGGAGAAGGAGGATGAATTTTATAGGAGAAATTGATGTTGATGGGAGAAAAGTTACGAAGCCAACAGAGGTCAATGAGGGGATTGCTGATTTTTTCAAGAATCATTTCAGGAAAGTTTTTTGTCACCGTCTGGATATTTCTGGGTTGGAGTTGAAGCAGTTGTCGAACCAGGAAAGTGCTATGCTTGAAAAACCTTACTGCAAGGAGGAAATTTGGGATGCGATTAATGGATGCGACGAAAATAAAGCTCTGGGTCTGGATGGTATGAATCTAAATTTCATTAAAGCTAATTGGGGGGGGGGGGTGATTCAGGATGATTTTGGGAGGTTCATTAATAAGTTCTTAACCCATTAGCTTGGTGAGCTCTTTGTACAAAGTGTTATCTAAGATCTTGGCAAACCGTTTGAAAAGTGTAATGGATTCAGTTATAGGGGAGACTCAGATGGCTTTTGTCAAAAACCATCAGATTACGAATAGTTTTGTGATTGTGGAGAAGGTGATTCATTCTTGGAGGAAGGATTCAGATGGTGGTCTTATCATCAAACTTGATTTTGAAAAAGCTTATGATAGTGTTGATCATGAGTTTTTGGATTCTATGATGATGAAAATGGGGTTTGGGGATAGGTGGAGAATGTGGATGATGAGTTGCATTACCACTCCGATGATTTCTATCCTTGTGAATGGTAGTCCTTCGTCTCAGTTTGGGATAGAGTGGGGTCTGAGGCAAGGAGACCCTTTGTCCCTGTTCCTTTTCAATATTGTTAGTGAGGATCTCAGTAGTTTACTTAGTAAAGCTGTGGATTTGGGTTTGTTGAGAGGCATGGTTTCTAGGATAACGAGGTCCATTTGACTCATTTACAATTTGCGGACGATACTTTTCTTTTTCTCAAACCTAGCTTAGATTATATCCGTAATACTAGGAGAATCCTCTGTTGCTTTGAGTTGGCCTCCGATCTTCAAATTAATTTCCACAAATCGTGTGTGGTTAAAGTAGGGAAAAAGGGGTCCGGTAGTACGGAGTGGGCTGAGGCTTTTAGATGTAAAAGGGCGGATCTCCCTATCTCATATCTTGGCTTTCCTCTTGGAGCCAAACCTCATGCCAAATCTTTCTGGGATCACCTAATTTGGCACATGAAGAATAGGTTGGCGCCTTGGAAGAAGAAGTTCCTAAACAAAGGATGTCACTTGGTTCTCATCAAAGCTGTTCTGTCAAGTATTCCAAATTATTTATTGTCTGTTTTTAACTTGCTGGTTGGCATTGCTAAGAGCATGGAAAAAATTCAACGTTCTTTCTTTTGGGGTGACAAGATTCTAAAGAAGAAAATTCATGCAGTTGACTGGAAGGCGATATGTCGGAGCAAGAAAAATGGGGAGTTAGGAATAGGGAGAATGAAGGATAAAAACAAAAGTTTGCTTGTGAAAATGCCTACAAGGTTATACTAAACAACCTAGATGGGGGGGGGGGGGGGGGGGGGGGGGTGTGAATAGGTTGACACACTAGTTTTAAAAAATCTTTCGTGACTACATATAATAAACCTTGAATAAGATTGTTATGCGAAAAACAATTTGCATAGGTATGCTCAATTCACCACACTTAGTCTACAAAAAATATACCAAGAACCAATGTATCTCATATATAAGTATATTCATTAAAGAGCACATTCTACAAGTTGTACTTAAAGTATTACAATGTAAGAACACTACAACTTGCTAGAAAAGAAACCATATTAAAATTAATACAAATAATACTTGTATTTACAATAATGACCAATATATACAAGAATCAATCAAAGAATACCTATACACAAAAATCAATGAATAAAAGAATTATATTTACAATTATGATCAAAATGAATATTCTTGCAAATCACACTTTACAAAATCTTGTTCCCAAATATATCACAAGTGAAGATTGTACTACAAGATTAAAACAAACACATATTCAAATATAAGAGAGAGAGATAGAAAGAATTAACACAAGGGTTTTTTAACGTGGTAAAACCTCCAAGGAGGAAACATCCACGGGTTGAATTACAACCATTGGGTACTATATATATTGGAAAGTAAATTAGAAATTCCACAAAGTGACCAATCCTAGATCACCAACCCATGTGGAGTCTATGTCTACCCAATCCCTATTGGAAGATACAAAATCCCTCAATGGTGCGAAACCACCATATATTGGAAATCATACCTAGCCAACATCGTTGGTAGATTAGAAATTCCTCAAGAGTGACCAATCCTAGATCACCAACCCATGTGGAGTCTATGTCTACCCAATCCCTATTGGAAGATACAAAATCCCTCAATGGTGCGAAACCACCATATATTGGAAATCATACCTAGCCAACATCGTTGGTAGATTAGAAATTCCTCAAGAGTGCATACATATCTCATGTACCCCGCTCTATCGGACTTTATGTCTAACCAAACACCCGGGCCTACCAATATATAAGCCCATTCTCTATACAAGGCACACTTGCCTCTAGAGTGCCTCCCTTACATGACTATCCAAGTCCTCCCGACTCTAGCCATGACTTCTTGCTTGTCTATCCAAGTCCTTAAGACTCTAGACAAGACTTCTTGCTTACCTATCTAAGTCCTCAAGACTCTAGGTAAGACTTCTTGCTTGGCTATCTGAGTCATCCTGACTCTAACCAAGACTTCATGCCTTTTACAAGGACTTCCTAGTGTGATCATGTGAATACAAATGATGCAAACAATCAAAACATCATAGAACATGTGATCAATACATTTCATGGAACAACTAGATCTATAGATGTGAAAAACACAAGCAATAGAAATCTAGATGCAAAAACATGAATGAAAACCTAGAGCATGTGAAATCAACTAACACATAAAACTCCTAGATTCATTCACACAAATAACTCTTGAACAATTCATATACATGAGGCACAAGTTCAAGATGTTATAAACATATATAAAAATGCTAGAATCACAAAATGTATTCAACAAGTATTCTAGTCAAAGATTTAGAGATAAGATATATTGTTAAGACAATTCAATCCTAGATATCTCTAAAAACACATACAAAGGCTTTAATCCTAGATATCATCAATCAAGGATCAAAGACACATTTCAAGGATTATTAATCATAAAATGAATCAATCAAGTCTCAAATAATCCTATATGTCAATCTAATCACAATACAACTCTCAATCATGTGAAAAGCAAAGAATCCAATAATCTAGTCCACATGTGTCTCTAAATAGACATTTCAATTAGATTGATTGTGAAACTATCTTTCTCAATAGCATTCACTATACATACACATACATATAGAAGAAGAAACCCCAAGCAAATTGAAGGTTTAAAAAGATGAAATCACCAAGATATGAACTCTACCTTGATTTCACGAGCTGGTTCGGTTTTCTGAGTAGATCACTCCGAAAATCAATCAAAAAGCTGCAAGACCACTTGGAAAAGGTAGAGGACTCGATTATGAACAATCTACAACTTGAATCACTCAATTCCGACTTCGTATGAGAAAGTTATGGTGTTTGGAAGTTGAGAAAATTGGAGAGAAAATTCTAGACGGGATTTCAAACTTTTTCTTCTTGAAAACAAATGGAGGGAGATGAAGGTATTTAAAAGGAAGGAGAGAGAAGAAGATTTTCGACCAATCAAAACATGACACATCAGCCCAGGGCCGTGTGGGGCGCGTGTGCCACACAGGACCAGAGGGCTGGTTGGGCCGTGTGACACGGGGTGGCCATGGTGCTTCTCCCGTGCATCTCTCGCGTTCTTCAGCCGTATTTGGGCATCCGAACTCTGAATTCGAATCTGTTTTCGGATTACGAACCATGACTCCCTCACACATAACAACGACTATGAAACTTTGATAAATGGTTGAGAATTCATCTCGGAAAACGACGACGAACACAACTCAACGAATGAGAATGAAAAGTAGCGTAGCTACATCGTTTGGACTTGAAACTAAATGAATGAGTAACTGAAATGAACGGGACTCAATGAGGAATCAATTAAGATCATGTATAAGTCCAAAACACAAGAAACACAAACATACAAACACAAGATCACATATGAATGCCATTTCCTAGACATAGTCTTAGAACATGCAACTCTAAAATGTATAAGCATTTGCGTTCAATGTATGAGCATACAAAAACATGTGAATGTGTTATATAAATGGTGCACAACAATGCAGGGACACTTATGAATGATTTTTGTGTGTGTGCCTATGCCTTGTAGAAGGAATGAGGTCAATTATAGCTTTGATGAGCAATGAAGCTAATTCCCCTTATCAAGCCACCATCTTGCATGCATTGTAGTTGAGTCTTTCTTTGAAGCTTTGAATCATCATCAATATGACCACTAAACAATACAAGATGAACAATGTTTTGATATGGAATATATGCCATTACAAACTAAAAACCTAACAGTTTGCAAAATGGGTTTGGAGGTTTGGCAATGAGGAGGTTACTTTGTGGAAGAGAGTTATTTGTGCAAAATATGGTGTTTGGAGGGAGGCGATGGTTTGGGATTGGAGGTGCACAAGTTTGGGTTCTTACTTTGTAAATTAAGTGAATAGTCTCTTTGCCATAGGTTCATCTTCTGCGCAGATTTTTAAGGATGGGTTGAAAATTCTTTTAGGTGTAGTAGGAGGGTTGATTTTTGGAATGAGTTGGGTGGCGAGGATATGCCTCTCATGAATGCATTTCCTAGGATTTTTGCTCTTTCTTCTAAGAAGTCTGGTACGGTTGACTCTTTTGGTTCTTGGAATGGTCACGATTGGGTGTGGAATGTGCCTAAGAGGAGACATCTTTTCGACTAGGAAAAGGAGCAATGGAATGCTTTTTTGTGTAGGCTGGATCAATTCAAGCCTCGTAGGCTTATTGTGGATGCTCTTGATGGTCCTATTCTTCAAAAGGAAACTTTTCTGTGAGTTCGTTTCGTCAATGCCGGGAGGATTCGGGTTTGGGTTCTGATATGGTGGATTCCTCTTTGGTTTGGCAAGGGATTTGCCCTCACAAGATTGAGATTTTCACCTGACAATTGCAAAGAGGCAGAATTATGGTTAGACAGGTGATGAAAAATTTTGGCTTCTCTCCAAACTTGGATCATGAATGTCCTTTGTGCAAGAGTGCGGAGGAGACGATCAATCATCTTTTCCTTTACTGTAAATGGGCTACTAAAGTTTGGTGCATTTGTATGGCTTGGTGGGGCATTTCCTGGTGTGCCAATAAATCCCTTTTGGATTGGGCTTTAGGCTGGTTTGGTCTTTGTTCGAAAGTTAGTTAAGGAAGAGCTTGGAACACTCAATTCTTTGCCACCGTTTGGACTATTTGGGATTCTAAGAATCAAGTGGTCTTCAGGAATTTAGCTCAAGGGATATCTCAAGCAATTGACATCATCAAATTTAGAGTGGCTTGGCGGTTCAAGCACCATGCGGAAGGCTGCTCAGACTGGATTACTACTATTCTCCAAAATAATTGTGAGAGTTGTGTGGTTTCAAAACCTAGAAAGGCTATTAAAATTGGCGACTGGACACCCCCCCCCCCCCCCTGCAAGGTGCCTTGAAGTTTAATGTGGATGGATCGGCAAGGGAAAATCCAGGAGCTACAAGCATTGGAGGGGTCATGCGTGATCATAGAGGTAAGGTTCTTGGATCTTTTTCAAGATTTGTTGGCATTGTGGATACAAATACGGCAGAGATCATAGCAATCCATCAGGTGTGTGTCTTATGCGTTGGTTCGCCCATCCTTTTAGGAAAACGAATCACCATTATTAGCAATTCAATGGTGGCTGTTTCTTGGGTGAATGGGTCTAGTTTTGGAACCTTGAAGCACGTCAACTACATTTATGACATTCGCACTCTTCTGAGTATTCTGGGCAGAACGATTGTTATTTTTAACCCGAGGTCTAGCAACTATTTTGCTAACTCCTTAGCGAAGAAAGGCTCAAATAAGGAGGGGGATTAGGTGATGTGGGAAGTGGATTGATGTTTTTTTTTTTCTCTTTGTCTCTTTGTTGGGTTTTTTGTGCTTTCTTGCCCTGTTTTTCAGCACTGGTTTCTTTTCTGGTTTGTTTTTTCTGCCCTCTGCTTGCTCTTTGCTATGCATTTTTGTTCCCCCTGTTTTAGGGTGTGTTTGTGGCCTGTTTTTGCCTTTGGCATTAATAAAATCAGCTGTTCAAAAAAATATATTTGACAGACGATTTTAGTCCCATTAACACAATCAAAAAAATAAATGCAAAGGGTGCGGATATTGACACCCATAAATATGATAAGCACACCCATATTTATAAGTACACCCTAGTCTAAAATTTAAAATTAAAGCATTACTATAAACACCCATTTTAATGCCAATAGTACCCTTATTTAAATGAATGTTTTCATTTTAATACAATTTATTTATAAATCCTCTTAAGTTATTAACACACCTAATTTCACAAATGATAAATTCTTAAGTTCTCTAGGCTCGAAAACACAGTCCAGAGAATTCTTAAATTCTTAAATTTCGAGAAATAAAGACAATTTATATATCAATTTTATTACAAACACATACATCACTAAGTTTCTCCATTGACCTGCTCTTCCAATCACCGTAACCCTTTTCTTGTAATTTATTTTTCTTTTATTATATACAATTTTCAAATTTTATTTTATCATAAATTTAAATTAACGAAAGAAAAAATATCCAAAAAAGACTAAGAGGTTTCGATAATTTTTGCTAAGATTGTTTTCGTTTAATCTTATGCCTTATATTCATGTTGGTATAAATATGCTTAGCCGATACATGTTTATTGAACAAGCAAAACATGTTTATGTCTCAGTTGTTAATTCTTCCTACTCCTACTACTTATCACTAATTTACAAAATAAATAAACTGAGAGAGAGAGAGAGAGAGAGAGAGAGAGAGAGAGAGAGAGAGAGAGAGAGAGAGAGAGAGAGAGAGAGAGAGAGAGAGAGAGAGAGAGAGGAAACAAGAGAGCTCCCAACTAGAAATAATAATCAAAACGTACATGTATCTATCTAAATGAATTTCTTCTAATGGGGGCTGCTGATACAGAGTTCCATTTCCATACGATGGTTGCGTTTTACTGCCTAACCTTGTTTCTCATCTCTAATATACTCTTGTGAGAATTTGAGTGCACTGCTGGAACAAAGGTAGGACTTGCTGCTGGTCGGTACTCAGGAAGAAGGCGGCCAGACCTGTAACGAACTTCACATGCATTGATAGAATTCATAACAAAAAAATAAATAAATAAAGAAATACGTACTTCTGTATGATCAGAGTCATCTGGAAATTCTTTTTCCATTACTTTGTTATATGATAATGGGAGATTTTAATACTTGAAAAAGAATTAGGGTTTAATTAGGGTTTAGTTTTTTTTTTCTTTTTTAATAATAAAGTGATATAGTTGAAAATATGGGTGTAATTAATGTATGTACATAATATTTGGTTTATTTTTAATTAAACTAATATGTCCTTATTGTAAATTCTTATTGAGATATTTTTGTACTTCAAATTTTTATTAAAATATGAATATGTTTATCATATTTATGAGTGTCAATATCGACACCCAAATACAAAATGAGTGCCATGTATCTTATAAGTTCATGAATTGATTAAAAATCACCTTCACTTTTGGTTTGGAATAATAAATGTAATAAAATAAATTCAAAAGGTTTTAGCTTTTCAAAGACTAATAAGTGCATGAATTTTTTAAAACTCACTTGGCTCTTGATTTGGATTTTTGGAATAATAGCGGTAGTCATGGCTCTTTATCTCATTAGTAAAATAAAATAAAATTAATAACTAATTAATAAGAATATAAGGAACCTATTCATCTTCCTTTGTTGTTATATATGTATTTAATATCAGAGCTCTCTCACGGCGACACGTGGCGTTTGAAGTTCGGCCTTAGTATATTAACTAGATTGCAGCCTGCACGATGTGCAGGCATGGTAAATTAAAACGCAATCGTTCATAAGATTCATGTTTTAAAATTTCTTAATATTCTTCTATTTTTATTTTCAATTATAGCTCATATATATTAGCAATGTTTGGCTGATCATTCCAACAAAAATTGATTTACAATTTAAATCTCCAAAATAAACGTTAATTCATTAACCCTCCACTCGTAAATGTATTCCAGAATTACGATATTCAAAAAACATAACAATGACCTGCATCATAGTCACATGTAATTGTAAAGAGAAAATTATAAAATTTTCCAATAAGTAGTCGATTACTATTCTTTCTTTCATAAAACACATTTCACAACACAAACTATTAATTGAGGGTTCACGCTATACCCAGTCTAAGCACCGCCTTAATCACAAATCCTATACAGCTGAGGCATCGCTGTCTCATGTTGGAAACCACAACACTGCTCTTGAAATGAATATGAAGATGACCCCAAACATGATAGGTTTGCCCTCAACTTCATAGCTTTTGTATTCAATAATCAAACTCTCCCAACTTACAAAATTCTTTCGGAATCCTGAGGTTTGATCTTTGACAACCAGAAACAATTTTATATTTAATTGACAATAACCTCCCCTATTGTTAGTTAAAGTAAAGTCAAACTTAATAAAGATAAGGGTATTTTTGTCCTTTTAAGCTTTTTTATTTATTAAAAAAAAAAATAGATCTCAAGTTTTCTCAAGTTTTTTTTTTCTTTTCTTTACTATTTTCTTCTCAAGTTTTACTAACATGGAAGAATGAAAAAAAAAAAATGTTGTTGGATTGGATTTTGGTGAGCCACGTACACTTTTTATTTTTTATTTTTGAAAAATATAAAAAACTTGAATCAGAAGAAAAATCTAAAGATACATCAATGGAAGAAGAAAATGTTGTTAGATTAGATTTAGATGAGCCACACTTTTAATTTTTTATTTTTGAAAAATTAGAAAAACTTGAATATGAAGAAAAACTATAGATACATCATTGGAAGAAGAAAATGTTGTTATAATAGATTTAGATGAGTGATTTTTTATTTTATTTTTTTTTAGTTTTCATATATTTATATATTTTTAAAATCGGGATTTTTTTTTTTATTTAGAGACATTTTGGCATTTGTAACGTCCAAATCCGGTCAATGGTTAAATTTAACCAGCTTTGACTAACAATAGGGGGAGGTCATTGTCAATTAATGATAAAGTTGTTTTTGGTTGTCAAAAGCCAAACCTCAGGGAGTTGACTGCAATTTACTCTATTAATATTTCAAACATTTTTTAGAATTTATTTAGGGATTTCAAATTCTTAAGATTGAGCAATATAAAAAAGGTGGCTTTAATAAAAGAGATGATAGAATGGGAGAAAGAAAAGTGAAAAACAAAAAATTGCAATATGAATGTATTAAGGCCTTTTAAAGACATTCATATCTCCAGGCCAACACTTTATCATAACTGTCAAATTTAGCCAACAACACACCAGATTCCACACAGATCTTTTGAAAGTCTTGGTTTTGGTTTGGTATCGAACTCTCACGTTCAAAACATCATAATCAATGACCCTATTAGTTTTAGACATAACAATAAAAGTAATTTAGAACAATACGTACCCTACTGTACTCGGGGTCAAGGCCATCTTTAGACATTTTCGGACCCGAGCGATTTTATGATATTAACAAAATTTGGGGCCTATATAAAATTATTACCATTAACATAAAAAAAAAAAATTTAAATAAATAATTCTTCATTTATCAAATACAATGTAATCCACATAATTTTTTATTTTATTTTATTTTTTAAAAAAGAAGATATAATCGTATCTAAAAACAAAAAAACAAAATATTGTTTACATTTCTATTTTTCTTGCTTTCTGAAGTGCAAATTTACTAATTTTACTACTACCATCAAGATTACTAATTGGACTCTCTTTCAAAAGAAAAAAAAAAAAAAAAATCAATTGGACTTAGATAAGTTTGACTCAAACAATATCAAACTAAGTCTGATATGTTAGAATTCAATTGGGCTTTGATGTTTATTTTTATTAAATTGAACTAGATATAGATAACTGGGTCTTATTAAAAAAAGTAAGGAAATGTTTGAGATTGGGTCCTTCTTAAACTTAAATAGATTGGACTTGAGGCCCCTAATTTTATAAAAGATAAAAAAGTAAATTGGACTTTTTGGAGGCCCCAACAAAATGTTGGGTTTGCTGCCCCCATGGGCCAGCCGTGCTTGGGGTACATACCAATTGTATTCAGGTACATACTGATTTATGAGAGCAATTAGTAGTTTTTCTATCCATACGATTCTTAGAACAGAACATTCAAACTCTTCGGTGTGTGAACTGCAAAATACAAACTTCGTACATTGAAAACTCTCACAACATTTACAATTATCTTAGACTCTCAAAACTTGCCATAATTGAGGAGTTGTTTTTAAACACCCAAGCCTGAAACTTAAACACACATCTGCCAATCGATGGGAAACAATTAACAGTGATGGAGTAATATGCTCATCTACCAATCTCCCATGGAGAAGCTCCTCTACAAAATATGTTTGGACCCAAAATGTGTACCGTTAGTCTTTGATTGCCCAAAATGATCCGTGACTATATGAGTTATTTCATAACAAACCGATAATATATTATATAAGCAAGAAGTAGACGATTTATTTTCTTTAATTCTTCAAAGCACCATTTATCAATATAAATAGTTGTTGTGGATTTACCATCCTCCATTACAACCTTACAAAGATAATCATAATCATTATACATAAAAAAAAAAATCAATATACATTCTTGCAGTAGAAAAAGAAAGCATGTTAATTCAACAACAAATGAAAAAAAAGGAGGGATTGAAAAGTGAAAACTACTTGCATATAGATGTAGTTTAGAATTATATATATCGTGGTTGGTCGTATGTATTAACTATTAAGTTTACTATTCTATACATGCACAAATATATATACCGTAGTCTTATTAATTTTGTTTATGTCTTAATATTAAATTAGCTTACAGCCCACACGATGTGCAGACATTGTTAATCGTCTCGGATTTACATGGCAAGTTGAGGCTCTGTTATTATATGTTACCTTGAGATTGAAAAAGCAAATGGATTTACCACTATAATTTGGACCTATAAAATTCATTAAGTTTAGTTGAAAAATAAATAACTTTCAATAATAATAATTAGTGGGATGATTCATCATTTTTATATGTTCCCCTTTACGATTACTTTAAACAATGAAAACCTCCACATCAAATTCGCACTTGTCATCTAATCTTGAGATCAGAAAATGTTTTTATTTATTTATTTATTTATTTATTTTTATAAGTATGATCGGAAAATGTTTTAGATAACTAAATCAAGTGATATCTGATTTGATTTTCAATGAATTATAATGTCTTACTCTCCCACTTGCATCATTCATAGAAATAATAAATTAAAGTGTAATAATTTAAAAATAATTTTTATCATCATGTCAATTAATTTATCACATAAAATGCATGCTCATTACTATCTATCCACCTATCTATATCATGTATTATTTTGAAACTTTTGTCATTGGTAAGATTCGAACCCTGACTTATGAGTCATTTGCTAAAACCTCAAGCTTATCCATCTACCAGCTGAGCTACACCCTTGGAGGTAAATGCACATTCATTACAAAGTTATAATCATATATCATCCAATGTAATATATCTTAAAAAACTAACATATTTGTGTCGAAGATAATTATACGTGAACAAATATAAATCACGTTCATCTCCCACTCAGCAGTAAGAGAACTGGTATCCACCAAATTGATCTTTCACATTCTAGCTCGTGTCTCCATTGGGTTAGATAGACAATTATCTGAATTACAGATTGACCTGTGTAGTCAAAGTCATAGAATATAGTAAAAAAAAAAACCAAAAGAACTTTTAAACACGTTATTAAAACTACAAAAACAATGAATCATGCATACAATTAATTATTACAACATGAGAGCATATATATTTGGATGATATAACAAAACCAAAACTGGCACCGAAGCTTTTTAAAGTTTTTTTATTAATTAATTTATATATATATTGTTATAATGAAATTAAAACAATAGGGAGTAATAACTAAGTAAAGAACAAAGAAATATAGAATAAAAATAAAATAAAAATAGAAGGAGATATGAGAGATGGGTGTGAGAGAGATGTGAGAATATATTGCCTTTGTTATTTGAATGGAAGTTTCAGTTTTCAACAACATCCACATTGTTTACAACAAAGCTGTAAACAAAGATAGATTTTGGTGTATAATTCTGCACACCTTTTCATTATTTCATACTTCAATATATATACATCAGTTTTGGTTCGTGAAGAGGCACAGCCCTCCTAATGATAAGATACACTATTAGATAGCTATACAATTTGACTATAACTATACAGCTGAAATATTGACAAAAGTAAAATACAATTTAAGTGTTAACAGAGGTTTACTAGGACTGAACCACATAACACATAACAGCCAATAAAAGCCATATATAGGCAAGGATGGATCACTCTCAATGTAAGCACATGTGACTCCAATCTTCAAGACTTTATTTTATTGCCACAATTCATTTGCATGTAGAGAAATAATGTGAAGCCTCCATGTGTACTAGCTTTTTCAAGAAGCTAAGGATAAATTGTGGTGGAAAACCACACACATGTCATAATACTACACCTTGGATTTCCACAATTTGTATTTAATTTGCTAAGAAAAACCCAGTGGGACAAAAACCTTAGCAAAAATATATACAATGATCTTCTGGATCAAGTAGTGTGGGTGTGTTCAGAACTGCCTCATTAAAACATTTCCGGTAAAACCCAGTGGGACAAAATCCGGTAGAAGGAAAAAGAGTACAGTACATATATATCCTTTCCAAACTTTACTCCCCCTAAATAAAACTTCAATATCGATTCTGTAATTTGCAGAGTCGATGCATGCCGATCCCATATACCAGTTTCTCAAAAGTTGATGTAGGCAATGTTTTGGTTAACAGATCTGCAAGATTATCTGTAGACCGTATTTGTTTAACATCAATCTATCGGCTCTGTTGAAGTTCATGAGTATAGAAGAATTTAGTAGAAATATGTTTGGTTCTGTCTCCTTTGATATATCCCCTTTAACTTGAGCGATACAAGCCATATTATCTTCAAATATCGGTGTTGGTATTTCTTTAGATAATGAAAACCCACATGTATTTTGAATATGATAAATAACTGACCTTAACCACACGCATTCTCGGCTTGCTTCATGAAGTGCAAGGATCTCAGAATGATTAGATGATGTAGCAACAATAGTTTGCTTTGTGGAGTGCCAGGAGATTGATGTGTCATTATAGGTAAAAACATATCCTGTTTGTGAACGAGCTTTATGGAGATCAGATAGATACCCGTCATCAGCATAACCAAGTAAACCTGAAAAGTTGTTAGAATTTGAAAAATATAACCCTAAATCTTTCGTTCCACAAAGATAACGAAAAAAATGTTTAATCTTATTCCAATGTCATCGAGTTGGTGCTGAACTGAATCTAGTAAGCAAATTTACTGAAAATGTGATATCTGGTCGAGTACATTGAGCTAGACATAATAAAGCACCAATTGCATTAAGATATGGTACTTCAGGACCAAGTATCTTTTCACCATCTTCAAGTGGTCAGAATGGATCTTTCTTAGGATCAAGGGTTCTAACAATCATAGGAGTACTTAATGGGTGAGCATTGTCCATATTAAATCTTTTCAGAATCTTTTCAATATACGCTGATTGATGGATAAGTATTCCGTCTGATTTATGCTCAACTCCAGGCCGAGACAATATTTTTTCTTTCCCAGATCTTTTATTTCAAATTCTCTTTTCAAATATTCAGCAGTTTTCAGGAGCTTTTCGAGAGTTCCAATTAAATTCATATCATCAACATAAACTGCTATAATAGCAAATCCAGATTCTGATTTCTTTATGGAAATACATGGGCATATGAGATTATTGATATATCCCTCTTTAATCAAATTGAGGCGGTTGTACCACATGCGCCCAGATTGCTTTCATTCATACAAGGACCTTTGTAATTTAATTGAATATAAATTGCGAGGTCTCGAGTTGTATGCTTCTGGCATTCTAAATCCTTCTAGGATTTTCATATAAATATCTGAATCGAGTGAGCCATATAGGTAGGTAGTTACTACGTCCATAAGACGCATTTCAAGTCTTTCTGAGACAGTCAAACTTATCAGAAATCGAAATGTAATTATATCCATCACTGGTGAATACATCTTATCAAAATCAATACCAGGTCTCTGTGAGAAATCATGTGCTACGAGTCGTGCCTTATATCGCACCACCTTGTTTTTCTCATTATGTTTCCGTACAAAAACCCATTTGTATCCAACAAGTTTGACGTCTTTAGGCGTCTAGACTATTGGTCCAAATACTTTATGTTTGGTTAATGAAGCCAATTCTGTTTGAATTACTTCTTTCCATTTAGGCCAATCAGACCTTTGCCTACAATCATTGAGGTTATGAGGCTCATAATCATCATTAAAATTTCAGTAGCCACTGTGTACGAAAATATATCATCAATGATTCTTTCTTCACGATTCCACATTCCTCTTGTATAATTTATAGAAATTTCCTCATTTCTATGTTCTCGTATCTCTTCAGAGATTCCTTCCCCTGCAGGGGTCTCTTATGTCCTTTCAGGGACATCTAACTCTTGTGGAGTTGATTTAGACAATGTGGATTTATTTATCATTTCAGGAACATGATCCTGATATTTTGTTTTCTTCCTTCAGGGAACATTATCTTTCGAACCAAGTGGCCTACCACTCTTCTGGCGTACAGTAGATGATTCTTTTGCTATTATTTGTTTAGATCGTTCTTCTGGAACAATCACCCGTGCTGGTACATTAACAGCTGAGATGTGTGATTTTGTTACCTTAGTAGCATCTGTAAATCTATCTAGTAACTCATTTGCTATTGTTTGAAGATGAACTATCTTGCGTACTTCATTATCACATTGAGATGTGTATGGGTCAAGATGAGTTAGACCATGAACTTTCCAAGAAAATTCACGCTTCTCTTCAGGAGAATTTTTTCATTTCCCTAATGATGGGAAATTTCCCTCATCGAAATGACAATCAGCAAATTGTGCAGTAAAAGATCACCAGTTAAAGGTTCCAGATATCTAATAATTGATGGTGAATCTAGACCAATATATATTCTCAAACGCCGTTGGGGTCCCATTTTAGTTCTATGTGTAGGTGCAATTAGGACATATACTGTACAGCCAAAAGTACACAGATAAGAAATATCTGGTTGATGGCCAAATACAAGTTGCACAGGAGAATATTGATGATAAGCAGTGGGACAAAAACAAATTAATGCAGCAGCATGTAAAATAGCATGTCCCTAAACAGAAATTGGTAATTGTGTTCGTAATAATAAAGTTCTTGCAATTACCTGGAGACGCTTGATAAATGATTCTGCTAATCCATTCTGAGTATGAACATGTGGAACTGGATGCTTAACATCAATCCCAACTGATTAGCAATATTCATCAAATGTCTTGGAAGTAAATTCACCAGCATTATCAAGACGGATTGACTTGATCGAATGATCAGGAAAATGTGCCTGAAACCTGATAATTTGTGCAAGTAATCTTGCAAAAGCAATATTGCGTGTTGATAATAAGCAAACGTGTGACGATCTACTGGATGCATCAACTAGGACCATAAAATAGCAGAATGGTCCACTTGGTGGATGAAGAGGTCCACATATGTCCCCTTGAATCCTTTGTAGGAATGATGGGGATTCAAAGCCAACCTTAGAATGAGATGGTTTTATTACCAATTTCCCTTGTGAACATGCAGTACATAAATTTTCATGGGATAAAAGAATCTTCTGGTTCTTTAATGGATGCCCATGAGAATTTTCAATGATTCTACGTATCATTGTAGATCCCGAGTGACCGAGACGGTCATGCCAAAGCATAAATATTTTTGGATCTAAGAACTTCTGGTTCACAACTGCATAAACTTCTACACCTCTTATAACAGTGTAATATAATCCAGATGATAAAGCACGTAATAATGAGTTTCTAGCCTGAATCATGAGAAGTAATGCACAGATACTCAATATTCTCATCACTTATAGTTTCTATGTGATATCCATTATGCCGTATATCTTTGAAACTAAGTAGATTTTTTCTAGATCTACTTGAATATAAAGCATGACTGATATATATTTTAGTATCGTTTGGTAACAATATCATGGCTTTACCGGAGTCTTCTATCAGATCTTCTAAACCCAATATTATATTAACGTTTGCTTTGAGCAAGGTTAAATTCAGAAAATATTTCTGATTCCGCAGAATCGTATGCATCGTTGCACTATCGACCAGACATATATCTCCTATATCTTGCTTTTCAATATCACTTAACTTATCGTTTAAAGACATATCTATTCACAAAACAAAAACAAAAATAAATAAAATGCACATCAGATAGAGTGATTAAAAGTATATATTACACCAGGAATATTTACATAAACATTTCACATGATAACAAAAATATTACAAGTAGTACTTAATTGGTACGAATATTTCCATCACCAGTTGAAGTGGTCACTTTATCATTTGGATCATCTAGATAATCAGAAACATTAAACTGTGTAATATCCATAAAATCTGAATCCTCCATTAAATTGGTTTCAAGATTCTTTCCCTTTTCTTTTTCTCTAATCGATGCTTGATAAAGCTCAACCAAATGTTTAGGTGAACGGCATGTATGTGACCAATGATTATGACTGCCACACCTGAAACAAATACTATCATCTTTCTTAGGCCCATTTTGGATTCTCTTCCTTTTATCTAGTCTGGCTTTATAAACATTCCACTTCTAGGGAGTGTTTTCATTCTTTTGATTATAACCACCCAGACCAAAGTAATCATATGTTCTTCCATGACCCCAACCACGGCCATGACCACGGTTAGGACCACGACCATGGTAGGAACCGCAACCGCGACCACGACCACGACCACGACCGCGAGTATTTCCTTCAATAGTGTTAGCATTCACTTCTGGGAACGCTGTAGAGCCGCTCGGGCGTGATTCATGATTTTTTATAAAGAGCTCATTATTTTTCTCTACAATCAGGAGACATGAGATTAACTCTGAATATTTTGAGAATCGACGTTCTCGATATTGTTGATGTAATATCATATTAGAGGCATGAAAGGTTGTAAATGTTTTCTCCAGCATATCATTTTCTGTTACATCCTGACCACACAATTTCAGCTGTGTAGTGATTTTGAATAAAGCAGAATTATACTCAGCGACTGATTTAAAGTCTTGAAAGCGTAAATGTTGCCACTGATACCTTGCATTTGGTAATGCAACATCGGGTTGGTTATCAAATCGATATTTCAGCTCTTGCCATAGAAATTCTGGTTCTGTGACAATTGGGTATTGTGCTTTTAGATCCTCATGTAAATGGTGACGGATAATAACCATGGCGGTAGCTTTATCTTGTTCATATGCCCCGGCCTCATTTTCAATAGTGTAATACTGGCCTTCTGATTTTAGAAGTAATCTGTCATCAATAATCTAGGACATGTAATTTTCCCCAGACACATCCAATGCAGCAAATTTCAAACTTGCAAGCTTTACTATTATTACAGCTTTTGGTTATCTGAAAATCACAATCGGAGTCAGAGCTTCTGGTATGATAAAAATCCGAAGAATTTAAATCTTCAAATATATAAAGGAATAAATTCAGAAATTTTAGATTCCGGCAATGATAAATAAATCCATGAACTTCAGGTTCTGGATGGGTGACCAAATTGTTTAAATAAAAATTACAAAACAAAATGCATAATAATAAATGCGGAAAAAGTAAATCGCGTAAAAGTAAATAAAATGCGGGAAAGTAAATTGCGTAAAAGTAAAAATACGAGAAAGTAAACTCAGAACTGCAGGTTCTGGTATTAATAAATAAACATTTGGAAACTTCAGGTTTTAATAATAATAAAGGCTAATTGTCACGGATACCCCCTAAACTATACCTGAATTTGCGCCTTACCCCCTGAACTTTTTTTTTCGCCATTAAACCCCCTGAACTCTTGTAATTTAGCAATCGCTGAAGGAATTTGCCCCCTCACCAGGGGGTAGATTCCTTCAGCGATTGCCAATTTACGAGAGTTCAGGGGGTTTATTGCCGAAAAAAAAGAGTTTATGGGGCACAGTGTAACTTTTTGAAGAGTTTAGGGGGCATCTGTGCCAATTAGCCAACAATAAATTTAGAACTTCAGGTTCTGGTAATAAATCTAGGAACTTTAGGTCCCAGTAGTAATAAATTCAGAACTTCAGGTTATGCAAATAACAGCATTGTGCTGATAACGTGTTATAATGAAATTAAAACAATAGGGAGTAATAATTAAGTAAAGAACAAAGAAATATAGAATAAATAAAGAAAATAGAAGGAGATATGAGAGATGGGTGAGAGAGAGATGTGAGAATATATTGCCTTTGTTATTTGAATGAGAGTTTCAGTTTTCAACAACATCCACATTGTTTACAACAAAAGCCATATATAGGTAAGGATGACATCACTCTCAATGTAAGCACATGTGACTCCAATCTTCATGGCTTTATTTTATTGTCACAATTCATTTGCATGTAGAGAAATAATGTTAAGCCTCCATGTGTACAAGCTTCTTCAAGAAGCCAAGGATAAATTGTGGTGGAAAATCACACACATGTCATAATATATATATATATATATATATTTCTTACACCAAACTTTCTTATACATCTCATTCTCATGTTGTCATGCACACTGTTGTATGTATATATTCGACTGAGAGAAACATCAGCAGAATAGGCAGGAAAAACGAAAGAAGGACAATTCCATGTCATTTGTCAACCAGTCAACGAAGGAAACGTTGACCACTTGCCATGTCACATAGCCACATCATTAAGATCAACGAAAACCAAAAGTGTACTCGCCAGGCAGCCCAGTCCAAAAAAGGCAAGGATCGTGCTAGCCGAAAACTCTTATTCGGCCAAGACCTACTCGACCAATACAGGAAAAGTAACCCTACTTAAGTATACCTCCTTGAGTGAGGATTCATCCAGATACAAGGTCTGAAGCGTCTCATTCCAATAAAGACATAACATTATCTTCTCTTAGAGAAGTCCAAACAGGAAACAAATCCTAATCAGCCCGTGAAACCAGAGTCCTAATACGATTCTATTTAGTAGTTCCACCACCAACACGACGTACGCAAGAAGAAACCCTAAACAGTCTAGTATAAAAAGAATCATGTGATCTAAGGTAAAATGGTTCTTCTTAGAGAAAATAGAGCATTGTATGAGAGAGAAAGAGAGAGATAATTGAGTGTGTAACCTCCCAACGATTCATAGTATTATTTTCCTGCCCTTAAGGGCGCCGTGGTTTTTTCCCTTCCTAGGGTTTTCCACATAAAACTTGTGTCTTGCATGCATTTATTTACATTCTTGTTTTCATAAATGTGATATTATTGTTGGACGCATGGCAATCTAGAATTCACTGTCAACAATTGGCGCTAGAAGAAAAGGGGTGTTGAATAGATACTTCGAGGTACCCTCACAAACAGATCTGAAACATGAGCAACGCCAACGATAAAAACGGAAACTCCAGTAGCAATAACTACCGCCAGGTCCCTGAAGCAACCAGAGTAGCAGGGGATGGAACATTGATGATTGGGGAACAATCAATAACAATGCCGGAGGCCAGGGTGGCTAATCTGGGGACCCTACAGCACTTCTAAATCGCTCTCATGAACCTGATCAACGAAGCTAACAAGTTAGGGCTTTCACTTCCTATAGGCCTGGGGATTTCTTCTCCTTATGACTTAACAACAAGCATGCCCGGGGACCACCCCCTCTGAGAGGTTGCGTTCGGAAGTTCATATTGCTATCCCAAAGGCCCAAACAAATCCATCTATGGAGGAAACACCTTGGGACCACCCCAAAGCCTTCGAAGGAAGAAGACAAAAGAAATACAAAGGTTTACTAGACGAAGAATCTTGGAGAGGTGAGGCTGAGGTCGAACGCATGGGAAGATCCCCAATTAGGGATGGCCATTTTCCCCTAGGGCCTCAAATCCCCACTCCCCCATCACCATTTGGGGGGAATTTTTTAGGGGGAAATGGGGAAATGAGGGGGGATAGGGATGAAAATCAACCCCAAATTAAAATGGGGATGGGGATGGGGATGGGAGGACCCCTCCCCATTCTCATTTCCCCATTTCCCCCACAAATTCATGGAAATAGGGATAGGGATAGGGGTAGGTGCCCCCATTCCCATTTCCCCATTTCCCCCAAAAATTATATATAATATATAAATATATTTTCATTTTTATTTTTTCAATATTTTTATTCTTACTAACTATATATACATCTTTATTATGTAATTTTTGTATTGGATGTTATTTTTGTATTTGAATTTAATGGATTGTGCATTTTTTTTATTATGTAATTTTTAGCGATATAGGGAAAATGAGGGAATGGAGAAACGGGAGACCCGGGGGAAATGGGAAAATGGGGAAAACGGGAAAACGGAAAAATGGGGATGGGGATGGGGATGGGGATGGGGATGGGGATGTAGGTGGTGGGACCTTCCCCCAAAACTACCCCATCCCCATTTTCCCCAAATGGCGAAATGGGAGGTGGTGGATGGGGTTTAGCAAATGGGGATGGGGATGGGGATATTGGGACCTACATCCACCCCATTTCCCCATTGGCCATCCCTATCCCCGATAATGCACACCAGAAGACCCGACGAAGGCACTGTTCTGCCTCCTCTAAAGATAAAAGTCCTCAGCCGAGAAGGGGGTTGCGGTTGAAAAAGGCAAGACAAAGGAGATTCGAAAGCATAGACGATCAGAGGTCCGGAGGAAGCATAAACAGTAGGGAAGAT
The DNA here is from genome assembly GCA_954870605.1 of Acer campestre. Taxonomy (NCBI): domain Eukaryota; kingdom Viridiplantae; phylum Streptophyta; class Magnoliopsida; order Sapindales; family Sapindaceae; genus Acer; species Acer campestre. Next base: position 34,547,879 of record OX940802.1, on the reverse strand, counting down.
GGCAATCAAAGAATGACTATCAAGAGCCAACTTGGTCAGGGAGGAGAACCAATCGGCCGACGAAGCGTCACCCTCTAGGAACTATCAAAGAAGTCTCAGCAATGGCTCGGAGATATGGCCACAGTGCCTCATCAGATGATGAATCAGATAACCCATTCATTGATCAAATCACTCACACCTAATTCTCGGAAAGGTTTAGAATGCTGACCATTGAGTAATACAATGAGACTAAGGACCCGAAGAAGCATGTCAAGCGTTTCGTAACATCATGGCATAATGTGCATCCAACGATGGACTTCTGTGCCTAATATTCCTGTAAACCTTCGGTGATCTTGCCTCTAGATGGTTTGGGCAGCTCCCACCCAGAAGCATTAGCAATTTTTTAGGATTCAACAAAGCATTCGTGAGACAATTCATAAGAAGTGTACAGATGAGTAAGTTGCTCGCCCATTTGTCAAATTTTAAACAAGAGACGAGCGAGTCCCTCAAGAAGTACCTGACAAGATTCGAGAAGGAAGTCGCCTAGATTGAAGACGCTAGCGATGTAGCCGTCATAGCCGCTTTCACCAATAGGCTGTAAAGTGTTCGACTATCCTTTGACTTATGGAGGGACCGACCAAAGACTTACGAAAAAATGATAGACATAGCTGACGACTATGCTCTAGCTGAGGAGGAGGAGGAGGTAGCACAAGGGGGTATCTATGTGCATGGCCATAAACCAGATATGAAGCTAGAATCCAAGGGCGATAAGACCAAAACACATTCGCGTGATAGCTAGAGAGATGAAAAGGGTCGGAATGACCAATCCAGTGAGAGTAAAGGAAGCAATCGAACCAGTAGGTTCCGTAGTAAGTATAATAGCTACACTCCTTTGACAGGCGACCAAGAGGACATACTTTCCATAATGAAATATAAGGGGCTCGCCAAATACCTATGGCAGCAGTCAGCCAATGCTAGGAAAGAGACGATGAAATACTGCCGTTTCCACAAAGATCACGAGTACGACACATCCAAGTGCTACTAGTTGCATGATCATATTGAAAGTCTAATCAGAGAAAGACACCTCAAGGATTTCACCCTCAAAAGAGATAAACATGGTGGTCGCCAAGACAGCCACCGAGGAAGCGGGCAAGAAAGAAAGAGCCCAAGGAAGAGTAGCCTAGGGCCGCGATAAACACCATTTTCGACGGACCCCATACCGGTCGGAGCAATAAGGAAAGAATGTCGAAAGTCCAAGAACAGGAATATGGAGGTAAATTCCATATAGAGAAGCCCTAAGAGGGGAAACGAATGATGGGACCCGATAGTTTTCATGGCCAAGGATTCAGAAAGGATCGACGCAAAACCCAACGATGCAATCATGGTGGGGGTCCAAATAGCCCATAGGGTTGTCCTCTGGGTAATGATAAATAATGGAAGTTTAGCTGAAATCCTAAGCGCTAGGATATATGATGAATTGAGGCTAGACAGAAAAGACTTGGAGACTTTTCACGTACCATTGAAAGGATTCGAGGGCGCAAAGGTAAGGTCCTTAGGAACCATAAAGTTACCAGTAAGATTCGGCACAACACCATGTCGAAGGATGATCCTGTTAGACTTCGTCGTCGTTGATATCTACAACTGGTCGTACAATGCACTATTGAGCCAACCATTCCTGAATAATGCCCGGGCAGTCACATTAACACATGCATTAAAAGTAAAATTCCCGACAGAATTTGGGATCAGAGAACTCAAAGGATCATAAAAGATGGCTCACCGGGCGAACCTGTCAGTTTTAACCAAGAAGTACAGGAAGAGAACCCTGAGAGTTTGGAACTTGACCCAAGAGATAAGGCAGATAAGGAGAAAGAGGAGCCAACCGAATCCATTATCTTAGATGAGAAAAAACCTAACAAAATTGTCAAGATCGGAGCAAGCCTAACCGAGTTAGTTAAAATAGACATAGCAAATTTGCTGAGAGGATACAAGGAAATTTTTGCCTGAAGCCATGAAGATATGCCTAGAATCAGCACAAACATGATTTCATACTATCTGGCCATAGATGACAAAGGCAAACCAGTGGTACAGAAAAGGAGAAGTTTCAATCCGGAAAGAAGTGTGGCAATTAAGGAAGAAGTGGCCAAGCTACTCCCAGCAGGATCAATCAAAGAAGTTAAATACCCTGAATAGGTGGCGAATTTTGTACTCATGAAGAAGAAAAACAATCAGTGGAAAATGTGTGTAGAATTCAATAACCTAAACAAGGCTTGCCTCAAAAATAGTTTCTCACTGCCAAGAATCGACCAACTGGTCGACGCTACAGTGGGACACGAGCTTCTAAGCTATATGGATGCATATTCAAGATACAATCATATCAAGATGCATAAGCCAGATGAAGATAAAACAGCATTCACCACAGACCAAGGGTTGTACTGCTAAACAGTCATGCCATTCAGCTTAAAAAATGTTAGAGCAACATATCAACGTTTGGTCAATAGGATGTTCACCAGTCAAATAGGGAGAAATATGGAGGTATATGTAGACGATATGCTAACAAAAAGTGTCATAATCGACATACATGTGGGTGATTTGCGAGAGACTTTCGATGTATTAACTACGTACGGCATGGAACTGAACCCCGCCAAATGTGTGTTCAATCTACCATCTGGCAAATTCCTCGGATACCAGGTGCATCAGAGAGGGATAGAAGTGAACCTAAACAAGATCCAAGCCTTTGCCAATACGGTTTCCCTAAAAACCTTGAATGACATTTAGAAGCTCACAGAGTGGTTGGCGCACTACAAGAATTTTAGTCTTTCTAGACAAAAATTTAGGAGACAAAGCAAGATTTGTCTGGAAAGATAACTTTTCCAGAAAAAAAAAGTTTCGTTGGGAAAGTCTACTTTTCCCCACAAAACTTAAAATTCGTTTGGAAAGGTTACCTTTCCCCACAAATCTCAAGATTCGTCGGCTAAGGGTACATAAAGTTTCCTAACCTTTCCCCACAAAACTATTTTCGTCGGGAAAGGTTACCTTTCCCCACAAATCTCATAATTCGTCGGCTAAGGGTACAAAAAATTTCCCAACCTTTCCCCACAAACGACTTTTGTTGGGAAATGTTACCTTTCCCCACAAATCTCATAATTCGTCGGCTAAGGGTACAAAATTTTTCTCAACCTTTCCCCACAAATCTCATAATTTGTCAGCTAAGGATACAAAATTTTTCCTCACAAAACTCAAAATTCGTAGGGAAAAGTTAATTAAAATTAAAAATATATAAACTAAAATTAATTAATTAATTAAATATATATATATGCTAAAAATATTAAAAGTTAATGGATAAATCCACAACCTCCAAACTAATCAGTAGTGGACACCTGGTACATAAAAAAAAATAATAATAAATAAATAAAAAAGTCTTATCCAACGGATTTCCACTTCCTAGGTTTAGGGTGTGGCATCATCTTGAGGTATTGATCATTTAATTAAATAACATAAATTATAAATAAATAAATAAAAACGTTATCACCAAAGCCAAAAATTTTTGCAATCCAATAAACATTTTTCAATATATGTTTGTCATTCAAATTAGATTTTTGATTTGTTGAATAAATTTAAATTTATCTAACTTTTTTTTTTTTAAATTTATAACAACTCATATAGGTTATATATAAATATAATGCAAATGTTAACAGATAAAGTGTTGTAGTCCAACGGTAAAGGTTTACCACTTTGATATGAGGTTGCAAGTTTGATTCCTCATAACGACAATTAATTGTCAATATTATCAAGGCTAATTGGCATGGATACCCTCTTAACTATACCAGAATTTGCACCTTACCCTCTGAACTTTTTTTTAAATTTAAATTTATCTAACTTTTTTTTTTTTTAAATTTATAACAACTCATATAGGTTATATATAAATATAATGCAAATGTTAACAGATAAAGTGTTGTAGTCCAACGGTAAAGGTTTACCACTTTGATATGAGGTTACAAGTTTGATTCCTCATAACGACAATTAATTGTCAATATTATCAAGGCTAATTGGCATGGATACCCTCTTAACTATACCAGAATTTGCACCTTACCCTCTGAACTTTTTTTTTTTTGGCATTAAACCCCCTAAACTCTCCGAAATTTGCAATTGTTAATGGAAATCCAACGGAACCCTAATTTCGTCTAGGAAAATTACACTAAGCTCCCCTGATTATATATATAATTGTATTAAACCAGAAAAAATATAATAATATTACCCGAATACCCCTTTGACCAAATTTTTAAAATAAAATTTTAAAATTTAAAATTGAAATAATGGTTAAATAATAATAAAATTATGAATTTTATTATAAAGACAATAAAATAAATATAGAAATGAAAAAATTAAATTGATTTAACAATTATTAAATTATCTTTATTATTTAAATATCCCTAAATATCCCATATAAATATTTAAATTATTAAAGAAAAATAAAATAATGGTTAAATAATAATACAATCCCCTTTCAATAATAATAATAATAATAATAATAATAATAATAATAATAATAATAATATTTTTTTTTATAAAGACAATTAAATAAATAGAGAAATGATAAAAATCTCTCTTTATTTAAATGTTTTTATAAAATAATAATAATAATAATAATAATAATAATTATTATTATTATTATTATTATTATTAGTTAAAATTTAATATTTTAAATTTTAAATAATAATAAAATTCTGAATTTTATTATAAAGATAATTAAATAAATAGAGAAATGGAAAAAATAAATTGATTTAACAATTATTTAAATTATCTTTTTATTTCAATATCCCTAAACATGAAAACCCAGATAAATATATAAATTATTTAAGAAAAATAAAATTAATGGTTAAATAATAATACAATTCCCTTTCAAAAAAATAAAATAAAATACAAATCTGTTTTTTTTAATAAAGAAAATAAAATTTTAAAAAATTAAAACATCTTTAAAATCTCAATCATCCATCTCATAGATGGACGGTGGAGAAATATTTATTAAAATAAATTCAAATTTAAAAAAAAAAAACATTTTTTGAAATAGATTGATTTATCTCAATTACAAAATAATAATAATAATACAAATACAAATTTTAAAAAATTGAACATCAATCCAATTAAAAGCACATATAGAAGAATTAAAAATTAAAAATTTTATTTTTTGGTTTCTGGGTGTTGGAAATTTAAATTTTTTTTTTTTTTCTTTAGAGAAGGAAAATTTTTAAGGATTGGATGGAGAAACAGGTATTCATTTAATTAGATGGATCGAAGTTCATTTAAAAATATTTATTCGAAAATTTTTTATTTTAAGGATTTCTCTTCTCTATGTTCATTAAGTTAAAAAATTAATTTAAAAAACACATTTCACAAACCAATAAACGAAATCCAATTATAAATATAAATATATATATATATATATATAAAGAAGAAGAGGAAGAAGAAGAAGAAGAAGAAGAACATTGATGGATCTTCATATCTTCATTAATGGAGAAACTTATTATTATTATTATTTTTGTAATTGAGATCAATCAATCTATTTAAAAAATGTTTTTTTTTTTAATTTGAATTTGTTTTAATAAATATTTCTCCACCGTCCATCTATGAGATGGATGGTAGAGATTTTAAAGATGTTTTAATTTCTTAAAGATTTTATTTTCTTTATAAAAAAAATAAGAATTGTATTATTATTATTATTATTATTATTATTATTGAAAGGGGATTGTATTATTATTTAACCATTATTTTTTTTTCTTAAATAATTTAAATATTTATATGGGTTTTTATATTTAGTGACGTTTAAATAAAAAAGATAATTTAATAATTGTTAAATCAATTTAATCTTTTCATTTCTACATTTATTTTATTGTCTTTATAATAAAATCCAGAATTTTATTATTATTTAACCATTATTTCAATTTTAAACTTTAAATTTTTATTTTAAAAATTTGGTCAGAGGGGTATTTGGGTAATATTATTATATTTTTTCCGGTTTAATACAATTATATATATAATCAGGGGAGCTTAGTGTAATTTTCCTAGACGGAATTAGGGTTCCATTGGATTTCCGTTAACAATTGCAAATTTTGGAGAGTTTAGGGGGTTTATTGCCGAAAAAAAAAGTTCAGGGGGTAAGGTGCAAATTCGGGTATAGTTCAAGGGGTATCTGTGCCAATTAGCCTATTATCAATGGTGGGCCGGCAGTGGTTGACGGTGGGGAGGGTCGGCAACGGTCGACGGTGGGGTGGCCGAACGGAGAATTAATTTTTAAAATTCCAAAATCTTTCCAGATGAATGTAAAACCTTAGCGGACGAATACATTCGTCTGCTAAAACCACTTTAGTCGATTAGCCGACGAATACATTTGTCGGCTAAAGTGGTTTTAGCCGTCGAACTCAAAATTTCATCAGGCAAAACCTTTCCTGACCATGATGTCCCAACAAATTGGTCGACAAAAAAAAAAATTTCAGGCAAAACCTTTCCAAACGAATTTTGATCTTTCCAGACAAATATGATTTGTAAGGAAAGTCAAAATTTCTTGTAGTGGCGTCATTGAACAGGTTCATATCAAAATTAACAGACAGGTGCTTACTGTTTTTCAAAGCTCTCAAGAAAGGTAAAGGGGTCGAATGGAATGAAGATTGTGAATAGGCTTTTCACGCCTTATAAGACTACCTAGCACCATTGCTGTCAAAACCACTCGTCGGAGAAACACTATACCTATACCTGTCAATCATGGAAGTGGCCACGAGTTCTATACTAGTGAGACAGAAAAAAGGGATCCAAAAGCTGATGTACTATACAAGGAAAACGTTGTTACCTATCGAGACAAGATATTCGCCAACCGAAAAGATGGCACTCGCACTAGTAATAGCAATGAGAAAGCTAAGGCCCTATTTCCAGGCCCACAAAATTGAGATACACAAACTGCCCTCTCAAAATAATCCTGCAAAAACAAGAGATATCCAGCAAACTGACAAAATAGGCGATTGAATTGAGCGAATTCGACATAGGGTACCTCCCAAGAACGTCGATAAAGGGCCAAGTAATTGCTGACTTTGTGGCAGAGTTCACTGAACCAAACGTAAAAGTAGCAAGGATGATGGTGGAACAAATGAAGAAAATTTTCCAGTGGCAACTTCATGTCGATGGCTCATCAAACATGCACGGCAGTGGGACAGGGATAGTAGTCTCGACCCCGAAAGGAGATTCAATCGAATGTGCCTTGCGTTTTGAATTTATAGCCACCAACAAACAAGTCTAATATGAAGCACTAATAGTAGGGTTGAAAGTATGCATGACTTTGGGGGACTATTAGGTAGAGATTTTCAATGACTCACAAGTTATCATCAATCAAGTACTAGATGAGTACCAGGCGAGAGATGAAAGCATGATTGCCTATATGGAGCTAACGAAAGGATTGCTTAGACGATTCAAAGAATTCAGAATCGTACAAATCCCAAGAGAAAAGAATGAGCAAGTCGATGCTTTAGCCAAACTAGCCTCAGCTACAATAAACATCTAGCCCCGAACCGTCCCTATGGCTCATCTGTTTCAACCGAGCACAATTGAGCAGAATGAGATCGAAGTAATCAAAAATAGGTCGGACAATTGGATGACATCGATAAAAGAATATCCCATCAATGACACCCTGCCAAGTGATCCACTAGAGGTAAAATGGCTGAAATACAAAGCTACAAGATACTCAGTTCTTAGTGGCGAGCTGTACAGAAGAGGTTACTCGAGAGTACTACAAATGTGTGTCGGACCTGAAGAAGCTGACAGGATTTTAAAAGACATACATAGTGTAAGCTGTGGGAATCATACTAGGGGTATCAGTCTGGCCCACAATGCGTTAAGGCAAGGGTTCTACTGGCCAACATTGTTCGTTGATGCGAAAAGAATAGCTGCAAGGTGTGAAGCATGTTGGAAAGTTGTAAACAACATTCGCCAACCACATGAGCATCTACAAAGTATCACTTCCCCTTGGGCATTCGCCATGTGAGGAATCGATCTGATCGGTCCAATGCCCGCGGCGGCCGGACGAGAAGCAAAGCACGCCATCGTGGTTGTGGATTATTTCACAAAATGAGTAAAAGCTGAATCATTGGTACACATAACTGAAGCGAATACCACCAACTTTGTGAATAAGAACATCTTGTATAGGTTCTAGATACCAAACACCATCATTACCGATAATGGGACGCAATTCGACAACAAAAAGTTCAGGGAATTGTGCAAGAAATATGGAATCAATAACTACTATACATCTCCGGCCCATCCACAGACAAATGGACAAACTGAAGCAATGAACAAGATAATCAAACACAACATGAAAGCCAAGCTCGCTGTTAAGAAAGGGAATTGGGCAGATAAGTTACCACAGGTACTATGGGCTTATCGGACCACAGGAATTGGGATGGCTTTCGGAACTGAAGCTGTCATTCCAGTAGAAACAACATTCTCCTCGCCAATAATACGGCTCTTTCAACCCGAACTCAATGTTGACATGCTGAAATACGGGTTAGACGAGCTAGAAGAAAGAAGGGAACACACCCAAATAAGGAATGCAGCTTATCAACAAAGGGAAGCCAGGTACTGCTATTCACATGTGCGAGTAAGAAGATTCATGCTCGGCAACCTAGTGTTAAAAAGAATGGCCCTAAGAACTAAAGACAAGGCTATAGGATCACTTGCAAATAAGTGGGAAAGGTCGTATCGTGTCACCAGCATAGCAGGACACGGAGCATATCGTATTGCTCGAAGAGGAGCCAACGAGCTCTTTCGACCATGCAACGCACAATATCTGAAGATTTACTACCCTTGATTCCTTCCCTTCTTTAAAGTTTGTTTTTGTTGTTTCTTTTTTAGTATTTGCTTTTCAATATTTTCCTTTTAAGTATTGTCGAGACTGAAGGAGATATTCAATAAAGAGTAATTTATTACTGAGTACAAATGTCTTCACAAGATCAAGTGTCACGATCAGCTATAGAAACTGTTTGATGTTGCATGAAGATATGAGTTTAAACTCTCAGCAACATAATACATGGACGAATGGGGTACTCCCTAACCAAAGTAGGCTTAAGACAAAAATGTCATAATGGCCTGAGCTAGAAAAATGTTATCAGATCAACGTGCTCGCCACCATTGGCAAAGTGTAACCCTTTGAGATGCGAATAAAGCACTCAGAAATAGCACTCAGAAATACCTCCCGGAAGAAGCGTTAGGGGTCGAACAAACTAGCAATTTTAATAAAACTATAAGCAAAAGTGGGAGACGTCCTAACAATATGCTTAAAGACTTGGTATATGGTCGGATACGTCCTGACAAACATTGAGTTAACTGAAAACTCAACAATGGTAGTTGAACGATAAAAAGGCTTTGAGCCTAAACCAAAAGCTCAGCAATGGTAGCTGAACAAAACTAATAAATAACCAAACAAATAAGCTATATATATAAATGATCAGGTTTACATGGGCGAAAGCCCGATTACAAAAAAGACAAAAGGCGGAACAAAAATCAAACATCTACCGGAGAGGCACCCCTATTTTCCTCATCATCATCGATCTCATCTTTGGATGGCCAGGCTATTTCTTCATCTCCTGCTGGCTTGAAAGGTCCATAGTCCAGACCAGAAACATGACCTAAATCTGGCTCATCACTAATACTGATAAGACTCCCTTTTTTTCCAGAATAAGATGTGTTGAACGCACGTTTTGTAGGGACTTCCAGATGCAATGGGTGGGGTGAGGTTCAGTTTTTCTTCAGCCGTAAATAACTTCTCCTCAGCAGCCAATTGGGCAGCTAGAAACCCATCAACGGACTCTCTCAACTGAATAAGTTGTTGAGTATTAGATTCCTCAACAGAAAATTTATAAGCCACCGCGCGAGAAATCTGATCATGTAGATGCTTATTCTCTGAAGAAACTGCATTTTTGCACCTCTAGTTATCCGCCATCTCAGATATCATCTAAACAAAACACAAAGAGTTAGGAAAAAAGAAACTCAACCGATAAAGCAGAAAGATCATAAGTTTACCAGAGAATGACTGTTGAAGAAGAACTTCATCTTCTTGTTGCATGACTTGTTATTCACATGCTCCCAACCTTGACCAATATAAACGTCTTCATGGATCAAGTGTGACAAGATTTCAGTAGCAGAAAAGTCAAAAGGAGAAACAGAACTGAATGCCTCGCCAGTTTGGGTGGAATGGGGAGCTGGGCGTTCTTCACGCACACCCTCTGGATTTACGACGGGTGCAGATAGTCCTGGTGGAATAGCTGAAACAGTAACATTCTACTCAACTACACCTGCTGAATGAGCATTTGGGTCTGGTGGAGCAGAAGTAGAAACATTTGGTTTGATGACATTCTCTAAGTGGATGATTGGATCTGCAACTGTTGCCCCCTCAGTAGGAACCTCTGAAGCAGCACCTTCGATTGGGGTCAGCTTTAGCGAATACAGGATCATTATTGCCCTCCTCATCTGATGAGATCACGTATTGAACAACCCTTGAAGTCCACTTGGTTAGGCGAGCAACGTGATCAGGGGTACTCTCGGCTGAAAGCTTTCCCCGACCAACTCTAGGATTTAGCTCACTCATAGGATCTTCAAGAGTTTCAGGGACATTGGCATCAAAAATGGGGACATCTCCACTTGCCCCCGAAGCACTAACCTTTTCTTTGCCCTTTCGACTAGGAGTAGATCTCATGGCAACCTTATGACCCCCAAGAGAGTGATCAAGGTCGATGTTTCGCTCGGGGCCATCACCCATGCCCCTATTATCTTTGGAATCATCACCATTCGGAATAGCAATTCCCTCCTTAGCCAACTCAGCAGCTTGCCTTTGGCTGGTAGCAGCAAAATTCTTCACAACACGAGCTTTCAAGTCACAAACCATGTCATTGTCACTCACTACAAGGAAAAACAAAGCATTACCAACACAAACCGACAAGAAAGGAAGCAACATCAAAAGTAAACGTGGAAAGACTTATGACGATGACGCCTAGTAGTTAAACGCGGAAAAATCTGCTAAGCAATAATTTTTTCCTCATCCAAGAGGAATGACTGACCTCTCTCAGCCAATGGAAGAACGACGGCTTCTATAAGATGAGAAATCTCATTGTCTAGCAAAACAAGGAGTGTCTTCAACCAAGACTCAAATTGGGTGAAGTGTCTTGGAACCTTATTTGCTGGAAAATTCAAGCGAGTACTCGCAGGTGCATCCCTCCCTCATGCATCGCTTACAAAAAACCAAATGTTTTTCCATCTCTTGTTTGAGGTAGGAAAACCCCAGATAAACCCTTTCTTCTTATCGTCATCTGAAACCTCTATCTACCCCGGATCCCTCGCACTCTCAGAAATCCAGTTCTCCACAACAGAAGAAAGAAGAAAATAAGTACCACCATGACCTGATTACCTCAATGTATAGAATTGGTGAATCTTGCAAGGAGTAGGTGGCTCGTAACCCATCGTCTTCCACATTAGACATTGGCATATTAAAATCCTATAACTGTTCGGTGCCAACTGGGCAAGTGCAAGCTTGGCGTCAACAAGGAATCTAGCTATAAACAGCTGAGGGGGGAGTAACCCCACAACCAAGCATCAGCCAATAAATTGCTACATCATTTTGCAAGGGATTCCACACAGCCCGCTCGCCTAGCAGTATCAAATTGATAGTGTCAGGAATATCAAATCTACATTTGTACTTTTGAAGCTCTTGCTCGCCGACCACGTTCACCTCATTGTCAAAAGCACTCGGACGCTCAAAAGAGAAGTGTAACATGTCACTTTGATGATCCTCGACGTCTGAATCAACTATCGTCTGAACACCCAGCAGAGAATCTCTAGGAACCCTGGGAGTCTTTCGTCTACTACCACTGGGTTTCGAAAATCTTTTCATTTCTAAATAATCACTACCAAAATTAAGATAGGAAGAAGAGGTATTAGGGGCACTAGTCTCATAAACAGAAGGAATATACAAGAAAATTGGAACGGGAAAACTTGGATCGAAGTTGCGTATTAACAATTCGATTTTATCCGCGGTGTGTTTATCACTGAGTTCTAAAGTCTCGCATCATATGATTAAAAAACAAAGAGCACTGAGATGGATCCATGGAAACTCACTAGAAAATCTTTAAAATAGAAGTCGGAGAAAGATCGTCAAAAATCTCGGAGATTGAAGGTCTGAAACAGAAGATCGAAAACCTACAAATTTGAAGCCTTTTTGAGTGATTGAAGAAGAAGAAGAAGCAAAGCAAGAGTCGTCAGAAAATATGATAGTGGGCAGTGGAACAGTCTCGCTTTAAAAGGGAAAATTTCAAATTTAAAAAAAATTAAAAAGTAGGTTTGATAAAGTGAACCGCCAGTGCACAGGGTAGTGATGAAATTTCCCACCAGACGATGGACATGTGGCACCTCAAAGAAGATACCCTGCAGTCAAAACGTCAATTCATCGTGTCTGGTTAGATGCAATTTTCGAATTCATATGGTTAAAAATGAAATGGAAGCATTAATTACTGAAGTTGGCACTCAAAAGGAGCAAATGGATCAAAGATAAAAAAAAAAGGAGGGAAAGAATATCCCTAAAAAGCCAGAAGTTAAGTATGATTATAAATACTACTCGCAGAAACGAAGGAATGAAGAGATCAAATCACTTGTTCGGCTCGAAGTATTTATGGGGGTATTGTTGTATGTATATATTCGACTGAGAGGCACGTCAGCAAAATAGGCGGGAAACACGAAAGAAGGACAATTCCACATCATTTGTCGACTAGTCAACGAAGGAAACGTTGACCACTTGCCATGTCACCTAGCCATGTCATTAAGATCAGCGGAAACCAAAAGTGTACTCGCCAGGCAGTCCAGTCCAAAAAAGGCAAGGATCGTGCTCGCCAAAAAACTCTTATTCAGCCAAGACCTACTCGACTGATAAAGGAAAAGTAACCTTACTTAAGTATACCTCTTTGAGCAAGGATTCATCCATATACAAGGTCTGAAGCGTCGCATTCCAATAAAAACATAACCTTATCTCCTCTCAGAGAAGTCCAAACAGAAAACAAGTCCTAATCAGCTCATGACACCAAAGTCCTAGTACGATTCTATTTAGTAATTCCGCCGCCAACATGGCATACGCGAGAAGAAACCCTAGCCAGTCTAGTATAAATAGAACCATGTGATCTACGGTGAAAGGGTTCTTCTTAGAGAAAAGAGAGCATTGTATGAGAGAGAGAGAGAGAGAGAGAGAGAGAGAGAGAGAGAGAGAGATTATTGAGTGTGTAACCTCCCTACGATTCATAGTATTATTTTCCTGCCCTCGAGGGCGTCGTGGTTTTTTCCCTTTCTAGGGTTTTCCACGTAAAACTTGTGTCTTACATGCATTTATTTACATATTCTTGTTTTCATAAACATGATATTATTGTTGAACGCATGTCAATCCAAAATTCACAATGAACACACACATATTTGTAACCCACCATTTTAAGTTTCCTTCAAATCTATTTCTGGCTATATATATTTTATTAAAAAAAAATAGTATTTAAATAATTTATTAATTGAGAAATCTATTCTATATTAATGGGTTTATCTGATGTTTCTCCCAAAATTAAGGGATTATCAGGAGCCGTATAAAATACGGTACCTATCTACCGTACTAGGAGAGTCCGTAGACAATATTATAAAATGTTGTAGTTGGCGTGTCAAAATTCGTTCAACCTCGCAATCCCTTCTTTATTGTAAGATTGAGAATGAAGGGCAAGAAAATGATCTTACCTCTTCTATAAACTACTGCTACGGTTATATTCTACATGTCAACCTCTGTTTGCACTTAACGACTTAAAAAATCTAGACTACTCAAAAACTTGAACCGGCCTAGTGGTCAACAAGAGCAGCAATTCTTGGCTCTAGTCATTACTCGCATTTTCTACTTGGTTTAATTATGAAACTAAAATGTGAAATCCATGCAAATTCTTTTTGGTTTGGTTAGGCCGGTTGATATTGTCACAAATCACAATATGTGCCTGTACATATCGAACTTATTTGGTTTGAATTTGTTGGTTTTTTTGTAAAAAACAAAAAAAATTTATAAAGAGGGTGTAGAGAATTCGAAAGCATATATAAAACATTTATAGAGACATAATAAAAAGAAGAAGAGAAGAAATATGTGAAGAACAATTTTAATAAAACATATATATACATCACACGCCATCTTTCTCTTTCTCTTGTGATGGCATATATTTTCTTTGCCCAAATGGGCTATATATAGACACACACACACAACAAGAACCTTCCACACCCATATTTGAGCCATATTGGCCATACTTGGGACCATACTTGTGACCATAACTCATTACATCATTTCTTACATAATATTCATGACATCATCATTTCTATTCACTTAACCATGGTTAATCTTAATATAAACCATGGTTGTGCCATGTCATTGCCACATCACAAGTTATAAGCCACATCATCAACATTTCAAGAAAAGGTTTCACATTTCCAACAGAATTTTATTGAGGCCGCAATGTCAACCGTTGTTGTTTCTAATGTTAAAACTATTTTCATCACTGCAGCATGTACCATCAAGATTTTTGAAAGATCACATGCTTGATTTATCAAGGCCGGTGTTCTTTCGAAATGAGCAAGGGATGAAATTGCCTGGAAATGCTTTCATTCGGAATGATGGTCGAACCTTGATTAGCGGGTGGAAAGATTTCTGCACACAGAACAGCTTGGACCTGAATGACTATTGTATTTGTGAATTTCTACCGGATTGTAATGGTCAAATGGGAGACACCATACAGGTTCACATAATCCGCAATGCCGGTTCAGGGAGCTAAACCAAAAGCAACAGGGAATTGATACTATTGCTCTCAATGTTGCCATTTTTTATTTATTTATTTATTTTTAATGTAGTTGCTGATGAAACTACTGTTGCCACTTGAATGTTATAATTATGTTTAAGTTGTACACGGAAGGAATTAGCATTCTTCTCAATGCTTCAATATTTTACTTTAGAGTAAATTAATTGTTATTTTATGCTTCTCAAGGCTTCTATATTTTATGTTATCATGTAAGTTCATTGCTGTTTTAGAAGTGTAGGAACATGAACAACCTTACTGTCTAGTCATTTTTTAGGTGACAGTGTTGCAATGTTGCTCTATGGTTTGAATCAAAAGGATGGCCTAATCTGAAACTTTTTGGGCTGATTACGGTTCAAATCAACCGGATTAAAGCCTGAATCCTGTTCTTTGAAAAGCTTGAAATCAGATTTTTATAATGTTTGAATTGGATTAAATGGACTTAGGGTCA
Source organism: Acer campestre (assembly GCA_954870605.1). Classification (NCBI taxonomy): domain Eukaryota; kingdom Viridiplantae; phylum Streptophyta; class Magnoliopsida; order Sapindales; family Sapindaceae; genus Acer; species Acer campestre. The sequence goes on along the minus strand of OX940802.1, from coordinate 34,532,567 downwards.
GGTCAGATTCGGATTATACAAAATCGGATAGGATCGGATTAAAACGATAAATCATCTTATTTTGACACCCACTATATACATTTTGTTTTGTATCATGAGAATTTTGCAACATCCTACTAGCTCTTTGTGTAATAAATTAAATTAAAGATAAAATGTTTAAAACCTTTATTTTAGAAAACTTTAATTTTTATTCCTTTCCAAATGTAATTTATTAAACAAGGATTATATTTTAAACAAAATAGTTTTTATTGGAACCAACCAATCATATTGTATGCAAAAACAGGTTAAATAGACATATATTAATCGATTTATAAAAATATATCAAGTATAAATTCAACGTTATCAAACTTTCTTGAACTTTTGTTTTTTTCAAAAAAATTAATATTATTTTTATTTAGTGAAAAAAATTGGTGTGAGGAGGGGGACTCAACGGTCCAATAGTCCAATATAACAACAGAACAAAACAAGAATGAAATGTGTGGATCACATCAAAAAGGCAACTTCATAGTTTCTATAAATAGTTTGAGTCAAGCATTGGAAGAGACACATATCTGTAAAAGTTTCTGTGTAAGCCAAAACTGGAAACTTGTCAACAACACAAGAACATGCATTTATTTATTTTCTTCAATCTTGATACTCCAATCCAAATTCCTCACACTCCATCCAAATCCAATTTCAAGTCCACATCAGTACGGGCATTTGTGTAAGAGATACCTCTCAAAAATGGACACACAAGCTCTTCAATTCAACAAAACAGAGTCGAACCAAAATTACCACCAAAATTATCAAGACAGATATTTACAAGTACAAAAGCAAATAGCAAGTAAACTTTTTTTGTTGAAGAGCTATCAACTTTATTAAAGAAACAGAGAAGAGAGAAGAGAAAACAAAAATACAGCCCACAGCAACAAAACGCCCCTAAGACAACAACACACCCTTGATCTGAAGACCACCTCCACTTTATCCAGATACTTCAAAGCTGCAAGTCCATGGCCATGGAGGAGACACCCCAACATTTTTTCAAGGTTATTCTTGCTTCTTCCCTTCAAGGCAAGAAACTGGTACATCCCAAAACTTCTTCTTTTTTTTCCTTACTTTGCAGAGATTATTGTTGAAAAAATTAGAAAAGTGAAGTTTTGTTTATGTAGTCTCTCTCTCTCTCTCTCTCTCTCTCTCTCTCTCTCTCTCTCTCTCTCTCTGTCTGAATTCTTGATTTTCTTCTGGTGAGTCTGACTCGAGAGAAGGAAAATTTGTAATCTTGATTTCGGTTCTCTTTGATCTCTCTTCATATTCATTTAGATATGTGCTTTGTGTTGGATCTGTTTCATGCTATGTCACTTCTTTTCATTGAAAAATTGTTCTTGTAATGTTTTTACTCTGTTTTGAATAAATTTTTCTCTTTATATTCATTTAAATTTTGTAATAGTGAAAGGATCATCAATGAACAAGATAACATGACAGCAAAACAATCTGATAAAATTTTCTCTTTTTCTATGTTTAGAGTAAGTGAGAAAATAAATTCGAAGAACTCGTATGTTTGGAAAAGAAGATAAAAAAAGATAAAAAAAGAAAAGAAGTTATCAGTGATTTAATACCATTTTTATTTTAAAATGCCACATGGCTGATTATTATTAGCATATAAATTGAAAATAAATTTATCACATTACACATAACACGTGGCATAATTTAACTGGGTCCGTCTCATCCATGGAAGATTTTCTCCTATTGTCCAACTTTGGCACACACAGACCACTTGTCGTTTTTATTGAAACATCTCTGCGTTTTAATGGCTTCTCTTTGACTTTTTGATTATTATTATAGTTGGTGATGAATTGATGATAATGAAGAAGAATATATATTGATCGACTTTATAGTTTATACATGCTAGTTAGGACCCATTTTTTGTAGTGTTGTATGTAGAACAATCGAGATAAAACATTACAAATGTGTCATCCGATTTGGTAAAAGTAGGATTCAAATCCCTTACCGAGATAGATAAAATATTACAAACACATCATCCAATCTTAGTAATGGAGGGGACTCAACCCCCTATTATCAATTTGTTGTTCAATTAGTTAACGGATTTCAGATCATATGCCCAACAAAATCCATTGTTTCTATATATTGCTTTGAAGATGTTATTGGTTAAAAAAAGAGACAAATATAATTTGTGGTCTGTGGTTTCTTAGCAAACAAACTGAAAAATCAGTCATTTGATTTTGGTTTAATTTTGTATGCATAGAAGATAAAAAAGTTTATGTTTTTTCTAGAATTTGGTTTAACTGTTGTAGCAAAAGCTTTCTTTGATATGTTAAACCGGTTTCTGTCACTAAGAATGTTTTTCGATTCCTTTAAAACACTAAGAATTGATTATTTTGTGATTAACTTTTTTGATTGCACGCCTGCTTGAAAACATTTTACCTAAACTTTGAAGCAGAGAAATTTACCTTTGAACTCAATTTATCATATGCAGAAGTTCAGTTCTATATGAATTTGTGTTAGAAGGGAATCACTTCAATCCGTTTTTGTAAATATTGAAAGCATTGTTTTGTTTCCTTTGTTTGTATAGCTTAATAACACGTATTGTCCATGATCTGCTTTCTGCTATGAAAATGCTACATGTTAGTGTTATTTTTTGTTACAAGGAAACAAAAGTAACTTTGATGATATGTTAGAGGTGATATTTGATAGTGTACAGTGATGTTTGGATTCTGTTTAGTATATTTGTTATAAGTGAAATAGCATCAGCTACTCAGCTAATGAGGTTATTTTGATGAAACCTTTCTTTGTTGAATTTTAACTTCTTTTTTTTAAGTAGATTGTCTAACATCATTTGTATAACTGCAGAGGATTCCGGAGAAGTTTGTGAGGGAATTCGGGGATGAACTTTCACCTTTGGCTACAATTACCGTTCCTGACGGTCGAGTTTGGCAAGTGGGGTTGTCAAAAGATGGCGAAAATTTTTGGTTTCATCATGGTTGGCAGAATTTCATAGAATATTATTCGATTGGTGTAGGATCCTTCTTGGTCTTTAAGTATGAAAAGATGTCAAAATTTCACGTTATTATCTTTAATACGAGTAATTTCGAGATGAGTTATCTTGATAACTTTGATGAGTCTAAAAGGGAGGTGATTCACCATGGTCAAATTGAGAAAGAACATGAGATGCCAAGAAATAAGCATAAAATGGAAAAGCAGGTGGAGGTGAATACGAACACCGCTCACAATGGTAAAGACGAACATCCAACTCGAATCAAAGATAATGAGAGTGAGCTTAAAAAACTTTGTGCATCAGGATCTTTGTACTAATAAATCCTTTTTGTGTGTGTATGGTGGCTGAAAATTAATCTTTTTCTAATTCAATTCCACGTTTTGCAGATCTACATAAGTTGAAAGCTTTACTTAAAGATAAGAGAATCTTTCTTAGTAGAAATTATAAATTTTCATCTGCAACAGAAAGAGAGGGACTTTTTACTCTTGCCAGATCATTGAAGCCTAGAAATCCTTCATTCATTATCATGTTGCGGCCAAGTCATCTATATAGTCGTGTTGTGGTAAGCTTTTTAAATAAATTATAAGACCAACATATTTTTCATGTGGCCTTTGAATTATGATTTGTTGCAATTGTTGTTGCTTATGCAGTATTTGCCAGCCAAATTTGTCAACTAGTACTTGACTCGAGGTATAGAACTTATCAAATTACGAGCATCCAAGGGAAGAGAGTGGCCAGTGCAAATTGGTTGGATGTATGGTGGGTGTAATACCATGCAGGGATGGACTGAATTTTTGAATGACACGAAGTTAAAGGCGGGAGACATCTGTGTGTTTGAGCTAATCCGAACAGAGGACTTGCTGCTTGAGGTTTCGGTGTTTAAGGAGTCTTGAAAGTAATGTAATAGATTAGTATGTTCTTAGTCGCTTGTCTTCAACAAACGTGACTTGCGAATCTTTTAACCTTGTATGGGTTTCATCTCGAATTTTTGTTGATACTTATATGGATTGGTTTAACATATGCCTTGATATACTTTCTATTTGTTGCTAGAGAATATTACTTTAAATCTTTTATGTTTTGTTGTTCGAGAATATAACATATGCCAACTCTACTGTGAAGTGTGAATCATGTTGCTCTTATATCTTCACTTGATGTGTGATCAATGTCAGAGGTCCATGGCAACTTCTCTGTATAAGCACACAGAGTAGTAACACCCAACAACTTGCTTACGAAGTTACTATGCAATTCTGGTCTACTCTGATGATCAGACTTAGTCTTCATAGTAATACTCTTCACAGCAAAGGCTCTCTGTTTTACATGTTGAACAGGTTTTTGTCATTGAGAATGTTTTTCGATTCCTTTGTAACAGTGAGAAGTGGTCATTTTGCACTAAACTTTTGATCACACACCTGCTTGATTGTAGTTTTTTGACTCTTGAAATCATTTTACTTGAACCGTTAAACAGAAAATTTTACCACTCAGGGATATATAAGTCGGAAGATCAAAGCGTTGTCCTATTTGTTTAGCAGCTATTCAGTATTAGACTCAGTTTTTATATTTTCTGTTTCTTAGATTCAAATATTTCAGTGTTAATTCTTCTTCGATTACTAAAATTTCATTTGTTTTCGACGAATATATTGCAAATGCAGAAGTTGGTTTCAGATAATTTCTGAATTTCTTGTTTGATTTTTTTTTTATTATTATTATTGCAAAGAGTGTAATAACTAATAACACTGGAGATATCTTATCAAATAAATAGATAATAAAGAAAAAGAGAGAGGGATACTTGGGAGAAATTCTAATTTTCTTTCTATACCTGCAGCAATAGATTCATCTTAACAGAACTCCAACAATCAAAAAGATAATGAGAATCTGTTTTACACTACGAATCGAAGACATACTACAACATGGTAGTAGTCTGATCTCAAAAAAATCATAACCTCACCTCAGAGCTCTCACTGTGTATGATGTAAAATCAAATCGCGTAAATATTTAGAGACAAGAAACAACAAATTTGTTGTAAACTTACAGCTATTTGTTGTAGTCATCAAGCCCTAAATCTCTCAACGCATCAGTGGCGGCAGCCTTGCAGCTTTGGTGGTTCTCCTTTGCCTGCCTGATAAGTTTCTCAATCCCATTACTGAGCAGAAGGGTTCTGTCCAATGAAAAGATTTGTTACAATATATAGATATATGATATTATACACAGTAAGGCTTGAGATTTGAGCAGGATTGAGGGTTGAAAGAAGCTGGGCGTGTTATATAAGCACACTTGTGACTTGCCTATTTTCTGGGTTTCTGACTACAAGATTGCGGATCATGAAGCAAGAATTCCTCTGCAGTTGCAATACGCTGGGAAAATTCTGCATGGCTTGAATAGCAAGGTCTCCAGCTCCAGCTTCCATGGCACGGGATGCATTATACGGAGATCTCAAGGACAGTACAGTAATAATAGACATAACCTGAATCATCATAAAAAAGAAGTGCTTACGGAGAGGAACTAGGAACTAATATATGAAACGTAAATGTGGGTATAAATGTATAATTGATACCAGCAGCATAATCTAATTACCACAGTTCTTTGAAATGGGTAAAGGGAACGTTATAATTGATGTCAACAAGTATCCAATCGGCATTTTTATTGAGCATATAGCTAGAGTTACTGTAGTCTGTAGATGTGATGTTTATGTTGTTATGGACATTCAGATGAACAATACTTGCTAAATGCTTACCTCTTGCAGGACCAAAGGATCATCCGAGAATCTGGCACACAGTTTGATGAGCCTATCCAATCCTCCCTTCTCAACAATAGAACTCTTATTCGAGTCACTTCCTGCCAACTGATCAGATAAAATGTATAAAATAAGTGTTTAAATGCTTCAACAAGAAGTAATAGTTAAATTAAGATGCCAAAATATAGGCTGCTGTTTCTTCATTATAAACTAATCATATTTTGCAGAACTGGGAGAAAAGGAACATCTGTTGAAGGAGAGTATTTGATTTTATGTACTAAAGAAAGCTCAATGTTCTACAACTCTTTTGGAAAATGAAAACCCATCTGCACTCGAGTCTTTTGTGCCACCAAGGAATATGAAGGATTAAATAACTGGATCTCCAATGGATTCTAAGCACAAGTTATATTGTCAACTAATATATCTTTCAAAGAAGTTACATTGATGGTCCAATTGGCTGCCAAAGAATAAGAGCTAAGCAAATCAATTTCGAATCTTAACAACTCTGCCTCAGGCAAGAGAACATAGCTAGAGTTGGTGAAACTATATAGGGCAGAATTTCAGGCAGTGCACATTAAAAGACAAACAGAGTTTTCGAACTTGTACCTTGCATAACAAAGAACAGCAAGTTTTAGCAACAGTTTTGTTGCCCTGTTCACCACTGTCATCAATACATCGAAGAAGTGCATCAATGCCGCCACTTTCGGCAATGGATACACATATTTCATCCTGCAGAGAGAGCAAGTTATAGGATTAACAAAAAAGAGCAGATATCCTATACATATGTAAATGTTAAATACCGTTATCAGTATCATAAACTAGTCTAGTCATTGGAACTCTACTGGTGAGAGTTAGAAATAACAAACTTTAGAGAACACTTATTCTCACTGATCAAAATCACAGAGTTATGCAATAAGATTCAACAAATTTGCTGACTGTATTCAAATTAAGATCAAGTAATGTTTAAATTAAGAATAAGAGTTTTTATTTTTTTTTTTATTTTTTTTTTAAACTAAATTAAGAATGAGAGTTTGTTATGCTGTATTGCATGCATCTTTGTATATGTGAAGATACATGGGTTCAACTTATTAAAAAAAAAAAAATAAGTATAAGCCATTAAAAGATTTAGAAGCTTCCACGCTAAACGCCTAAACCAACAGTGATGTGTATAGTATCTAACAAAAATTATTTTTCCCTGGATAGTGCATGCATGCTTCACAATCACTGAAGTAGTTGACTGCTAGAAGGTCTTCTAAAATTTTCTTGGGCAGGAATGATATTGAAGACTCAATCATCAAAACCATCCACAATTTATTCAGAAAAAATGTTTTCCATATGGGAAGCTGAAACAGTATGTCAGACTTGTTGCCAAATGACAATGCGTGTTCAACAAAAACTGGTAAATTCCTGTAAAGAATTTCTCAAAAAATTTCTCTAATTTCCTACCACAATGTTCTTACACTTCAAAATATTTAGCATTGATATAACATCAAGTGAATCTTAATATCTTATCACATTAGAAAAATCTTACATTGACAGCAACTGCCTTTAATGCAATACTGGCTGCAGCAAGACTGGGTGAGCTAAGGCCTGCTTGTAGTGAATGTGCAAGAGCTCTCGCAATTCCAGTTTTGGCAAATCTTCGAGCATATCCATAAACCTGAATTTTGATAACTAATAACAATTATTTAGAGGAACCCTTTTTTCACAGTTCATGTATAGAGCAGGAACATTTCAATGCAAAAATAAATGTAACTAAGATAGGCTTTCTCAATCTTGACAGCTTAGGATTTGAAGCCATGAATCTACCTCAACCCAGCCTCACACAAGTTCCGCCACCAGCCAAAAATATGAAAATAAAATGTTGGTTTATACTCTTACTTAAACCATCAACATTTATTGACATGTTAACTATCATTTACAACTGCAGCAATAAACAAGACTTATGCATTTTATCTTAATCTTCACTTACTTGGGAAGCTACTACTCGATTGTCATCAGATGTTAACAGAACACATATAGTGTCATATAAACTTTGAACACTGGCATTTCTCTGTCTACTCATTACATCCAAAACTAGTTCGTCAATTTTCAATTCCATGTATGCTTCTTTGACCACTTCATTACCGGTTGCGGATGAAGCAACAACAGCAAAACCACAATTCAATATCTCCAGATCTTCAATGCCATCTTTTAAAATACCAACCACAGTTGCTGGTCCATCACTTTTCCTGAATGTTTCCGTACTTTGAACATCTGCTAGTGACAGCATGACATACATTACATAAAGCGACACTAACGATAATTAGATTATTCATATAGTTCAAGTTTCCTTACAACAATAATCTGACATGCATTCCTTATTATTAGGTGATTAAACTGTGACTACCAACACAAATTATCTTTAACAACTACCACTACATTCATTCAGTACCCTTCATATTAAGATAATATCTACATTGGGCACACAAGTCTCTCACGGTTTTGCTTTGAGCTTTACAACCCAAATCAAGGACTATAACCGTAGATATTCTCTGCTCTGGACACACAATCTCTCATGGGTTTGCATTGAGCTTTGCAACCCAAAACAAACCCGTGAGGGACTATGTGAGTAGATATCGTCTGCTTTGGTCACACAATCTCTCATAGCTTTGAGCTTTGCAACCCAAAACCCATGAGGGACAGACAATGTGTACAAAGAGGCCAATAGGTTTCAATTCTCATGATCAATAAAATAACAATCTTAAACCAATCAAAACATAAAACATGTTAACATTATATTCGAAACCATTTACCGTGAACAATCAACGCCATTGTTTTCAAACCGGAAACAAGAGCTGAATTGGATTGGGTCCGGATTCGAATCTTGCAACAAACTGAACAAACCAACTCCACCCCACCATTTTTAGTCGCAATCGCAGCATTTCCCGATTCATCACTGCCACACAACTCTATTATCTTATCAAACAACACAACGACTTCATTTAAGTCCTCATCGCCGATTCGATCCTTTGAATTTAAATCCAGCTGTTTCAATCTCTCTAAAGACTGAATTAAAGGGTTGTCACTTACACTATTCTCTCCTGGAACACACTTAACTATCCCTGTAACGAAAAAAATTCAATTTCGATTTTCATGTTGAAAAATGTAAGCAATCAAGTGTTTGTTTTGTAAGTTGCAAAAAGGATGATGTTATGGAAGTGACCTGAGAGATCGACGCCTTGAAGAGAGAGAGTCTGGATTGCATCTTGGAGGGCCTCGGTGGGGTCCATATCTAGGTCCTCCATGTTCTCTTTCACTAACTCGTCGAAGGCTTCCTGCGAGATCCCGCGAACAGCCTTTGGTGGGCCCATGTATATCTGCTAATGATGTGAACCGTCTGATCGATCGGAGGAGTACTGTCTTCCGGTGAGAGAGTGTATTATGAGCAATCACTGTTTTGAGAGGAGATCTGTTTTAAATTTGAAAATTGCTTTTCGTGTGTGTGGAGTGGACTGTGCGTCTTTTTTGGTAGAGCGGCAAATAGCCTGCGATGGACAATGGTTTTGTATTATGCTGTTCCACGTGTCACAACAACAAAATCTTCCTACCGAAAATACGACATATAACAACTTTAGATGGACACATGTACATTTTCATTTCTAGACAGATAACAACTTTAGATGGACACATGTACATTTTCATTTCTAGACAGATAAGATTGGTCTATTGATTTACCTTTTACACCTATATCGTATGGTTGTGGGTTCGAACATATCTTCAATGGCATGACACATGCCATGTGCACCGAAGAATTTCTAGTGTAAAAATTGTTTTTTAAGAACAAATTATCATTCAACTCACTACCATCCACAGTGATTTTACGGTAAAGGGGACTCATTTAATCTAACAATACAATAAAGAAGACTCATTTAATCTGGCAATATCTCCAAGTTCGAACCAATTAAACTTCAAAACAGAAACAAAAATCATCTTTGCTCTGCAGATATCAGTCAAGATCGACGGCATATCAACAAAATTAAAAATTGATTCTTTTTCTGATAAGCAAAATATATACATCATATAACAACATTACCACATCTAGAAGTTGTAGTTTTTGCGCTATGTACAGAAACACTCAGAACCACAATCAAACTCGGAATATTTTTAACATCCAAATGTTGTATGGTAACCGCTCTAATCATATCCTAACTCCAATCTGCCATCCGAAGTTTCGGTAATAAGTAAAGGCTCGAAAATGAAGCATAATAAGGTCCATCTACATATTTACAGTGTTTAAAAATGTCGTTATCAGATGAGATGAAAAGGTGTTGCTTGTGAACAAAGTTGCGGTTCATTCATCCAAAGGTTGGGCAGCAGCCAACTGTCTAACACGCTGGGTGAGTCGACGTCTGCGATACATGCCAACCAAACGAAGGATGATCACCAGAGAAATAGCAGTGTAATCAAACACTCTCACAATTCCCAGACTCCCTGTAGAAAAGCAGCCAAGACATGTCAGAATGGGCATAAAGAGTGCACCTACAGAGCGATAACCATCAATTAATCCTAAGCAACCACTATATAGATGTCATTGGGAAGAAAACAACCAATTTGATAATTCATCTTACTATTTAAGATCAAAATTTACAGAAAACTTTTTCAAATAAGATACGGTATGAATCCCCATGTTACCTGTTGGAATGAAGTTAAAAGGAGTGGCTGCATATAGTGTACTCAGAATCATCTGCAAATAAGAGAGAAAATTAGAGTTTCCGCAAAGGTCAAAGTCATCATGTCCATGATCAAACATGATATTACCGACCCATTATAACATAGGGGTAGTTTACAACTATGATAGAAATAATATTGATTACGATACAGAAAAGTCCCTTGAAAAAAAATTGCCTCCCATATATAATCTGATGTGTTGATGCGCATTACATAACCCCATTTGGTGAACCCGTTTAGTATTGCTAATGTGAGAAGCAGCTTTCTTGTTTCAATACTAAGTACCAACTAAACATGAAACCCTTATTTATAAGAATAAAACTGTTTAAAAAATAACAGTAACAATCAACAAATAGTTCATAAGGAATCCTCAAAGCATACTACTACTATAGTAAATTCTCTAGAAATGTGTAAAATTTCAGGCAAACTAAGGGGAGAATATGTAACATAATATCATAGAGAAACAAAATCCACCAGATACATCATCCATCAATATCCAATCCCTGCAGGAACACTTAACAATTAAAATAAAAGTTAAAGGCAGGAAGATATATACTGTCGTTGTCTAAAATTTGAATAAACTTAACTGCAAAAAGTCGCATCTCATGCAAGTAGGCATCATTCCTGTCAGGATCCATCATCTCTCCAAACATTCTCTTAATGAAGAGTGGCAACTCACGCACCTTCTGTTAAGAACACAATAAAAACAATGTTCATGCCGGCTTAAAAACAAAAACAATTATCTATAACATACTTGAAATATAAATTAAGTATAGAGTCTTGAAGCAAACAAGGCACTTAATTCGACAAACACCACTAGGTGTACTACAGTTCCCAAACCTCTTTCTTCAGCTTGACAGAAAAAGTTATGATACAAAGTTTAATATCATTATCCAGAACAATCCCTATAAAAACCACTTGCCTGGTTTATAAATGCAAAACCACCTTTTATCCAAGAACACAGTCGAAGTACTCAAAAGGAATATAAGAAAAAAAAATGTGCAAGGAAAATCTTCATAGAAACCTGGAATCAATGGACTTTCATGCACAAATGACATGACCAAAACCACATATTTGCATGGGTACTACTATAAGATAAGAAACTTTCAAGATAAATATTGGTAGATTTCGAAACCGAATGCCAGTAAGCATCTGCTAAGTAGTATACTAATATATATGAAGCATCTCTCAAAAACACATCGTTCTCAAAAGACCATTCGAACTAAAGCTGTTGTGTTTAAATATTTATTAACAATTAAAAAATTCTATACTTGAAAAATACCTGTACAAGGCCACGCGCACCTCCAACAAAAAGAAGGTTGTACCTCACAATATCTTTGAGAACGTCAGTAACCTCCTGTTCCTGTTTGTGGTGTAGTGAAGTTTCCGGTGTCAACCTATTAATGTAGCGACAGCACATGGGACACTTGCAAGGCTTAGATGCTGAAGAATAATTCCACACCTGCAAGATGCAATTGGCTGCACAAAAACAAACAGGAATCTTAAAAATAAGATTCATGCTCCAATATGTCATTACATGAACGAGAGGGCTATCGGTAAAGTGTTCCCGCAATGTATCTACAGGAATAGTTCATGCGAACTCAGTAATTTCAATTTTAAGAACTTACCAACAATATTAAGTTTATTTGTTACTTAAAAAATAACAATAAAAAAACCAAAGGAGCTTGAAGCAGCCCCCTTAGTTGTTTTATTATAAATACATGAAAAAAATTACAGCCAGCAAAAAAAAGTGAAAAACCAAAAAACATAAACAGCAAGGCCAAGGTTAAAACAACTGTCGCCTAAAACTCCATAAAAGTAGTAGTATAAAACAGCAATACCAAAAAAACTGAGTTAATAAGAAGTTAATATGATAATGTTGTAAACTCTTATGGATCAATGACAAACCTCCACACCATATATTTTTTACTCAGGTACTCCTCTAACTAGAGACCATTAAAAAGAGAATAAAATCAACCAGCTCAGAATAAAGAAGCAGCAGCTATATGAAAAAAAATCATTTATGGTAGTAGCAAACCAGTTACATGAGACATAGCCTAACTGCCTAAGACAAACCCCACAATAACAAAAATCCCATATCCCTTCGATAAACTTAGAATCCCACGTATTCCACAAGTCATAATAACAGTTACGTGAAGCATGCTGAGTTTATAATCAGTAAACTACTCCAGTTTTTTTGGTAGGTTGTAATATTCATAATTGTACAATCCCATATCCCTTCGGTAAACTAGAATCCCCACAAGTCATAATAATGGCTACATGAAGCATGCTGAATTTCTAATTAGTAAACTACTCCAGTTTTTATGGTAGGTCATAATATCCATAATTGAAACCCCAAAAACCTAGTAGCAACAGAAAAGGGTAAACTTGTTTAACACAAACATTAGCGGAAATAAAGACTAAACGAACAAAATACTTAGCTGTACATTGTCCTCCTCCTTAAATGTTCCATGTACAAATATTGTCAAAAGGTAAAACCCAGCTCAAAGAACAAGGATAAAAGTTCTTGATTATCATATTATAAACAGAATCACAGTCAGCTTTCTAAACCAAAAACAGCTTCGATTCAACATTTTCATCATCCGACAAGAAAAGCCATCTTCATGATTCAAGAAAATGTTGGGTTAAACCTACACGAATGAGTCCTAAACTACCCTTTTGTGAATAATAAAAACACACTGCCGAAATTGTTCTGTTGAAAACCAAAACTAGTTGCTCCTTTTTTGTTCCAGCATTATCTCAGCAACCAAAACATAAAATGTACACTAAACCCTAACATATGTACTGAACAAATAACATCAATAAATTTATATAAAAAAAAATTACAAAAAACAAACTCTTTTTTTTTTCTGTTTTTCCCCCTACACTTTCATTTTCTCTGCTAACAAAAAAAAAAAAACAAAACCAAAAAAAAAAAAAAAAAAAAAAACACAAACACCTTAAACGCAAGAACCAGAATGACTCTATCAATTTTCTCAGCAACCAAACAGGGAAAAAAAAAAGACTAAATAAACAAATAAAATAACCTAAATTCCAACAAATTATTTATTTATTAAAAAAAAAAAAAGGCGCGAAATGTTACCGCAATACCAGTGACCGCAATCGGCTTTACAAGGAACGGTAAAATCACCGAAGCAGATCGGGCAACAATCGTCTACAGGAGGAGCATCGTTGTCTTTGACGGTGTCGCCTTTTCCCTCTTCGACGCGATCTATTAGGTTTTCCATCTCCATTTCGGATTGTCTTCTTTCTCTCTCTCTCAAAAACGACGGAGTTTCAAGTTTCAAGCATTACTATTGGGTCTCTGCAAGTCGAAAGAATTCAATGCGTTTTTTCATTTCCTCTACTCTCCCTCTCGGAAGAGATATTCATTTTTACTTTTTCTTTTTTTGTCTTTTCCTTCAGACAATCCTACAAAATCGGTGACGTTTTTTTTTTTCTTTTAAACTTTATATGTATTAATGGGTCACGACCTCACGGGTAAAAATCAGAAGGCTACTCGAGGGTAAAAGTAAAAATGGCTAGTCGGATTCTACGATATTTTTTCTTTTAGCTTGGCTCATTAGTCCTTTTGTTGTCTTCATTGAATTACTGATTTTTTTTTTTAAATTATAAATAAATTCAACTTTTATCGCTAAACTGTTGAATAAAATTAAGAAGATAATTTCAATTAATCGTTAAAAAATATAATTCATTGGTTGCCTTGGTGGTCCAAGGCTTTGGATGAATATCTCAAGTTCTTGATTCTACTCTTGACAATTACATTGTGGTCAACCATCAGGGCACTAGCTCAGCTGGGGGAAGGACGGGCTTGGGGCACGGGTAACTCCCACGTCAGCAGTTCGAATCCTACCCAGGCGAAAGCGAGTTCTGATTTACCCGTTTACATCTTTGTGTAGCTGGGGGTGTAGGCCGAGGTTTCCTATCTGTCCTACTCTATAACATCCAATAAATATACCGTTAAAACCAACAAGTTGGCTATAGGTGTGTTACGTAGTTGAGAAGGACAAGCGGATGAGTGACTGGACGAAGTCCGAGATCCTTGATACAAAAAAAAATAAAAGAATCATTTATCTCAATTTGGGTGTGTAAAAAAAAATAGAAATAAAAAAACAAACATTTGAGAGGGATCAAATCATTATTGAGTAAGTCATATCTTAATCCATTCGGTAGTGTATCTCCCTCTCACGTCAAAAGTGAAGGGTTCAAGTTTTACCATGCGCATTTTATAAGTATTTGTGAGAAATTTTCTTTTAATTTATTGGAGTATAAATCAAAGAACCAAAAAAATCTTCTATACACCCAGTTTATTGCACGTTAACAATTTATCATACGATATGACATGATATAGAGACATCTCTTTATAAATTTTTTTAGGTCTCAAGGATTGAATGAATGAATGTGTAGACATTGAATTCAGAGCCGGCCCTGGGTCGGGGCTACAGAGGCGCCGGCCCAGGGCCCATGATTTTGAGTGCCTTTAGTTACATGAAATCAATACATGTGATGAGTTAAAAAAGGGTCTGTGATGAGTTTAAATACATGTGATAAAAGCCCAAACATTAATAAAATTCTCGGGCAATGGGCTGTGGGCACCAGACAATAAAACAACTTAGAATTGCTAAATACCATTGCCAATTTCACTTACCAATTTCAATCGCTGTTGTAGTCATGACACTTGTCCACTTTGACTTTCCTAGACTAGCAAGCCACAAATCATAATAAATGCTCATCATTTTCAATTAATTTACCAAAAAACCAGATTACATTAACCTCCCTCTTACAGTCTTACTATTTAGTATTATTTATGAAGCTGCCATGTGTAAAATCTTTTTCCCATGGCCTACAGTCCTACACTAATTTTTTCTACCAAGTAGTCGATTCTTTAATTTAAAACTCTATGGCCATGCTTGTTATATGAAATAAGATGAGATAGGTTTAAAAACAGTTAATTTATTTAAAAACAATTTAATATTATATTAATCAATTTCACAATGTATTAAATATTGATAAAATTATTTTTTATCCAATCTCATACTACACTAAACAAGAAATAAGATTATTTTAATCTAATCATGTACAACACTAAACATAGCGCATCAATAATTTAAAAAACAAAATTGATTTGTGACTAATATTTTAATGTTGTAAAGGTTTTTAAGATATAACATTCTCATGCGTTGTACACTATTCTTTTATTCTTAATTTAAAAGTTTTATGGAATTTACTAAAAATATAAATAAATAATATATCTAATGAGGGAGGCATATAGTTTAATGCTTCTATCAAATTCATAAAAGTGAGTAGTAAAAAGTAGCAATAGTGTAGAAGAGTTTTGAATATGTCAGTTTTGTAAATAACATATAAGAAAAGGGTAATGTTATAAGCAGCTGTCTGGTTTTTTGGTAAACTAAATGAAAATGCCTTCTTATAACAATGTTATAAAGGACTGCCACTTTCAAATGTTGCTATAGAACATTTGAAGGGGGCTATTTTTTACATTTTCATCATTTTCGCCTCGGACCTCAATAATGTCAGGACCGGCTCTGACATTGATGAGTGACATAAGTATATGTGTACATTATTTTTATGTATAATATAATTTTATTGGATATTTGGATCGATGACAAAACATTTGATGTCATGTCTACGTTAGGTGCATGTGTTTTATGGTTGCATGTCTTTGTCATTATTAATTAAAAATAAATAATAAAAAATAGGAAATTTAATCCCATATATATATATAAGAGAAAACATTAAACTTTTGTTAGTAACTTTTGAAACTTTAATTGTTAATAACCACTTTTTAAAAAATATTTCAGTGTATGTCCATCAATTATCAGAGTACCCCTGAAAATAGTTTTTTTTTTTAAACCTCGAAGCAAACTTGAAATCATTCCTAAATTGAAATATCCAAACTTGAAATCATGTCTAAATTGAAATGTCCAAACTTGAAATCTAGACTAAATTGAAACTAGACTGAGGTTTTTTTTTTTTTTTTTCCATTTTTTTTCTTCGTCTTCTTCTTACCCAAATTCAAATTAGGTTTAGGTTTTTTGTTCCTCTTTTGTTTTGCAGACCAAATCGCTGGCGACCGCGAAGCACCAAGCCGTCGGACATCATTGCCCGGTCGTCACCCATCGCCGGTCGCTGGTTGTGAAGGTCGCTGTCGTGAAAGTCGTGAAGCTTTCGTTCATGTGAAGTTGTCGTGAAGGTCGCTGGTCGCTGCTGGTCGCTGGTAGCTGGTTCGTGAAGGTCGTGCAACCTCGGCGACGACTTCCGGCGGTGGATGACTCCCTCCGACGATGGGCGACGGCACCGAGAGGAGAAAAGAGAGAGAGGATTGGGAGAGAGAGAGAGAGAGAGAGAGAGAGCAGAGGAGAGAGAAGGAGAGAGAGTGTTTTGGGGAGCTTTTTATATGAGAGTTTTTCAATAATTTCTCAAAAAAATGGTTATTAACAATTAAAATTTTGTTTTTTGTTAAAAACGAATTTTCCATAATATATGTGGTCATTTTTTACAATTTCTACTATATATAAACACATTGAAGAGGGAATTCACCTTTATTTTAATTTAACCTTATAGAAGACTTGAACTTGAATCTTCTATCAAGCTTAAAATAAATTGAACAGGGGCGTAGTTCAGCTAGTAGATGGACGAACTTGGGGCTTGGGCAAATGACTCCCAGGTCAACGGCTTGAATCCTACCAATGACGAAAGCTTTCAAAAAAATACATGGTCCCGAATTAATAGATATTATAAAAATAAAAATAAAAATAAAAAAATTGAACATAAAATTCAATGGACAGAAAGAGAAAGTCGCAAAGGCAATTGAGAATTGAGTAGTCAAATTACATATAATTATCAAATAAAAACAAGAATGGACCAATGGCCCATTGCCTTGGTGGTTGGAGCCTCCCATTGGGTGCTCCACCACCAAGGTTCAATCCTTGGCCTTGCTATGTATATATATACATTATTTGTCCCACCTTGTGTGGGTACTCTCTCCCCTATTGTGGGAGCAGAGTTCCGGGCCGTGATTTGGAGTCTAATCTCGCTGGTCCCGGTAGTTGTTGTATCTTCAAAAAAAAAAAAAAAAAAAAACAATTTTTGTTTGTCATATTAATTTGTTGTTTATATTAATACAATTGTTTGTACAAATATCTCAATGTTGTGTATAAAGAATAATATTAGTAATTTTATATTGTATAAAATTAAATAATAATTTCATATATTCATAACTTTCAGTAAGTAATTTATAAATAGAATTTCAACGATTTAAAACATCACGAGAAAATCTAACGAAACGTCTATCATTTGATTTATAAAATTTTGACCATGCTTTTATTACAAAAGCATGATTCCACAAATAATGAAGAGCGTCTTGAATAAGTTTAATAAATTTTTGAAGAACCTATAATCCACTTTGAACACATAAATTTAAAACATGGCAATTACATCTTTGATGAAAAAATCTACCACCAAAATAAAAATTGCATAAATCACATAAAAAGGAATAGGTGTGATATTGTTGGAAGCATTATCAAAACCAGTAGCAAAAATTTTGTTCACAATATTGTACTCTTCAAAAATAATTTTAAGCATTCTATAAATATTATCAGAAGTATGCGCATCATTAAAAACTCTAAATGCAAAAATTCTTTTTTGCATTATCCATATAACGGCAAGTGACACCTAAGTATTAATGCACCATCCAATAGTCACTTCATATGTTGGCACATATGAAAACACGACTTTTATAATGATTAAAAAAAATTACAATTTTTATTTTTATTTTTTTTATAAATATCATAAAATGTACGTGTGAGAGTAGTTATAGGAACACGACATGTAACGGAATTTAATGCTTGTTGACAATAATTAATAAAACCAACTTTTTCACCAAAACTAAATGGTAAGTATTCAACGACAACTATTCTAGCTAGCTAATTGTTCTCTATTATTTACATCACTATATTTAAATAATTAATGGATAGGGGTAGCGTACCTGGAAATTTGGTTTTGTGAACGCCCTCTGGCCTCTTCGGTTGGATACTTGGTCATTATATGCTTCTAATATGTGTCGTATCCTCCAGCTTTAGACCTCTTAAATTCTCTGGGCAATAATTGCAAACCACTACATAGCTTCCATCGTCTTTAGTACTTTTCTTCATATGGATTACGAAGAGATCGGATTTGCGCTGCTTCTCTCTTCATCGGGTGCTTCAAAAGTTGGAGGGGGATCAGGCATATTTTGTGATTGGCTTTCATATAGTAGGGGGTGGAATTGGGCTTGGAAATTGTTAGAGGGGGATTAGGAGGGTTTGTGGATTAAAGATAGGCTTGTTATTGTAGGAACTCATGATAAACGATGTCATCATAACCGACATCATCTCGCATAGGATCCTTACCTTTTGCTGGAAGACCTTGAACATTCTCCACTTGCCAATGAAAAAATTAAACTGAAAAATTTGTTGAAAATAAACGTTAACAAATGGATGGAAATAAAATTGAAAAATTTGTTGGAAATGAATTTGAATTGAGTAAAAAAAAATGTAATTGCAATAAAAAAATATTGAATAATTGAGAAAGAGATGGGTAATTGAGATTTGAGAGAGAATTAGAGTGACAAGAAATGAAATGAGAGGGAGGATATTTATAGGAATTGGGAAAAGGGTTTTAAATTTTTTTTTTTTAAAAATAGTTTTCTTAAAAAATTCACCGTTGTGACCGTTGTGGCCCAACGGTCCACTAAATCTTAAAAAAAAAAAAAAAAAAAAAAAAAACAAACAAACAAACAATTAGTGGAACCATCAGTTCCAAACCAGCTTGAACTATTTGTTCTAGAGTGGTGCTACCAAAAAGTGAACTAGAATCGAAAAATCCGGTTCTAGTGTGGTTTTTTAAGCCACGGTTCTTATTCGAACCGCCGGTTCGAACCGGGCTGTGGTCATCTCTACTCATTAGTCCTTACTGTCTTCATTGAATTACTGATTTTTTTAAAAAAAAAAAGATTAAACAAAATTAGATTCAACCTATTTGGATTAATTTTAATCAAATTCACACGTCAGCACGAAACCCGAATTTCTAGGAGCTAAAGGGTTCATTTGTTTTTTTATCTAAAGACTGAACAGTCCTGAATTTTACTAAAGACTGAACAGTGATTGAAACCAGAATTTGAATGACATATATGTTTGTTTTTATCTTAATAGAATGTCAACTTTTTTTTTTTTTTTTTTTTTTAATATTAAATGATTTTAAAATAGGTAATTAGACATTTATACCCTTATTACTATTAATTGTTATGTATTTTCAATTTTTCATTTTATATGATATGAACAACTAAATCAAAATAATTTAACAAATTCTAAACCATTTTTATGTACTGATTATAAGATATTATTAATGATTAAGATATGATAAATAATTGTTTTTTTATAAAAAAAATATGATAAATAATGATTTATAAATGGTTTTGATTTTGCAATATATATATATATATATATGTATGTATAATTGGAGGTTCAACAATGGTGTTGAAAGTGACAATGTGATTAATGTTTTTGTTAAGCTTATCATTAGTAATCTGTTAAAAGAAATAAATTTATATACTATAAAATTATGATAAAATTGGAAATATATTATTTTTAGGAGGATAATCATGGGAAAAAAAAAATTAAATGCAATACAATGATTTAGAATTAAGTTAAAAGTCATGATTTATTACTTTTTATTTTAAGTTGTTTTTTTGGTATTTTTAAAGTTATTTGACCACTTAAAAAACAAACAAAACAACTTAATAAATTCAATTCAGACCTATTAAGTTTTAAGTGGAAAAAGTAAACGACCCCTAAATACTCTCGTCAATCCAATGAATTGTAAATAGCCAAATAAGATGGAAGCAGCTCACCCATTAAAATAGCTGCTCGTCGGGTACTAGTTGAAAATATAAGTTGACCCGAACTTACCCATTGCGAGTAACAAAGCATCATAAATGATACAAGATTTAGGAATCTCCTTCATAAAGTCCGACCTCATATTGGGCAAACCAATCACTTACAATCTGGTGGTTAAAAAATCCTACAATAAATACAAATATTTGAAGGAAGATCTCACAGGGAATAAAGATCACAACGCAATAAGAATTCAAGGATTTGATTCTCCACAAATCACTCAATTCACCAGAGATCTCGTTGAGATACGGTCTTTCCTGGGATCTCGCCCAATAATGTCTCATACTTGCACAGCATGGATTAGGGCAACATCTTAACCCCTATATAAGTACATGTATTAAGGCAAGATAGAGGGAGAAAAAATTCTGAAGTTATTCATCTCTTATAACTGTAATCTTATTTTCATAGTGAAGAATCTTTTTCTCTATCATTCATAACGACCGTGGTTTTTCCATTCATCAAGGGTTTCCATGTAAAAAATACTTGCACCATTTACATTTCCGCAATCTTTTATCTCTATCTCTTTATTCATTTCAATTACACACATATCAGGTAGGTGACTTGACTTGTTGCACTTTGCGATCTACCTAGACATTGATCTGCATACGTGTCACCGTTGATTAGATTTCTTAGAAATCGACATCAACACAACTTTTACCGTTAGAAATGTTGAATAAAATTATGAAAATAATTTCAATTACTCATCCAAAAATTATAATTCATTTGTATTAATATAAAATTCATTGATCTCGATTTGGGTGTGTAAAAAAATTGAAAATAAAAACATAAACATTTGATGAGGGTCAAATCTATACATAGCTAATCACATATCGTACATGTATATGGTAGTGCACATCTCTTTCACATTAATATATTGGTATACATGGTAGGGAACCTCCCTTCACATTAATAATGAGGGGTTCGAGTTTCACCGTACACATCTTACAAGTATTCGCGGAGAATTTTCTTAAATCTTCTATACACTAGGTCCATTGCACGGTAACGATTTATCATAGCATATGATGTTAATTACCAATTATTTTTGTTTTATTTTGTCATCTAACGTGATATAGTGATATAGAGACATCTCTTTAGATTTTTTTATTTTTTTTTTAGATAATTTTTTTAAAGAAGACTGAATGAATGAATGAATGTGTATACATTAATGAGTGGGGCTTGGTTAATATACCCATATTAGTATGATAGCACCAAAATCTAATTACCATTTAAAGTTTAATCTGGAAATCACTCTAAATTTTGGGAACAACTATCACATTAAAATCAACCAAAAAGTGGTTCCCAATTTTTGGTTCTACAATACCCATATAGGTACAGTAGCCGGACCCGAAGAGTAACATTAGTATATGTGTACATTATTTTTATGTATAATATAATCTCTCTCTATATATATATATATTGAAGTGGGAATTCACCTGCATTTTAATTTAACCTTATAGAAGACTTGAATCTTCTGTCAAGCTTAAAATAAATTGAACATACTTGAACAGAGAGAGAAAATCGCAAAGGCAATTGAGATTTGAGACTTGAGTAGTCAAATTACATATAATTATCAAATAAAAAAGAATGCAAACTAACAAATTAATATGACTTAATTTGTACCAATACAATACTTTAGACTCATCCACTAAAAATAAAAACTTGATGATCATTTGAAAAGAAAGAAAGAAAACCAAATGCAGCTCTCTCACAAAATTATTTGCTCAAACATGATAAAACCAAAGACAAAACATATATAATTTAATCTACTACATATCACTGCATCTTCCCAGGCCATGGCTCAGCATGCTCTGCATGTTTGTTAGTAATGCCAACGGCGGAGCATCGGCATCACGAAGAACTTCATCCCGCCATCTCTGCAGTGAATTCCCTCATGTTCCCCGCAAGCGAAGTAGTAAGGTTTCCACTTCTTCAACACGAATTTGAACCCCTCCCCGCTGCCTTGCGTGGTGGTTGCGATCAACTTGGCTTTTGACAAGTCGCATGTAAGATAACTCCACATGTTCGGTAACAAGTAAACGCTGTGTTTAAACGGGGATTTGCTTGGTGGATCATACTTGAACACTGCAAACATGCATATATCATATTAACATTAAGTTAAATATTTTGCTGATTTTCACACCAGAGAATGACTATGAATATCTAAGTTATATAATACATATTCAAATGTAGAATTAAAAAAAAAAAAAGTGAACTGACCGAGAACATCATTGACGTAGAAGGGGTTGTTTTGGAAAGCCCAGGCACTGTAATTGAAGCCATAATGCCAATGGTCTGATCCACCAACAATGATCTTGTTGGGTTCATTTGTGTTATTGAGGCTGTGGGAGTCATTTCTAGGTCCCCATGGCCAGTGAGTAGTGTAGTTGAACCCGCCACCATAGTACCAATCTCTGTTAGCCACACTAACTGTGACCAACATTGAAGCAGCAGCCACAATCAAAATCAATGATCTATCTGCAGAAACACCGAACCCGGCCATCTCTGCAAAACTTGATCAAGAATTGAACAAGAGATATAGTGAAATTGTGAAGTTTATAATAAAAAACAGAGTGTTTGTGATAGGCTTCAATGAAGCTTTTTACAGACGAAATTGGAGTCTTGCTCCTATATTGAAAAATGACTTTCTGAGTAATAATTGCAATTGTCAGAGACACATATTTATACTAATCAAAGTTCTCTAGAAGCTTCCAATAACTAATTCTTCCTTGAATCACGGTGACCCAACTATTTCTCCAGCTTAGCAACACAATCTGGAGGCCAAAGATAGTTTGTTATTTTTGGCGCCAAATTCTATTTTGCTCAGAATTCAGTTGAGAAGTTTGTTTCTTGTTTGAGCTGGAATCAGGTCTTGGTGGGATTGTGTAGGACTGTAGGTGTTATTCATGCTTCTAGAAGACCAGCAGCAGTGTGGTTGTGATCTAAGAGTCATACTCTTGTGAGCCACTTGATCACTTTGTTCCATAGCTGAAGCATACACAGAGTCGGTCCTGACATTATCGAGGCCTAGGGTGAAAATGGCGAAAATTTAAAAAATAAGCCCCTTCAAATGTTCTTTAGCGACATTCTATAGCAACATTTGAATGGGGTAGTCCCTTATAACATTGTTATAAGGGGGCATTTTCATTTAGTTTACCAAAAAACCAGACAGCTACTTATAACATTACTCTTTTCTTATATGTTATTTACGAAACTGACATATTCAAAACTCTTCTCCACCATTGCTACTTTTTACTACTCTCTTTTATGAATTTGATAGGAGCATTAAACTATATGCCTCCCTCATTAGATATATTATTTATTTTTATTTTTAGTAAAATCAATAAAACTTTTAAATTAAGAATAAAAGAATAGTGTACAATGCATGAGAATGTTATATCTTAAAAACCTTTACGACATTAAAATGTAAGTCACAAATCAATTTTGTTTTTTAAATTATTGATGTGCTATGTTTAGTGTTGTACATGATTAGATTAAAATAATCTTGTTTCTTGTTTGGTGTGGTATGAGATTGGATAAAAAATAATTTTATCAATATTTAATACTTTGTGAAATTGATTAATATTGTATTAAATTATTTTTAAATAAATTAATTGTTTTTAAACCTATCTCATCTCATCTCATTTCATACAACAAGCATGACCATAGAGTTTTAAATTAAAGAATCGACTACTTGGTAGAAAAAATTAGTGTACAACTGTAGGCCATGGGAAAAAGATTTTACACATGGCAGCTTCATAAATAATACTAAATAGTAAGACTGTAAGAGGGAGGTTAATGTAATTTGGTTTTTTGGTAAATTAATTGAAAATGATGAGCATTTATTATGATTTGTGGCTTGCCGGTTTGGGAAAGTCAAAGTGGACAAATGTCATGACTACAACAGCGATTGAAATTGGCGATGGTATTTAGCAATTCTCATATGTTTTATTGTCTTGTGCCCACAACCCAATGCCCGAGAATTTTATTAATGTTTGGGTTTTTATCACATGTATTTAAACTCATCACATACCATTTTTTAACTCATCACATGCACTGATTTCATGTAACTAAAGGCCCTCAAAATCATGGGCCATGGGCCGGCACCCCTGGAGTCCCGGCCCAGGGCGAGCTCTAAGCATACATATTAGTATGATTCATAGAAATGATCAAGGCTATGAAGAAGAAATAGCAAGTGAGAATATAAAATGTTAATGTTGGGGGTGAGAGGACATGACTGCATTTGGTTGTTATTTATAGTGGAGGGTGCAAGAGCAAGACTGCCAAATTGACCTTTTTTGAAACTAGGGTTGCACATTGGGAAAATGAGGATGTATATAGGTCCCCCACCCCCATCCCCAACCCTAGTTCTCAATTTTCTCTGTTTTTCCATGTTTTCCCCTGTTTCCCTATTTCCCTATTTCCCCATTTCTGTACACATCTTACAAGTATTCACAGAGAATTTTCTTAAACCTTCTATACACCAGGTCCATTGCACGGTAACGATTTATCATACCATATGATGTTAATTACCAATTATTTTTGTTTTATTATGTCATCTAACGTGATATATTGATATAGAGACATCTCTTTAGATATATTTTTTTGGGGTAATTACTCTGGTGGCCATCGACTTATGCCACCACTATCAAAATGGCCACTAGATGGGGAATTGGTTTAGAAATGACTATTTTTGGCAAATAATGTTACACTAGTGACCATTCCGTTACAACACCGTTAACTTTCTAAGAATGTTACACTAATGGCCATCAATTTGTTCACTTGGTATCAAAATGATCATTATAATCATTTTTCTCCAAAATTACTCTAGTGGTCATCCATTTGGTCAATTGGTATCAAAATGAACATTATAATTGTCCTACTTTTTCTAAAACATGTGTATTGACCATCCATTTGGTTAATTGGTATCAAAACAATCATTATATATACAACTATATTCTATTATAAAAATAGAGTAAGCAATCATTAAAAATAAAATTTCATTCAATAGAGAAAATGAATTCTAGAAAATGAAGAATTCATTTGATTCAATATAATTTCAATCTCATACACATCAAATGCTACTTGCCAAACTGCACAAGTATACCAAAATCCCCTACACAAGTATACCTACTTATTCCTTTTAATCTGAACATTGTTCAAAAACCATACCCGGTTGCACCATATTTAAAACCACACAAAAGTTTGCCAACCAAATTTCATGGTACCTAAAATAGCTACCAACTTTAACAAAAGGCAGTGCACTTTAACAAAAAACATTGCCAATTTCAGTTCAACTTAAAAAGGAAAAAAAAAAAAAAAAACCAATAAATGTCTTCATTTCAATTGGAATTCTTATTCATCTTTGATCCAATTGAATTAGATGTAGTAGAGTAATTTTGGAGAAAAATTATAATGGTCATTTTAATACCAATTGATTAAATGAACAGCCAGTAGAGAAATTTTGGAGAAAAATGATTATAAGGGTCATTTTGATATCAAGTGAACAAACTGATGACCATTAGTGTAACATTCTTAGAAAAAATTAACGGTGTTATAATGGAATGGTCATTAGTGTAACATTATTTGTAAAAAATGGTCATTTAAACTAATTCCCCATCTGGTGGCCATTTTGATAGTGGTGGCATAAGTCGATGCTTGTTATATGAAATGAGATGAGATAGGTTTAAAAATAGTTAATTTATTTAAAAATAATTTAATATTATATTAATCAATTTCACAATGTATTAAATATTGATAAAATTATTTTTTATCCAATCACATACTACATCAAACAAGAAACAAGATTATTTTAATCTAATCATATGCAACACTAAACATAGCACATCAATAATTTAAAAAACAAAATTGATTTGTGACTAATATTTTAATGTCGTAAAGGTTTTTAAGATATAACATTCTCATGCGTTGTACACTATTCTTTTATTCTTAATTTAAAAGTTTTATGGATTTTACTAAAAATAAAAATAAATAATATATCTAATGAGGGAGGAATATAGTTTAATGCTCCTATTAAATTCATAAAAGTGAGTAGTAAAAAGTAGCAATGGTGTAGAAGAGTTTTGAATATGTCAGTTTCGTAAATAACATATAAGGAAAGGGTAATGTTATAAGTAGCTATTTGATTTTTTGGTAAATTAAATGAAAATGCCTTCTTATAACAATGTTATAAAGGACTGCCACTTTCAGATGTTGCTATAGAACATTTGAAGGGGGCCTATTTTTTACATTTTCGTCATTTTCGCCCCGGACCTCAATAATGTCAGGACCAACTCTGACATTGATGAGTGACATAAGTATATGTGTATATTATTTTTATGTATAATATAATTTTATTGGATATTTGAATCGATGACAAAACATTTGATGTCATGTCTACGTTAGGTGCATGTGTTTTATGGTTGCATGTCTTTGTCATTATTAATTAAAAATTAAAAAAAAAATAGGAAATTTAATCCCATATATATATATATATGAGAGAAAACCAAAACTAACCACTTGAAACATTAAACTTTTGTTAGTAACCACTTTTGAAACTTTAATTGTTAATAACCACTTTTTAAAAAATATTCAGTGTATGTCCATCAATTACCAGAGTACCCCTGAAAATAGTTTTTTTTTTTTTTTTAAACCTCGAAGCAAACTTGAAATCATACCTAAATTGAAATGTACAAACTTGAAATCTAGACTAAATTGAAATTAGGTTGAGGTTTTTTTATTTATTTATTTTTTTCCATTTTTCTTCTTCGTCTTCTTCTTACCCAAATTCAAATTAGGTTTAGATTTTTTGTTCCTCTTTTATTTTGCAGACCAAATCGCAGATGACCACGAAGCACCAAGCCGCCGAACGTCATTGCCCGGTCGTCGCCCATCGCCGGTCGTTGGTCGTGAAGGTCACTATCGTGAAGGTCGTGAAGCTTTCATTCACATGAAGCTATCGTGAAGGTTGTTGGTTGTTGGTCGTTGGTTCATGAAGGTTGTGCGACCTCGGCGACAACTTCCGGCGGTGGATGACGCCCTCCGACGATGGGCGACAGCACCGAGAGGAGAAAAGAGAGAGAGGATCGGGAGAGAGAGAGAGAGAGAGCAGAGGAAAGAGAAGGAGAAAGAGAGAAAAAAAGGAGAGAGAGTGTTTTAGGGAAGTTTTTATATGAGAGTTTTTTAGTAATTTCTCAAAAAAGTGGTTATTAACAATTAAAATTTTGTTTGTGGTTAAAAATGAATTTTCAATAATATATGTGGTCATTTTTTACAATTTCTACTATATATATACACATTTTAATTTAACCTTATAGAAGACTTGAACTTGAATCTTCTATCAAGCTTAAAATAAATTGAACATGGGCGTAGTTCAGCTGGTAGATGGACGAGCTTGGAGCTTGGAGCTTGGGTAAATGACTCTCAGGTTAGTGGCTCGAATCTTACCAATGACGAAAGCTTTCAAAAAATATCTGGTCCCGAATTAATAGATATTATAAATAAATAAAAAAATTGAACATAAAATTCAATGGACAGAAAGAGAAAGTCGCAAAGGCAATTGAGAATTGAGTAGTCAAATTACATATAATTATCAAATAAAAACAAGAATGCAAACAACAAATTAATATGACGTAATACGTCATATTAATTTGTTGTTTATATTAATACAATTTTTTGTACAAATATCTCAATGTTGTGTATAAAGAATAATATTAGTAACTTTATATTGTATAAAATTAAAAAATAATTTCATATATTCATAACTTTCAGCAAGTAATTTATAAATAGAATTTCAACGAGTTAAAACATCACGAGAAAATCTAACGAAATGTCTACCATTTGATTTATAAAATTTTGACCATGTTTTTATTACAAAAGCATGATTCCAAAAATAATGAAAAGCATCTTGAATAAGTTTAATAAATTTTTGAAGAACCTATAATCCACTTTGAACACATAAATTTAAAACATGGCAATCACATCTTTGATGAAAAAATCTACCACCAAAATAAAAATTGCATAAATCACATAAAAAGGAATAGGTGTGATATTGTTGGAAGCATTATCAAAACCAATAACAAAAATTTTGTTCTCAATATTATACTCTTCAAAAATAATTTTAAGCATTCTATAAATATTATCAGAAGTATGCACATCATTAAAAATTCTAAATGCAAAAATTCTTTTTTGCATTGTCCATGCATTATCCATATAACGGCAAGTGACACCTAAGTATTAATACACCATCCAATAGTCACTTCATATGTCGACACATATGAAAACACAACTTTTATAATTATTAAAAAAAATTACAAATTTTTTATTTTTATTTTTTTTATAAATATCATAAAGTGTACGTGTGAGAGTGGTTCTAGGAACATGACATGCAACGGAATTTAATGCTTGTTGACAATAATTAATAAAACCAACTTTTTCACCAAAACTAAATGGTAAGTATTCAACAACAACTATTCTAGCTAGCTAATTGTTCTCTATTATTTACATCACTATATTTAAATAATTAATGGATAGGGGTAGTGTACCTGGAAATTTGGTTTTGTGAACGCCTTCTGGCCTCTTCGGTTGGATACTTGGTCATTATATGCTTCTGATATGTGTCGTATCCTCCATATTTAGACCACTTAAATTCTCTGGGCAATAATTGCAAACCACTACATAGCTTCCATCATCTTTAGTACTTTTCTTCATATGGATTACGAAGAGATCAGATTTGTGCTACTTCTCTCTTCATCAGGTGCTTCAAAAGTTGGAGGGGGATCGGGCATATTTTGTGATTGGCTTTCACAGTAGGGGTGGAATTGGGCTTGGAAATTGTTAGAGGGGGATTAGGAGGGTTTGTGAATTCAAGATAGGCTTGTTGTTATAGGGACTCATGATAAACAATGTCGTCATAACCGACATCATCTCGCATAGGATCCTTACCTTTTCTTAGAAGACCTTGAACATTGTCCACTTGCCAATGAAAAAATTAAACTGAAAAATTTGTTGAAAATAAATGTTAACAAATGGATGGAAATAAAATTGAAAAATTTGTTGGAAATGAATTTGAATTGAGTAAAAAAAGAATGTAATTGGAATAAAAATATATTGAATAATTGAGAAAGAGATGGGTAATTGAGATTTGAGAGAGAATTTGAGTAAGAAGAAATGAAATGAGAGGGAGGATATATATAGGAATTGGGAGAAGGGTTTTAATTTTTTTTTTTTTAAATAGTTTTTTTAAAAAATTCACTGCTGTGACCGTTGTGGCCCAACGGTCACTAAATCTTAAAAATAATAATAATAATAATAAATAAATAAATAAATAAAATTAGTGGAACCCTCAGTTCCAAACTAGCTTGAACTATCTGTTCTAGAGCGGTGCTACCAAAAAGTGAATTGGAATCGAAAAATCCGATTCTAGTGTGGTTTTTTAAGCCATGGTTCTTATTTGAACTGCTGGTTCGAACTTGACTGTGGTCAACTCTACTCATTAGTCCTTACTATCTTCATTGAATTACTGATTTTTTTTTTTTAAAGATAAAAAAAAATTAGATTCAACCTATTTGGATTAATTTTAATCAAATTCACATGTCAGCACGAAACCCGGATTTTTAGGAGTTAAAGGGTTCGTTTGTTTTTTTATCTGAAGATTGAACAGTCAAGAATTTTATTAAAGACTGAACTGTGATTGAAACCAGAATTTGAATGACATGTTTGTTTTTATCTGAATAGAATGTCAATTTATTTGTTTTTTTTTAAGAGTAAATGATTTAAAAATAGGTAATTAGACATTTATACCCTTATTACTATTAATTGTTATGTATTTTCAATTTTTCATTTTATATGATACGAACAACTAAATAAAAATAATTTAACAAATTCTAAACCATTTTTATGTAATAATTATAAGATATTATTAATGATTAAGATATGATAAATAATTATTTTTTTATAAAAGAAATATGATAAATAATGATTTATAAATGGTTTTGATTTTGCAATATATATATATATATATATGTATGTATGTATGTATAATTGGAGGTTCAACAATGGTGTTGAAAGTGACAATGTGATTAATGTTTTTGTTAAGCTTATCATTAGTAATCTGTTAAAAGAAATAAATTTATATACTATAAAATTATGATAAAATTGAAAATATATTATTTTTATGAGGATAATCATGGAAAAAAAAATATATTAAATGCAATACAATGATTTAGAATTAAGTTAAAAGTCATGATTTGTTACTTTTTATTTTAAGTTGTTTTTTTGGTATTTTTAAAGTTATTTGACCACTTAAAAAACAAACAAAAAACCTTAATAAATTCAATTCAAACCCATTAAGTTTTAAGTTGAAAAAATAAACGCCCCCTAAATGCTCGCGTCAATCCAATGAATTGTAAATAGCCAATATAAGATGGAAGCAACTCGCCCATTAAAATAGCTGCTCTCCGGGTACTAATCGAAAAGGTAAGTTGACCGGAACTCACCCATTGCGAGTAACGAAGCATCATAAATGATACAAGATTTAGGAATATCCTTCATAAAGTTCGACCTCATATTGGGCAAACCGATCACTTACAATCCGATGGTTAAAAAATCCTGCAATAAATACAAATATTTGAAGGAAGATCTCACAGGGAATAAAGATCACAACGCAATAAGAATTCAAGGATTTGATTCTCCACAAATCACTCGATACGCCAGAGATCTCGTCGAGATACGGTCTTTCCTAGGATCTCACCCAATAATGTCTCATACTTGCACAGCAAGGATTAGGGCAACATCTTAACCCCTATATAAGTACATGTATTAAAGCAAGATAGGAGGGAGAAAAAATTCTGAAGTTATTCATCTCTTATACCTGTAATCTTATTTTCATAGTGAAGAATCTTTTTCTCTATCATTCATAACGACCGTGGTTTTTCCATTCATCAAGGGTTTCCATGTAAAAATACTTGCATCATTTACATTTCCGCAATCTTTTATCTCTATCTCTTTATTCATTTCAATTACACACATATCAGGTAGGTGACTTGACTTGTTGCACTTTGCGATCTACCTAGACATTGATCTGCATACGTGTCACCGTTGATTAGATTTCTTAGAAATCGACATCAACACAACTTTTACCGTTAGAAATGTTGAATAAAATTATGAAAATAATTTCAATTACTCATCCAAAAATTATAATTCATTTGTATTAATATAAAATTCATTTATCTCGATTTGGGTGTGTAAAAAAATTGAAAATAAAAACATAAACATTTGATGAGGGTCAAATCTATACATAGCTAATCACATATCGTACATGTATATGGTAGTGCACATCTCTTTCACATTAATATATTGGTATACATGGTAGGGAACCTCCCTTCACATTAATAATGAGGGGTTCGAGTTTCACCGTACACATCTTACAAGTATTCGCGGAGAATTTTCTTAAATCTTCTATACACTAGGTCCATTGCACGGTAACGATTTATCATAGCATATGATGTTAATTACCAATTATTTTTGTTTTATTTTGTCATCTAACGTGATATAGTGATATAGAGACATCTCTTTAGATTTTTTTATTTTTTTTTTAGATAATTTTTTTAAAGAAGACTGAATGAATGAATGAATGTGTATACATTAATGAGTGGGGCTTGGTTAATATACCCATATTAGTATGATAGCACCAAAATCTAATTACCATTTAAAGTTTAATCTGGAAATCACTCTAAATTTTGGGAACAACTATCACATTAAAATCAACCAAAAAGTGGTTCCCAATTTTTGGTTCTACAATACCCATATAGGTACAGTAGCCGGACCCGAAGAGTAACATTAGTATATGTGTACATTATTTTTATGTATAATATAATCTCTCTCTATATATATATATATATTGAAGTGGGAATTCACCTGCATTTTAATTTAACCTTATAGAAGACTTGAATCTTCTGTCAAGCTTAAAATAAATTGAACATACTTGAACAGAGAGAGAAAATCGCAAAGGCAATTGAGATTTGAGACTTGAGTAGTCAAATTACATATAATTATCAAATAAAAAAGAATGCAAACTAACAAATTAATATGACTTAATTTGTACCAATACAATACTTTAGACTCATCCACTAAAAATAAAAACTTGATGATCATTTGAAAAGAAAGAAAGAAAACCAAATGCAGCTCTCTCACAAAATTATTTGCTCAAACATGATAAAACCAAAGACAAAACATATATAATTTAATCTACTACATATCACTGCATCTTCCCAGGCCATGGCTCAGCATGCTCTGCATGTTTGTTAGTAATGCCAACGGCGGAGCATCGGCATCACGAAGAACTTCATCCCGCCATCTCTGCAGTGAATTCCCTCATGTTCCCCGCAAGCGAAGTAGTAAGGTTTCCACTTCTTCAACACGAATTTGAACCCCTCCCCGCTGCCTTGCGTGGTGGTTGCGATCAACTTGGCTTTTGACAAGTCGCATGTAAGATAACTCCACATGTTCGGTAACAAGTAAACGCTGTGTTTAAACGGGGATTTGCTTGGTGGATCATACTTGAACACTGCAAACATGCATATATCATATTAACATTAAGTTAAATATTTTGCTGATTTTCACACCAGAGAATGACTATGAATATCTAAGTTATATAATACATATTCAAATGTAGAATTAAAAAAAAAAAAAGTGAACTGACCGAGAACATCATTGACGTAGAAGGGGTTGTTTTGGAAAGCCCAGGCACTGTAATTGAAGCCATAATGCCAATGGTCTGATCCACCAACAATGATCTTGTTGGGTTCATTTGTGTTATTGAGGCTGTGGGAGTCATTTCTAGGTCCCCATGGCCAGTGAGTAGTGTAGTTGAACCCGCCACCATAGTACCAATCTCTGTTAGCCACACTAACTGTGACCAACATTGAAGCAGCAGCCACAATCAAAATCAATGATCTATCTGCAGAAACACCGAACCCGGCCATCTCTGCAAAACTTGATCAAGAATTGAACAAGAGATATAGTGAAATTGTGAAGTTTATAATAAAAAACAGAGTGTTTGTGATAGGCTTCAATGAAGCTTTTTACAGACGAAATTGGAGTCTTGCTCCTATATTGAAAAATGACTTTCTGAGTAATAATTGCAATTGTCAGAGACACATATTTATACTAATCAAAGTTCTCTAGAAGCTTCCAATAACTAATTCTTCCTTGAATCACGGTGACCCAACTATTTCTCCAGCTTAGCAACACAATCTGGAGGCCAAAGATAGTTTGTTATTTTTGGCGCCAAATTCTATTTTGCTCAGAATTCAGTTGAGAAGTTTGTTTCTTGTTTGAGCTGGAATCAGGTCTTGGTGGGATTGTGTAGGACTGTAGGTGTTATTCATGCTTCTAGAAGACCAGCAGCAGTGTGGTTGTGATCTAAGAGTCATACTCTTGTGAGCCACTTGATCACTTTGTTCCATAGCTGAAGCATACACAGAGTCGGTCCTGACATTATCGAGGCCTAGGGTGAAAATGGCGAAAATTTAAAAAATAAGCCCCTTCAAATGTTCTTTAGCGACATTCTATAGCAACATTTGAATGGGGTAGTCCCTTATAACATTGTTATAAGGGGGCATTTTCATTTAGTTTACCAAAAAACCAGACAGCTACTTATAACATTACTCTTTTCTTATATGTTATTTACGAAACTGACATATTCAAAACTCTTCTCCACCATTGCTACTTTTTACTACTCTCTTTTATTAATTTGATAGGAGCATTAAACTATATGCCTCCCTCATTAGATATATTATTTATTTTTATTTTTAGTAAAATCAATAAAACTTTTAAATTAAGAATAAAAGAATAGGGTACAATGCATGAGAATAAAACTCTTCTCAGATGTTTTATTGTCTGGTGCCCACAACCCACTACCCGAGAATTTTATTAATGTTTGGGCTTTTACACATTTATTTAAACTCATCACAGACCCTTTTTTAACTCATCACATGTACTGATTTCATGTAACTAAAGGCCCTCAAAATCATGGGCCCTGGGCCGGCACCCCTGGATCCCCGGCCCAGGGCCAGCTCCAAGCATACATATTAGTATGATTCATAGAAATGATCAAGGCTATGAAGAAGAAATAGCAAGTGAGAATATAAAATGTTAATGTTGGGGGTGAGAGGACATGACTGCATTTGGTTGTTATTTATAGTGGAGGGTGCAAGAGCAAGACTGCCAAATTGACCTTTTTTGAAACTAGGGTTGCACATTGGGAAAATGGGAATGTATATAGGTCCCCAATCCCCCCATCTCCATCACCATCCTCCCCATTTCCCTATTTAGGGAAAATAGGGAATTTTGGGGGGAGATACCTCCATCTCCAACCCCAGTTCTCCATTTTCTCCGTTTTTCCATGTTTTCCCCTGTTTCCCTATTTTCCCATTTCTGTACACATCTTACAAGTATTCGCGGAGAATTTTCTTAAACCTTCTATACACCGGGTTCATTGCACGGTAACGATTTATCATACCATATGATGTTAATTACCAATTATTTTTGTTTTATTATGTCATCTAACGTGATATATTGATATAGAGACATCTCTTTAGATATATTTTTTTTGGGTAATTACTCTGGTGGCCATCGACTTATGCCGCCACTATCAAAATGGCCACTAGATGGGGAATTGGTTTAGAAATGACTATTTTTGGAAAACAATGTTATACTAGTGACCATTCCGTTATAACACCGTTAACTTTTTCTAAGAATGTTACATTGATGGCCATCAATTTGTTCACTTGGTATCAAAATGACCATTATAATCATTTTTTTCCAAAATTACTCTAGTGGCCATCCATTTGGTCAATTGGTATCAAAATGAACATTATAATTGTCCTACTTTTTCTAAAACATGTGTATTGACCATCCATTTGGTTAATTGGTATCAAAACAATCATTATATATACAACTATATTCTATTATAAAAATAGAGTAAGCAATCATTAAAAATAAAATTTCATTCAATAGAGAAAATAAAGAATTCATTTGATTCAATATAATTTCATTCTCATACACATAAAATACTACTTGTCAAAATGCATAAGTATACCAAAATCCCCTACACAAGTATACCTACTTTTTCCCTTTAATCTGAAAATTGTTCAAAAACCATACCCGATTGCACCATATTTAAAACCACACAAAAGGTTGCCAACCAAATTTCATGGTACCTAAAATAGCTACCAACCTTAACAAAAGGCAGTGCACTTTCAGTTAAACAAAAAATATTGCCAATTTCAGTTCAGCTTAAAAAGAAAAATAAAAAAACATTAAATGTCTTCATTTCAATTGGAATTCTTATTCATCTTTGATCCAACTGAATTAGATGTAGTAAAGTAATTTTGGAGAAAAATTATAATGGTCATTTTGATACCAATTGACTAAATGAATGGCCATTAAAGTAATTTTTGAGAAAAATGATTATAAGGGTCATTTTGATATCAAGTGAGCAAATTGATGACCATTAGTATAACATTCTTAGAAAAAGTTAATGGTGTTATAACAGAATGGGCATTAGTGTAACATTATTTGTCAAAAATGGTCATTTTTAAACCAATTCCCTATCCGATGGCCATTTTGATAGTGGTGGCATAAGTCGATGGCCACTAGAGTAATTACCCATTTTTTTTTTGTAGGTAATTTTTTTTTAGGGCAAATTGCACTAAACCCCTTGAGGTTTGGGCAAGTTACACTTAACTGAAAATGTTTTGTTATTATACACTAACACCCCCAAGACTTGAATTTGACTTTGAAAATACCTAAAATGCTCATAGTTATATTATTTTATTCTTTTTTTTTTAACCTTTTAATCAAAAACTTTATAAACTTTAATAAAATTAAAAAAATAAAATAAAAGATATGATTCATTAAATAAATTAATAGTTTATAAAAATTAAATAAATGAATAGTTTAAAATAAACAAATAGTTTTAAGAAATTAAATTAATAAATAGTTTTAAAAAAATCAAATAAATAAATCGTTTTTAAAAATTAAATAAATAAAGGGTTTTAAAAAATTAATTAATTAATTAAAAAAATTTAAAAACGTTAATTTTCTTTTAAGGATATCCAATAATAGGGATAAAAATAAAAAAATAAAAAAATAAAAAAAAAAACCTCTAAATATCCAAACTTTTACGATAAGGATAATGGTGAGAGAAGCTTCAAGATTCCCAACACTAGGAGTCTTCTTGCCTTCTTCAACCACTTCTTTCAATGTTGGGAACCTTAAAGCTTCTCTCACCATCATCTTTACTGTAAAAATTTGGATATTTAGAGTTTTTCTTGTCCCTATTAATAGATATCCTTAAAAACAATTAATGTTTTTAATTTTTTTCATTTATTTATTTAAATGATTTTTTTAAAACTATTATTTATTTAATTTTTTGACTATTTATTTATTTAATTTTTTTAAACTATTTATTTATTTAATGAATCATAACTTTTATTTAATTTTTTTATTTTATTAAAGTTTATAAAGTTTTTGGTTAAAAGGTGAAAAAAATAAATTATAAAATAATATAACTAGGGGCATTTTAGGTATTTTCAAAGTCAAATTTAAGTCTTGGGGTGTTAGTGTATAATAACAAAACTTTTCCAGATAAGTGTAACTTGTCCAAACCTCAAGGGGTTCAATGCAATTTGCCCTTTTTTTTTTATCGAGTATTGAATGAATGAATGTGTATACATTAATGAGTAGGACTTGGTTAATGTACCCATATAAGTATGGTAGCACCAAAATCTAATAATCATTTAAAGTTCAATTTGGAAACTACCCTAAATTTTGGAAACAACTATCACATTAAAATCAACCAAAAAGTGGTTCCCAATTTTTGGTTCTACAATACCCATATGAATACATTAGTCGGTACATTATTTTTATGCATAATATAATTTCGTTGGATCCATGACCAAACATTTGATGTCATGTCTACGTTTGGTGCATGTGTTTTATGGTTGAACATGTCTTTGTCATTATTAATTAAGGAAAAAAAAAAAAAAGGAAATCACCTCTATATATATATATATATATTGAAGTGGGAATTCACCTGTATTTAAATTTAACCTTATAGATCGAAGGCTTGAATCTTCTATCAAGCTTAAAATAAATTAAACATAAAATTCAATGGACAGAAAGAGAAAGTCGCAAAGGCAATTGAGACTTAATTGAGTAGTCAAATTACATATAATTTTCAAATAAAAACAAGAATGCAAACAACAAATTTGTACCGATACAATACCTTAGACTCATCCACTAAAAATAAAAACTTGATCATTTGAAAAGAAAGACAGAAAACCAAATGCAACTCTCACAAAATTACATGCTCAAACATGATAAAACCAAAGACAAAACATATATAATTTAATCTCCTACATATCACTGCATCTTCCCAGGCCATGGCTCTGTTTGTTAATAATGCCAACCCCGGAGCATCGGCATCACGAAGAACTTCATCCTGCCATCTCTACAGTGAATTCCCTCATGTTCCCCTCAAGCAAAGTAGTAAGGTTTCCACTTCTTCAACACGAATTTGAACCCCTCCCCGCTGCTTGCGTGGTGGTTGCGATCAACTTGGCTCTTGACAAGTCGCATGTAAGATAATTCCATATGTTCGGTAACCAGTAAATGCTGTGTTTAAACAGGGATTTGCTTGGTGGATCGTACTTGTACACTGCAAACATATATCATATTAAAAATAAGTTAAATATTTTTTGATTTTCACACCAGAGAATGACTATGAATATCAAAATTATATAATATTTATTCAAATGTAGAATTTAAAAAAAAAAAAAAAAAAAAAAAAAAAAAAAAAAAAAAAAAAGTGAACTGACCGAGAACATTATTGGCGTAGAAGGAAGGGGTTGTTCTGGAAAGCCCATACATTGTAATTGAAGTTATAATGCCAATGGTCTGATCCACCAACAATGATCTTGTTGGGTTGATTTGTGCTATTGAGGCTGTGGGAGTCATTTCTAGGTCCCCACAGCCAATGAGTAGTGTAGTTGAATCCGCCACCGACACCATAGTACCAACTACCAATCTTTGTTAGCCACACTCACTGTAACCAACATTGACACAGTAACCACAATAAGGATCATGAGTTTATCTGCACTGAACCCCATTTCAGCACAGCTTTGAAAATAAATTAAACATTTTTCAATTTTATAATTTTCAATCCTAACTTTAAGCTCCCTAGCTGTCCAGGTAATGTGAAGACTTGGCTGGATGCTAATAATAGTGTGGAGTTAATTCCTATTTTAAGAACTTATTTGCTCTCTAGGAAACCTCCCTCCCAAGGATGGATAAAAATTAATGTTGATGGGAGCTGCTACCCCGACTCTGAGGCAATTGCTGCTGGAGGTGTCATCAGAGACCACCAAAAGAAGTGGTTAGAAGGGTTTGTTTTGAATAAAGGGTTGGGAAGTACCATTAAAGCTGAGCTATGGGCTATTCTGGAAGGGCTAAAGTATGGTTGGGTGGCCGGGTATAAGCAGATCCTTGTTGAATCGGATTCATATGATGCTGTCCTTTTTGTCAATACTGACACCCCTTTATACCACCCTCATTTCAGTATCATTCAAGCTTGCAAAGGCTTTATTAAAAAAGATTGGAGGTGTTCGGTTCTCCATGTCTTCAGAGAATGCAACAGAGTTGCTGATGGCATTGCAAGACTTGGCCAATCTACGCAGCTGGGGTCCATTTATTTTGCTGATCCTTCCCCTCCCATTTGTGGTTTGCTGGAAGAAGATCTCCAGGAGATCTCGTTTGCTAGGTTCTTTCCTAGCGCTTAGTTTTTCTGTCTTTCTAGGCCTATTGCCCTCCCCTCTTACCAAAAAAAAAAGAAAAGAGAAAGTATGAAGAAGTGGGCTGCTGTGTTCTGGTTCGAAGGAAAGAAACGTTTTATATATAGGGTCATCAACAGATTGGGCCAATTGGGCTACTATTGCAATTATCAATTTCTTCAACTTTGTTGGGCCTTTTGGAAACCAGAACAATTGGTCCATATGCGGGTCAGCAACTCTATTGGGTCGGGTCAGGAAAGGACCGATTGGGCCGCATTGCAATTACCAATTCCTTCAGATTTTGGCGATTTTGACTATCAACCAATTTGGGCATTATTGCAATTAGTAACCATTTCAGTTCCTTGGCCAATTGGGCCACTATTCCAAGCTTCCATCCTTGAGGACAATGATGTTTTCAAGGGTAAGGGGAATGTAAGGATTGGGAAATTAGGGATTAATATTAGGGATATAGTGTGTGTCCATAATTAATAATGTAAGTCTATTGTAGGGAATCATCTCCTTGAGAGTCTATGATAGTTATTGTGAGTCAATTGTAGGGAATCATTTTTCATTTACATTTTGTTAGATGAATGGCTATGTAAGGTTGTTCACTACCATTTTTACAAGGAATAAAATATTACAACAATTACTTTATCCAAATCAATAATGATAAACATCTCACCTAAAATTCCACATTTTTCATCCCACTACATGTGGCATGTGAGGTGTCAAATTGTGAGTGGATACACATTAATGATGATTTATCTCACCTACCCCATGTATTCACTCACCATTTGACACCTCATATGCCACATGTAGTGGGATGAAAAATGTGAGATTTTATGTGGGATGTATAGCATTACTGTATCCAAATTCTATTCTCTCTCTCTAACAAATTCTCTCTCTTCTCTCTACAATTCTCAATCTAATCTCTCTCTTTCTTATCTATTCTTCCAACTCTGTTCTTCAACCTTCAATTTCCAAAATCTTCAAACCTACAAAATCAATCCCAAAATATATCAAAAATCCATTTTAAATTGTCAAGGGCATGACAGAATTCAATGTGTTTTTCATTTCCTCTGCTCTCTCCCTCTCAAAGGAGACATTCATTTTTACTTTTTCTTTTTTTGTCTTTTTTCTTAGACAATCCTACAAAATTGGTGATTTTTTTTTTTTTTTTAAAAAAAAAAAACACACTTTATCTATATAATATATATATATATGGGCAATTACCAATTAGGTCCTGGATTTTTTTTTTAAAAAAAAATTCAAGTTATTAGCGATTTTTACAAAAGTGACCAAATTGGTCCTTATATTTTTCAATCTTAGCACATTCTAGTCTTTGATGTGTATGGATCGAAGATTTTGGCTCAACAAGACTTTACACACTTCATTTGGATGTTAAAGAAGTTGGCTAGGCTCTTGGAAGTCATCAAATGGGGTTGAAGGCATTAATTTACAGCCAAACCCAAAAATAGACGATTTTTGACCATTGGAATAGCAAATTACAGATAAGTCCCTCTAGTTTTGGAAGTTTCTGTTTGACCCCTGTCATATCTCTTATCGGAAAATTACATTTAGGTTCCTCAAGGTTTGGAAATGTCATTTAGATCCCTAACTTCAACGATAACTTCAAAGATATGACCGTTGCAATGGCAAAATCTATTGTGGTCTCCCATATTCTCTAAATTCCAGAGCGACCCAAATAGTTTTGACATCATTCAGATAAAGCCCTATAAAAATGATAGTTTTCGCCACAACCCTTGATCGACTTTAATGCATTCTAGGTTGGTTTTTTATGTCTAAATGACCAATCTAAATCTCAACCAATCTAGGAAGGGTCTAAGAACACTTAGGATTAACAGATAAACACAATTAATGGATCATAAGGTCCAAACTAAGTCACTTGAGCCAATCCATTCACATCTCATGCAATCAAAGACTAATTTACAATATATTAAAAATAATAAGCCTAAAACTAGTCTTGCTTACTTCAAGTTCCAATAAAGTATCCCTCTAATGTCCAAAGGCTTGATATTTTTTTTCTTAATTCATGTAGATGAAGTCTTCAAAGTATTATTAAAACTTTGCATGGTGCTTTTTCCTCCAATTTCAATATGATTGAAACTTTACTAAACACACTTCAATTTAAACAAAATTAGTATTTCATCAATTGTTTGTTATCATTAAAATAAAGCATTAAAACCTTAGAGTTAACAAATACAAATTAAATGAATAAATTATAGTGATGCCACATCATTTGGACAGCAGATTTGAACATAAAATTTAGACAAAATAACATTATTGATATATTTTAATGGGTCATGAGTAAAGATCTGAAACATTTGCCGCTATTTGAGGGTATAAGTAAAAATGGCTAGTCAGATTCTACGATATTTTTTCTTTAAGCTTCAATCATTAGTCATTACTGTCTTCACTGAATTACAGATATTTTTATTTTATTTTTTTTAAATTCAACTTTTATCACTAAACTGTTGAATAAAATTAAGAAAATAATTTCAATTAATCATCCAAAAATATAATTCATTTGTATTAATATAAAATTCATTTATCTCGATTTGGGTGTGTACAAAATTAGAAATAAAAATATAAACATTTGAGAAGGATCAAATCATTATTGAGCAAGTCATATCTTAATACATGCGGCAGTTCATCTTTGTTTCATATTAATAGAGTGGTTTGAGCTTGGGTATGGGTAAATGACTCATAATTAAGTCAGCAGTTTAAAGCTTACCAATGGTAAAAAAAAACTTTTAAAAAATACTTGATCTAGATAGGATAGATAGAAACCGTTAAAAAAAAAAAAAAAAATAGTGAGGGGTTCGAGTTTTATCATACACATCTTACAAGTATTTGTAGAGAATTTTCTCCTAATTTGTGAAGGTATAAAACTATAAATCAAAGAACCAAAAAAATCTTCTATACACCTGGTACATTGCACAGTTGCAATTTATCATACAATATGACGTAATATAGAAACATCTCTTTAGATTTTTATTTTATTTTTTTTTAGGTATTTTTTTTTTTTTTTTTTTTTTTTTTTTTTTTTTTTTTGATAACATTTTTTTTTTTTTTTTTAGGTATTTTTTAACAAGGATTGAATGAATGAATGTGTAGATATTGATGAGTGACATCAGTATATGTGTAAATTATTTTTAGGTATAATAAAATTTATTGGATGTTTGGATCCATGACAAAACATTTGATGTCATGTCTACGTTTGGTGCATGTGTTTTATGGTTGCATGTCTTTGTCATTATTAATTATTAAAAAGAAAAAGAAAGGAAATCACCTCTCTCTCCCTCTCTCTACACATATAGAAATGGGAATTCACCTGTATTTTAATTTAATCTAATAGAAGACTTGAATCTTCTATCAAGCTTAAAAAAAATTGAACATAAAATTCAATGGACAGAAAGTGAAAGTCGCAAAGGCAATTGAGACTTAATTGAGTAGTCAAATTACATATAATTATCAAATAAAAACAAGAATGCAAACAACAAATTAATGTGAATTAATTTGTACCAGTACAATACTTTAGACTCATCTACTAAAAATAAAAACTTCTCGATCATTTGAAAAGAAAGGCAGAAAACCAAATGCAACTCTCTCACAAAATTATTTGCTCAAACATGATAAAACCAAAGACAAAACATATATAATTTAATCTACTACATATCACTGCATCTTCCCAGGCCATGGCTCTGTTTGTTAATAATGCCAACGGCGGAGCATCGGCATCACGAAGAACTTCATCCCGCCATCTCTGCAATGAATTCCCTCATGTTCCCCGCAAGCGAAGTAGTAAGGTTTCCACTTCTTCAACACGAATTTGAACCCCTGCCCGCTGCCTTGCGTGGTGGTTGCAATCAACTTGGCTTTTGACAAGTCGCATGTAAGATAACTCCACATGTTCGGTAACAAGTAAACACTGTGTTTAAATGGGGATTTGCTTGGTGGATCGTACTTGAACACTGCGGACATATATCATATTAAAAATAAGTTAAATATTTTCTGATTTTCAAACCAGAGAATGAATATGAATATCTAAGTTATATATATATATATATATTCAAATGTAGAATTAAAAAGAGAAGTGAACTGACCGAGAACATCATTGACGTAGAAGGGGTTGTTCTGGAAAGCCCAGACACTGTAATTGAAGCCATAATGCCAATGGTCTGATCCACCAACAATGATCTTGTTGGGTTTATTTGTCCTATTGAGGCTGTGGGAGTCATTTCTAGGTCCCCATGGCCAGTTAGTGGTGTAGTTGAATCCACCACCACCACCCTCACCGTTGTACCAATCTTTGTTCGCCACACTCACTGTGACCAACATTGAAGCAGTAACCACAATAAGGATCATGAGTTTATCTGCACTGAACCCCATTTCTGCACAGCTTTAAAAAGCTTAAGAGAATTGATGAAATGATCAATGTTATGATTAAGAGATAGCAGTGGGAGATACAAGTGTTTTGGTGGTGAGAAGCCATGGCTGCACTGGTTCTTATATAGTGTTAACACAGAGAGAGAGAAAGAGGAGGGGTGGTGGTGTGGTGCAGAACTGCCAATTATATTGACCTTTTGTTGTTATTTTTTATTTTGTGTAACTTTAGGATTGGTTACAGATTTGCATAGAAAAGATGAATTCTGAGTACAAACTACGAAGTGTAATTTCATTTCCACAAGTCGTCCACCTCCACTCCATCAATTTGCTTCTTATTTTATTTTTCCGTTCTTTTAATCACATTCACATGCTTCTACCAAGAGTCAAAAATGGTCAGCTACTCAGCTGGTGTGCGATGCATTTTTTCAATGTTCGGGTCACAGTTATGACTTATGAGGAGACCTGTTGAGATCAAACCATAAATGTACGGTTCAGATGTATGCTCCCACAATATCAAGGAAAAAATTATCTATATATAATTGTAACAATGATTATAATTGCATGATTCACATCAATAATATTTTGGATTCAAATCGTGTGCTCATACTTAAAATCTCAAATTGTAATAGATAAATAAATATAATAATATATAAGAGCATCTCCGATACAAGAGTGACTTGTAAAAAAAAAAAAAAAAAAAGATGTTACATAAGATTAATAGACATTCTGTTAATAAATCTTTCTTCAATATAACTATACATATTCAACATTTAGCTGACGTGGCCAAAAAAAATATTAGACATTATCAAGTATT
This sequence comes from Acer campestre, assembly GCA_954870605.1. Classification (NCBI taxonomy): domain Eukaryota; kingdom Viridiplantae; phylum Streptophyta; class Magnoliopsida; order Sapindales; family Sapindaceae; genus Acer; species Acer campestre. The sequence goes on along the minus strand of OX940802.1, from coordinate 34,488,106 downwards.
TAAAACTAACATTAATTTTTCACCTATTTTTCATAAGAAAATAAAATAAACAATAAAATAGGGTAAAAAAAACAGACACATCATTAAAATAATGTGTTTAGATGACCAAATTTTGAATTGATTGTCTATCAAATCTATTTATATGCCACATAGGAAACAAGTTTCTTGATATTGTTGTCATGTCAATGATTATCTATATTCAAACAACTTTTACATTGGAAATACTCTAATGTTGTATATTTTCTCTTTTAATTTCGAAAACCTATCTTTATTATTTATTTAATTATTATTTTTTTCCTTTTTGATTTGAAAGGGATATTAGCCCGACACATCTGCTTTACTAATCTCAATTCAACGAATCCGATAAATCCAAAGAAAGATAAATCTTTTTTTTTTTCTCTGTACCATATGTCGATCGTCATCATCTAATCACTCAATCGTAATAGTACATGTATTTAAGCACTGAGAAGAAAAGAGTAATTGGTGGTCAAATTATATTAGTTAAAACCGCATTGTTTTACATTCTTTTTTGTTTCACATGCATAGAATTGACTTTGTCATTGGTCAACTTTCATTTTTTAAAATAGAAAATAACTTTTAGAATGCTCATTCTCATTTATACCAAAAATTAGGTTCTCCCTTTTCGGTTTACACAATAATTTCCCTACATTTCCTACCCACCCATTGAAGCTTTTATATATGGATTTTATTTATATGATCTACCACTTTTTTTTTCTTTTCTTTTTTCACAATAATATAATGTCAAAATATATATTTTATCTTTCTATTTTCAGTACTTTAACTTTATTTTATTTATTTTTATTAGGGTAATTGTTATCAGGATTAAGGAGATAGTTACTCCCACACAAATGAGGAAATTTACATTTTACTTGCAAAAATAAAACTCAAATGGATTTTGGTTTTAAGAATTGTGATTTGATTAAATTAATATTTGGAAAATGGCATCACGGTATTGATAAGTAAGAAGATTATTTTTATACTGATATAATAACCTTTTTTTTTTTCTGACAGGGATTTTCGAATGAAAATAAAATGAATAGTAAGCTCATGAAAATATTTAGTTTTATCAAAAAGAAAATTATGAAAATAATCATGACTAACAATAACCACGTTTAATGGTACAATAATATCTTTTAGCCCAAGTGTGTGCATATCTCCTTGCATGATAGTAAGTAGTGGGATTCGAGTCCCATTATGTGATGGTGGTGTGTGAATAAATACTAAAAATCTTCCAATTGTGGGTGTAAATATTCGGGTCACGCATGTTCCGGTAGACTGTTTTGTGTCATATTTAAATAAAAATGAACACATTTAATTAATTTGGATATCTTTAGCTTCCAATTGAATTACACTGATTCAATTAAATTATATTAGGGTTTAACTGAAATTGCTCTTGTTCGTAATGCTTCCATCACCATTACCAAGCAGAGAGAAAAATTAATACTTTAAAGCTAATTAGAAATCAATCTTAATTCTCCATTTAATTGACTTGCAATTTGTTACTTTGGAAGAAGAAGAAGAAAAACAAATGGGAATCTAATGGAGAATGGAATATTTGCATATCATGCTAGCTGACTATTATTGACTTTGTCATTAACTTGAAGAAATGAAAAGAAAAAAATGGACAGAAATTAAGTGGAAATTATACTTTTATAATTACACAATTAACCTAATATCAAACACCGCATGACCGTATGAAAATCATCGCGATATGATTCACGTCGTGTTCCTTAATTTCCTAATCTTTTTTTACCAACCCCACTTAAGTTACAAATTCAAAAAAGGTCAATTTGGCAGTCTTGCTCTTGCACCCTCCACTATAAATAACAACCGAATGCAGTCATGTCCTCTCACCACCAACATTAACATTTTATATTCTCACTAGCTATTTCTTCTTCATATAGCCTTGATCATTTCACTATATCTCTTGTTCAATTCTTGATAAAGTTTTGCAGAGATGGTCGGGATCGGTGTTTCAGATCATAGATCATTTATTTTGATTGTGGCTGCTGCTTCAATGTTGGTCACAGTTAGTGTGGCTAACAAAGATTGGTACTATGGTGGCGGGTTCAACTACACTACTCACTGGCCATGGGGACCTAGAAATAATTCCCACAGCCTCAATAACACAAATGAACCCAACAAGATCATTGTTGGTGGATCAGACCATTGGCATTATGGCTTCAATTACAGTGTATGGGCTTTCCAGAACAATCCCTTCTACGTCGATGACGTTCTTGGTCAGTTCACTTCTTTTTTTAATTAATTCCCTTGTTTTATTCCATATTTCAATATTAATACAATCAAATATATATACAAGTCATTCTCAGGTCCCACGCCTGAGAAAATATAACTTAAATATATATAGTTAACCTTATTTTTTTTATACGGTATATATGTTGCAGTGTTCAAATACGATCCACCAAGTAAATCTCCGTTTCATCATAGCGTTTATTTGCTACCGAATATGTGGAGTTATATGACATGTGACCTGTCAAGGGCCAAGTTGATTGCAAACACCACGCAAGGCGATGGGGAGGGGTTCGAGTTTGTGCTGAAAAAGTGGCAGCCTTACTACTTTGTGTGTGGCGAAAGTGGGGGCCTTCACTGCAGAGATGGCAGGATGAAGTTCTTTGTGATGCCGATGCTCCGCCGCTGGCATTACTAGCTAGTTTTTCAATTTCCATCATGTCTATCTATAAATAGAAAGGTAACTTTGTATTATACTTTTTAATAAAATTTGATCATATAAGTAATTTATAATTATCATATGAATCATTAAAATGATTTGTTAGTTACAAATCACTTACAATATCAAATAGTGTATTTGATTTTTCTTTTCTTATTTTTTTCAATTAATGATGATGATGATTGATGAATTGATTTTTAATTTAGTAGAGTTTTTGATATGTTATACTTATACATGGTGCTGGCCCCATGCATTCTTGTTTTCTTTCATAAACAAATAGAATAGAGGAAATATCCTTTTTAAACCAAAAAATTAAGGACATTATTGTTTTTAGCAACAATTAGTAAATTGATTGTTTTTGTCAAACAATCCACTGTAGAGACATAATTGCCCCTATTTTTTTTTTCAAAACCTCTTCTCTCTCCTTTTCATCAGAATTTTTTTTTTCCTCTTTCTCTCTCTCTTTTTCTCTGTTTTCATGCATTCTTCTTCTTCTTTCTCTCCTTCTCTCTTTCTGTCCTCCTCTCTCCTCCGTCTTCTCACTTTCTCTCCTTCTTCTTCTTATTATCTTTCTCTTTCTTTTTTTTTTCCAGATTTAAAAAAAAAAATTCAATTTTTTTTAAAACAAAATTTTTTTGATTTGGTGGTTTTCCAATCGTCGGTCGTCCGATCTTTTCTCCTTCTTCTTCTTCTCTTTCACTCCTCTCTTCTCTCTCTTTCATGTTTTTTCCAGATTTTTTTTAAAATTTTCAGTTTTTTTTTTGTTTTTTTTTTGAATTTTTTTTTTTCAGATTTTGTTTTTGTTTAAAATTATTTCCAGATTTTTTTAAAAAAAATTCAGGTTTTTAAGTGTTAGTTGTTGATTTTAAGGGTGGTTGTGCTTATGAATGTTTGGATTTGAGTGTTAGTTGGATTTAAATGTTTAAAATTTTTTCCAGATTTTGTTTTGTTTAAAAATTTAGAGGCATTTTTCCAAATTTCGTTTTTTTTTTTCAACTAAACACAACCACTGATTAAACACATCAGACCACCAATTAAACACACCAGGGCTAACCAATTAAACACATCAGTTGTAATCAATTAAACACACCGGACTAATTAAACACACCAGATGTAAATCAATTAAACACACCAGAACACACTAATTAAACACACCATGTGTAAACCAATTAAACACACTAGTTGTAAATCAATTAAACACACCACAACAACCAAATTAAACACACCAAGATACACAATTAAACACATCCGGGAAGAAGAAGAAGAAGATGGAGGTCTGGGAAGAAGAAGAAGAAAAAGAAAAAAAATATATAGAAAAAAAGTTATTTTTTTTTCCGGGCAAAACGAATTAAACATACCAGACAAAATGAATTAAACACACTAGTCAAAACGAATTAAACACACCAGACAAAAACGAATTAAACACACCAAACAAAAAGTATTAAACATACCAGGCAAAAAGAATTAAACATACCAAGCAAAACGAATTAAACACATCAGTGTTGCTAAACGAATTAAACACACCAGACAAAAAAGAATTAAACACACTAGGCAAAAAAGAATTAAACACACCAGACAAAAAGTATTAAACACATTAGGCAAACGAATTAAACACACTAGGCAAAACGAATTAAACACACCAGTCAAAATTTATGAATGAATGGCACTTTTGTCCTAAAAGTGGATCGTTTTACAAAAACAATCAAAATACTAATTCCGGTTAAAAACAATAAACCTTCTCAATTTTTGGCTAGTTTCCAATTTCACTCAATAGAATAATATATATATATATATATATATTATTCTTTCATTCTTGTTTTTAGTGATGAGTTTGAGTCCTACCTCATGTTGGTGTTGTAGGAATAGATACTAGATATCTCCCGATTATGGGAGACCTAACAACCAACTATAAACTCTAGTTTGAGCCATACCACATGTTGGTGTTGTGGGATTAGATACTAAATATCTCCCGATTATGGGAGACCTAACAACCAACCATAAGCCCTAGTTGCCAAAGATCAATAAGCTCTTTGTTATGAATAAGCCAAAAAGAAAGAAGATGAAAATCAAGGAAATAATTTAAATTCAAATACGGTAGGTAATAATTGAGAAAATCAAATATTTGAGATTGATAATTGTATTACAATAAAAGTCTATTTATAGGTAAAATATATGAGTAATACTACTTTGCCCAAATTTAATAGAGGAAATAGGGGTATATAGCACTTTTTCAAAATGGATTTGTGTAACTACAACCACTTTAATAACTCATGTTTTAATAGCACTAAAAATGGAATTTGGACAAAAATACCCCTCAGCTTCTTTTCTTTTCTCTTTTCTGTCCTTCATCTTCTTTCTTCTTCTTTTTCCCCAAACCTCCATTGATGGAGCTTCAATGGGGGTGTCACCGTCGACCGGCGAGTTGATAGACAAAACCACCGGCAAAATGTCCGTCGTGCGCCACCGATTGTAACGGAAGTATCCATTTTCAATTTCGAGCTGTATGGAGAGAGAAACGAAGCCAAACCCGAATAGTTTTCGAACCTTCATCGTCAGATCTGCGACAATCAATCGCGAATCTGACGAAACCGATGGCACCAATGAACTCGACGTCGTCCAATCTTCTAGATCCAACTATCTCGGGAGTCAACCGGAGCCGTCGTCGGCACTGTCACCATTGATGGAGGTCGAACAGAATAAGTCTCGAACAAACTGGGATTAAGTCTCGAGACGCATCAATAAGTCTTGAAAATGTCACAATAAGTCTCGAATTTTCGAGAAAAAAAAAAACAACAAATTGGGATTAAGTCTCGAAACGCATCAATAAGTCTCGAACGAAAATGTCACAATAAGTCTCGAATTTTCGAGAAAAAAAAAAAGCAAAGGAAAAGAGTAAGTGGGGGTATTTTGGTCTCATCACCTATTTTGGTGCTATTAAAACATGACTTATTAATGTGGTGCTATTTGCACAAGCCCTCCCCCAAAAAGTACTATTTAATTTTTGAACCCAATTTAATATCCAAATTCGATGCTCAAATGACGTGACAACACTCTCGTCCATTCATTTATATTGTATTATATTTGCTTGATTTAAATGAATGGATGAGAGTGTTGTCACGTCATTTGAGTACCAAATTTGGGTGCCCAAATGACGTGGTAACACTCTCATCTATTAATTTAGATTGTATTAGATTTTCTTGATTTAAATGAATGGATTAGAATGTTGCCACGTCATTTGGGTATCAAATTTTGGCAAAGTAGCATTACTCAAAATATATTACATTAATGGCGTGTTTATTAATCAGGGATCCTACTTAGGAAAGAGAATTAAGTTCCTGATTTCTGAATTCCACTGTTTACTAAATTTTTAGGAAATTAAATTCTGTAGACCCTACTTATAAATTAGGAATTAAGTTCCTGATGGAAAAGGAACTTGATTCCTCCCACACACCTTAGGAATCAAGTTCCCTTTCCTGATTAAAAAAAGAATTCATGATTTATTTACTAAAATATCCTCACTTAAAAAAAATAAAATAAAATAAAAATAAAATAAAAATAAAAAAAACAACCGTCTTCTTCATGATTATTGACTTTTGTTTTTAATTTATATAAATCATATTGGTGTACTTTTTTTTTTTGAATCTTAATATTGGTTTACATAATTAATAATTTATATTATTCTAGCCACGTGATTTATAAAAAATTCATCTTTATATATACATATTACAATACAATTTATGAACTAAAAATAATTACAGGACTTTTCAAATAATAATAATAATAATAATAATAACTGTGGCATATTCATATCTCTTATATATATTGTTGTGGTTTCGTTTTTTTTTTTTTTTAATCAAGTTATCTCAATAGTTCTTTATCTAATTAGTTCAAATATTACAATATAAAGATGTTAATTATTAGATTTATAGTGTTATGAGTAATATTAAATATATTTGTTCTTAATAGATTATATATATATATATATATGCCATCATGTTTTATACACAAGGGTATTTTTGTAATCAATTATGTATCATTCCAATTCCTTAGTTTAAGTAAACATTATAAATGAAATAAATTTGATTCTGTTTCCAATTCCGAAATTGTAAGTAAACACTATAATGTAATTTAGTAACTTGATTCCGATTCTCCTTCATTCCCTTTCCAGTGGAATTTAATTCTGATTTCATTCATTCCTGATTAGTAAACGCACCCTAAATGGAAATTAAACATAATAAGAAACGGTTTAAATTTAAATCCAAATTCAAATACATATGGTAACCGTATCAAATCTTTTATATATGGTATATAATAATTGGGAAAATCAAATATTATTCTCCCACAAATGAGGAAATTTATATTTTACGAGCAAAATAAAACTCAAATGGATTTTGGTTTTAAGAATTGTGATTTGATAAAATATTGGCATCGTTGTATTGTTCAGGTAAGAAGATTATTGTTTTATATTGATATAAATATATAATAACTTCTTCTTCTTCTTTTTTCTGAGATGGCTTTTCGAATAAAAAAATATAAAGTAAGTTTATTAAAATATTTAGTTCTATTAAAAAGAAAATTATGAAAATGATCACTAACAATAAACATGCTTAATTGCATATTAATCACTTTTAGCATAAATGGTGTGCATGTCATCTTCCAAGTTAGTAGTGGGGATTCGAGTCTCATCATGTGTCGCTCCCAATTGTAGGAGTAAATATTCAGGTCACGCATGTTTATAGTAGACCCGTTTTGTGTCATATTTTAAAAAATAAACACATTTAATTGGTTTGGATATCTTCAACTTCCAATTGGATTATACTAATTCAATTATAAGTCTTCATAAATTAAATTAAATCTAACTGAAATTGCTCTTGTTCGTAATGCTCCAATCACCATTGCCAAGCTGCAGAGAGAAAAAGTGATACTCTAAAGCTAATTAGAAATTTCAAATATTCAATCCTTAATTATTCTCCATTTAATTGACTTAATTGCAATTTGAACTAATTAGATAAATACCCATATATGGCAGGACTTAGTAAATTTGGCAGTCTTGCACTACTAGTCCCCCCTCCACCATCCATTATAAATAACAATCGAATGTAATCATGCCGTACATTAACATTTTGTATTCTCACTAACTAGCTCTCTCTTATTCTTCATAGCCTTCAATTCACTATTTCTCTTGTTCAGTTCTTCAATTTTTGCAGAGATGGCCGGGTTTGGTGTTTTAGATAGATCACTGATTTTGATTGTGGTTGCTGCTTCGATGTTGATTACAGTGAGTGTAGCTAACAGAGATTGGAATAATGGTCGCGGTGGCGACAAGATCATTGTTGGTGGATCAGACCACTGGCGTTATGGTTTTAATTACAGTGTCTGGGCTTTCCAAAACAATCCCTTCCACGTCAATGATGTTCTTGTGTTTAAATACGATCCACCAAGCAAAACTCAGTTTCATCACAGCGTTTACTTGCTACCAAATATGCAGAGTTATCTGGCGTGCGACTTGTCAAGGGCTAAGTTGATTGCAAACACCACACAAGGAGATGGGGAGGGGTTCGAGTTCGTGCTTAAAAAAAGGTGGCAGTCTTACTACTTCGCGTGTGGCGAACACGGAGGCCTTCACTGCAAAGATGGCGGGATGAAGTTCTTTGTTAAGCCGATGTTCGACCACGGACATTACTAGTTTTTCATTTTGCCATGTCTATCCATGAAAAAGAAAGATATCTTAATCCGATACCTTTTAATAAAATTTGATTATTTCATGTTATTTATCACTTGTTGCATCATATAATGTTAATATTGGATTTGATTTCTTTTTCTTTTTTCATTTTAAGATAATAAAAAATTTAGTTTTAATTCAGTAAAGTTTTGATATGTTATACACTACCACACTGGTGACGAGTTTTGCTTTGATATAGAAATAGAATAATATCATTTTATTTTATTTTTTATATTAGGAAAAAATGGAATTTACAATAATATATATTATCCGTGGCTACAACTCCAACGTGGGATATTACTAAACTGAATGAACAATCTTATTACTTAACCACATTAATTGTTTTTGTCAAACAATCCAATGTAGAGACATAATTGCCACTATTTTTTTTTTTTTTCAAAACCTCTTCTCTCTCATTTACACCAGAATTTTTTTTTTTCCTCTTTCTCTCTCTTTTTCTCTGTTCTCACACATTCTTCTTCTTCTTTCTCTCCTTCTCTCTTTCTCTCCTCCTCTCTCCTCCATCTTCTCACTTTCTCTCCTTCTTCTTCTTCTTCTTCTCTTTCTCTTTCTCTTTCTTCCCAGATTTTTTTTAAAAATTTAGATTTTTTTAAAACAATTTTTTTTTTATTTGGTGGTTTTCCGATCATCGGTCATCCAATCTTTTCTCCTTCTTCTTCTTCTCTTTCACTTCTCTCTTCTTTTTCTCTTTCACGTTTTTTCCAGATTTTTTTTTTAAAATTTTCAGTTTCTTCTTTTTTTTTTTTTTGAATTTTTTTTTTAGATTTTATTTTTGTTTAAAATTATTTCCAGATTTTTTAAAAAAAAATTCAGGTTTTTGAGTGTTAGTTGTTGATTTTAAGGGTTGTTGTGGTTGTGAATGTTTGGATTTGAGTGTTAGTTGAATTTGAATGTTTAAAAATTTTTTCCAGATCTTGTTTTGTTTAAAAATTCAGAGGCATTTTTCCAGATTTCGTTTTTTTTTTTCAATTAAACACACCATTTGTAATCAATTAAACACACCAGACTAATTAAACACACCAATTAAACACACCATGTGTAAACCAATTAAACACACCAGTTGTAAATCAATTAAACACATCACAACAATTAAACACACCACAACAACCAAATTAAACACACCAATAAACACAATTAAACACATCCGGGAAGAAGAAGAAGAAGATGGAGGTCTGGGAAGAAGAAGAAAAAGAAAAAATATATATAGAAAAAGGTTTTTTTTTTCGGGCAAAACGAATTAAACACACCAGTCAAAATGAATTAAACACATCGAGCAAAACGAATTAAACACACAAGTGTTGCTAAACGAATTAAACACATCAGACAAAAAAGAATTAAACACACCAGATAAAAAAGAATTAAACACATCAGGCAAAAAGTATTAAACACAAGGCAAACAATATTAAACACACCAGACAAACGAATTAAACATACCAGGCAAACGAATTAAACACATCAGGCAAAATTTCTGAATGAAGGGCACTTTTGTTTTGTCCCAAAAGTGGATTGTTTGACAAAAACAATCAAAATACTAATTCCGGCTAAAAACAATAAACCTCCTTAAGTTTTGGCTAGTTTCCAATTTCACCCAATATATATATTATTCTTTCATTCTTGTTTTTAGTGATGAGTTCGAGTCCAACCTCATGTTGGTGTTGTAGGAATAGATACTAGATATCTCCCGAATATGAGAGACCTAACAACCAACTATAAGCCATAGTTTGAGCCATACCACATGTTGGTGTTGTGGGAATAGATACTAGATATCTCCTGATTATGGGAGACCTAACAACCAACCATAAGCCGTGGTTGCCAAAGATCAATAAGCTCTTTGTTATGAATAAGCCAAAAAGAAAGAAGAGGAAAATCAAGGAAATACTTTAAATTCAAATACGGTAAGTAATAATTGAGAAAATCAAATATTCGAGATTGATAATTCTATTACAATAAAAGTCTATTTATAGGTAAAATATATGAGTAATGCTCCTTTGCCCAAATTTAGTGCCCAAATATGATGTCCATTCATTATCAATGAATGGATGAGAGTGTTGCCACGTCATTTGAGTACCAAATTTGGGTGCCCAAGCCCCAAATGACGTGATAACACTCTCGTCCATTCATTTAGATTATATTAGATTTTCTTGATTTAAATGAATGGATTAGAGTGTTGCCACGTCATTTGGGTATCAAATTTAGGTAAAGTAGCATTACTCAAAATATATTACATTAAATGGAAATATAACATAATAAAAAACAGTTTAAATTTAAATTCAAATTTAGGGATGGCAATGGGGCGGGTTCAGGGCGGGGTGGCCTTCCCCGCACCCCACCCCATTTATTTTTTTTAAACCCATCCCCTCATAAAACCCCACCATAGATGGAGCGGGTTGGGCCGGGGCGGGGTACAACGCGGAGTGCTTTTCCCATCCCCACCCATTTACCCCATTTATAATTTTTATTATTATTTAAATAATAAATATATAACCATTGAATATGATATAATATATAAAGTAGTAAATAATTCCAAGAAACTATTAAAAAACATCTCATAAACATTAATTTCACAAGTAAATTCAAACATTTTCAGATATAATCATAAAGTATGAAGTCAAAATGTTTGAAAATCGTAGTACTAATCATCTAATTGTTGCATTTATTTTTGTAGTTCTCTCTTCTTTAGTTTGTTTCCATCCCATGTTGTTCTTGTATGTTTACACAACTTTCTCTTGATAACACTAGTATTGGGTTTTCACTTTCTAGTGCATCTGTAGACATATTTGTGCCTACCAGAAATAGTGATAAACGAATTAAATTTAATTCAAGAGTTAAGAATTATTAAAGTAATAAACTTGAAAAAAAAAAAAAAAAAAACCGTTGTTATTAAACTTTTTAAAAGTTATTTGAGAAAGAGACTTACTGTATGTCCTCTTATGTTTAAGGTTAAAGCTTGAATGATGAACTTCGAGTTGTTTGAGGATTAGAGACTTATTAGAGTTGAAGTTAGTGGCTAGGGTTTTTTTAATAGTATTTTATTTTGTCACTTTTTGTTAAGTAACGGTGAAGAGATGTAAAATTAGGGCTAATGTATATATATATTTATTTATTTATTTATTTATTTTCTTTGAAACTACGTAGTTTAACTAAGTATTATTTTAAGTGGGGCAGGGCGGAGTGGGGAGTATAAAACTCATCCCTGCCCTATACCCATTGCGGATTAGACTATCTATCCCCATCCCCGCCCCATTCCCACCAAATTGAAATCCATCCCCACCTCAAAAGTGCGGGTCCCCGCGGGGCCCCGTCCCCACGGGGAATTTTGCCATCCCTATCCAAATTCAAATACATATGGTAACCATATCAAATCTTTTATATATGGTATATAATAATTGGGAAAATCAAATATTATTCTCCCACAAATGAGGAAACTTACATTTTATGAGTAAAATAAAACTCAAATGGATTTTGGTTTTAAGAATTGTGATTTGATAAAATATTGGCATCATTGTACTGTTAAGGTAAGAAGATTATTGTTTTATATTGATATAAATATATAATAACTTCTTCTTCTTCTTTTTTCTGAGATGGCTTTTCGAATAAAAAAATAAAAAGTAAGTTTATGAAAATATTTAGTTCTATTAAAAAGAAAATTATGAAAAGATCACTAACAATAAACATGCTTAATTGCATATTAATCACTTTTAGCTTAAATGGTGTGCATATCATCTTCCACGTTAATAGTGGGGATTCGAGTTTCATCATGTGTCGCTCCCAATTGTAGGAGTAAATATTTGGGTCACGCATGTTTATAGTAGACTCGTTTTGTGTCATATTTTAAATAATAAACACATTTAATTGGTTTGGATATCTTCAACTTCCAATTGGATTATACTAATTCAATTATAAGTCAGTATAAATTAAATTAGGGTTTAAATTAAATTAAATCTAACTGAAATTGCTCTTGTTCGTAATGCTCCAATCACCATTGCCAAGCTGCAGAGAGAAAAAGTGATACTCTAAAGCTAATTAGAAATTTCAAATATTCAATCCTTAATTATTCTCCATTTAATTGACTTAATTGCAATTTGAACTAATTAGATAAATACCCATATATGGCAGGACTTAATTATTATCGCGATTCGCGTCGTGATCTTTAATTTCCTAATCTCTTTGTCAATTTGGCAGTCTTGCATCACTAGTCCCCCCTCCACCATCCATTATAAATAACAATCGAAAGTGGTCATGCAGTACATTAACATTTTGTATGCTCACTAACTAGCTATCTCTTATTCTTCATAGCCTTCAATTCACTATTTCTCTTGTTCAGTTCTTCAATATTGGCAGAGATGGCCAGGTTTGGTGTTTTAGATAGATCATTGATTTTGATTGTGGTTGCTGCTTCGATGTTGGTTACAGTGAGTGTGGCTAATAGAGATTGGTATAATGGTCGCGGTGGCGACAAGATCATTGTTGGTGGATCAGACCACTGGCGTTATGGTTTTAATTACAGTGCCTGGGCTTTCCAAAACAATCCCTTCCACGTCAATGATGTTCTTGTGTTTAAGTACGATCCACCAAGCAAAACTCAGTTTCATCACAGCGTTTACTTGCTACCAAATATGCAGAGTTATCTGGCGTGCGACTTGTCAAGGGCTAAGTTGATTGCAAACACCACACAAGGCGATGGGGAGGGGTTCGAGTTCGTGCTGAAAAAAAGTTGGCAGTCTTACTACTTCGCATGTGGCGAACACGGAGGCCTTCACTGCAAAGATGGCGGGATGAAGTTCTTTGTTAAGCCGATGTTCGACCGCGGACATTACTAGTTTTTCATTTTGCCATGTCTATCCATGAAACAGAAAGATATCTTAATCCGATACTTTTTAATAAAATTTGATTGTTTAATGTTATTTATCACTTGTTGCATCAAATAATGTTATTATTGGATTTGATTTCTTTTTCTTTTTTCATTTTAAGATAATAAAGAATATAGTTTTAATTTAGTCAAGTTTTGATATGTTATACACTGCCACACTGGTGACGAGTTTTGCTTTGATATAGAAATAGAATAATATTATTTTATTTTATTTTTATATTAGAAAAAAAAAGAATTTATAATAATATATATCACCAGTGGCTACAACTCAAACGTAGGATATTACTAAACTGAATGAACACTATTATTACTTAACCACGTTAAGCGGTGGAGTGTAGTACACTAGTACTTGACTTTTCTTCTAATTAAAATGTACGAGAACCATGAAATTAGATTATGGTGAGAAAAGCTATGTACATGTAATTAAACAACATAAAGAAACAGCATCATCATCGTCCATCGAGGAATTGGAATCGGACCTTTGACTGGTTCATTTATGGAGAACCCTCCTTGTCCACAGGGATGGCAATCGGACGGTCGGGGTTGGGGAATGTTTTTCCATCCCCATCCCTACCCCTCAAAAACCATCCTCATCCCCATTCCCATCTTTGTCCTTGCATTAAGAGAAACAGGGGGGGGTTGCTCCCCACTGGAGGGTCCTTTCCCATACCTGTCTCATTCCCCGTTTAATATAACTATACATTATACAATTAAACATTACAAGTTAAAACAAAGAAAGAAGTAGAAATTCATATTTAGTATAAAATCAAATATTCTATCAAACAAACTAACTTCTAAAGTTTAGTTTTAAAAAAAAAACATTTATGTTTAAAAAATTAATGTTAAATGATTTTAAAAATCTGAATATTATATATTATATTATAAATATATATGTATAATATATATTTATATATAGTTTTTCTATTGTCAGTTCGAACTGATATATCAGTTCCTTGCATGTGTGTCGTTGGATTTAAATACTTTGACTTGACTGTATGCACTTATTAAAACTTCTTTTAAATCCAATGATCCACGTGCAAGGAACTAATATATTTTATATCAGTTCAAACTGACAATAGAAAGACTATTATAAATGTGTATATACATAGGGGTAGGGAGTGCTTCCTCTGTCCTCACCCCGCTTCACCTTCGGGGACAAGACTTTGTCCCCATCCCCGTCCCCGAATATTATCCCTCATTCTCGTCCTGTTCGAGGTGGGAACCCGGCCCCACGGGGAATACTGTCATCTCTACTTGTCATCATTTTCAATCAAAGTGATTTTTTATTCTCTAAAACAAATTCTTCTATAAATCAAGCTGATATCAACTCCATTAGTGATAATAAATCTTCGAGTTGACTCGTGACGTGCTTAGACACATCATGATTCGACTCAACCAGTTAAAAAACATTTATTGCTCGTGACATGCCCAACGTAACGAGTCAACTAGTGATGGGCCCTACCCAATTTAGACTCCGAACCAATTCTTTAAAGTTTGTCCAAAAAAAAAAAATCAATTGGACTGGCCGAACGAGCACTATAACAAATCATGAATATGGATCTAAAACTATTAGGCCTCGGCCTTGTTGATCCCGTCTGGAAGGGGAACATGTTGACTCGATGCATGTACAGCCTGACTCGATTCTTCTTTTAGGATGATTTTTTTTTTTTTTTTTTTTTTTTTTTTTTTTTTGAAATGTGTTCTACTATATTCAACCTTGGTGGTGAGTTGGAGTCCTACCACGTATCACTGTTGTGGGAATGGATACTAGATATCTCTCAATTATCGGACTAAATATTCAGGTCATGTATATTCCGATAATTCCCTTTTTTGCATATTTAATTATTTTGGATGTCTTCAACTTCCAATTGAATTATACTAATTCAAATTATAAAGCCTTTATAAATTAAATAAGGATTTAAATGAAATTACATATGAAATTGCTCTTGAATTCGTAATGATTCCATCACCATTACCACAATCTATAATTCTCCAAATAATTGACTAGCAATTTGTTATTCTCTCAGAACAAGAGGACAAAAAAAAAAAAAAAAAAAAAAAAAAAAAAAAAAAAAAAAAAAAAAAGTCTAATGGAGTTGAAATGCATACAAAGTTTACAGTGATCACAAATATCATGCTAAATGACTATTCTTGACTTTGTTTGCCATGCCATTAACTTGAAGAAATTAAAAGAAGACCGAAAGTGGAAGACTTCAGGAAATTACACTCTTATAATTACACAATTAACCTAAACATCATGTTTTTTTTTAATTAAAAATAAAAATAAAATCTAACACAAAATGAAATGAATCTGTTGGAACCTGCCAAAATCAAACACTACATGCGCTTTTTGGAAATATACTCTCAAAAATAGAATATTTCTCATCCCACGACCAAAGGTAAATACTTATGGCCGGACGCCCGGACTTAAATACGTATCATCACGATTTGCATCTTTTTTTTCTTAATTTCCTAATCTTTTAACCAACCCCAATTAAATTATTTATTTCAAAAAAAAGTCACCACTAGTCCCCCCTCCACTCTCCGCTATAAATAACAACAAAATGCTGTGACATTTTGTGTTCTCACTAGCTAGCTATCTCTTCTTCAACATAGCCTCCAATTCACTATATATTTCTTGTTCAATTCTTCAAGTTTTCGCAGAGATGGCCGGGTTCGGTATTTCGGATAGATCAATGATTTTGATTGTAGCTATAGCTTCAATGTTGGTCACAGTGAGTGTGGCTTACAGAGATTTGGACAATGGTGATGATGGTGATGGTGGGTTAAACTACACTACTCACTGGCCATGGGGGGCCGGAAATGACACTTGCTACAAAAATGAACCCAACAAGATCATTGTTGGTGGATCAGACCACTGGCGTTATGGCTTCAATTACAGTGCCTGGGCTTCCCAGAACGCTCCCTTTTACATCAATGATGTTCTTGGTGACGTTCATATCTTTTCCATTTCCTTGTTTTATTCGAAATTTAAATATATTCTAACTTAGATAATAGTCATTCTCAGGTGCAGAAATCCAATTTAAATATATATATATAGTTAACTTTATATTTTTAATATGGTATTTTTGTAGTGTTCAAGTACGATCCACCAAGTCAAACCCCGTTTCATCATAGCGTTTACTTGCTACCGAATATGTGTAGTTATATGGCATGTGACTTGTCAATGGCCAAGTTGATTGCAAACACCACGCAAGGCGGCGGGGAGGGATTCCAGTTCGTGCTGAAGAGGTGGCAGCCTTACTACTTCGTTTGCGGCGAACGCGGGAACCTTCACTGCAAAGATGGGGGGATGAAGTTCTTTGTGATGCCTATGCTCCGCCAAGGGTTTTACTAGTTTCCCATTGTTGTTGTCATCATGTCTATCCGTAAACTAGAAAGTTTGCTTAGTCTGGTACTTTTTAATAAAATTTGATCATATCAAGTTAATTATAACTATCATATGAATCGTAAAATAATTTGTTAGTTATAAATCACTTGTTGCATCAAAATAATGTTGTAGTTGGATTTGATTTTTCTCTTTCTTTCTTTTTTTCTCATACAAAGATGACGATGAATTAAGTTTTAAATTAATAAAGTTTTTCCTTTCAAAAGAAAAATAATAAAGTGTTGATATGTTATATACTTATATATGGCACTAAACCGACTATATTCTTGTTTTTCTTCGATATAGAATAATAATATGATGAGATGAGATTGGTCCAGTAGTAAACCCCTACATCTACGCTCCGAGATTATAGGTTCGAGTCCTCCCCCTCCCTAAAAAAAACCTCCAAATTTATGTAATATTTCAATAAATAAATAAATAAAAAGATATATAATAATAATATATTTTTTTTTAAATCTTGTACTGTGTTAGTTCTTTGTTGTCAAAATTATTTAAGTGCAATTACCTTTTATTAATCGAAAAACAATGAGTTATATAAATTTTGTCATAAGTGTAACGCTTTTCCTTTTTTTTTTTAAAAAAAAAAAAAAAAAAAAAAAACAGTTATTGAAGTGTTTGAGTTGCTTAATTATTGGAATGTCAAGACTGAAGACTCAAATGTGTCCTTCAGAGAACTTTAACTTTGATACAAATAGCCTTAATGGGCTTGAGGCCCAAATGATGGCCCAGTGGGATTGTCTTATGGGCCTAGAAACAACCCATCTGTGTAAAACAGATTATACACTCAGCTACCCAGACCAGATTGTTTGGGGGTCACAACTGAACTTGAGCCTATATATATATATTAACTATCGTAATAAATTCAGAGTTCGGAAGATAGAGACATCCCTTGAACCGTATCCCTATGATGTAGACTGCGTGTGGAGTCGATCTTGTAATCTGAAATTTTGTAGAAGACAGAGGGAGGGAACCTACAGGCCCTACACCCTAGTTTTGCCTTTCCTAAAAATTCCTAGGAAAATGATAAAATTAACATTAAATATTAATTAGTATAAAGACCCCAAAAGGCAATTTCTAGCTCCATTCCTGTATTATTCGTTCGAGAAAAGCTTCTATAACCCTATGCCTAATACCATTTTAATAATATATGTAGTATATATCTTTCATATGATTGGTTATTCATATATATGATATGATTTAAGTTGTTTTAACGTATAAAGTCACATTCACATCTAAAAAACGGTCCAGACACTTTTATCTCGTTTGAAAAAATTTGTGTATACGTATAAGAAAGTAATTAAGTATATTTCTATAAAATATACATATGCATCGAGAACATACAAATGAGGCATATGCGTACAATCACAGCATTCATGCATGGTTTTCATGGAAAATGTCAAAATGATCTCATTTTTCAATATATTAATTGTCATAAATAATGTGTAGAAATTAATTAATTATCACAACCGATTAATGTGAATGTTGAACCATAATGCAGTAAGCTTTCGCTCTCACTCCAAAGTCAAAATAATATCTGAAAATGGGTGTGCCATAACCATCAACTTGGTATCGCTATTTAAGTGCCTCATTTAATTAATTTTTCAATACGTAGAAATGAAAATCTCCGAAATTTTATTTTAGAAAATGACCGGAGAAATTTCTTGAAAGGAATGGGTGTAATGCCTTCGCAATTAAGGGGATTTTTGACAATGAAACGTGATATCGTAATTAAATAATCTCTAATATCTATTATTGAATAAATTGAGATTAATTCGGCCCATAATAATATGTTAATGAACTAGAGTTGGCTCATAACTATTGGAAGCTTTTAACTTGGGGACATGTCTTTTCCTCTTTTTTTCTCTCTCTATTTTCTTAGAAGGAAAAACTGAAGTAAAAGTAGAAGGGTCTTTAGGGTCGGTGTCTTCTTGATTGAAGTTGAAAGTTAAATTTTTTAGTGGTTTTCTTTTTCAGAGTTGGTAAGATGGGTGATTGGGATATCTCTAAACTTTTATGAGAAGCTTGCAATAACTGATGTCGATGGTGAGATATTTGAAATGGCAGAAGAGGATCAGGTAGAGGGAGGGGCGGTGGTGGAGCTCAGATTAGTGGTAAGATTATTTCTGGGAAACGAGTAAACAGGGAGGCGTTTATAAATCTAATAGAAAAATTGTGGAGTCAATTTGGGAGGGTTGAGATAGAGTCAGTTGGAGTGAATATATTTTGTTTCGATTTGATAATCAGGAGGATAGGAATCGAATTTGGCAGCGAGGTCCGTGGTATTTTGATAACAGCTTAATTGTGTTGGAAAAACCGGAAGGAATGGGTAATATTTCCTCTCTGAAGTTTAATAAGGTGGAGCTCTGGATCCAAATTCATGGAGTTCCGATTATGTGTATGAACAGGAGGACAGCTAATTGGATGG